>CP136058.1:376227327-377427327 GCA_032464435.1 Aegilops umbellulata | reverse complement strand
TTTCTTGGACAAGCACCCCACTTATGATTAACCCCTATTGCAAGCATCCGCAACTACAAAAGAAGTATTAAGGTAAACCTAACCACAACATGAAACATATGGATCCAAATCAGCCCCTTACGAAGCAACTCATAAACTAGGGTTTAAGCTTCTGTCACTCTAGCAACCCATCATCTACTTATTACTTCCCAATGCCTTCCTCTAGGCCCAAATAATGGTGAAGTGTCATGTAGTCGACGTTCACATAACACCACTAGAGGAAAGACAACATACATCTCATCAAAATATCGAACGAATACCAAATTCACATGACTACTTATAGCAAGACTTCTCCCATGTCCTCACGAACAAACATAACTACTCACAAATCATATACATGTTCATAATCAGAGGGGTATTAATATGCATAATGGATCTGAACATATGATCTTCCACCAAATAAACCAACTAGCATCAACTACAAGGAGTAATCAACACTACTAGCAACCCACATGTACCAATCTGAGGCTTTGGGACAAAGATGGGATACAAGAGATAAACTAGGGTTTGAGAGGAGATGGTGCTGGTGAAGATGTTGATGGAGATTCACCCCCTCCCAATGAGAGGATCGTTGGTGATGACAATGGCGATGATTTCCCCCTCCGGGAGGGAAGTTTCCCCTGCAGAACAATAGTATCTGCAGCAAAGTATTTAGTAGCAAAGTAGTATGGAAGTAACGGTAATAGTATCAAAAGTAATATTTTTGGGTTTTGTAGTGATTGTAACAGTAGCAACGGAAAAGTAAATAAGCGAAGAACAATATGTGAAAAGCTCATAGGCATTGGATCAGTGATGGAGAATTATGCCGGATGTGGTTCATCATGTAACAATCATAACATAGGGTGACACAGAACTAGCTCCAATTCATCAATGTAATGTAGGCATGTATTCCGAATATAGTCATATGTGCTTATGGAAAAGAACTTGCATGACATCTTTTGTCCTACCCTCCCGTGGCAGCAGGGTCCTAGCGGAAACTAAGGGATATTAAGGCTTTTAATAGAGTACCAGACCAAAGCATTAACACATAGTGAATACATGAACTCCTCAAACTATGGTCATCACCGGGAGTGGTCCCGATTATTGTCACTTCGGGGTTGCCAGATCATAACACATAGTAGGTGACTATAGACTTGCAAGATAGGATCAAGAACTCACATATATTCATGAAAACATAATAGGTTCAGATCTGAAATCATGGCACTCAGGCCCTAGTGACAAGCATTAAGCATAGCAAAGTCATAGCAACATCAATCTCAGAACATAGTGGATACTAGGGATCAAACCCTAACAAAACTAACCTGATTACATGATAAATCTCATCCAACCCATCACCGTCCAGCAAGCCTACGATGGAATTACTCACGCACAGCGGTGAGCATCATGAAATTGGTGATGGAGGATGGTTGATGATGACGACGGTGACGGATTCCCCTCTCCAGAGCCCAGAACGAACTCCAGATGAGCCCTCCCGAGAGAGTTTAGGGCTTGGCGGCAGCTCCGTATCATAAAACGCGATGAATCCTTCTCTCTGATTTTTCTCTCCCCAAACACGAATATATGGAGTTGGAGTTGAGGTCGGTGGAGCTCCAGGGGGGCCCACGAGGCAGGGGGCGCGCCCCCCCCACCCTCGTGGAAAGGGTGTGGGCCCCCTGGCCTTAATTCTTTCGCCAGTATTTTTTATTATTTCCAAAAGTAATCTCCGTGAAGTTTCAGGTCATTCCGAGAACTTTTGTTTCTGCACATAAAATGGCAATTCTGCTGAAAACAGCGTCAGTCCGGGTTAGTTCCATTCAAATGATGCAAGTTAGAGTCCAAAACAAGGGCAAAAGTGTTTGGAAAAGTAGATACGACGGATACTTATCAACTCCCCCAAGCTTGAACCTTTGCTTGTCCTCAAGCAATTCAGTTGATAAACTGAAAGTGATAAATAAAAACTTTTACAAACTCTGTTTGCTCTTGTTGTTGTAAATATGTAAAGCCAGCATTCAAGTTTTCAGCAAAGATTATGAACTAACCATATTCACAATAACATTTAGTTCTCATGTTTACTCATATCAATGGCATAATCAACTAACGAGCAATAATAATAAATCTCGGATGACAACACTTTCTCAAAATAATCATGATATGATATAACAAGATGGTATCTCGCTAGCCCTTTCTGAGACCGCAAAACATAAATTAAGAGCACCTTTAAAGATCAAGGACTGACTAAACATTGTAATTCATGGTAAAAGAGATCCATTCATGGTCATACCCAATATAAATTAATAGTAATGGATGCAAATGACATCGGTGCTCTCCAGCTGGTGCTTTTTAACAAGAGGGTGATGACTCAACATAAAAGTAAATAGATAGGCCCTTCGCAGAGGGAAGCAGGGATTTGTAGAGGTGCCATAGCTCGATTTTTAAAATAGAGATAAATAATATTTTGAGAGGCATACTTTCATTGTCAACATAACAACCGAGAGATGGCGATATCTTCCATGCTACACACATTATAGGCGGTTCCCAAACAGAATGGTAAAGTTTATACTCCCCTCCACCAGCAAGCATCAATCCATGGCTTGCTCGAAACAACGAGTGCCTCCAACTAACAAGAGTCCCAGGGGAGTTTTGTTTGCAATTAATTTGATTTGATTTGCATAAAGCATGGGACTGGGCATCCCGGTGACCAGCCATTTTCTCGTGAGTGAGGAGCGGAGTCCACTCCTCTTGAGAATATCCCGCCTAGCATGGAAGATATGGACATCCCTAGTTGATACATGAGCTATTCGATCATACAAAACAAAATTTCATTTGAAGGTTTAGAGTTTGGCACATACAAATTTACTTAGAACGGCAGGTAGATACCGCATATAGGAAGGTATAGTGGACTCGTATGGAATAACTTTGGGGTTTAAGGGATTGGATGCACAAGCAGTACTCCTGCTTAGTACAGGTGAAGGCTAGCAAAAGACTGGGAAGCGACCAACTAGAGAGCGACAACAGTCATGAACATACATTAAAATTAATAAACATTGAGTGCAAGCATGAGTAGGATATAATCCACCATGAACATAAATATCGTGAAGGCTATGTTGATTTTGTTTCAACTACATGCGTGAACATGTGCCAAGTCAAGTCACTTGAATCATTCAAAGGAGGATACCACCCTACTATACCACATCACAACCATTTTAATAGCATGTTGGCACGCAAGGTAAACCATTATAAGCTCCTAGCTAATTAAGCATGGCATAAGCAACTATAATCTCTAATTGTCATTGAAAACATGTTTATTCATAATAGGCTGAATCAGGAACGATGAACTAATCATATTTACAAAAACAAGAGAGGTCGAGTTCATACCAGCTTCTCTCATCTCAATCAGTCTATCATATATCATCATTATTGCCTTTCACTTGCACGACCGAACGATGTGAATAATAATAATAGTGCACGTGCATTGGACTAAGCTGGAATCTGCAGGCATTCAATTCAAGGAGAAGAAAAGGTAATATGGGCTCTTGGTTAAATCAACAATAATGCATATAAGAGCCACTTCAACAATTTCATTATGGTCTTCTCCTATCGACCCCCAAAGGAAAGAAAGGAAATAAAACTATTTACACGGGAAAGCTCCCAACAAGCAAAAGAAGAACAGGAAATCTTTTTGGGTTGTCTTTTAATTATTACCACTAAAACAAGAAAGTGAACTAGCTAAAAGCTACTACTATTTTTTTTGGTTTTCTTAAGGTTTATCAAACACACAAGAAGAAGGCACAAAAAGGAAAATAAACTAGCATGGATATTACAGTGAAAAAGTATGAGCACCGACAACTAGCAATGATTCTGTGAACATAAATGTAATGTCGGTGAGAAATACGTACTCCCCCAAGCTTAGGCTTTTGGCCTCAGTTGGTCTGTTGCCACGGCTGGCCTGGCGGATATCCACAGAAGCCTCTGATTGCCACTGGTTGGCAATCATCTCCGGATCCCACTGGTAATTAGACTGTCGTGGAGGATCTTCCGGCTCTGGCTCTGTGGCTGATGTAGGGTTCTAGTATGCTTGGATGGTCGCTAGCGGAACGAGATACTGGCCTGCAGATAAATCAAACAAGGAAGGAGCAGGCAAGGTGATAGTCTCAGGGTGACTTTTATCAAATAACAATTTGTATTTAAGCGCCCTTTCCCTATTCTTAACAATAAAATCATGCGCTACCATACTCTTATAATCTAAATAAACAGTAGGCAAGAATTTTTCTTCTTTCTCATAGCGCCTAATAGGTATGCTATAATATGCAGCGAGGCATGAGGCGAAGATGCCTCCCAAGATGGGGCCCTTAGTACGGTTAAGATTTAACCGCTTTGCAACAATAGCGCCCATACTAAATGTGTCATCACGAAACAAGGCATGGCACAAAATAATAATATCAGGGACACTCAGGTTTCCATAGTTTCCGCGACCAATTAAGCATCTACTAGCAAATATAGCAAAGTAACGTAGAACAGGAAAATGTATGCTAGTGATTCGTGCGTCGAAAACCTTCCTTGTTTCCCCTACAACAATTGTATCAATAAACCCTTCCACATCGTTACTATTTGGTTCCTCTATGAAACCCGGAAAAGGTAACTTGCAAACCTCACAGAATTCACAGAGGGTCATCTCCTTATTCTCATCATATAAATAAAAATCCACCGTAGGTGGTGACCTCCTAGAATGGAAATGAAAATTTTGCACAAAGGTATTGGTGAGTAAGAGATACTGTTCGCGTTGGTCGCGGAGGAAGTCGGTGAGGCCTGCATTCTCAACCAACTCATAAAAATCATCATAAATCCCGGCTGCTCTCAAGAAATCATTGTAAGGCCATTCACATGGCCGAACCTCTGTGGTACGAGGCAGATTATATTTGGGCCTCTCTTCTTCTTCTTCTTCACTTTGCTTATCCTTCGAGCTTCGGCTTGAAGAGCCCCTCAAAAAACTCTTCATCATTTTCTGAATTTCTGAAAATTTTAGTAACTTCAAATAAAAGTGAACCAAGTTCAACAAAATTGATAGCAACTACTCCTACAAGTGCCTAGAGACTATATCATGCATTAGAACTACTTGGAACCATATAAATTTGACACGCAAGCTCAAGAACATGGTCACCTAGGCAGCACAAATTTGCAATGAATAAAGCACCAGAACAAAAACTAATTGGACCATTGGAGGAGTCACATACCAAGGAACAATCCCCCAAAGCAGTTTTGTGAGAGGTGCTTTGAGCAAGGAAATCGAAAATCGCAGCAAAATGAGCTAGAACTCGTGCTTGAGCTGGTTGGTGATTTTTTTAGGAAGAAGAATAAGTGTGTGGGTGCAGGAATAAGTGGAGGGGAGCCACCATGGGCCCATGAGGCAGGGGGGCGCGCCCAGGGGGGTGGGCGTGCCCTGGACCCTCGTGGCCAGGTGCCAGCTCCCCCTGCTGTGTTCTGAGTGCCAGATATTCTCAAATATTCCAGAAAAATCATATTAAATTGGCAGGGCATTTGGAGAACTTTTATTTTTGGGGTATTTTGTATTGCACGAATAATTCAGAAAACAGACAGAAAAATGCTATTTTTACTTTATTTCAACTAAATAACAGAAAGTAAAAAGAGGGTATAGAAGGTTGTGCCTTCTAACTTCATCCATCTCATGTTCTTCAAAAGGAATCCACTAACAAGGTTGATCAAGTCTTGTTAACAAACTCATTCCGAATAACATGGAACCGGAGAAATTTCGAATAACACTATGTTACCTCAACGGGGATATGCACATCCCCAATAATAAGAATATCATATTTCTTCTTGACAGTAGGTAGAGGAAATTCAAAACATCCAAAAATAATCGATGGAAATTTTCCAATAGAGTTGATACTATGAACTTGAGGTTGTTTCCTCGGAAAGTGTACCGTATGCTCATTACCATTAACATGAAAAGTGACATTGCCTTTGTTGCAATCAATAACAACCCCTGCAGTATTCAAAAAGGGTCTTACAAGAATAATAGACATACTGTCCTCGGAAATATCAAGAATAACAAAGTCCGTTAAAATAGTAAGTTTGCAACCACAACAGGCACATCCTCACAAATAGCGACAGGTATAGCAGTTGATTTATCAGCCATTTGCAAAGATATTTCAGTAGGTGTCAACTTATTGAAATCAAGTCTATGATATAAAGAGAGAGGCATAACACTAACACCGGCTCCAAGATCACATAAAGCAGTTTTAACATAATTTCTTTTAATGGAGCATGGTATAGTGGGTACTCCTAGATCTCCAAGTTTCTTTGGTATTCCACCTTTAAAAGTATAATTAGCAAGCATGGTGGAAAATTCAGCTTCCGGTATATTTCTCTTATTAGAACAATTTCTTTCATGTACTTAGCATAAGGATTCATCTTGAGCATATCAGTTAATCGCATACGCAAGAAGATAGGTCTAATCATTTCAGCAAAGCGCTCAAAATCCTCACCATCCTTTTTCTTGGATGGCTTGGGAGGAAAAGGCATGGGTTTCTGAACCCATGGTTCTCTTTCTTTACCGTGCTTCCTAGCAACAAAGTCTCTCTTATCATAACGTTGATTCTTTGATTGTGGGTTATCAAGATCAACAGCAGGTTCAATTTCTATATCATTATCATTACTAGGTTGAGCATCAACATGAACATCATCATTAACATTATCACTAGGTTCATGTTCGTTTCCAGATTGTGTTTCAGCATCAGAAATAGAAATAACATTTGGATTCTCAGGTGTTTCAGCAATAGGTTCACTAGAAGCATGCAAAGTTCTATCATTTTTCTTTTTCTTCTTTTTAGAAGGACTAGGTGCATCTATATTATTTCTCTGAGAATCTTGCTCAATTCTCTTAGGATGGCCTTCAGGATACAAAGGTTCATGAGTAATTTTACCAGTTCTAGTAGCCACTCTAACAGCAAAATCATTATTCTTACTATTTAATTCATTGAGCAAATCATTCTGAGCTTTAAGTACTTGTTCTACTTGAGTGGTAACCATAGAAGCATGTTTACTAATGTGTTTAAGTTCACCTTTAACTCTAGACATATAATCACCCAAGTGTTCAATCATATAAGCATTTTGTTTTAATTGTCTACCAACATAAGCATTGAAGTTTTCTTGTTTGACAATAAAATTATCGAACTCATCTAAGCATTGGCTAGCAGACTTATAACGAGGAATATCACCTTCATCAAATCTATAAAGAGAATTTACCTTTACTACCTTTGTCGGGTTATCAAGACCATGTGTTTCTTCAATAGGTAATGGATTAAAATCATGTATTTGTTCAACAAGCGGTAAATTAAGACCATGTATTTCTTCAATAGGAGGTAAGTTCTTAACATCTTTAGCTTTAACACCCTTTTCTTTCATAGATTTCTTTGCCTCTTGCATATCTTCAGGACTGAGAAATAGAACACCCCTTTTCTTCGGAGTTGGCTTAGGAGTTGGTTCAGGAAGCGTCCAATTATTTTCATTTGTCAACATATTATTCAATAGAATTTCAGCTTCATCCGGTGTTCTTTCCCTGAAAACAGAACCAACACAACTATCCAGGTAGTCTATGGAAGCATCGGTTAGTCCATTATAAAAGATATCAAGTATTTCATTTTTCTTGAGAGGATGATCAGGCAAAGCATTAAGTAATTGGAGAAGCCTCCCCCAAGCTTGTGGGAGACTCTCTTCTTCAATTTGCACAAAATTATATATATCCCTTAAAGCAGCTTGTTTCTTATGAGCATGGAAATATTTAATAGAGAAGTAATAAATCATATCCCGGGGACTACGCACACAACCAGGATCAAGAGAATTAAACCATATCTTAGCATCACCCTTTAATGAGAACGGAAATATTTTATGGATATAATAGTAGCGAGTTTTCTCATCATTAGTGAACAGGGTGGCTATATCATTTAATTTAGTAAGATGTGCCACAACAGTTTCAGATTCATAGCCATAGAAAGGATCAGATTCAACCAAAGTAATTATATCACGATCAATAGAGAATTCATAATCCTTATCAGTAACACAGATAGGTGAAGTAGCATAAGCAGGATCATATTTCATTCTAGCATTCAGAGTTTTTTTTGTTTAGCTTAGCTAATAATTTCTTAAGATCACTTCTATCATTGCAAGCAAGAAAGTCTCTAGCAGTTTCTTCATCCATAACATAGCCCTCAGGCACAACAGGCAATTCATATTTAGGGGGAGAATCTTCATCATCACTTTCATCAATATTATCAGTTTCAATAATTTCATTCTCTCTAGCCCTAGCAAGTTGTTCATCAAGAAATTCACCAAGTGGCACAGTAGTATCAAGCATAGAAGTAGTTTCATCATAAGTATCATGCATAGCAGAAGCGGCATCATCAATAACATGCGACATATCAGAATTAATAGCAGAAGCAGGTTTAGGTGTCGCAAGCTTACTCAAAACAGAAGGTCAATCAAGTGCAGAGCTAGATGGCAGTTCCTTACCTCCCCTCGTAGTTGAGGGATAAATTTTTGTTTTCTCATCTTTCAAGTTCTTCATAGTGACCAGCAGATATAAATCCCAAGTGACTCAAAGAATAGAGCTATGCTCCCCGGCAACGGCGCCAGAAAATAGTCTTGATAACCCACAAGTATAGGGGATCGCAACAGTTTTCGAGGGTAGAGTATTCAACCCAAATTTATTGATTCGACACAAGGGGAGCCAAAGAATATTCTCAAGTATTAGCAATTGAGTTGTCAATTCAACCACACCTGGATAACTTAGTATCTGCAGCAAAGTATTTAGTAGCAAAGTAGTATGGAAGTAACGGTAACAGTAGCAAAAGTAATATTTTTGGGTTTTGTAGTGATTGTAACAGTAGCAACGGAAAAGTAAAAAAGCAAAGAACAATATGTGAAATGCTCGTAGGCATTGGATCGGTGATGGAGAATTATGTCGGATGCGGTTCATCATGTAATAATCATAACATACGGTGACACAGAACTAGCTCCAATTCATCAATGTAATGTAGGCATGTATTCCGAATATAGTCATACATGCTTATGGAAAAGAACTTGCATGACATCTTTTGTCCTACCCTTCTGTGGTAGCGGGGTCCTAGCGGAAACTAAGGGATATTAAGGCCTCCTTTTAATAGAGTACCGGACCAAAGCATTAACACATAGTGAATACATGAACTCCTCAAACTATGGCCATCACCGGGAGTGGTCCCGATTATTGTCACTTCGGGGTTGCCGGATCATAACACATAGTAGGTGCTATAGACTTGCAAGATAGGATCAAGAACTCACATATATTCATGAAAACATAATAGGTTCAGATCTGAAATCATGGCACTCGGGCCCTAGTGACAAGCATTAAGCATAGCAAAGTCATAGCAACATCAATCTCAGAACATAGTGGATACTAGGGATCAAACCCTAACAAAACTAACTTGATTACATGATAAATCTCATCCAACCCATCACCGTCCAGCAAGCCTATGATGGAATTACTCACGCACGACGGTGAGCATCATGAAATTGGTGATGGAGGATGGTTGATGATGTCGACGGCGACGGATTCCCCTCTCCGGAGCCCCGAACGGACTCCAGATGAGCCCTCCCGAGAGAGTTTAGGGCTTGGCGGCGGCTCCGTATCGTAAAACGCGATGAATCCTTCTCTCTGATTTTTTTCTCCCCGAACACGAATATATGGAGTTGGAGTTGAGGTCGGTGGAGCTCCAGGGGGCCCACGAGGCAGGGGGGCGCGCCCCCACCCTCGTGGAAAGGGTGTGGGCCCCTGGACTTAATTCTTTCGCCAGTATTTTTTATTATTTCCAAAAAAATCTCCATGAAGTTTCAGGTCATTCCGAGAACTTTTGTTTTTGCACATAAAATGGCAATTCTGCTGAAAACAGCGTCAGTCCAGGCTAGTTCCATTCAAATCATGCAAGTTAGAGTCCAAAACAAGGAAAAGGTGTTTGCAAAAGTAGATACGATGGAGACGTATCAAACAGCTCTGCCGGAGCCCTAGATTGGTTCCGCCAAGGTTCCGCCTCATGGTGGCGGAGTTTCTTCCCGAAAGCTTGCTTATGATTTTTCCTCGGACGAAAGACTTCATATAGCAGAAGATGGGCACCGGGGGCCAGCCAGGGGGCCCATGAGGCAGGGGGCGCGCCCAGGGGGGTAGGGCGCGCCCCCACCCTCGTGGCCAGGGTGTGGGCCCCCTCTGGTATTTTCTTCTGCCAGTATTTTTTATTAATTCCAAAAAGTACTTCCGTGAAGTTTCAGGACTTTTGGAGCTGTGCAGAATAGGTCTCTAATATTTTCTCCTTTTCCAGCCCAGAATTCCAGCTGCCGGCATTCTCCCTCTTCATGTAAACCTTGTAAAATAAGAGAGAATAGGCATAAGTATTGTGACATAACGTGTAATAACAGCCCATAATGCAATAAATATTGATATGAAAGCATGATGCAAAATGGACGTATCAACTCCCCCAAGATTAGACCTCGCTTGTCCTCAAGCGGAAGCCGATAACGATAAATGTGTCCACATGTTTAGAGACAGAGGTGTCGATAAAATAAAATACGGACATGAGGGCATCATGATCATTCTTATAACAGCAACATGTACGGATATTGTCATATGATTGCTTATGCTCAAGTAATAATCTATTCAAAATGTCAAGTATGAATCAGAAACTTCATTGAGAAGTAACAAACTATGATCTCAGTCATTGAAGCAATTGCAATTTATCATAACATCAGAAAGTGTCTATGTAAGAGCTTCTCAACAAGTCCACATACTCAACTATCATTTAGTCTTTCACAATTGCTAACACTCACGCAATACTTATGGGTATGGAGTTTTAATCGGACACAGAGAAAGATAGGGGCTTATAGGGTTTCCTCCCAACCTTTTACCTCAAGGGTAATGTCAACAATAATAATTCATGCTAACTTACATCCAATTGGATATATGTATCAAGATCTTTCCAACACAATGTGCTTGCCAAAGGATAAAATGTAAAAAGGAAAGGTGAAGATCACCATGACTGTTGCATAAGGAATAAGACAAGAAGTAAAAGATAGGCCCTTCATAGAGGGAAGCAGAGGTTGTCATGTGCTTTTATGGTTGGATGCATGAAATCTTAATGCAAAAGAACGTCACTTCATATTGCCACTTGTGATATGAACCTTTATTATGCAGTCCGTCGCTTTTATTGCTTCCATATCACAAGATCGTATAAAGTTTATTTTCTCCTCACTAATAAATCGTACATATTTAGAGAGCAATTTTTATTTCATACAACAATGACAACTTACTTGAAGGATCTTACTCAATCCATAGGTAGATATGGTGGACTCTCATGACAAAACTGGGTTTAAGGGTATTCGGAAGCACGAGTAGTATCTCTAATTGGTGCAAAGAAGTTGGCTAGCATGAGGGGGAAAGGCAAGCTGAACATGTTGGATGATCCATGACAATATACTTTATTTCAGATATAAGAAAACATAACTCATTACGTTGTCTTCCTTGTCCAACATCAACTCTTTAGCATATCATATTTTTAATGAGTGCTCACAATCATAAAAGATGTCCAAGATAGTATATTTATATGTGGAAACCTCTCTTTCTTTATTACTTCCTATTAATTGCAACATGACCAAAAACTAAGTTTGTCAGCTCTCAACAACTTTTATTCATCATACTCTTTATACGTGAAGTCATTACTCTCCATAAGATTAAAATGATCTCTTTACTTCTTTTTATTCTTTCTTTTTCTTTAATTCCCTACCAAAATAATCAAGCCCTTGAATCAACACTAATCTTTATTATATATAGCTCACGGACTCAATCACATAGAAGGATCATAAGGCAAAGCTCAAAACTAAATTATACTAAAACCTTATTTTACTAGATCAAGATATTACCAAAAGGATCGAACTAAGAAAAATGGTAAAGATAGGAGTGCAATGGCGATACGATACCGGGGACCTCCCCCAAGCTTGGTAGTTGCCAAGGCGAGTGCCCATACCCATGTGATTATGTCTCTTTTGCTGATGAAGGAGATGGGGGTGATGATGGATAGTCGCACATCAAGCGTAAGAGGTCCTCCAATTTGCGGATAATGCCCTTGAGTGCGATGATATGCTCCTTCAACAAAATATTTTCACGTGTGAGATACTGGTTTTGTATACGAGCTAACTCAATCATCTTGAAAGCTTCAATCTCAGTTGGGGTAAGAAGATTGTGATCAAGTTGAAGGATGTCTTCTACAGCCGGAACTTGGTCCTCTGTGGCCTTCTTGATCCCTTCATCCTTGTTGATCTCCATGGGTTCTTCCCTCTTCAACTCTATCTTCATTAGCCAAGCATCGTTGTCACCATTATTGGAGGAGGGGGACGACATGATGCTTGGCCTTGACAACCGTGACAGAAAACTGCTCAAAACAAGAATAGAGAAAAATTGCGTGGTGCGGTGGTCAAAACCTTCGGGAGATTATATAATGAATTTTTACCGACAAAAGGAGTAACATGCAAGAAAATGGAGTCCGGAGAGCGCACGAGGTGCTCACGAGGTAGGGGGGCGCCTAGGGGGTAGGGCGCGCCCTCCACCCTCGTGGAAGCCTCGTGTCCTTCCCGGACTACTTATTTTCCTATTTTCTTAAATATTCCAAAACGGAGAAAAATTGCCATTAGAACTGTTTTGGAGTCGGTTTACTTACCATACCACATACCTATTCCTTTTCGGAGTCTAAAACGTTCTCGAAAGTGTCCCTTATGTATTCCTCCGGGGTTACGGTTTCAATAATATTAGTTTCAACATTTATGGGATTACCTGATATATAATGTTTGATTCTTTGACCGTTCACCACCTTCGGATTTGTGCCTTCGAAGTTGTTGATTTTTATGGCACCAGAACGATAGAACTCCTCGATAACGTAAGGACCTTCCCATTTAGAGAGAAGTTTTCCTGCAAAAAATCTTAAACGAGAGTTGAATAGCAACATGTAATCACCTACATTAAACTCACGCTTTTGTATCCTTTTGTCAAACCATCTTTTAACTTTTTCTTTAAACAGTTTGGCATTCTCATAAGCCTGGGTTCTCCATTCATCAAGTGAGCTTATGTCAAATAACCTCTTCTCACCAGCAAGTTTGAAATCATAATTGAGCTCTTTAATGGCCCAATATGCCTTATGTTCTAGTTCGAGAGGTAAGTGACATGCTTTTCCATAAACCATTTTATACGGAGACATACCCATAGGATTTTTATATGCAGTTCTATAGGCCCATAATGCATCATCAAGTTTTTTGGACCAATTCTTTCTAGATCTATTATCAGTCTTTTGCAAAATTAATTTGAGCTCTCTATTACTCAATTCTACTTGACCACTAGACTGCGGGTGATATGTGGATGCAATTCTATGATTAACATCATACTTAGCAAGCATTTTACAAAAGCACCATGAATAAAATGTGAAACACCATCAGTCATTAAATATCTAGGGACTCCAAACCTCGAAAAATAACTTCTTTAAGCATCTTAATAGAGGTGTTATGATCAGCACTACTAGTTGGAATAGCTTCTACCCACTTAGTAACATAATCAACAACAACTAAAATATGTGTATACCCATTAGAGGAAGGAAATGGTCCCATATAATCAAAGCCCCAAACATCGAATGGTTCAATAACAAGTGAATAATTCATAGGCATTTCTTGACATCTACTAATATTACCAATTCTTTGACATTATCACAAGATAAGACAAACTTACGGGCATATTTGAAGAGAGTAGGCCAATAAAAACCGGATTGCAATACCTTATGTGTAGTTCTATCTCCAGCGTGGTGTCCTCCGTAAGCCTCGGAGTGACACTTGTGTAGCATCTGTTCCTGTTCATGCTCAGGTATACAATGTGTAATAACACCATCTACTCCTTCTTTATAAAGCTGCGGGTCATCCCAGAAATAATGTCTTAAATCATAGAAAAACTTTTTCTTTTGCTGGTATGTGGAACTATGTGGTATAAATTTAGGAACAATATAATTAGCATAATCAGCATACCATGGAGTAGTACGAGAAGCATTTATGATAGCTAATTGTTCATCAAGAAAGCTATCATCAATAGGTAGTGGGTCATCAAGAACATTCTCTAACCTAGACAAGTTGTCTGCAACGGGGTTCTCAGCTCCCTTTCTATCAATAATATGCAAATCAAATTCCTGTAGTAGGAGAACCCATCTAATAAGTCTAGGTTTAGCATCTTTCTTTTCCATAAGATATTTAATAGCAGCATGATCAGTGTGAATAGTTACTTTAGAATCAACAATATAAGGTCTGAACTTATCACAAGCAAATACAACTACTAATAATTCCTTTTCAGTAGTAGCATAATTTATCTAGGCATTGTCTAGAGTTTTACTAGCATATTGAATGACATTTAATTTCTTATCAACTCTTTGTCCTAGAACAACACCTACAGCATAATCACTAGCATCACACATAATTTCAAAGGGTAAATTCCAATCAGGTGGCTGAACAATAGGTGCAGAAATCAATGCTTTCTTAAGTATTTCAAATGCTTCCACACAATCATCATTAAATACAAAAGGTATATCTTTTTGTAATAGGTTAGTCAGAGGCCGGGAAATTTTTGAGAAGTCCTTAATGAACCTCCTATAAAAACCAGCATGACCAAGGAAACTTCTTATACCTTTAATGTCCTTGGGGCGAGACATCTTTTCAATAGCATCAACTTTAGCTTTGTCAACTTCAATACCTCTTTCAGAAATTTTATGCCCCAAGACAATACCTTCATTAACCATAAAGTGGCACTTCTCCCAATTCAAGACGAGATTAGTTTCTTCACATCTCTGCAAAACTCGATCAAGGTTGCTCAAGCAATCATCAAAAGAGGATCCATAAACAGAGAAATCATCCATGAAAACCCCCACAAATCTTTTCACAAAGGTCTGAGAATATAGCCATCATGCATCTTTGAAAGGTAGCAAGTGCATTACATAAACCGAAAGGCATACGTCTATAAGCAAAGGTACCAAAAGGGCAAGTAAAAGTGGTATTTTCTTGACCATCAGCTGACATAGGTATTTGAGAGAAACCAGAGTAACCATCTAGAAAGCAAAAATGTGTGTGCTTGGATAATCTTTCTAGCATTTGATCAATGAATGGCAAAGGGTAATGATCTTTTTTAATAGCTTTATTTAATTTGCGGAAATCAATCACCATCCTATAACCTGTAATAATTCTTTGTGGAATCAATTCATCTTTATCATTAGGAACGACAGTAATACCTCCCTTCTTAGGGACACAATGGACAGGACTTACCCACTGACTATCAGCAACGGGATAAATTATACCTGCTTCAAGGAGCTTTAATATTTCCTTTCTCACCACTTCTTTCATCTTAGGATTTAGCCGTCGTTGGTGATCAATAACTGGTTAGGCGTCTTTCTCCAAATTTATTTTGTGTTGACATAGAGTGGGACTAATGCCCTTAAGATCATCAAGAGTATATCCAATAGCAGCACGGTGCTTCTTCAGAGTTTTTAATTTCTCTTCTTCCTGCTCTGAAAGGTTAGCACTAATAATAATAGGATATATCTTCTTTTCATCGAGATAAGCATATTTAAGAGTATCAGGCAATGGTTTAGGCTCAAACACGGGATCACCCTTGGGTGGAGGAGGGTCCCCTAGGATTTCAACAGGCAAATTGTTTTTCAGAATAGGTCCCTGTTTAAAGAATACTTCATCTATTTCCCTTCTTTCATTCATAAACATATCATTTTCATGGTCGAGCAAATATTGTTCTAAATGATCATTAGGAGGCACGACAATAGAAGCAAGACCAATAATTTCATCTTTACTAGGCAATTCTTCCGCATGGGGTTGTCTACTAAATTTAGCAAAATTAAACTCATGAGACATATCACCCAAACCAATAGTAACAACATCCTTTTCGCAGTCTATCCTTGCATTACCTGTGTTCAAGAAGGTCTACCAAATATAATGGGACAAAAGCTATCTTGTGGGGAACCAAGAACAAGAAAATCAGCAGGATATTTAACTTTCCCACACAATACTTCAACATCTCTAACAATCCCAATCGGTGAAATAGTATCTCTATTGGCAAGTTTAATAGTAACATCTATATCTTCTATCTCAGCAGGTGCAATATCATGCATAATTTCTTCGTATAAAGAATGAGGTATTGCACAAGCACTAGCACCCATATCACATAAGCCATGACAACAATGATCTCCTATTTTAATAGAAATAACATGCATGCCTACAACAGGTCTCTGTTTAGTTTTAGTATCAGGTCTAGCAATTCTAGCAGCTTCATTGCAGAAGTAAATAACATGCCCATCAATATTATCGGCCAAGAGATCTTTAACCATAGCAATTTTAGGTTCAACTTTAACTTGCTTAGGGGGTTTGTGTGTCCTAATATTACTTTTGTTGACTACAGTTGAAGCTTTAGCATGATCCTTTATTCTAACAGGGAAAGGTGGCTTCTCAATATAAGCAGTAGGAACGACGAGATCATTATAAGTGATAGTATTTTCTTCAACTTTAATAGGTGCAACTACTTTTACTTCAATGGGAGGATTATATTTAAACCGCTTCTCCTTAGGGAGATCAACATGAGTAGCAAAGGATTCACAGAAAGAAGCTACTATCTCAGAGTGAAGCCCATATTTAGTGCTAAATTCACAGAAAACATCGGTATCCATAAAAGATTTAACACAATCAAACTTAGGTGTTATACCTGACTCCTTACCTTCGTCGAGGTCCCAATCTTTAGAGTTGCGTTTAATTCTTTCCAATAAATCCCATTTGAATTCAATAGTCTTTATCATAAAAGAGCCAGTACAAGAAGTATCGAGCATGGAGCGATTACTGAGAGAAAGCCGAGCATAGGAATTTTGAATAATCATTTCTCTTGAGAGCTCATGACTGGGGCATGAATATAACATTGACTTAAGCCTCCCCCAAGCTTGAGCGATGCTTTATCCTTTGCGAGGCCAAAAAATATATATATAATTACGATCACGATGAACGAGATGCATAGGATAAAACTTCTGATGAAATTCCAATTTCAGTCGTTTGTAGTTCCATGATCCCATATCATCACATAGCCTATACCATGTCAATGCCTCTCCCTTCAAAGATAAAGGGGAGACCTTCTTATTGATAACATCATCGAGCTTACCTACAATCTTAAATAATCCACAAACTTCATCCACATAGATTAAGTGTAAATCGGGATGCAATGTTCCATCTCCTGCAAAAGGATTAGCTAGCAGTTTCTCTATCATACCCGAAGGAATTTCAAAGTAAGCATTTTCAGTAGATTCAGTACGTTGAGGAGCAAATCTCGGCTCTACTGGTCGGGGTGAAGATACCCCGAACAAGCCCCATCAAAGGATTACTTTCCATAGTAACAAGTGACAGTAAATTTCAGCACACTATATAAATTTTTCCTTATCAAATTCCACCTACCAAAGGCGCTTCACTCCCCGGCAACAACGCCAGAAAAGAGTCTTGATGACACACAAGTATAAGGGATCTATCGTAGTCCTTTATATAAGTTAGAGTGTCGAACCCAACGAGGAGCAAAAGGAAACAATAAGCGGTTTTCAGCAAGGTATTCTCTGCAAGCACTAAAATTATGGGTAACAGATAGTTTTGTGATAAGGTAGTTTGTAACGGGTAACAAGTAATGAAAGTAAATAAAGTGCAGCAAGATATCCCAATCCTTTTTGTAGCAAAGGACAAGCCTGGACGAACTCTTATATAGAGAAAAGCGCTCCCGAGGACACATGGGAATTATCGTCAAGCTAGTTTTCATCATGCTCATATGATTCGCGTTCGTTACTTTGATAATTTGGTATGTGGGTGGACCGGTGCTTAGGTGCTGTCCTTTCTTGGACAAGCATCCCACTTATGATTAACCCCTATTGCAAGCATCCGCAACTACAAAAGAAGTATTAAGGTAAACCTAACCACATCATGAAACATATGGATCCAAATCAGCCCCTTACGAAGCAACTCATAAACTAGGGTTTAAGCTTCTGTCACTCTAGCAACCCATCATCTACTTATTACTTCCCAATGCCTTCCTCTAGGCCCAAATAATGGTGAAGTGTCATGTAGTCGACGTTCACATAACACCACTAGAGGAAAGACAACATACATCTCATCAAAATATCGAACGAATACCAAATTCACATGACTACTTATAGCAAGACTTCTCCCATGTCCTCAGGAACAAACGTAACTACTCACAAATCATATTCATGTTCATGATCAGAGGGGTATTAATATGCATAATGGATCTGAACATATGATCTTCCACCAAATAAACCAACTAGCATCAACTACAAGGAGTAATCAACACTACTAGCAACCCACAGGTACCAATCTGAGGCTTTGGGACAAAGATTGGATACAAGAGATAAACTAGGGATTGAGAGGAGATGGTGCTGGTGAAGATGTTGATGGACATTGACCCCCTCCCGATGAGAGGATCGTTGGTGATGACGATGGCGATGATTTCCCCCTCCCGGAGGGAAGTTTCCTCGGTAGAACAGCTCTGCTGGAGCCCTAGATTAGTTTTGCCAAGGTTCCACCTCGTGGCGGCGGAGTTTCTTACCGAAAGCTTGCTTATGATTTTTCCTCGGACGAAAGACTTCATATAGCAGAAGATGGGCACCGGGGGCCAGCCAGGGGGCCCACGAGGTAGGGGGCGCGCCCAGGGGGTAGGGTGCGCCCCCACCCTCATGGCCAGGGTGTGGGCCCCCTCTGGTATTTTCTTCCGCCAGTATTTTTTATTAATTCCAAAAATAACTTCCGTGAAGTTTCAGGACTTTTGGAGCTATGCAGAATAGGTCTCTAATATTTGCTCCTTTTCCAGCCCAGAATTCCAGCTGTCGGCATTCTCCCTCTTCATGTAAACCTTGTAAAATAAGAGAGAATATGCATAAGTATTGTGACATAATGTGTAATAACAGCCCATAATGCAATAAATATCGATATAAAAGCATGATGCAAAATGGACGTATCAGTTTCATGACGACTTTCAAGTTCCTTGTACTTAACATGAAGATTTTTTATGTCTTCAATTAAGGACTGAGATCGGGTCATTTCCACGTCCAACGGGTCATCGACTTTCTCTAGCAATTTTTGAATATGTTCCATAGCTTTCTGTTGTTCAGTTGCAATTTTAGAAAATGTTTTGTAGCTAGGTTTGGATTCACAATCAGAGTCATCTTCACTTGATGTTTGAAAGTAGGCATCGCGTGTGTTTACCTGGCACCGCGTGCCATGAAGCAGTAGGTGGGAGCAGAGTCGTCCTTGTCATTAGCATCAGCATTGGTGACGGAGCCATTGTCTTCAGTGTTGAAGACGGACTTGGCAACGTAGGCTGTAGCTAGAGCCAGACTTGCAACGCCAGAGTCGGACTCCTCCTCAGACTCCACCTCTGCCTCCTCAGAAGCAGACTCCTCCTCTAAATCCATCTCCTTGCCAACAAAATCACGAGCCTTGCCAGATGAGCTCTTCTTGTGTGATGAAGACTTGGACGAAGACTTGGAAGAAAACTTTGTGGATTTCTTCTTCTTCTTGTCATTAGAATCATATTCATTGCTCTTCTTTTTCTTCGTCGTCTCATTGTCCCACTGTGGACACTTAGAGATGTAGTGACCGGGTTTCTTGCACTTGTGGCATGTTCTCTTCTTGTGGTCATGAGTAGAAGCTTCATCATTTCTCGAGCTGGATCTTGAAGACTTTCTGAAGCCTTTCTTCTTACTGAATTTCTGGAACTTCTTCACAAGCATAGCAAGCTCCTTTCCGAAGTCTTCAGGATCCCCAGAATTGCAGACAGATTCTTCTTCAAATGAGGAAACGACCTTTGCCTTCAAAGCGCGAGTTCAGCCATAGTTGGGACCATAGATATCTCTTTTCTTAGATAACTGGAACTCATGTGTGTTGAGCCTCTCAAGTATGTCAGACGGATCGAGAGTCTTGAAGTCAGGGAGTTCTTGAATCATCAGGGCCAGGGTGTCGAAGGAGCTGTCAAGCGATCTCAGAAGTGTCTTGACGATTTCATGCTAGGTGATCTCAGTGGCGCCGAGTGCATGAAGCTCATTTGTGATGTCAGTGAGGCGATCAAATGTGAGCTGGACATTCTCATTGTCATTTCTCTTGAAGCGGTTGAAGTGGTTGCGAAGAGCACTGATCCTTGAGTCTCTCTGGGTTGAGACGCCTTCGTTGACCTTGGATAGCCAGTCCCAGACTAGCTTCGAAGTTTCCAGAGCACTCACACGGCCATACTGTCCTTTGGTCACATGACCACAGATGATGTTCTTGGCAGTAGAATCCAGTTGAATGAACTTCTTGACATCAGCAGGGGTGACACCTTCACCAGTCTTGGGAACGCCGTTCTTGATGACATACCAGAGGTCGACATCAATGGCTTCAAGATACATACGCATCTTATTCTTCCAATAGGGGTAATCAGTGCCATCGAAGACCGGGCATGCAGTGGAGACTTTGATTATCCCTGCAGTCGACATAGCTAAAACTCCAGGTGGTTAAACCGAATCACACAAAAAAAGGGAGTACCTTGCTCTGATACCAATTGAAAGTGCTAGTTATCGACTAGACACTACTAGAGAAAAGCCTAATAGCAGCGAGGGTTTTGGGCCTCTCAGTAGCACGGGCACCGGCGCTACTAATAAGGCGCTACAGCTAACGTATAGCAGTAGTGCCGGTTGTCCCATGCTATTGCTATACATGAATAGCTGTAGCGCTCTTTGGGAAAGGGCGCTACCGATATTATCTGCAGCGCTGTTTGCTGGGACGCGCTACTGATAATGCGGCGCTACTGCTAAATTTCCCCCCTCGCTACTACTAGTTTATTTATTAGTTTTTTCCTGCATATTTGTTTTGTATTTAAATAGGCTTTATACAATAATATTTAGCATATCATACACATACAAATGTAATCATAGCATATACATACAATTAGTCTCATCAAATCATGTCATCATCATAATCATCATCCAACACAAAGTGGTCTCTCGTCATCATCTCGAAAATAGCGATACAAGTCTCGAATGATATGCAAATACATCGTCATCCATCTAAACAATGATATACGCGAGAAGATCTATCACTTTGAGAACAAGAGTTTGTATCCTCTCTCGCATTAGCGTGAACCTCTAAACTAACTACTGCCTGTCGCTCGGAAACCAGAAGGGCCTGACACTCCGGCCACTTGTCGTATATATATATATATATATATATATATATATATATATATATATATATATATATATATATATATATATATACATATATACTCCTAGCATAGCACTTCTTCGCCATCTATGATCTATGCACCTGCATCATCACATGAGTAGATGATATGCAAGATATATAGTTGAGAAACAGAAAGAGACAGACTTGGCAAAAATAGAAACAACATATCATAAGCATAAATAACAAAGTTCATCGTACCCCAAAATGCCCTAACTAGAGTGATTTTCGCTAGTCGAGGAGGAGGACGGTTTAATTACATCACAAATAAAGTTTCACCGTGCATAACTCAAAGTTTTGTCATACATAAAGTATGGACTAAACGGACACACTGCCATATACCGACAATCACTCCAACATGTCGTTCCATCCATCCAAGTCAGGGAGATAGTCCCCGAGCGTAGTGAAAGGCTTAAGGTCGAGACGATGAGAGGATATCCATGTTCGGACGTCTTCCCGCGACATTTGTCCTTCTCCGTAGAACATCCATGTTTTTCCGACGACCTCCTTCATGATGATTTGGGCAAGTTCGCGCTGGATGTTATAGAACTCAGCTCGAAGTCGATGATCCTCGATATCTCCTATGTCCTTTGCCCATTGCAGAATATGGGCATCGCTAGAAGAAGGTACCATGCGAAGGTTCTGGTGATCCCGTCTATACTCCAGCATGTGGTGTAGGACATAGAATCCATCATTAAGAGAATCGTTCGGTTGCTGGATGCAGCAGAAGTCGGTCTTATGGCCGAAGGCGACCCTGCCGCCCCTCATCTTCTTGTCCCTGACCTCTCCACCCATTGATTGGTAGTAATACATAGCACTATCGAGAACATCCTTGATGTGGATGTAATCCTTTTTGTGAATGTTCTTCGACGAGTCCAAGTAAAGAGCGTGGGAGAATCGGGGGTAGAGGATGATGAGGACGACGCGCCCGCCGCTGCGCAAAATAAGTCCTCAAATTAATTAGCCTCCACCGTGCAAATGAATGATTGAAATCGAAGGAAGGATAGCAGCGCAGATGACTTACACGGGATGATAAGGCACGAGAATCGCCCCCTTGTTCTTATTGGCGAGCATGAAACTGACGATGTAATCCCTCGCGTGTTCACGATGATTTGCGTAGACTCCCAAGAAGCCCTCGTGCATGTAGTACGGGTCAGCAACACAGATATGAGATATCTGCTCAACCCCGATGATGTAGTTCATGTGCAAGGCATAAAGGCGGACAAACATAAAATCCAGCTTCTTCACATGAAACATGTCGAATATGTAGTCAAATCGGAGGAAGAACTTATCCATGGGGAAGCTGTCGACGTATGACATTTGCCGCGGAACGTTAACCATGTAGAGTGGGTATCCTGGATCTTTCGAGGCGATGAGGTCTTTCTCTACCCACAACACATTGTCATGAAGTCTCTTTAGATCACCGAATCTGGCCCGTAACGCTGTTGCAGGTATGATTGGTTGACCGGCGACATGCCATTTATCCGCATCGGGGATATCTATACAGTCCTGAAGCCGAGGCTGCTGAGGCGGGTGGATCATAGAAACAACTTGTTTGCCTTTCCTCGCTCTCTTCCTAAACTTCTTTAGTACCGGAAGGTCGTCCATAATATGTTGAGACGGCAATTCAGGCACTGACTCATGACGCTCAAACCCTGAGCAGGCGCCAGTATAGACATACTGTTCAGCAGCGCCATCGTCGTCCTCATCCTCATCTTCATCCATGGCGACGTCATCAGCGACTAATGGAGCCTCCTCCTTACCCCGTCCGCTATCACCCAACCCGACACCCGACGCTAATTGGGTAGGGTGGGTGTTGATGTTCATACCTTGCTGAGGCTGCATGCTCGTGGGTGTGCTCCCGGTCGCCTCCAGACGAAGCAGACTCTTTGGCCACAACAGGACCCACCCAGCATTGCAACAATCACCAAGCCGCCGCGGTGTCTCGTCGTCATCCCCCAGTAGTACTGGAGGAGGCAAATTCTCGTGGTCCGGTTTGACACTGGCCACGGAAACCTTGAAGACGTTCGGGGGGATCGGCCGGCTATGGAACAATGTTGACTCCTTCCTGGTGCGGCAAATCACGGGCACTCAATATGTCCTAGTTTGTAGCACAAGTCATGCCGAAATTCACGGAAAATTTCGGCATGACCTTTGCTAAAAAGTGGACAAATCGAGAACCTGAAACTTGCCAGAAAAGAAATGAATCAACATTCCGGCAAAACATATATAGGCCACTCAGCTTCATTGAAACAACAAAGCCACTTGGGCACAAACAACATGACCACTTCAATGAAAAGATATAATCAACAATGAAAGTCTAGGAAGGGATCATCTTTAAAATAAAACTTGCCTAAATAACCTAGATAATTCACCTAATTAAACTAGTTAACTTGACTAGTTCTCTGTCAAAGCCCTAACTAAAATTTTGCACTAACCTAGGTAATTAACCTAATTAAACTAGTTAACCTAACTACTTCTCTGTCAAAGCCCTAACTAAAATTTTGCCCTAACCTAGATAATTAACATAATTAAACTAGCTAATCTATGCATGAGAGAGAGGAGGGGTGGGGGCTTACAGAGGATGGCTCTGATGGTGGCAAGGGAGGCAGGGGCGTCTCCGGTGACGGCGAGGGAGGCAGTTGTGGCGAGGGAGGATCCGGTGGCGTCGACGTCGGCTCCGGTGGCGTTGATGAGGCTGCGCGGCTCCGCGGCGTTGGGGCGGCTCCGGTGGCTTCGACGGCGCACGGCTCTGGTGGCTCCGTGGGCGTCGACGGCGCACGGCTCTGGTGGCTCCGGGGGCGTCGATGTCGGCAGGAGACGACGACGAAGAGGGGCGACGGCGAATCGGGGAGACGGCGGTGGGGCGGGTCGAGAGATTTGGGGGGCAAGTGGTGGCCGGGGGGAAACGTTTTTTGGTTAAGTCAAAACTAGCGGTAGCGCATTTTGTAGAAAGCGCTATAGCTAAGGTAGCTATAGCGCTTTTTCCAAAACGCGCTACTGCTATACCTATGTAATTTCTCCCTTTTTTATTTCCTTTTCTGTTTCTATAGCGGGGGTCCTGGAAACGCGCTGCAGCTACGTTAGCTATATCGCCTCTTACTAACACACGCTACAGCTATGCCTTTCTTTGTTTTTTCGCTTTTTCATTTATTTTGCTTTACATTTTATTTTATTTTCTTTCTCCTTTTTCTGTTTCTTTCAGTTTCATTTACTTTTCTATTTGTTTTTCATTTTATTTTATTTTCATTAGCAGTAGCACTCTTACTGGGAAACGCGCTGCTACTCATGCTCTAGCGGTAGCGCGCTTCCTGCAAGCCCGCTACTGCTATGCGTAGCCCATCGGTCCACCAATGGGAATATTAGTAGTAGCGCTTTTACGGCAAGACACGCTACTGCTAAAATCGTATCTGTAGCGCGGTTTATTCTGAACCGCTACTGCTATCTAGCACTAGCGCCCTTTTTTGACCCGCGCTATTGCTAAATTTCTGTGTATAAGGTTTTCCCTAGTAGTGAGAGGGGGGGGGGGGTGAATAGGCGATTTTTATGGAAGTCTTCAAAACATGGGAGTTTCGAAGACAGACAATAGAAAAGAACCTATTGATATGTAGCTGAAGGTAGAGTACACTAGACAGGCCATAGTCAAGTAAGCAATGAAGTGAAAGCACGAAGACTAATAGCAGCTAGGTAGTAAGGACCGGGATGGAAGATAGTATGAAGCCAAAC
Source organism: Aegilops umbellulata (assembly GCA_032464435.1). Lineage (NCBI taxonomy): Eukaryota > Viridiplantae > Streptophyta > Magnoliopsida > Poales > Poaceae > Aegilops > Aegilops umbellulata. The sequence goes on along the minus strand of CP136058.1, from coordinate 377,402,208 downwards.
AACAACAGTCTTCACCCAGTGAAGCCAATCAGATCATGCAAGCAGGCAATGACTTCATGAAGACAGAGAGTAAATAAGAAGAGGGAAGTGATAGAACCAGATGCTTGGAGAGGATAAGGATTTGTTTGACCAGTTCCAGTTACTGTGACAAATGTACGTCTGGTTAGGGAGGCTGAGATTCAACTCAGAAGACCGCGTCTTCACCTTATTCCCCTTGAGTTAAGGACACTTAGTCCCTGCCCAATCACTCTGGTAAGTTTTCAAGGTAGACTTCCAAACCTTCACAACCTTTGTTCACTGGCAATCCACAATGACTCCTGGATGCTCAGAACACGACGCCTAACCGGCTGGAGGATTCATAGTCCTCAAGTGTAACAAGTCTTCATGTCACGCAGACAGAAAGACTTTAGTGATGCCTAACACTCTTTGGCTCTGGGTGTTTTGGCCTTTGGCCTCGCAAGGATCTTTCTCTCAAATGCTTCGGAGGTGGGTTGCTCTCAAACAACAAAAGCCGTGCACTAAATCTAAGCTGCCACCAATTTATGGTGTAGGGGGTGCGCTATTTATAGCCAGGAGGTAACCCGACCTGATTTGTCCGAAATGACCCTGGGTCACTGTCGGTGTCAAAACCGGCGGATCTCGGGTAGGGGGTCCCGAACTGTGCGTCGAGGCAGACGGTAACAGGAGACGAGGGACACAATGTTTTACCTAGGTTCGGGCCCTCTTGATGGAGGTAAAACCCTACGTCCTGCTTGATTAATATTGATGATATGGGTAGTACAAGAGTAGATCTACCACGAGATCAAGGAGGCTAAACCCTAGAAGCTAGCCTATGGTGTGATTGTTGTATGTTGAGATTCTTGTCCTACGGACTAAAACCCTCCGGTTTATATAGACACCGGAGAGGGTTAGGGTTACACAAAGTCGGTTACAATGGTAGGAGATCTAAATATCCACATCTCCAAGCTTGCCTTCCACGCCAAGGAAAGTCCCATCCGGACACGGGACGAAGTCTTCAATCTTGTATCTTCATAGTCCAGGAGTCCGGCTGAAGGTATAGTCCGGCCATCCGGACACCCCCTAATCCAGGACTCCCTTAGTAGCCCCTGAACCAGGCTTCAATGACGATGAGTCCGGCGCGCAGATTGTCTTCGGCATTGCAAGGCGGGTTCCTCCTCCAAGTTCTTCATAAAAGATTGTAAACACCAAGAATAGTGTCCGGCTCTGCAAAATAAGTTTCCACATATTGCCATAGAGAGAATAAAATTAACACAAATCTAATCTGCTGACGTATTCCGTAGCGGGACATCACACTACGGCCGAGCCTTTATTCGAATCGTTTTCGCTTCTCCACCTCAGCGCGTTTTGCGAGGCGGTTTCCTTGGCACGTCTCGTCAAAGCAGAGATCGTGTCCCCCATTTACGGGATTCTCATCAATACAGACGTGGGTAACCCAACCGCGCCATTTATCACGGCGCTTGGGAGGCAAGCGAGTTTTACTAGGCTGGTGGGGACGCATAGCCGCATCCGCCCATATAAGGGGATAAGGATCCACCTTTTTACCTACGCCTTCTTCCTCCTTTGCCTATCCATCTTCTGCGCACCCGAGCTCCAGTGCCCAAGTCCGCACTTCCCACCTCAACCTTCTCCAGCAATGTCCGGAGCGGGACGCAAGTGGATGGTCTCCTCCATCACGAAGGGCCATGTCAAAAAGCTAAGGAAGGCAGGATACTTGTCTAACGACATCGCGCACCGGCTTCCTGAAAAGGGGCAGCTCCTCCCCACCCCAAGGCCCCATGAGAGGGTAGTATTCCTTCCCCACTTCCTCCGCGGACTGGGCTTTCCTCTCCACCCATTTGTCCGGGGGCTCATGTTCTACTATGGCCTGGATTTCCACGATCTGGCCCCGAACTTCATCCTCAACATCTTGGCGTTTATCGTCGTGTGTGAGGCCTTCCTCCGCATCCGCCCCCATTTCGGCCTTTGGCTCAAGACTTTCAACGTCAAGCCAAAGGTGGTGCGCGGCAACCAGGCGGAGTATGGAGGCGCCATGGTGGGCAAGATGGCCAACGTCCTATGGCTCGAGGGCTCCTTTGTGGAGACCCTGAAGGGGTGGCAGTCAGGGTGGCTTTACATCACCGAGCCGCGCGATCCGGAATGGATCGCAGCCCCTGAGTTCCGGTCCGGACCCCCCACGCGGCTCACGTCCTGGAAAGAGACGAGCCTGTCATGGGGCTACAAAGAAGAGGTGACCGGACTGCAAAAATGCAACCAAATCCTGGTGAACAAGCAGCTAAGGCTTGTCAATGTAGTCCAGGTTATGCTCATCCGCCGGATCCTCCCGTGTCAACAACGGGACTTCAATCTGTGGGAGTTCGACCCGGCGCAGCACCCAACCCTGAGCAGGCTCTTTGACACGACGTACGAAGATGTCTGGAAGGTGCTATTCAAAGGCGCCGAGGCTCCCGCCTCCGCTTCCGAGGACCGCGGATTCAGCTCGCAGCGTCACGCTGACGAGGTAAGTTATTTTCACCTTTTACAGGACATTTGTTTCTCATAGTTTGACTCTATGCAGGATCTAAACCCCCTTACCTTTAACAGGCATGGCAGGTGAAGTCCGGACTGATGGACTGTCCGGCTCCTTTGCCCGAAGACCCAACAGACGCTCGTTTACCGAAGCTGCTGGCTCCGGCGCCTTACGTGGTGCCGGAGAAGAAGGCCAAGAAGAAGAAGGCCACGGGGACTCGAAAGAGTTCCCGTCATGTGGTGGTGTCGGACTCGTCGTCCGACGAATCCGAGACGCACTCCTCCCGTGAAGACAAGGAGGAGGAAGAAGAACCCTCTCCCCCTCCAGCGGGGAAGGAAAGAAGAGGAAGGCCGCCCCAACGGGGGAGGCCGAAGGGTCCAAGAAGGGGAAAACCCTTCCTCCGGACTACTCCGCCGACGCCGCCGACGACGAAGAGGAGTGGCCGGACAGAGCCAAGCGTCCGGCGAAATCGTAAGTATTCGGATACCAGAGTAACTCATAATATCCCTGTTGTTGCACAGCTTTTCCCTAATGTCGAATATAATTATGCAGGCCGCCCCGGGCCGGACTCGACGAGTCGTCGAGCGTCTCCCTGGATTCATCGGACATGAACTCAGTTCCGCCCGCTGCCTCCCCCCGCACCGTGGACGACGCCGAAGTGGCGTCGTGACAAGCTCCGGGGTAAGAGGAAGTGGTCCTGGAGGAGCCGCGAGGCGACCTCCCGGACTCCAGGAGTAAAGGGGACAAGACCCCCCAGGGCTCCAAGTCCAGCTTTGAGCCGGACACCGCCCCGGAATCCTCAACAGTTCCGGACCGCAGTAGGCGAACTCCTTCTAAGAGGAGCAAGCCTTCTGAGCCGGCAGCCTCCGTCCAGCCGGAGGTGCCAGACAATCTGCTGGAGGTGCTTAAAGGCGCCTCCATCGATGAGGAGCACCGTACTATTATGAGTACGGTGATCCAGAAGGTTCAGTCCGCCAAGAGCGGACTGACTGAAGCTTGTGCCAGCCTTCTAACAGGCTTCAAGGTAAGTAAATTATGTAAAAATATCACCGCATAGACAGTAGCCCCTGATGCTCTGTTTGGCGTTCAGAAAGAAAAGCCGAATAGAGGATCTATTAAATTTCGCAGGAGTCTAACAAAAAAGAGTCAATATGCGTATGCAGGCTTCGCTGCTAGCCACCACCGCACTGACTGTGGAGGTGGGTGCCCTGAAGAAGGGCCTCGAGCGGACCGAGCAAGAGCTCGGCCTTGCCAAACGGCAGCTCGAGGAGAAGGATGGTAAGAGATACCTTATAGAAAAAAATATATACAAAAAAGATGCAATTGCAAAAAATGACAGGATTGTGCTGCTTATTGTAGGGGCCACGACTGAGGTGGCGACCCTCAAGCAGGCGCTATCTGAGGCCGAAATGAGAGCGGCCATGGAGCGCACCGAGTGAGAGAAATTTGAGGCCCAGATCGGCGAGGTGCAGCAAGAGCTTCAGGCTCTCATGAAAAAACATGAGAGTTTGGAGTTTGACTCGGAGACGCGAGCGTCCGAGCTCGCGGCGGCCCTTGAAACTGCCAAGTCTGCCAAGGCCGAATCCCAGAAGGCTCTCCAAGAGTTGGAGGCAGTGAAAAAGATAGCGGCGGGTAAGGCATTCTTTATGCAAAGCAGACATATAAAAGTAAACTACTTGTTACTTACCTGAATCCGGAGTTCTCCAGGGGCATTCGCAGATCTTCCCTGCAGCGTATCTGATGCCGCCGCATTCTACCGAGCCGAGGAAGGCAGCTCGACGGAGAAGGTGTTACTGGTCTCAGTACGCTGAGGCCGGACACCCTGTGCCCTTGAGCGACCAGCTGAAGCAGCTGGTCGAGCTCCACAAGGCGGCCGAACAGGCCCTGAAGGGCTTCATAGTTCGGCTATGGCCTCGAGAGGCCCTGCCTGGGAGCTACTTCGGATTGGTGCGGCGGCTGGTGGAGGCCTGTCCAAGGCTCGAGGTCATCAAGCGCTCCGTCTGCATCGAAGGTGCCCGTAGGGCCCTTGCCCGTGCAAAGGTGCACTGGGGTAAGCTGGATGGTGAGAAGCTTGTGAGGGACGGGCCACCGCCGGGGAAGGAGCGTCGCAAGCCCGAGAACTATTACAAGGATGTTCTTGCTGGTGCCCGCCTTATGGCGGATGAATGTACCAAGGATGTAATTTTTGAATGAACTCGCTCGTGTTTATCCTGTGCGCTGAAAACTTGTTCATATGCGCTAAGCAATGCTTGTTGAATTTAAAATATTACTTTCTGTGCGGCCGTTTATCAAAAAATTGAGAGATGGCCAGTCGTCGGCTTCTGCCCCCATGCCACTAGTGTTGGGGTGTTCGGGATAAACCTGAGCGCTCTTTTCCCCATGATTGGGTCCGTCGTGGGAGGCGCTCAGCACAACGGACAAGGCAATCGGACTATAATGCTTGAACACTCTCACTTAGCCTTAAAACTCTATAATTTTAAATTTCGGCGAAGCCCCTAGTATTTGGAAGACCGAATTCGGGGTGCTATCCACGCCTTGGACGGACAAAGCCGGTTCCTCGCTCGAAGCGGCATAAGTCTTTAAGGACTCAAAAAACCTCACGAACAGCGACCGGTCTCTCGCCTCATCATGGCAGTTAGTTTTAGCTTTCTCTACTGAGGTGCTCAGCCTAGCTCAACTGGGGCACAATCGCAGTAGTTCTCCTAGTGCTACCTTAGCCGATATAGCGGAACGTAAGGCACCAAAACATAGGAGCCTGGCAAACCCAACTATTGACCCAAATCATGATTCGGAGCCGATGCATATAGTGCTATAAGTTCGGGGTGCCGCACTTGTGAAAGTGTTCGGATTTCTCACACCATATTGAGGGGTACTGAAGCCCCTGGCATATTTTGCCGTACCACAATGTACGAGTGCAACATGTCATTAATAAACATATATATAAAAAGAGGATAATGCAAAAAATAGACAAAAGCTATGCATTGTTTATAGAAAGGCTGCTATCAAAGCAGAATGATACAAATAGTGCGATAAGCAAAATAAATTGGACTATTTAACATGTCCTGGCCAGGGGCAGGCCAAGGAATTGTATTCAAAACAGGTATACTGCTCATAATAGAGACCACCTGGGAGTTCCATAATGCGGCATGGCTTGTCTGCTTTCCTGGATCTTTCATCGTTTGTGCGGCAGTCGAATTGCCGAACAGGTCGTCCGAAGCATGGAGTCCTGAAAGTAAGAGAAAATTTTAAAAAGAATTCAGCAGCCCCTAGTATAGTTTAAGCCGTGTTTTGGGCGTGCCGTGATGGTGCCCCTCTTCTTGTGCCCATGGTATTTCCAGAGCGTAGTTATGTACGCGAAGCATTGGTTTTGCTATATCGCGAGGGCTAGGGTTGGGGCCGCATTGCTAAGCTAGCTCAGAACGTGCCAGGCGGTCTTGTTGTAGGTTACTACGGGCGCGCTTGACAGTGTCCGGCTTTTTAAGGGCCGGACTGGAGAACTGCCTAGAGAGGCTGCTTTGTACTTCTGTTGCGAGCACTGCCGTGTGCTCCTCCGTTCGGAGGGAGCGTTCGGTGTTTTCGTTGACCGTGATTACTCCTCAAGGGCCTGGCATCTTGAGCTTGAGGTATGCATAGTGTGGTACCGCATTGAACTTTGCGAATGCGGTTCGCCCGAGCAGTGCGTGATAGCCACTGCGGAACGGGACTATGTCGAAGATTAACTCCTAGCTTCGGAAGTTATCCGGAGATACGAAGACCACTTCAAGTGTGACTGAACCTATACAGTTGGCCTCTACACCTGGTATGACGCCTTTAAAGGTCGTTTTGGTGGGCTTGATCCTTGAGGGATCTATGCCCATTTTCCGCACTGTATCCTGGTAAAGCAGGTTCAGGCTGCTGCCGCCGTCCATAAGGACTCTTGTGAGATGAAATCTATCAATGATTGGGTCAAGAACCAATGCGGCAAACCCGCCATGACGGATGCTAGTGGGGTGGTCCCTTCGGTCAAAGGTGATCGGGCAGGAGGACCATGGGTTGAACTTTGGGGCGACTGGCTCCAGCGCGTATACGTCCCGTAACGCACGCTTCCGCTCCCTTTTGGGGATGTGGGTTGTGTATATCATGTTCACCGCCCGCACTTGTGGGGGAAAACTCTTCTGTCCGTTGTTGTTCGGCGGCCTGGGCTCCTCCTCGTCATCGCTATTCAGCCCCTTGTCTCTGTTTTCGCCATTTAACTTGCCCGCCTGCTTGAACACCCAACAATCTCTGTTGGTGTGATTGGCTGGCTTTTCGGGGGTGCCATGTATCTGGCACAAGCGGTCGAGTATTCGGTCCAAACTGGACGGGCCCTGAGTGTTTCTTTTGAATGGCTTTTTCCGCTGCCTGATTTTTAGCCTCGGAATCCGGCATTTACTGCCGTATCCTCGTTGTTGTCGCTGTTAATGCGGCGCTTTTGCTTGTTCCGGCGCGACCTGCCGCTTTTGTCCTTGGTATCCGAATTACCAAGGTTCTTGGTTAAGTTGTTGCTGCGAGCTAGCCAGCTATCTTCTCCCGCGCAAAAGCGGGTGATGAGTGTCGTAAGGGCTGCCATAGATTTCGGCTTTTCCTGTCCCAGGTGCCGGGCGAGCCACTCGTCACGGATATTATGCTTGAAGGCCGCTAGGGCCTCTGCGTCCGGACAATCGACTATTTGGTTTTTCTTTGTTAGGAACCGAGTCCAGAATTGCCTGGCCGATTCCTCTGGCTGCTGAATTATGTGGCTTAGGTCATCGGCGTCCGGTGGTCGCACATAGGTACCCTGGAAATTGTCGAGGAATGCGGCTTCCAAGTCCTCCCAAGAACCGATTGAATCTGCTGGCAGGCTGTTAAGCCAATGCCGGGCCGGTCCCTTAAGTTTGAGCGGGAGGTATTTGATGGCGTGTAGATTATCGCCGCGGGCCATGTGGATATGAAGGAGATAATCCTCGATCCATACCACAGGATCTGTTGTGCCATTGTATGATTCAATGTTTATGGGTTTGAAGCCCTCAGGGATTTTATGATCCATTACTTCACCTGTGAAGCATAGTGGGTGTGCGGCGCCTCTGTACTGGGCTATATCACGACGCAGCTCAAAGGAGCTTTGTCTATTGTGTTTGGCCCGGCCGGATTTATTGTATCCGGAGTGACGATCACCGTCACGTGCCGTGGGGCGCCCGCGTGATCCGTAGATCGATCTTGTTTGCCTTGCCTTGTCCTCCAGTATATCTCGCAGGTCTGGCGCGTTTTCCCGTGCCTTAACGTGTTTTGAGCGGCGTCGGGGCATGGCTTGAGTGGAGGGCCTAGAGGCCTCTCTGTCACGGCCACGAGGTGGCCGGTTGGCCATGTCATGCACTCGTGATCTAGGTGCTTCCTCCTCTAATCAGGGTAGCAGCCTGCGCTTTGGGTAACTCTTGGAGGGGCGTTCGAGTTCATACTCTTCGGCCGCAAGGACTTCAGTCCATCTGTCAGCTAGCAAATCTTGATCAGCTCTAAGCTGTTGCTACTTTTTCTTGAGGCTGCTTGCCGTGGCTAAAAGCCTGCGTTTAAAACGCTCTTGTTCGGCGGGATCTGATGGCACGACGAATTCATCGTCGTCGAGGCTTGCCTCGTCTTCGGAGGGAGGCATATAATTGTCATCCTCAACCTCTCGGTCTGCCGCTCTCTCATGAGGGCTGGCTTCTCCATCCTCCCGTGCCGAATCTTGCTGGAGGGGTGTTCTTCGGCGCTATCCGGAGTAGTATTATCTTCCGTGCCGGAATCACCGTTTTTGCTTTGGCGGGATTTAGAGCGGCGCCGCTGACGCCGGCGCTTGGGATGTTTCTTAGAGGTGTCATCCCCCACTGTTCCATCGTCTTCTCCATCTTTTGGAGTGTCCACCATATATATGTCATATGACGAGGTGGCCTTCCAGCGCCATACAGGTGCTGGTTCTTGTTCGTCTCCTGTATCGTCGTCCATACCGTCGATGTCTTCGGAGTCGAAGTCGAGCATGTCGGTTAAATCGTCGACAGTGGCTACGAAGTGGGTGGTGGGTGGGATTTGAATTTCTTCATCGTCCGTATCCCAGCCTTGCTGACCGTAGTTCAGCCAGGACTCTCCTGATAAAGAGAGAGACTTTAGCGAATTAAGGATGTCGCCGAAGGGCGAGTGCTGAAAGATGTTCGCGGAGGTGAACTCCATTATCGGCGCCCAATCGGATTCGATCGGCAGGGGCGCGGGGGGCTCGGAGTCCGGAGAGGAATCCGGCTCCTCGGAGTCATGGGCCATGCAGAGTGCGGGACTGGTGTTCGGCTCGATCGCCTTTGAGATCGCAGCCCCCGAGGTGGCGTCCAACCGCTCATCCTCGATCGACGCAGCAGGCTCCAAATTAAGGGTCGGAACCGATGCGTGTGCGGCCTCCAGGACACTGTTCGGCGGCAGAGCTAGATCATGCCCATCGAGACAATGCGGCGCGCTTGGCTGTGGCTCGAATCCGTCGAAGATCAAATCCCCGCGGATGTCAGCCGTGTAGTTCAAACTTCCAAACCTGACCTGATGGCCAGGGGCGTAGCTTTCGATCTGCTCCAGGTGGCCAAGCGAATTGGCCCGCAGTGCGAAGCCGCCGAAGACGAAGATCTGTCCGGGGAGAAAAGTCTCACCCGGGACTGCATCATTGTTGATGATCGAAGGAGCCATCTGGCCTAAAAGTGACGACACAGAGGAACTCTCAATGAAAGCACCAATGTCGGTGTCAAAACCGGCGGATCTCGGGTAGGGGGTCCCGAACTGTGCGTCTAGGCGGATGGTAACAGGAGACGAGAGACACAATGTTTTACCCAGGTTCGGGCCCTCTTGATGGAGGTAAAACCCTATGTCCTGCTTGATTAATATTGATGATATGGGTAGTACAAGAGTAGATCTACCACGAGATCAAGGAGGCTAAACCCTAGAAGCTAGCCTATGGTATGATTGTTGTATGTTGAGATTCTTGTCCTACGGACTAAAACCCTTCGGTTTATATAGACATCGGAGAGGGTTAGGGTTACACAAAGTCGGTTACAATGGTAGGAGATCTAAATATCCGCATCGCCAAGCTTGCCTTCCACGCCAAGGAAAGTCCCATCCGGACACGGGACGAAGTCTTCAATCTTGTATCTTCATAGTCCAGGAGTCCAGCTTAAGGTATAGTCCGGCCATCCGGACACCCCCTAATCTAGGACTCCCTCAGTCACTAAGGAACTGACACGTGTCCAACGGTCAGATTTCAAACACACGCGGCAGCTTGACTTGGGCTACAAGTAAAGCTGACTTATCCATCTCTGGATAAGATTTCCTCTCATTGTCTTCGCTCGAAGTCATAGGATTTGGTTGAGCATCACATTAGTCACTCTGACTTTGTTCACTTGGAGCCCACTTAACAGTATTGTGGTTCCTATGACTCAACAAAGAAGAAAGGAAACTACGAAACAACTATGTCTTTGTACTCCATAGTCTTCATGCGATGTCTTCTCATGTCATAGTCTTCATTGTGAATCTCTTCGCAGATCACCGTTGTCTTCAATGTCCACACACATTTTTAGGGGTCATCTCTGGTAGGTAAACCGAATCAATATGGGACTACTACATGTGTTATCCTGCAATTCTCACGAACACATTAGTCCCTCAACCAAGTCTGTCGTCAATACTCCAAAACCAACTAGGGGTGGCACTAGATGCACTTATAGGTTCCCAGGCAGAAAGGAAAATTTATAACTCCCCCACAACCATACAAGCATAAGCCATGGCTAGCCAAATCCACGGGTACGCTCCAAGCAATCAACTTTACATGAGGAGTTTTGCTTTACTATTTTTTTCTTTGTTTTTGTTTGATGGGACTGGGCATCCTAGTTACCAGCCTCTCTCCTGCAAGATGAGTGAATAAAGTCTTGTCGTGAGAATAACCCACTTAGCATGGAACATATTGACCGCCCCATCGCTCCATAAGCGGTACGAGCACACAAAACAAATGTTTATTTGAATGATAAGAGAAGGCACATGCAAATTTAGTTAGAACAACAGGGTAATATCGTATATAGGTAGATATGGTGGACTCTTTTAGGACAACTTTGGGGTTTCAGGATTTTGGATGCACAAGCAGTATATCCGCTTAGTACAGGCGAAGGCTAGCGAATAGGTAGAGAAGCGACGAACTAGAGAGAGACGACTGTCATAATCATGCATTGCGAATATTTAACATTGAACACGAGCATGAGTAGGATATAAATACTCTGGATATAAATATCATAAAGGCTGCATTGGTTTTGAATCAACTATATGTGTGAACATGTGCCAAGTCAAGCCACCTGAATTCTTCAGAGGAGGATACCATCCTAACATACTACATCATAATCATTATAATGCATGTTGACACTCAAGATAACTCATCTCCTAGCTACTTAAGCATGGCATGAACAACTATAATCTCTAATTGTCATCACAAACATGTTTACTCATAATATGTTGAATCATGGCTACTAAGTTAAACATATTTACAAAAAAACAAGAGAAGTTCATACCAGCTTTTGTTCACTACAATCACTTCATCAAATTATCGTCATAATGGCCTTTCACTTGCACGACCGGATGATGTGAAAATGGTAATAGTGCAAATGTGTCGTGGACTAAGCTGAAATCTGCAAACAATTTATTCAAGGGAGAAGACAAGGAAAAATTGGCTCTTCATTAGGTCAACAACAGAGCATATAAGAGCCATCGAAATAATTCTTACGAAGTCTTCTCCATACGGCGACTCAAAGAAAAGAGAACAAATCAGAGAAACACATTGAAATATTTCTAGAGTTTTTTGTTTTTCTGAAGAAGGTGAACTAAAGAAGAAAATGAAAAGCGAGAGAAAAACTATTTACATCAAAGAACTGCCAACAAACAATAAGGAAGAAATAAGAAATCTTTTTGGGTTTCCTTTTTACTATTACTAACTAACTAAAAAAGAAAGAAAAATAAAAAAGAAGCGAGAAATATTTTTGGATTTTCCGAAGTTTTTTAAACAAATAAAAGAAAATAAAGCGGAACATGGATATACAATGAAAACGATGAACACCGACAACTGAAATGAATGTGTGATACATGAATGTAATGTCAGTGAGAATACGTACTCCCCCAAGCTTAGGCTTGGCCTAACTTGGTAATCACCACTGCTGGTTGGGATAGTAATCATAATGGTAGCTCGGAATGGCGTTCTGCGCGGTCTCCTCAGCTAGACGACCAACCTCTACTACCACGTTACACTCATGGGTCTCATCCTCATAGCAGGCGAATCAATTTTCACCAGTTTCATCATTCTCAAGTTCTTTAGCTTTAGCAATTTGTTCATCAAGAAATTCACCTAGCGGCACAGTTTCATAAAGCAAGGTACTAGCATCAAAACAAGTATCATTCATAGCAGAAGCAGTATTATCAATCACTTGCGACATATCAGATTGCATAGCAGGTGGTGGTGTCCCAAGTTGACCTAAAACAGACGGTGAATCAAGTGCAGAGTTAGATGACAGTTCCTTACCTCCCCTCGTCTTAGAGGGTACAATATTGGTCTCAGAGTGTTTCAGATTCTTCATAATTATCAACAGATATATAATTCCCAGGTGAACTCAATAAATAGAGCTATGCTCTCCGACAACAGCGCCAGAAAATAGTCTTGATGACCCATAAGTATAGGGGATCGCAATAGTCTTCGAGGGTAGTGTTTCATCCAAATTTATTGATTCGACACAAGAGGAGCCAAAGAATATTTATGAGCCTTAGCAGTTGAGTTGTCAATTAAACCACACCTAGAAAGTTATTTCTCTACAACAAAGTGTTTAGTAGCACAGTAGTATGATAGTTTGATAGTAGCAGTTTTGTAGTCATTATAACAGTAGCAGCAACCGTAGTAACTTAGCAAAGACAATATGAGCAAAGTGTAGGCATTGGATCGACGATGGATTATTGTATGGATGACATTCATAATGTAGCAGTCACAACCTAGAGCGATACACAATAGCTCCAATTCAACAATTCAATGTAGGCATGTACTCCGTATATAGTCATGCATGCTTATAATAAGAACTTGCATGACATGTTTTGTCCTACCCTACCGTGGCAGCGGGGTCCATAAGGAAATCTAAGGGACAGAGCATTAACACATGATGAATACATGAACTCCTTGGATTAAAGTCATCCCTAGAGAGTATCCCAATTATTATCACTTGGGGTCTATGGTTCAGAACAATAACAAGTGCATACAACTAGAAGATAGCACCAAGAACTCAAGTATATTCATGAAAACATAAAGGGTTCAGATCTAAAATAATGGCACTCGGGCCCTAGTGACAAGCATTAAGCATAGCAAAGTCATAACAACATCAATCTGAGAACATAGTGGGTACTAGGGATCAAGCCATAACAAATTGACTTGATTACATGAAAATCCCATCCATCTCCATCACCGTCCAGCAAGACTGCGAAGGAATTACTCACTCCCGACGGTGAGCATCATGGAACTGTTGATGAAGAAGCGTTGATGATGACGACGGTGATGAATCCCTCTCTCCGGAGTCCCGAATAGACTCTAGAACAACCCTCCTGATGAAGAATAGGAGGTGGCGGCGGGTCCGTGTCGTAAAACACGATGAAACTTCTTCTTTTATTTTTTCCTCAGGAAGACATAATTTATAGGCTTGAAATTAGGTCAGATGGAGCCTTGTGGGCCCCACAAGACATCAGGATGCTCCCTGGGGGTAGGCCCGCCCGGTTGCCTTGTGGGCAGCAGGTGGGTCCCCTCTAGTAGATCTTTGTTCCAATTTCTTATTCAATAAAAAATCTCCACAAAGTTTCGTCCGATTCCGACAACTTTTATTTCTGCACAAAAACAACATGATGGTAGTTCTGCCAAAAACAATATCTGTCCGGGTTATTTTCAGTCAAATCATGCAAATTAGAGTCCAAAACAAGAGAAAAGTGTTTGGAAAAGTAGATAGAATGTAGACGTAACACCGACCCATATCCAACACTTACTCAAATAACATCACATAAAAAGGGGTACAAGAGTTGTTACAGCCCATAAAAGAGACCATGATGGAGGAGGATGAAGGGGTGTTGATGGAGGCACGACGACGGATGATGGTGGTGATGGCGCGGCGGCGGCGGCCCATGGCCGTGCCCCACCGCCGGCGGCTCCCTTTGGTCTCCCTATTGGTTGCAACAATGGTGTTCCTAATGTGGATGGCGGCTAGACTTGAAGATTAATGATTGGTAGCGGCTACTGTTGATGGTGTATATATATATATATATATATATATATATATATATATATATATATATATATATATATATATATATATATATATATATATAAGAGCTCTCATGTAGCCTCCTCCATTGGTGTAGCATCTCTCCTTTGATTCAAGGGCTCTAGGTGAGCCCAATCCTCTCCAAAAACATCCCTTGATGACCAAGGAATTCGCACGTATAAACGGGGACAAAGTCCATGAAGAATCCCGTCACAAGAGGTAACTTTTTTGGTAAAGTTTGGGCCTCAAACGAGCGTCGGTACAACTAGCCACAGTCATATGAAACGTCGTCTTTGGATGTGACATTTTTAGGTAAAACTACCCCCATTTCTTCATACAAACTCGGAATTTGATATTTTTGGGCTCGTTTGGTTCATTTGAACGATGCCAATCCATATGGTTTCAGATCTTGATTCTGAGCACTTTGGAAAAAATACGTTTTCACTCCCCAAAATGGCTAAGTTTGGGGTCCTAGATGTCCTCCATTTGTACACATTTCATCCTGCTAAGTGCATGGGAAGTCCGCGTCACCTACAAGACACACAAATACAAATGAAATAAATAAAAACTAACTAAGAATAAAGAATATGCAATACTGGCGGAGAAAATATTAAAATTGGAAATCATTCATATGGACATGTAATTGGCTAAATGGGAGATAATGTGCAACAAATGAGCCATCGAAATGTGTAAAATATGGGGCCATCACTTGATGGGTACTACCATGGTTGTGTGTGCCCTTGAGCTGCCAAGGAAGGAGAATTTTTCCTCAGCTTGCGCCAGGTGGCCATCTTTACTTCATATGCATTCAGGGGTGATACGTCTCAATCGTATCTATGATTTTTCATTGTTTCATGCCAATATTCTACAAATTTCATATACTTTTGGCAACGATTTATATTATTTTTGGGACTAACATATTGATGCAGTGCCCAGTGCCAGTTCCTGTTTGTTGCATGTTTTTTATTTCGCATAATATCCATATCAAACAAAGTCCAAACGCGATAAAATTCCATGGAGATTTGTTTTGAAATATATGTGATTTTTTGGAAGAAATATCAATGAAAGATGGTGCTTAAGGGGCCCACAAGGCACCAGGGCGTGCCCAAGTGTGTTGTGGGCACCTCGTAAGTTGGGTGACCCCCTTCTTTCACCAAAAAAACTCTGTTAAAATTTCAACTCGATCGGAGTCACATATCTTGGGGAATTTAAGAAACGGTAAAGGGCTAGAAAATAGGAACACGAAACAAAAGAGAACAAGAACCAGAGGGACTCTCGCTCCTCCGGGTGCCATGGAGGCCAAGAACCAAAGGGGAAACCCTCCTCCCATCTAGGGGGGGTGGGGCAAGCAATCAAGAAGAATAAGGAGGGGGCTCTCTCCCGATGGCGCCGGAGCGCCGCCCGGGCAACCATCGTGATGGCGATCTACGCCAACAACTTTGCCACCGTCAATACCAACTCTCTCCCCATCTATGCGGCGGTGTAACACCTCTTCTCCCCGTTGTAATCTCTACTTAAACATGGTGCTCAACTATATATATTATTTCCTAATGATGTATGGCCATCCTATGATGGTTGAGTAAATTCGTTTTGTCTTATGAGTTGATTGATGATCATGATTGGTTTGAGTCATCTGTTTTATTTTGGTGCTGTCCTATGGTGCCCTCCGTGTTGCGCAAGCATGTGGGATTCCCACTGTAGGGTGTTGCAATACGTTCATGATTCGCTTATTGTGGGTGGCGAGAGTGATAGAAGCTTATACCCGAGTAAGGTGGTTGTTGCGTATGGGAGTAAAGAGGACTTGATACTTAATGCTATGGTTGGGTTTTACCTTAATGATCTTCGGTAGTTATGGATACTTGCTAGAGGTCCAATCATAAGTGCATATGATCCAAGTATGGAAAGTATGTTAGCTCATGCCTCTCCCTCATATAAAATTGCAATAATTACCGGTCTAGTTATCGATTGCATAGGGACAAATAACTTTCTTGTGTTAAAAAATCTCTCTACTAAAACTAACTTCTGTTATCTTGCAATTTACTCGTAGTTTTATTCTTGCTAAGTACATCTAGTTTTATCCTTGCAAACTTATCCTATCACCTACAAAATAGTTTCATACTTGTTCTAGATAAAGTGAACATTAAGTGTACGTAGAGTTGTATCGGTGGTCGATAGAACTTGAAGGGAATATTGATTCTACATTTGGCTCCTCATTGGGTTCAACACTCTTATTTATTGAAAAAGCTACAATTGATCCCCTATACTGGTGGGCTATCAAGACCCTTTTTCTAGCGTCGTTGCGGAGGAGCAATAACGTGGGGTTGATATTCTCGTGTGTGCTTGTTTGCTTTATCACTAATTAGATTTTATTGTGTGCTCTTGTTTTCTATCTTTAGTTCCGGGTAGGTAACGTAAAATACCAAAAAAATTAGTTGTACCTGCTAACCCAATGGTTGAAGAACCACCCAAAATATATCATACTACTGAAGCTTTCTACTTGGATCATCTTCGATCCCCTATGTGCTCGTGCTGAAACCCTAACTAGCTTAGTTGAGGGAAAATCATTAAATGAGCATGCTTATTTTGTGCGACACTGCTTATCTGAAAAAGGGAAACTTTTATGGCATCATGTTAATAATTTGTATTGCTATGATTTGGATTTATGTGAAATACATGATATTACTTGTTGGTCTGAAGACCCTAAAAACACCTCTCCTTCCAATGTGAGTTTAAGGATAATGGAATCGTATTTTCTTATGCCAAGGGTTTTTATAATTATTATGATATTGAACAAATTGTAGAATTTGTTGCTTTTAATGGTGCTTACGAAATTGCGTCTTGGATTGAAAAGTATGATATTACTCTTTACAAATATGAAAATTTTCACATACTTAAATATTGCTATGAAAACTATGCTTCTAATGCTTATGTGAAACAATATATTGAGGATGCCTCCGCTGTCCAAGAAGAGACTAATATTTTGCAGGAATCTATGGAAGAAGAAATTGCTAAAACTGTGAGCTCATTAGATGAAAAACATGATGAGGAGAGCAAAGAACAAAAGGAGGAAGAGCGGATTAATGACCCGTGCCCACCTTCTATTTAGAGTAACTCTTCAACTCATACATTGTTTAATTCCTCTTCGTGCTTACCGAAGGATGAATGCTGTGATCTCATTGATCCGTTTGAAATATCCCTTTTTGATGAAATTAATGATTTCTATGCTTGTGGCCATGATGCCAGTTTGAATTACGCTTATGGAGATGAACTTGCAAAAGTTCGTTATGTTAAGAATGAAATTGTTTCTATTGCACCCACACATGATAGTCCTATTATCTTTTTGAGTTCCCAAAACTACACTATATCGGAGAAGTTTGCGCTTATTAAGGATTAAATTGATGGGTTGCGTTTTACCACTACATATGATGATTTTGATGGATATAATATGCATGTGCTTGTTGCTCCTACTTGTAATTATTATGAGAGATGAACTACATCTCCACCTCTCTATGTTTCCAACACAATAAAATTGCAAGAAACTGTTTATGCTATGCATTGGTCGTTACTTAGTGTGCATGAATTGTTCTTTTATGACATGCCGATGCATAGGAGGAGAGTTAAACTTCGTTATTGCAGGATATATGTTTATTTGTGCTCACTACTAAATTACAAATCATTGTTTATTAAAATTGGCTTTGATATACCTTGTGATCTGTGTGGATCAATTACTTGAGCACTTTATGCCTAGCTTAATGGCTTAAAAAAAGCGCTGCCAGGGAGACAACCTAGAAGTTTTAGAGAGTCATTTACTTATGTTGTGCGACTTTAAAAAGTTTTAAAACAAAAAATATAGAGGGGAATCTAAAACTTTTCAAAAAGTGAAAGTGAGAAGGACGAACACCGTTGAAGTGGGGGAATTCCTTGAACTTTGTTCATGCCCATGGAAAATTTGTTAATCCTGCATTACAGAAAATTTTCAACAAAAATATTTATCCACTTGTAAAAATCCATTGTATTATAAAAATAATGTGCCAAGATTTGCCTTTAGGATGTTTAAATTGCTTGTTTGGTATGTGTAGTGCAAAACGGAAACTTTGGTTGTAGTGTGTGAATTTACATTTTTACTCGAACATCAAAAGTTCTGAAATTTTTACATGGTACTGCTACACAAATTGTTTATTTTTTTCTAAATTTTTTAGAATTTGTAGAGTTGCAAAAGTATAGTTAATATTCAGATTGCTACAGACTATTCTGTTTTTGACAGATTCTGTTTTTGGTGCATTCTTTTGCTTGTTGAACTATGGATTGTATCGAGTGGTATAAGCCACGGAGAAGTTAGAATACAGTAGGTATAATTCAAAAATAAAGTATGAATGAGTTTGCAACAGTACTTCAAGTAGTGATTTCTTTTATTATGCTAACGGATCTCACGAGGGTTTTTTTAATTTTTGTGTGGATGAAGTGTTCAAAGATCGAGGAGGTCTCGATATGAGGAGAAGGAGGAGAAGCAAGAGTTAAAGCCTGGGGATGCCCAAGGCATCCCAAGTAAATATTAAGGAGACTCAAGCGTGTAAGCTTGGGGATGCCCCGGAAGGCATCCCATCTTTCTTCAACAAGTATCGGTATGTCTTGGTTTTTGTTTTGTTCACATGATATGTGCAAATTCTTGGAGCGTCATGTGCTTTTTATTTTTATTTTAATAATGCACCATGCTGGTATGAGATAGTCCTTGCTTGATTTGTAGAATGCTCTTTGAACTTCACTTATATCTTTTGAGTATGGCTTTATAGAATGCTTCATGTGCTTCACTTATATCATTTGAAGTTTGGATTGCCTGTTTCTCTACATATAAAAAACCGTCATTTGTAGAATGCTCTTTTGCTTCACTTATATTATTAGAGTGTGGACAAGTATTTTGTAGAAAGAACTAAACTCTCATGCTTCACTTATATCTATTTAGAGAGTCAACAGGAATTGGTCATTCACATGGTTAGTCATAAAATCCTACATAAAACTTGTAGATCACTGAAGATAATATGTTTGATTCCTCGCAATAGTTTTGCAATGTAGAGATGGTAATATGTGGGAGCTACTAGTGAATGGTTGTGGTTTAGTAAGAATATTGGTGTTAAGGTTTGTGATTCCCGAAGCATGCACGTATAGTCTCTCATTATGCTAATAAGTTGGAGCATGATTTATTATTGATTGTCTTCCTTATGAGTGGCAGTCAGGGAGGAGCGATGGTCTTTTCCTACCAATCTATCCCCCTAGGGGCATGTGTAGTAGTACTTTTCTTCGGGGCTAATAAACTTTATCAATAAGTATGTGAGTACTTTATGACTAATGTGAGTCCATGGATTATACGCACTCTTACCTTTCCGCAATTTGATAGCCTCTTCGGTACCATGCATTCCCCTCCCTCACCTTGATAGTCGGTGCAAACTTCGTCAGTGCATCCAAACTTCGTGATATGATACTCTCTATCACACATAAGCCTCATTATATCTTCCTCAAAACAGCCACCATGCCTACCTGTTATGGCATTTCCATAGCCATTCTGAGATATATTGCCATGCAACTTCCATCATCATCATATACATGACTTGAGCATTCATTCTTATATTGATTTGCATGGTCGTAGGATAGCTACCATGGTATTTTCATGGTTTGTCCGTTTTTATATCTTTGCCACGCTAGATCATTGCACATCCTGGTACACTGCCAGAGGCATTCATATAGAGTCATATTTGTTCTAGTATCGACTAGTATTTTTTTGAGTTGTAAGTAAATAAAAGTGTGATGATCATCATTTTTCATTATTAGAGCATTGTCCTAGTGAGGGAAGGATGATGGAGACTATGATTCCCCCACAAGTTGTGATGAGACTTCAGAAGAATTTAAAAAGAAAGAAAAAAAGAGGCCAAAAAGAGCCCAAGAAAATAAAAAATAAAAAATAAAAAATGAAAATGAGAGAGAAAGAGAGAAGGTGCAATGTTACTATTATTTCCACACTTGTGCTTCAAAGTAGCACCATGTTTTTCATGTAGAGAGTATCCTATGTTGTCACTTTCATATACTAGTGGTAATTTTTTCTTATAGAACTTGGCTTGTATATTCCGATGATGGGCTTCCTCAATTGCCCGAGGTCTTGAGCAAGCAAGTTGGATGCACACCCACTCAGTTTTCATGTTGAGCTTTCATACACTTATAACTCTTAGTTCATCCGTTGCATGGCTATCTATACTCCTCGCATTGATATCAATTGATGGGCATCTCCATAGCCTGTTGATTAGCCACATCGATGTGAGACTTTCTTACTTTTTTGTCTTCTCCGTATTAATCTCTACCACTGTATTCTATTTCACCCATAGTGCTATATCCATGGCTTGCGCTCATGTATTGTGTGGGGGCTGAAAAAGTTGAAGCGCGCTAAAAAGTATGAATCAATAGCTCGACTTGTCATCGGGGTTGTGTATGATAAATACTTTGTGTTAAGAAGATGGAGCATGACAAGGAATTATGATTTCCCAGGGATAACTTTCTTTAGCATTAATATTTTGAAAGACATGATTCTTTGTTGGGATGCCTTAGTATTAATGTCTTTTTTTGTCAAATTATAGAATATTTCTTTGAATCACTCATGTCTTAATATTCATGTCATGATTAGATCACTTGATCAAGATTATGCTAGTTAGGTTGAAGTTTCTTTCGGGTATCCTATGAAGACGCATTTTTCCGACTTGGGTTCGAGCTTTTCATGTTGAAGTTTCTTCACATAAGCATCGCATCCCCAAACTTTTAGAAACGACAGCTTAGGTTTCTTCCCAAACCATAATTCATACGGTGTCGTCTCAACGGATTTCGACGGAGCCCTATTTAAAGTGAATGCGTCAGTCTCTAAAGCATAGCCCCAAAAAGATAGCGGTAAGTCGGTAAGAGACATCATAGATCTCACCATATCTAATAGAGTGCGATTACGACGTTCGGACACACCATTACGCTGAGGTGTTCCAGGCGGCGTGAGTTGTGAAACTATTCCACATTTTCTTAAGTGTGTGCCAAATTCGTGACTCAAGTATTCTCCTCCACGAAATGATCGTAGAAACTTGATCTTTCTATCACGTTGATTTTCAAACTCACTCTGAAATTCCTTGAACTTTTCAAAGGTCTCAGACTTGTGTTTCATTAAGTAGATATACCCATATCTACTCAAGTCATCAGTGGGGGTGAGAACATAACGATAGCCACCGCGAGCCTCAACACTCATTGGACCACACACATCGGTATGTATGATTTCCAATAAGTTGGTTGCTCGCTCCATTGTTCCTGAGAACGGAGTCTTGGTCATTTTACCCATGAGGCATGGTTCGCACGTGTCAAATGATTCATAATCAAGAGACTATAAAAGTCCATCTGCATGGAGCTTCTTCATGCGTTTGACACCTATGTGACCAAGGCGGCAGTGCCACAAATATGTGGAACTATTGTTATCAACTTTAACTCTTTTGGTATTCACACTATGAATATGTGTATTATCACGTACGAGATTCATTAAGAATAAACCATTAACCATCGGAGCATGACCATAAAACATATCTCTCATATAAATAGAACAACCATTATTCTCGGATTTAAATGAGTAGCCATCTCGAATTAAGCGAGATCCAGATACAATGTTCATGCTCAAACTTGGCACTAAATAACAATTATTGAGGTTTATAACTAATCCCGTAGGTAAATGTAGAGGCAGCGTGCCGACGGCGATCACATCGACCTTGGAACCATTCCCGACGCGCATCGTCACCTCGTCCTTTGCCAGTCTCTGTTTATTCCGCAGCTCCTGCTTTGAGTTACAAATGTGAGCAACTGCACCGGTATCAAATACCCAAGAGCTACTACGAGTACTGGTAAGGTACACATCAATTACATGTATATCATATATACCTTTGGTTTTGCCGGCCTTCTTGTCCGCTAAGTATTTGGGGCAGTTCCGCTTCCAGTGACCACTTCCCTTGCAATAAAAGCACTCAGTTTCGGGCTTGGGTCCATTCTTTGGCTTCTTCCCGGCAACTTGTTTACCGGGCGCGGCAACTTCCTTGCCGTCCTTCTTGAAGTTCTTTTTACCCTTGCCCTTTTTGAACTTAGTGGTTTTATTCACCATCAACACTTGATGCTCCTTCTTGATTTCTACCTCTGCTGATTTCAGCATAGCATATACTTCAGGAATGGTCTTTACCATCCCCTGCATATTGTAGTTCATCACAAAGCTCTTGTAGCTAGGTGGAAGCGACTGGAGGATTCTGTCAATGACCGCTTCATCCGGGAGATTAACTTCCAGTTGAGTCAAGCGGTTGTGCAACCCAGACATTTTGAGTATGTGCTCACTGACAGAGCCATTTTCCTCCATCTTACAGCTAAAGAATTTATCGGAGACTTCATATCTCTCGACCCGGGCATGAGCTTGGAAAACCATTTTCAGCTCTTCGAACATCTCATATGCTCCATGTCTCTCAAAATGCTTTTGGAGTCCCGGCTCTAAGCTGTAAAGCATGCCGCACTGAACGAGGGAGTAATCATCGCAGCGTGACTGCCAAGCGTTCATAACGTCTTGTTCTGCAGGGAGAATAGGTGCGTCACCCAGCGGTGCTCTTAGGACATAATCTTTCTTGGCAGCTATGAGGATAATCCTCAGGTTTCAGACCCAGTCCGTATAGTTGCTACCATCGTCTTTCAGCTTGGTTTTCTCTAGGAACGCGTTGAAGTTGAGGACTACGTTGGCCATTTGATCTACAAGACATATTGTAAATATTTAGACTAAGTTCATGATAATAAAGTTCATTTAATAAAATTATTTAATGAACTCCCACTTAGATAGACATCCCTCTACTAGTCATCTAAGTATTACATGATCCGAGTCAACTAGGCCGTGTCCGATCATCACGTGAGACGGACTAGTCATCATCGGTGAACATCTTCATGTTGATCGTATCTTCTATACGACTCATGCTCGACCTTTCGGTCTTCTGTGTTCCGAGGCCATGTCTGTACATGCTAGGCTCGTCAAGTCAACCTAAGTGTTTTGCGTGTGTAAATCTGTCTTACACCCGTTGTATGCGAACGTAAGGACCTATCACACCCGATCATCACGTGGTGCTTCGGAACGACGAACCTTAGCAACGGTGCACAGTTAGGGTGAACACTTTCTTGAAATTATTATGAGGGATCATCTTATTTACTACCGTCGTTCTAAGTAAACAAGATGCAAAACATGATAAACATCACATGCAATCAAATAATAAACGTGACATGATATGGCCAATATCACATAGCTCCTTCGATCTCCATCTTGGGGCTCCATGATCATCTTGTCACCGGCTTGACACCATGATCTTCATCATCATGATCTTCATCATCGTGTCTCCATGAAGTTGCTCGCCAACTATTACTTCTACTACTATGGCTAACGCGTTTAGCTATAAAGTAAAGTAATTTACATGGCGATTCTCAATGACACGCAGGTCATACAAAAATAAAGACAACTCCTATGGCTCCTGCCGGTTGTCATACTCATCGACATGCAAGTCGTGATTCCTATTACAATAGCATGAACATCTCATACATCACATATAGATCATTCATCATACATCACAACTTTGGCCATATCATATCACAAAGCACTTGCTGCAAAAACAAGTTAGACGTCCTCTAATTGTTGTTGCAAGTTTTACGTGGCTGAATTAGGGTTCTAGCAAGAATGTTTTCTTACCTACGTAAAAAGCCACAACGTGATTTGTCAACTTCTATTTACCCTTCATAAGGACCCTTTTCATCGAATCCGCTCCAACTAAAGTAGGAGAGACAGACACTCGCCATCCACCTTATGCAACTAGTGCATGTTAGTCGGTGGAACCGGTCTCACGTAAGCGTACGTGTAAGGTTGGTCCGGGCCGCTTCATCCCACAATACCGCTGAAGCAAGATAAGACTAGTAGCGGCAAGAAGAGTTGACAACATCTACGTCCACAACAAATTGTGTTCTACTCGCGCAAGAAGAACTACGCATAGACCTAGCTCATGATGCCACTGTTGGGGAACGTTGCAGAAAATTAAAATTTTTCCTACGGTTTCACCAAGATCCATCTATGAGTTCATCTAGCAACGAGTATTCAGATTGGATAGCATCTACATACCACTTTGTAGATCGCAACGGAAGCGTTCGAGTGAACGTGGATGAGGTAGTCGTACTTGCCGTGATCCAATTCACCGATGATCTAGTACCGAACGGACGACACCTCCGCGTTCAACACACGTACGGGACGGGAGACGTCTCCTCCTTCTTGATCCAGCAAGGGGGGAGGAGAGGTTGAGGAAGATCCAGCACGACGGTGTGGTGGTGGATGCAGCAGAACTCCGGCAGGGCTTCGCTAAGCAACTACGGGAGGAGGAGGAGGTGTTGCAGGGAGGAGGGAGGAGCCAGGGCATAGGGGTGCGGCCACCCCTCCCTCCCCTCCCTTTATATAGGTGCATTAGAGGGGGGGAGGGTGCAGCCTTGTCCCTTCCTCCAAGGAAGGGTGCGGCCAAGGGTGGGGAGGAGTCCATCCTCCCCAAGGCACCTCGGAGGTGCCTTCCCCTTGTAGGACTCTCCCCTTTTTTTCTCTCTTGGCGCATGGGCCTCTTGGGGCTGGTGCCCTTGGCCCATATAGGCCAAGGCGCACCCCCTACAGCCCATGTGGCCCCCCGGGGCAGGTGGACCCCCCCGGTGGACCCCCGGGACCCCTCCGGTGGTCCCGGTACAATACCGATAACACCGAAACTTGTCCCGATGGCCAAAATAGCACTTCATATATATAATTCTTTACCTCCGGACCATTCCGGAACTCCTCGTGACGTCCGGGATCTCATCCTGGACTCCGAACAACATTCGGGTTACTGCACATACATATCTTCACAACCCTAGCGTCACCGAACCTGAAGTGTGTAGACCCTACGGGTTCGGGAGACATGCAGTCATGACCGAGACGGCTCTCGGGCAATAACCAACAGCGGGATCTGGATACCCATGTTGGCTCCCACATGCTCCACGATGATCTCATCGGATGAACCACGATGTCGAGGATTCAATTAATCCCGTATACGATTCCCTTTGTCAATCGGTATTTTACTTGCCCGAGATTCGATCGTCGGTATCCCAGTACCTCGTTCAATCTCGTTATCGGCAAGTCACTTTTCTCGTACCGTAATGCATGATCCCGTGATAAAACACTTTGATCACCTTGAGCTCATTGTGATGATGCATTACCGAGAGGGCCCGGTGATACCTCTCCGTCAAGCGGAGTGACAAATCCCAGTCTCGATCCATGTCAACCCAACAGACACTTTCAGAGATACCCGTAGCATACCTTTATAGTCACCCAGTTACGTTGTGACGTTTGGCACACCCAAAGCACTCCTACGGTATCCGGGAGTTACACGATCTCATGGTCTAAGGAAAAGATACTTGACATTGGAAAACTCTAGCAAACGAACTATGCGATCTTATGCTATGTTTATGATTGGGTCTTGTCCATCACATCATTCTCCTAATGATGTGATCCCGTTATCGATGACATCCAATGTCCATAGTCAGGAAACCATGACTATCTGTCGATCAACGAGCTAGTCAACTAGAGGCTCACTAGGGACATGTTTGTTGTCTGTTATTCACACATGTATTACGATTTCCGGTTAACACAATTATAGCACGAATAAAGACAATTATCATGAATAAGGAAATATAATAATAATGCTTTTATTATTGCCTCTAGGGCATATTTCCAACAATATTATCAAAATCTAAGAGTGGCGAAAGTGAAATGTCAAATTCTACAGTGGCATAAACAAAGTGGGCAAAAGCTAGAGTGGCAAAAATAAAGTTTTCCCTTTCCTGTTTGTTGCATGTTTTTTGTTTCGCAGAATATCCATATCAAACGAATTCCGAACGCAATAAAATTTTATGGAGATTTATTTTGCAATATATATGTGAATTTTTGGAAGAAGAATCGATGCAAGATGGTGCTTGAGGGGCCCACTAGGTATTAGGGCGTGCCTAGGGGATAGAGCGCGCCGTGGTACCAAGTGAGCACCTCGTAAGGTGGTTGACCCCTTCTTTCGCCGCAAGAAAGATAATATCCAAACAAATCATGTTAAAATTTCAGCCCAACCGGAGTTACGGATCTCTAGGAATTTAAGAAACGGTGAAGGGCTAGAAAACAGGAACGCAAAACAGAAGAGAACAGAGGGAGATCCAATCTCGGAGGGGCTCTAGCCCCTCCATGTGCCATGGAGGCCAAGGTCCAGAGGGGAAATCTCCTCCCACCTAGGGGGGAGGCCATGCAAGAAGAAGGAGGGGGATCTCTCCCCCTCTCTCCTGATGGCGCCAGAGCGCCGCCGGGGTAACCATCATGATGGCGAACTACACCAACAACTTCGGCACCGTCAACACCAACTCTCTCCCCCTCTATGCAGTGGTGTAACACCTCTTCACCCCACTATAATCTCTACTTAAACATGGTGCTCAATGGTATATATTACTTCCTAGTGATGTATGGCCATCATATGATGATTGAGTAGATTCGTTTTGTCCTATGGGTTGATTGATGATCATGATTTGTTTGAGTTCTATGTTTTATTTTGGTGTTGTCCTATGGTGCCCTCCATGTCGCGCAAGCATGTGCAATTCCTGCTGTAGGGTGTTGCAATACGTTCATGGTTCACTTATGGTGGGTGGCGAGAGTGACAGAAGCTTATACACGAGTAAGGGGGTTGTTGCGTATGGGAATAAAGAGACTTGATACTTAATGCTATGATTGGTTTTTACCTTAATGATCTTTGGTAGTTGTGGATTCTTTCTAGAGTTCCAATCATAAGTGCATATGATCCAAGTAAGGAAAGTATGTTAGCTCATTCCTCTCCCTCATATAAAATTGCAATAATGATTACCGGTCTAGTTATCGATTGCATAGGGACAAATAACTTTCTTGTGTTACAAAAATCTCTCTACTAAAACTAACTTATATTATCTCGCAATTTACTCGTAGTTTTATTCTTGCTAAGTACATCTAGTTTTATCCTTGCAAACTTATCCTATCACCTACAAAATAGTTTCATACTTGTTCTAGGTAAAGCGAACATTACATGTGCGTAGAGTTGTATGGGTGGTCGATAGAACTTGAAGGGAATATTTATTCTACCTTTAGCTCCTCGTTGGGTTCGACACTCTTATTTATCAAAAAACTACAATTGATCCCCTATACTTGTGGGATATCATGTGATCATAAAGGTGCTCTACAAGTATCTCCGAAGGTGTTTGTTGAGTTCCATGCATCAAGACTGGGATTTGTCACTTCGTATGATGGAGAGATATCTCGGGGCCCTCTCAGTGATACAACATCGTAAAGATCTTGCAAGCAATTTGGCTAATTAGTTAGTCACGGGATCTTGTATTACGGAAAAAGTAAAGAGACTTGCTGGTAACGAGATTGAACTAGGTATGGAGATACCAACGATCGAATCTCGGACAAGTAACACATCGCTAGACATAGGGAATTGCGTACGGGATTACCTGAATTCTCGACATCATGGTGCAACCTATAAAAGATCTTCTTGGAATATGTGGGAACCAATATGGGCATCTAGGTCGTGCTATAGGTTATTGACCGGAGAGGTGTCTCGGTCATGTCTACATGATTCTCGAACCCGTAGGGTCCGCACGCTTAACGTTCTGTGACGCTAGAGTAGTATTGGGATACGTACGTTGGTGACCGAATGTTGTTCAGAGTCCCGGATGAGATCTCGGATGTCACAAGGAGCTCCAGAATGGTCCGAAGGTAAAGATTTTTATATATGAAGTCATGTTTTGGTCGCCGAGAAAGTTCGGGCATTATCGGTATTGTACCGGGAGTGCCGAAAGGGGTCCGGGGGTCCACTTGATCCAGGGCCCACATGTGCTATAGGGGGCACCCTAGCCTACATGGGCGAGGGGCACCAGCCCCAAGAGGCCCATGCGCCAAGGAGAGGTGGAGGAGGAAGAGTCCTAAGGGGGGAAGGCACCCCCTAGGTGCCTTGGGGAGGGAGGACTCTTCCCTTGGCCGCGTCCCCTCCTTGGAAGAGGGGCTAGGGCTGCGACCCAACCCACCCCCTTGCCTCCTATATATAGTAGGGGAGAGGGAGGGGCTGAACACACTGATACGTCTCCAACGTATCTATAATTTTTTATTATTCCATGCTATTATATTATCTGTTCTGCATGTTTAATGGGCTTTAATATACCTTTTTATATTATTTTTGGGACTAACCTATTAACCGACGGCCCAGTGCAAATTGCTGTTTTTTTGCCTATTTCCATGTTTCGTAGAAAAGGAATATCAAATAGAATCCAAACGGAATGAAACCATCGCGAGGATCTTTTTTGGAACAAACGCAATCCAGGAGACTTGGAGTGGAGGTCAAGGAAGCCACGAGGCGGCCACGAGGCAGGAGGGTGCGCCCCAGGGGGGTGGGCGCGCCCCCACCCTCGTGGGCCCCTTGTAGCTCCACCAACCTACTTCTTTCGCCAATATATACTCTTATACCCTGAAAACATCCAGGGGAGCCACGAAACCACTTTTCCACCGCCGTAACCTTCTGTACGCTTGAGATCACATATTGGGGCCTTTTCCGGCACTCCGCCGGAGGGGGAGTCAATCACGGAGGGATTCTACGTCAACACCATAGCCTCTTTGATGATGTGTGAGTAGTTTACCACAGACCTTCGGGTCCATAGTTATTAGCTAGATGGCTTCTTCTCTCTCTTTGGATCTCAATACAAAGTTCTCCTCGGTCTTCTTGGAGATCTATTCGTGTAATTCTTTTTGCGGTGTGTTTGTCGATCTAATGAATTGTGGGTTTATGATCAAGACTTTCCATGAACAATCTTTGATTCTTCTCTGAATTCTTATATGCATGATTTAATATCTTTGCAAGTCTCTTCGAATTATCGGTTTAGTTTGGCCTACTGGATTGATCTTCCTTGCAATGGGAGAAGTGCTTAGCTTTGGGTTCAATCTTGCGGTGCTCGATCCCAGTGACAGAAAGGGAACCAACACGTATTGTATTGTTGCCATCCAGGATAAAAAGATGGGGTTCATATCATATTTCTAGAGTTTATCCCTCTACATCATGTCATCTTGCCTAATGTGTTACTCTATTCTTATGAACTTAATACTCTAGATGCATGCTGGATAGCGGTCGATGTGTAGAGTAATAGTAGTAGATGCAAAATCATTTCGGTCTACTTGTCACGGACGTGATGGCTATGTACATGATCATGCCAAGATATTCTCATAACTATGTGCTTTTCTATCAATTGCTCGACGTAATTTGTTCACCCACCATAATATATATGCTATCTTGAGAGAAGCCACTAGTGAAACCTGTGGCCCCCGGGTCTACTTTACATCATATAAGTTTCCAATCTACAATTTCAGTTTACTATTTATTTTGCAATCTTTACTTTTCAATCTATACAACAAAAATACCAAAAATATTTATCTTATTATCTTTATCAGATCCCACTTTTGCAAGTGGCGGTGAAGGGATTGCCAGCCCCTTTATCGCGTTGGTTGCAAGGTTCTTGATTGTTTGTGTAGGTACTACCGTACTAGGCGATTTGCATGTAGTCTCCTACTGGATTGATACCTTGGTTCTCAAAAACCGAGGGAAATACTTACGCTACTTTGTTGCATCACCCTTTCCTCTTCAAGGGAAAACCAACGCATGCTCAAGAGGTAGCACACACCAATTCCCATGCCCCGGCGGCAGCCCTACCTCTCCCATTACTCCATTTTCTCCTCAGATTGGTTCCACCAGCGTTTGGCGAAGCCCTGCCGGCACTACACAACCACCATCTCCACCACACTAACGTGCTGGTTGAGATCCCATCTACTTATCCACCTTTGCTTGCTAGATCAAGAAGGAGGAGGCATCATCGAGTCGCACGTGTGCTGAACGCGGAGGTGCCGTTCGTTCGGGGCTTCATCGGATTGGATCGCGATTGGATCGTGAAGAGTGTGACTACATCAACCGCGTAATATACGCTTCCGGTTAACAGTCCACAAGGGTACGTGGACACACTGTCCCCTCTCGTTGCTATGCTTCTCATAGATAGATCTTGGGTGATTTGTACGATTTTTTTTATTTTCATGCAACTTTCTCCATCAGTAAACACTTCCTGGGAACTGGTATGTGCCCTCAAAGTTGTTAGGAACTCCTGTTCAAAGTCCACCCAAGTATGGATGGAGTTGGGCGGTATCCCGGTCAACTAGAAGCGCACAGAGCCCGTGAGGTATAGGGGCATATGGCATAATGCATTGCCGATGTCTTTGTTGGCCATCTTGATTGTTGTGAGGTAATCATTGAGCCAGTGACCGGGTTCGTGTCGCCTGAATACCTTTTTATGTTGCGGACGATGGAGAACTGTGAGAATGGAGTGTGTTATCACCTCGTACCCGAAGCATGGTGGCATGATGCTTGACGTTAGGGAGGTGAAGTGTGGCTCCAGGGCTTAATGGTTGTGGTCATAGCGCTCCATCGCTCAAGCTCGCTGGTCGGGGCGATGACCTAGATCGCGCGCGGAGCTCATGGTGGCAGGGATGTTCGGTGTTGAGCTATGATGCGGTTTGAACTATGTCGGTATTTCCCCAAAGAGGAAGGGATGATGCAGCACAGCTACGGTAGGTATTTCCTTCAGTGATGAGACCAAGGTTATCAAACCAGTAGGAGAACCACGCAATACCACGTAAACAACTCCTGCACACAAAGAACATATACTTGCAACCCGACGTAAGAGAGGGGTTGTCAACCCCTCACGGGTAAAAAGATAGGTAAAATTGTAGTAGATTGGATAAATAGATCTCGCGGGAACGCGAGATAAAATAAATAATAAAAAATTGTAGCAAGGCATTTTTGTATTTTTGGATTAATAGATCTGAAAATAAAAGCAAATAAAAATAGATCGCGAAGGCAAATATATTAAAGAAGAGACCCACGGCCATATATTTCACTAGTGGCTTCTCTCGAGAAAAATGGCATACGGTGGGTAAACAAATTACTGTTGGAAAATTGATAGAACTTCAAATAATCATGATGATATCCAGGCAATGATCATTATATAGGCATCACGTCCAAGATTAGTAGACCGACTCCTGCTTGCATCTACTACTATTACCCCACACATCGACCGCTATCCAACATGCATCTACTGTATTAAGTTCATGGAGAAACGGAGTAATGCAATAAGAACGATGACATGATGTAGACAAGATCTATTTATGTAGAAATAGACCCCATCTTGTTATCCTTAATAGCAACGACACATACGTGTCGGATCAAGCATCGTAAGATTGAACCCATCACAAAGCACCTCTTCCCATGGCAAGAAAAATCGATCTAGTCGGCCTAACTAAACCAAAGATTCGAAGAAGAAATACGAGGCTATCTATACCTACTAGTAAAAGAAATAGGTATTCTTAGTCCGTCGTGCCATTTTATAAAAAAAAACCCATATAAAAAAGAAATAGGTATTCTTAGTTTCGGAATGGTTGGTTTGCTGCCTAAAGATCATTGTTCGTCCCAGCGAGAATGACTCTCGATTGTGAGATGTTGTCTTGGAGTACCAGACTATACAACGGATGAATACATGCCCATGTTGGATGGCAAAATGCATCTGATAGCATGGTCCGGACAGATGCGGGTGTTTGAGGGTCAGAGTTGGAGATACCCTTAGTACCGCTAAATGTTTAATTTTAGTCTGCAAGCAGTGTTGATAATTATTGATCAACATTGTAGCTTATTAAACACAGGGTTTCAGGATATTCGGGTGAACAGCTCAACCCTCTAGGGGGGAAGACCCAGGCTTCGGGAGTGTGCATGTCCCATCTGCATGGATGGGACTATGTGCATGCACATGCACGTCGCCCATAGGACTGTATGGAGAGTCTGAAACGTCCAAAATCTCGAGTTGCACACCGTGCCCAGTACCTGCACTATGGTTAGGCAACAAAAGTGTCGAGTACACAACATCTTTAAATTGGTCAGAGAAAATTTTAGTGGGGCGCAAGGATTGCGGTATGTCAGATGATGTCGAAAGATTGGAGAATGGAAATGAGTTCTCATAAAAAATGACATCACGAGAGATTTAGACTTTATTAGTAGGTACATGGAGACACTGATATCCTTTGTGAAGGGAACTATAGCAAAGAAAAGCACACTTCTTTGAGTGGAACTCAAGCTTACGGCTATTGTAGAGGGGCGGAGATGTGGCCACCAAGCACACCCAAACACCTTGAGAAAATATTAGTTGGGAACTTCATCAAGGAGGACATTAGAAGGAGTTTCTAATTAAGCACATGTGTAGGAAGACAGTTAATAGGAAAATAGGTTGTACAGAAGGCATCACTCAAAAAACAAAAAGGAACTAAAGCATGAGCTAGCAAGGTTAGACCAGTTTCAGTAATACGACGGTGTTTGTGTTCAGCAGCAACACATGATGAGAATACCAAGATTTTGAAAAAATGTTGAGATTGCTATATCCCCCCCCCCCGTCCGACTAAACATGTATAATTTTATGTTTGAGAAGTCGTTCAACATGTGATTGAAACTGAATGAATATATCAAACACATCAGACTTGCAATTAAGAAGATAAATCCATGTAATATGACTATAGCATCAATGAAAACAACATATCAATGCAATAACATTTGGGCCGATTGACATATATCTCGTAATGGCGGCGTGGTGGATCATACGTCTCCAACGTATCTATAATTTTTTATTGTTCCATGCTATTATATTATTTGTTTTGGTTGTATTATATTCATTAATATGCTCTTGTAAATGATTTTTTGGACTAACCTATTAACCTAGAGCCCAGTGCCAGTTTCTGTTATTTCCTTGTTTTAGAGTTTCGCAGAAAAGGAATACCAAACGGAATAAAACTTTCGCGATGATTTTTCTTGGACCAGAAGACACCTAGAAGACCTGGAGTGCAAGTCAAAAGAGCCACGAGGCGGCCACAAGGGTGGAGGGTGCGCCCCCCTACCTTATGGGCCCCTTGGTGACCTCGTGACCTAGATCTTCCTCCTATATATACTCTTATACCCTAAAAACTTCGAGGGGAGCCACGAAACCACTTTTCCACCACCGCAACCTTCTGTACCCGTGAGATCCCATCTTGGGGCCTTTTCCGGCATCCATCGGAGGGGGATTCGATCATGGAGGGCTTCTACATCAACACCATTGCCTCTCCGATGAAGCTTGAGTAGTTTACCTCACACCTATGGGTCCATAGCTAGTAGCTAGATGGCTTCTTCTCTCTCTTTGATTCTCAATACAAAGTTCTCCTCGATGTTCTTGGAGATCTATTCGATGTAATACTCTTTTGCGGTGTGTTTGCCGAGATCCGATGAATTGTGGATCTATGATCAGCTTATATATGAATATTATTTGAATCTCCTCTGAATTCTTTTATTCATGATTGTATATCTTTGCAAGTCTCTTCGAACTATCGATTTGGTTTGGCCAACTAGATTGTTTTTTCTTGCAATGGGAGAAGTGTTTAGCTTTGGGTTCAATCTTGTGGTGCTCGATCCTAGTGACAGAAGGGGAACCGACACGTATTGTATTGTTGCCATCGAGGATAAAAAGATGGGGTTTTCATCATATTGCTTGAGTTAATTCCTCTACATCATGTCATCTTGCCTAATGCGTTACTCCGTTCTTTATGAACTTAGTACTCTAGATGCATGATGGATAGCGGTCGATGTGTGGAGTAATAGTAGTAGATGCAGAATCGTTTCGGTCTACTTGACACAAACGTGATGCCTATATTCATGATCATTACCTTAGATATCGTCATAACTTTGCGCTTTTCTGTCAATTGCTCGGCAGTAATTTGTTTACCCACCGTAATAATTTCTATCCCAAGAGAAGCCTCTAGTGAAACTATGGCCCCCGGGTCTATTTTACATCATATAAGTTTCCGATCTACAATTCTAGTTTACTATTTACTTTTTTTGAAATCTTTTACTTTCCGTTCCATAAACCAAAAATATTACTTTACCGTTTATCCATCTCTATCATATCTCACTTTGCGAATAACCGTGAAGGGATTCACAACCCCTTTGTTGCGTTGGTTGCAAGTTGGTGTTTGTTTGTGCAGGTATTCGGTGGCTTGTTGCGTTGTCTCCTACTGGATTGATACCTTGGTTCTCAAAACTGAGGGAAATACTTACGCTACTCTGCTGCATCACCCTTTCCTCTTCAAGGAAAAAACCAAAGCATGCTCAAGAGGTAGCAAGAAGGATTTCTGGCGCCGTTGCCGGGGAGATCTACGCCAAGCCAAGACATACAAGTACCCATCATAAACTCTCATCCCTCGCATTACATTATTCGCCATTCGCCTCTCTTTTCCTCTCCCCCACTTCTTAAATGATTTTCAAAAAGTTTCGCCCTTTCTTCGCCCCTTTTCCGTTCGTTCTCTTTGCTTGCTTTTTGTGTGCTCGTGTATTGGATTGCTTGATTCGTCACGATGGCTCAATATAATACCAAATTGTGTGACTTCTCCAATGCCAACAACAATGATTTTATTAGTAATGTGATTGCTCCCGATGCTAATGCGGAATCTTGTGAAATTAATACTGCTTTGCTGAATCTTGTTATGAAAGATCAATTTTTCAGCCTTCCCAATGAAGATGCAGCATTCCATCTTAATAATTTCGTTGATTTGTGCAATATGCAAAAGAAAAAAGATGTGGATAATGATATTGTTAAATTGAAGCTATTTTCGTTCTCGCTTAGGGATCGCGCTAAAACTTGGTTTTCATCTTTGCCTAAAAATAGTATTGATTCTTGGAACAAGTGTAAAGATGCTTTTATTTCCAAGTATTTTTATCCCGCTAAGATCATCTCCCTTAGGAACGATATTATGAATTTTAAGCAACTTGGTCATGAACATGTTGCACAATCTTGGGAGAGGATGAAATTGATGATTAGAAATTGCCCTACTCATGGTTTGAATTTGTGGATGATTATACAAAAAATTTATGCCGGATTGAACTTTGCTTCTAAAAATCTTTTAGATTCGGCCACGGGAGGCACTTTTATGGAAATTGCTTTAGGAGAAGCTACTAAACTCCTAGATAATATTATGGTTAATTATTCTCAATGGCATACCGAAAGAACTTCCACTAGTAAAAAAGTGCATGCGATTGAAGAAATAAATGTTTTGAGTGGAAAGATGGATGAGCTTATGAAAGTGTTTGCTAATAAGAGTACTCCTATTGATCCTAATGATATGCCTTTGTCTACTTTGATTGAAAACAATAATGAATCTATGGATGTGAATTTTGTTGGTAGGAACAATTTTGGTAGTTACGCGTATATAGGTAATTTTAATCCTAGTCTGTTTCCTAGTAATTCCTCTAATAATTATGGTAATTCCTATAACAATTCTTATGGAAATTATAATAAGATGCCCTCTAAATTTGAGAATAGTGTTAAAGAATTTATTAGTTCACAAACTAATTCAATGCTTTGATTGAAGAAAAATTGCTTAAGATCGATGATTTGGCTAGGAACGTGGATAGAATTTCTCTTGATGTTGATTCTTTGAAACTTAGATCTATTACAGCTAAGCATTATATCAATGAGTCTCTCAAAGCCATGAGAATTTCCATTGATGAGTGCAAAGAAAGAACCACTAAGATGCGTGCTAAGAAAGATTGGTTTATAAAAGCGTTTTCTTCTAGTTTTCATGAAAATAATGATGAAGATCTTAAAGTAATTGATGTGAATCCTATTGAATCTTTGTTTTCCAATGTAAATCTTGATAAATATGGGAATGTATATGAGTCAACTTTAGTTACAAGGCGTCCCAATGATTCGGAGTTTTTAAAACTTGTTGCAAAAAATTGATAAAAGTGGGATTGGAGAGGTCAAAACTTTAAGTAGCGATGAACCCACTCTATTGAATTTCAAGGAATTTCATTAATATAATTGTTATTTAATTGATTGTATTTCTTTGTTTCAATCCATGTTGTATTCTCCTCATTCTTATATAAAAACAAAACTTTTACTAAACATATCGTGGATGCTATGATGCAATCTTTTGAAGAAAAGCTTGAATTGGAAGTTTCTATCCCTAGAAAACTTTATGATGAGTGGGAACCTACTATTAAGATTAAGATTAAATATTATGAATGATATTCTTTGTGTGATTTGGGTGCTAGTCCACGATTCCGAAAACTTTATGTGATGTGTTAGGTTTCCGTGAATTTGATGATTGTTCCTTAAATTTGCATCTTGCGGATTCCTCTATTAAGAAACCTATGGGAAGAATTAATGATGCTCTTGTTGTTGCAAATAGGAATTATGTGCCCGTAGATTTCATTGTTCTTGATATAGATTGCAACCCTACATGTCCTATTATTCTTGGTAGACCTTTCCTTAGAACGACTGGTGCAATTATTGATATGAAAGAAGGAAACATTAGATTTCAATTTCCGTTAAGGTAAGGCATGGAACACTTCCCTAGAAATAAATTTAAATTTACTTATGAATGTATTATGAGAGCCACTTATGGATTGCATGCCAAAGATGATAACACTTAGATCTATTTGTGTTTTTAAGCCTAGCTAGGGGCGTTAAGCAATAGCGCTTGTTGGGAGGCAACCCAATTATATTTTTGTTCTTGCTTTTTAGGTACTGTTTTGCAATAAATATTTCATCTAGCCTCTCGTTAGATGTGGTTTTGTGTTTTAGTTAGTGTTTGTGCCAAGTAAGACCTATGGGATAACCTACGGTGATAGTTGATTTGATCTTGCTGAAAACAGAAACATTTGCGCTCACGAAAACAATTCTAATTGTTAGCTGGAGAGGGATTTCTAGTTGATTCTTTTTGTAGAAGATTAATAGACAAATTATATAGGACTTCCTATTTTCTCGGGATTTTTAGAGTTACATAAGTAGTCAAAATTTCCAGATTGCTACAGACTGTTCTGTTTTTGACAGATTCTGTTTTTCGCGTGTTGTTTGCTTATTTTGATGCATATACGGCTTGTATCGGGGGGTATGAACCATGGAAAAGTTGAAATAAAGTATATATTACACCAATATAAATAAATAATGAGTTCACAACAGTACCAAAAGTGGTGATTTATTTTCTTATACTAATGGAGCTTACGAGATTTTCTGTTGGAGTTTTGTGTTGTGAAGTTTTCAAGTTTTGGGTAAGGATTTGATGGACTATGGAATAAGGGGTGGAAAGAGATTAAGCTTGGGGATTCCCAAGGCACCCCAAGGTAATATTAAAGGATGTAAAAAGCCTAAGCTTGGGGATGCCCCAGGAAGGCATCCCCTCTTTCGTCTTTGTCTATTGGTAATGAAAGTGCGTTATATCGACTAGAGGGGGGGTGAATAGGCGATTTTTATGAAGTTCTTCACCGAGG
This sequence comes from Aegilops umbellulata, assembly GCA_032464435.1. Classification (NCBI taxonomy): domain Eukaryota; kingdom Viridiplantae; phylum Streptophyta; class Magnoliopsida; order Poales; family Poaceae; genus Aegilops; species Aegilops umbellulata. The sequence goes on along the minus strand of CP136058.1, from coordinate 377,364,841 downwards.
AATTTGCTAGTGAGGAAATTCCTTAGCGAAGAACTACTAGCAGCGGAATGAGTACTCAGATGAAAACATAATAGAATTCAAGCATAGTCATCATGATGAAATGAAGACAAACACAGAGTACAGAAAGCGTAAACACATGATAACACAATTTGAAGACAAACAGACTGAAGAAATTGAACTGAGGAAATTGAGAAAGTCTTCAGTCAAAGTCTTCAAACACAGATATGACAAACAATCAGCACACTACTAAGGAAATGGAAGTGTTGAGGAAATAGAACCAGTAAGCTTGGTGAAGACAATGATTTGGTAGACCAGTTCCAACTGCTGTCTTAGTTGTACATCTGGTTGGAGCGGCTGAGTATTTAAACTCGAGGACACACAGTCCCGGACACCCAGTCCTGAGCACGCAGCTCGGGACACCAAGTCCTCACTGTATTCTCCTTGAGCTAAGAACACACAGTCCTCGCCCAATCACTCGTGGTAAGTCTTCAGGTGACTTCCAAACCTTCACAGACATGGTCACTCGGCGATACACAATTCCTCTTGGATGCTCTAGACCTTGACGCCTAACCGTCTGGAAGAAGCACAGTCTTCAAAGGTAACAAGCGTCGGATCCACGCAGGATCAATCTCTTCAGTGATGCTCAATCACTTTGGGTTTGTAGGTGTTTTGGGGTTTGGGGTTTGGATTTTCCTCACTTGATGATTTTCGCTCAAAGTCCTCGGAGGATGGGTTGCTCTCAAATGACAAGTGTCAAGTTCTCGCGGAGCAGCCAACCAGCTAGTGGTTGTAGGGGGCGGCTATTTATAGCCTAGGGAGCAGCCCGACATGATAAGACATAAATGCCCTTCAATGATATGACCGTTAGGTGGACAAGATATTTTTGGACAGCTGGCGCGCAGCACAGCAACGGTCGGAAATTTGAGGTACAAATTCCTCAGGGCTATCATGTTCCTCACTGTGTAGGCAATTCGCACTGGCGAATTCCTAACTCCTCAGTCAGAGCAAAGTCCTCAGTGACCAGAAGAATTGCGTCTCTGTCACTGAAGAAATTGACTGAACTGTATGAGATTTCCAATGGCTTCACTCGAAGGGATTGGTAGGTGTAGGATTTGAGTTGAGCATCACATGGAAATTTTCTCCTTAGTATTTCCTCGACCCCTTTTAACAGTACGGTGTTTCCTATGACTCAAGAAAGAGAAAATGAAACTACGAAAACAAAAGTCTTCACGCTTCATGTTCCTTGAATGAATACCAAGTCTTCAAGGTCACACCAATTTCTTCACTTTCAAAGTCTTCAGAAAGTCTTTAGTATATCAAAGTCTTCAGTCGAAGAACTTCATTTTTAGGGGTCGACTTTCTCTGTAAATATCAAACTCCTCATAGACTTATAGACCTGTGTACACTCATAAACACATTAGATACTTAACCTATAAGTCTTCAATACACCAAAATCACTAAGGAGCACTAGATGCACTTACAGTCTCCCCCTTTTTGGTGATTGATGACAACATAGGTTAAGTTTTCAACGGGGATAAATATATGAAGTGTAAATACTGATATTGAGGAATTTGATTGCAAGATATAGAAGAACTCCCCCTGAAGATGTGCATAGTGAGGAATTTGCTTGTGAAGCAATGCACACTTGAAGAGTTGTATCATGGAGATCTCCCCCTATATCTTGTAATTCATACACGCATTTGATGTATAATATGAAGAATTTGAAATGCATGATGAAATCTGGTGCTTGATGTAATTCAACATGCGTGCAATAATATTAACGAGGAATAAGCATGCAGAATAGCGCATAAAGGTATCAAAGCATAGTGCAACAAAAGTATCAGCGCACTATCGGACTTAAGATTACAACTCGATCCAATAAAAGTTTCGGAAGAACGAGAGTTGTAACTTAAAAAAACGAATAAACCCTTATTATAGACCCGCTTGAAGACTAACTCAGATTTCTCCCCCTTTGTCATCAAATGACCAAAAGGATCGAAACTGAGGACTAACGCCCCTGAAGATTTTCAAGTTGATGAAGGAGCGCCAGCGTTGTTGGGGTCGGTCGTTGAAGTAGGGCCTGCTGCAGTGTCGTCCAAGTCTTCATTTTCATCAGTGGCATGCGATGAAGAATATGAACTGGCCACCAAAGAAGGAACCTTGACCTTCTTGTATTTCTTCGGAGGAGGTGCAAACCAGTCAAAATCTTCTTTGAGACCCATTTTCTCCAAGTCTTCAGCACTGTACACTTGAGATAGAACAGCCCAGGTGCGGTTGAGGGTTTCATGAAGGTTGTAGTGGTTTTTCTTCACTGCATTGTGTGTGGAAGTCATGTTGTGAAGAATTGAACCAAACTGACGCTTGACCCATTTGTGATTGCGATCAACCTTTTGATGAAGACTGAGGAGTAACTCACGGTCAGTCATCACCCTGGGTGCTGTGGCTTGAGGATTTGGCTTGGCAGTGTTAGCAGCAGAGTCATGTGTGGCAGAGTCATCATTGGTGGAGTAAGATGCAGCTTTGCGAAATTGGCCATCCAATGGACGAATGCCTTCATCTATCACAGCAGTGGCCTTGCCTTTTTCTTCAGCTGAGGAAAATGTCCATTTGAGGACTTCAATGGGAGTCAAGTAGCTGCAGTGGTTGAGCGTTTCAGCTTTGTAGTTGAGTGAAGACCTTATCCTGATGAATTTCATTATCCAAGGTGCATAAGGCTTCAGCTCAAATGGTGACATAGCAATGTTGGCCAGAGTCCTCATGAAGAAATCATGGAAGTTGACGGGAACGCCATGGATGATGTTGAAAAGCAGATTCTTCATGATGCCAACGACTTCTTCATCAGACGAGTCGTGGCCTTTGATGGGACTCATTGTCTTCGTTAGAATGCGATAGACAGTCCTTGGCACATACAGCAATTCCTTGACGAGGAAATTGGTTCTGGGAGCCTGCCCTGGCTTCAAAGGCTTCATCAGCACTTGCATATAATGATTTGAAAGTTCAGGTTTGTTGTACACACAGTGAGCATCTTCAGTGGGTGGACTAAGAGGAAGGACCCGAAGCAATTCAGATGCAGGGGCCTTATAGTGGGTGTTGTCAGTCATCCAGTCCAAAACCCATGAATTGATGTCTTCAGAGTTGCCGGTGATGTGCAACGTTGCATAGAGTTGAAGAATAAGCTCTTCATTCCAGTCGCATATATCTGTGCAGAAGTTGAGCAGCCCAGCGTCGTGAAGAACACTGAGCACTGGCGTGAAGCACGGCAAAGACTCCATATCCACGTGAGGAATATTTGCATGATCGAAGACTTTGTCTTTGTTGTAAAGCACTGAGGAATAGAAATTTGCTTGGCTGGCAGTCCAGAAACGCCTCTTCCTTATGCGAGCAGAGTCATATGGATTGTATTCAGTGAAGAACACATGCTCGCCATAGAAGTCTTCAGCCTTGAATTTCTGTTTGCGTGAGAATGGATCCTTTGGCCTTGGCAGAGGAGTGTCAGTGAGTTGCATCACGACCTCAGGAATCACGATCTCAGGTTCTTCAGGCTGAGGAATTTTAGGATTTTCCTCAGGTGCAGTCACCTTGTCAGTTTCAGCAGCAGTTTCTTCAGCGCTAGTGGCTGGAATTTCTTCATTCACAGATGCAGTGGGACAAATTTTTTCAGAGCCCAATTGTACTGTTGGTGAAGGGGAATGAGGAATTTGCTGCAGGGGAGTGAAGAGTGGGGAATTGGGATGCTGACTTTCCCAAAAGTCGTCATTCATCACTGGAGTGGTGCTTCCAATATCCACATCTTCATCATCAATTTCTTCAACACCAGCCTCTTCAGCATCAAACTGAGGCATTGGTGATGAGACCATTGGGGTTGAAGGGATTACATCCGCTTCAATTTCTTCATCAATCTGCTCTGTCGAAGCAGCAGATTGAGTTTCTTCATCTGATCCACTTGGGATCTCCTAATCTTCACCAAAAGGAACAAGGTCCTTTGATGGCACGAAGGAGATAGGAACGGCATCAATGGGATTTGCAAACGAGCTTGTCATCAGCTTCATCTTCTTGGGAGCTGAAGATTCTGAAGCATTGGATGCCTTCCTTCTCTTCACAGCAGCTCGTTCTGCAGCCTTTGTTTTCTTCACATCTAATGCAGATGGAAGAATTGGAGTTGGCGTAGGCGCAGGTGGAGCTGAGGAATCTGTTTGATTTTCCTCAAGCGCAACTGATACAGTTGCCCTGGTTTCTTCAACTTCTTCAGGCGCACCACTAGTGGATGCCCTGGCAATTTCATCAACGGTTGGAGCAGAGTCATCAGCCTTGGAACTAGCATTTTCTTCAGCAGCCTGAACTTCATCAGCGGTGTTGGCATGTTCTTCAGTTTGCTGAACAGATGCTTCAGCTTGAGGAATTTGTGGCGTTGAGTCTGCACCCTTGGTGAAGGTATCAGTCAGCCTTACAAATCTGACCTTGGCTCCTTGCCAATCAGCATAGTAGGAGTCAAATTTGTCGCTGAGGGCTTTGATCTCAGCCTGCATCTTGACAAGTTCCTCAGGCTTCATTTTGAGAACATTTTTCTTCAGTAGCTTCTCTTGGCGGTACTGTGATTTCTTGATCTCTCTGGCCTTATCATATTTCCACTTCTCCTCTTGGATGAAGTGAGTCAACATGTGACTTTGACCAGGTGTCAGCTTGAAATCAGGCACAGGTGTGTGAGGATCCTTATGCCAGAGATCAATATAATCTAGGATCGCCTTTGGATCCAATAGCAGGGGCACAGGTGTGCCTTTGGCTTTAGCAGCCCGTTCTTGTCGGTTCCTGATGATTTCAGTAAGTTCTTCTTCATCAGCTTCATCATCATCAGATGGCACAGTGAAGACTACCTGCTTCTTCTGAGGACTTGGGCGATTTCCCCGTCCAGCAGTAGCCTTTTTCTTCAGCAGAGAGGGTGCAGCTGAGGAATTTGGTGTAGCTGAAGAACTAGCTGAGACACCAAAGGCAATAGAGATGCCAGTCGTCCTTTGGCATGAGGTCAGATGCACAGGTGCTGAGGACTTTGGTGGAGCAGGAGCAGCATGAGGAATTTGCTTTGAAGATTTTGAAGATTCTGGCCGTGAGGGCGCAGCTGAGGAACTTGGCCGTGAGGGCATTGAAGAAGAAGCACTTGGCTTGCGAGCGGGCTTCTTTAGCATCGCTTTCTTCGGCTTGACCGAGGCCTCAGTGGCAGTAGAAGCAGCAGCAGCAGAGTCTTCATTGAATTTCCTCACTGCTTCTTTGGCTTGCCTTGCCAGTTTAGCTTGGCGCTTGGCCCATTCTTCAGGAAAATCCTCACCGCGTTTGATGCTGGTGGGATCAGCCACTTGGCCAGGTGCCAATGGGGCTCTTGGGCATGGAGGGTTGAGTGTGAATTTCTTCATATACTTAGGAGTAACATATCTGTACTCCCTCCATTCACGTGCCCATCTCCATTCAATCCTCTGGATTCGCACCCTGCGCTGATTTTTATCTTCTTTGCCAAACTTGGCTTCATCAGGCGTGCAGTACTCTTTGTAAATATCCTCTGGGATCTCAAAAGCAGTCATGACCTCAGGCTTCTTTCCTCCTTTCTGTGGCCGTTTACCTTCAGCCATTTTCTTCAGATGAGGAATTTGAACAATTGAATTCTCTGAAGAAGTATGCAACTTTTCTTCGAGGAACGCTGCAAATGAGTTAAGTTGATGAGAACCTAATGATTCAGCAGCGGACATGTGTACCTGTGAACAGAGTATAGTTGCGAGGAATTTGAAGAGGTCATATGCGTTCTCAGAGGTTTTTGCATAAAGAACAAGTTTGAGGAATTTGACCAGATTCATCTTGAGGAATTTCACTAAGCGCTTTATATCTTAGGTTCCAGAGTTGTATAGATCGAAGATCCACACAATTGAGGAATCTTTGAAGAAATTGATGCTTAGGGAAATGAATCAAGAACAGATAACATGTGAGGTGTTTTGTGTGTGAGGATTTGAAGAATAAAACACCTTTGAAGATTTTGTAGTAAAGTTTTGAATCAACGAGGGCAGTAAAAGTAGCTTTTAATTACCCTGAACGAAGAACACGACGAACTGGGAGTTGGAACAGTGAAGTTCGTCGATGCAGATCTTCCACGCCCTAACTTGGCGGAGGAAGACGTCTACGGCGGCGGCGGAGATGAAGATTTCCGCGGTCGGCGCGAGTACGACGGCGATGAGGTCGAGGCAGTGAAGCTTTTCCTCACCGGTGACGATGGAGTAGCGACGGCGCTAGGGTTTGGAGAGCTCGAGCGAGGGAGTGAGATCGAGCGGGGTAAAAGAAGTGAGGATGGCGACAGGGGGGTATTTATAGCCGCGGTGAAAAACTGCTCATCCGAAGATTTGGGACGAACGTGCCCCTGGCCGTTCTCCTTCTTGCGACATGTGTCACCCACGTACTGTGTAGTTGAGATCGTGTAAGATCGTGGGTGGATAAAATAATCCATCGTGGGATGCGGAACGGTTTGAGCGGCAAAACCGAAAGTTTGGATAAGATTAGTTTTAGCTTTCCGTTCGCAATTTCTTCAGCTGACAAGGACACAGTGAAGAATTTGAACGAGTTTCAAATAGAACGCACATGAAGAATTTGTGAATAGATTGGATTGAGTATAGCATAGAGGGGAAGGGTCCGATCACATTCACTTAGCAGTAAAGTTCCAACTTGAAGAAATAGCTATAAGTGAATGCTGTAGAGGAAATAAAACCAATGAAGAAAAACGACGGCACAAGTGAAGACTTTGTAAAGTTTGAAGAATTTGAAAAACTGAAGAATTTCAAAAGTTTAGGAAAAACTCAAATTGAAGATTTTCAACTTTTGTGGGGGCGCGACCCACCGTGTAAGAATGATGATTTCAGACACCGCGTACAATTGTCGTAGGGTTCTAAGAATCAAATTCTTCATTAATTTCTTCACACTTAGAGTGTTATTCTTCATTGATTGAAGAAAAACGTTTCTTCATGTGTTGCACATCTAAGTCATCAATTTTGCATAAGTGTTAGGATGAGTGCCTTTTCAAAGTACATTCGAAGATTCTAAGATATTTAGCTCACACCGCAACTTGCAAAATCTCTTCTCATCCAAGGGCTTAGTGAAGATATCGGCTAGCTGTTCTTCAGTCTTCACATGCTCAATAGAAATGTCGCCCTTCAACACATGATCACGAAGAAAATGATGACGAATTTGAATGTGCTTTGTCTTCGAGTGCTGAACTGGGTTGTGAGCAATCTTGATGGCACTCTCATTGTCACAGAGAAGAGGCACATTCTTCACGTTGATGCCATAGTCCTTGAGCGTTTGCTTCATCCATAGCAATTGAGCACAGCAAGAACCAGCAGCAATGTACTCAGCTTCAGCAGTAGACAGTGATACGCAGTTCTGTTTCTTCGAGGACCAATAGACCAAGGATCGTCCGAGGAAATGACAAGTACCAGATGTTGACTTGCGATCCACACTGTCACCAGCATAGTAAGAATCTGAATATCCAATGAGATCAAAAACCGAGCCCTTGGGATACCATAATCCCAGTGTTGGTGTGTGAGCTAGATATCGAAGAATATGCTTCACAGCCTTATGGTGTGATTCCTTCGGTGCATCTTGAAATCGTGCACACATGCAAACACTAAGCATTATATCTGGCCTAGATGCACATAAGTACAATAAAGAACCAATCATGGAGCGGTATACCTTATGGTCGAAGTCAATACCATTTTCATCAGTGCATAGTTGACCATTTGTGGGCATAGGAATTTTGATGCCTTTGCAATCTTGCATGCCGAATTTCTTCAGGACATCCTTGAGGTATTTCTCCTGAGATATGAATATGCCATTGCGCTGTTGACGAATTTGAAGACCTAAGAAGAATTTCAATTCTCCCATCATAGACATTTGATATTCTTCTCTCATCATATAGGCAAATTCATCACTATAACGTTGGTCAGTACATCCAAAGATAATATCATCGACATATATTTGGCACACAAACAGTTCACCATCATAAGATTTAGTAAAGAGAGTAGGATCGAGTGAACCGGGTGTGAAGCCTTTCTTCATGAAGAATTTCTTCAGTGTATCATACCACACCCGTGGGTCCTGCTTGAGGCCATAGAGGGCCTTGTTAAGTCTGAAGACTTTGTCAGGATGCTTTGGATCTTCAAAACCTGGTGGTTGAGCAACATATACTTCTTCCTCAAGCTTACCATTGAGGAATGCACTTTTCACATCCATTTGGTGTAAGATGATATCATGATGGTTAGCATAAGCAAGCAATATGCGAATAGCCTCAAGTCTAGCAACAGGTGCAAAAGTTTCATCGAAATCAATTCCTTCAACCTGTGTGTAGCCTTGAGCTACTAGTCGTGCCTTATTCCTCACCACAACACCATTTTCATCTTGCTTGTTGCGGTAGATCCACTTTGTGCCAATGATGTTATGCTTGCGAGGATCGGGACGATCGACTAGTTCCCATACGTTGTTGAGCTTGAACTGATGTAATTCTTCTTGCATGGCTTGAATCCACTCAGGCTCCAGAAATGCTTCATCTACCTTAGTGGGCTCTGTGATAGAGACAAAAGCAAAGTGCCCACAAAAGTTAGATAGATGTGAAGCTTTTGAGCGTGTGAGAGGACCTGGTGCTCTAATGTCATCGATGATCTTCTCCACTTGCACTTCTTTTGCAACGCGAAGGTGAGCTGGTTGTTGTTGAGGAATTTGATCAGCATTTTCTTCATCATCAATTTCCTCAGCATTTTCTTCAGGTGCATCAGCTCGACGTTCTTCACGTTCTGGAATGAATTCTTCAGCAGATTCTTCAGTAGGAATGACATCTTCAGTAGCCTTGTGCTTGATTGAATCCTCAGGTGCAGGTTCATCTAACACAGAAGGTAGGTGCTCTCTTTGTGAGCCATTAGTTTCATCGAACCGCATATCTACAGTTTCAACAATCTTGTGAAGAACATTGTTGAAGACTCTGTAGGTGTGCGAGTCCTTTCCGTAACCAAGCATAAAACCTTCATGTGCTTTCGGTGCAAATTTAGAGTTGTGATGAGGATCTCTAATCCAGCATTTAGCACCGAAGACTTTGAAATAACTTACATTAGGTTTCTTGTCAGTTAGGAGTTCATATGCAGTCTTCTTGAAGAATTTGTGAAGATATACTCTGTTGATGATATGGCATGCAGTATCAATTGCATCAACCCAGAAATGACGAGGGGTTTTGTACTCATCGAGCATAGTGCGAGCCATCTCAGCAAGAGTCCTGTTCTTGCGCTCCACGACGCCATTCTGTTGAGGAGTTCATATGCAGATAACTCATGAGTAATACCAAGTTCATCAAGGTAGTCATCGAGACCCGAATTCTTGAACTCAGTGCCGTTGTCACTTCTGATGTGCTTAATCTTCACACCAAAGTTGGTTGAAGCCCTCGAGGAAAATCGTTTGAAGACTTCCTGCACTTCAGTTTTGTAAGAGACAAGGTGTACCCATGTGTAACGAGAGTAATCATCAACAATAACAAAGCCATATTGAGATGCTTCATTCGAAACAGAGGAATAATGGTTAGGACCGAAGAGATCCATGTGAAGCAATTCAAATGGACGAGTAGTGGTCATGATAGTCTTCGTTGGATGCTTGGCCTTTGTCATCTTTCCAGCTTCACAGGCACCGCACAAGTGATCCTTGAGGAATTTGACATTCTCAATGCCAATGACATGTTTCTTCTTCGCAAGCGTGTTCAAATTCCTCATGCCTGCATGACCAAGTCGTCGATGCCATAGCCATCCTTCTGAAGCTTTTGCAAGTAGGCACACAGCTGGTTGTGAATCTGCAGAGAAATCAACAATATACAAGTCTCCTCTCCTAAAGCCTTCGAAGACTTTGGAATTGTCAGCTTCCATAATCACAACACAACGATACTTGCCAAAGACAACAACCATATCAAGATCACAAAGCATTGAGACAGACATAAGATTATATCCTAAGGACTCAACAAGCATGACTTTGTCCATGTGTCGATCCTTTGTGATAGCAACCTTACCAAGACCCAATACCTGACTTTTGCTTTTATCAGCGAAGATGATATGCTTCATGTGTGACGCTGATAAGGTAGCATCCATTAACAGATTCTTGTCACCAATCATGTGATTTGTACATCCACTATAAAGTACCCATTCAGTGGCTTTGGGTTGATCATCCTGCAGATGAATTAGTGCAACTTACGACCTCATATACTTCAGCAGTGAAGAATATGATATCACAATTCATCAGATCAATTTCATCAAGTAGTAGACAGATAAAAACAGAGGGAGGACGTGTGAAATGAAAGTTCATTTCATCATGGTTAGCCTGCGTCCCTTCAGGCACTTTTGTCAGGTCCCCAGCAAATTCTTCAGACGTTATTTCACGTCTGGAGACCTGACCCTGCAGAAGAGATTAGTTCTTTTTCTTCACCACCCACATCTGAAGGGGTGGCAAAGAGTTCATCATTCTGCGAGCTCCATATGAGAATGGTGGCATAGCGGCCAAACCATTTCATTTCACATAAGAGCGGTTAGGGTAAGCATATGAATAAGCAGAGAAATTCTTCAAGGACTTATGAACATAATAATTTGAAGAATAATGCTCATATTCATAGCCCTTGGCTCTTCCCTGCGAAACAGAGTTGTTAGCACGATGATGTTCATATGAGGACTTTGATCCATGTGAGGAATTTGATCCCCTTGAGGAATTTGGTCCGTATGAGGACTTGGATCCATATGAAGAATTTGGTCGATATGAGTAATTTGATCTGGGGTTCCTTTTCTTCACAGGTGGTGTCATGAGGACATTCACCTGAAGACTTTCAAGGCAACTTTTGGGAACCCAGATTTTCTTCATAGGGGAACCGTTCCTGCAGTTAGTGCCAACATATCTAGAAAATACTTCACCATTCTGATTTTGGAACAGTTTATAGTTGGAGTCAAAAGACTCATCAGAAGAATGAGAAGATTCACATGTATAGCCAAATAAATTAGATGGATCAACTGGAGGTCCCTTTGCAGCAACCCATGAGGTTTTGGGGTACTGCTCAGGCTTCCAATATGTACCATCAGCATTGAGTTTCCTCTCAAAGGCAATACCCTCTTTCCTAGGGTTCCTGTTGAGGATCTGCTTTTTAAGCACATCACAAAGAGTCTGATGCCCTTTGAGGCTTTTGTACATGCCTGTTATGTACAATTCCTTCAGTCCTGCATCGCAAGTAATACTAGCAATGTCCTTAGATGAGGAATTAGTGATAGCAGAGGCAGGTGAAGAATTTGTAACATTTGAAGCATTTGAACATTTAGGTGAGGAATTAGCAGATTCTCGTTCAATGCATTTTAAACATGGAGGAATAAATTCTTCCTGAGCAGCGCTGATTTGTTGAGCAAGTAATGAATCGCGCTCCTTCTGAAGATCTTCATAACTCTCTCTTAGCTTCTCAAGATCTTGCTTCATTTGAAGATATTCATAAGAAAGCTTCTCATGATCAGATAAGAGAGTGTTATGATGATTTTGAAGGTTGTCAAACCTGGTCTGAAGTCTCTGAAGATTTTCAGTTAAGGCCTTAGTGCGACCCAATTCTTCACCCAACATACCATCACTTTTGTCTAGCATGTTTTGAACCTTTTCAAAAGCCTTTTGTTGTTGCACAGCAATCTTAGCAAGTTTAGAGTAGCTATGCTTAAGATTTTCATCAGATTCATCATCCCTAGATTCAGAGGAGGCGTATTTGAGTACCTTGGCACCCTTTGCCATGAAGCAATAGGTGGGATCGTAGTCATCACTGCTTTCATCAGCCTTGTTGGTGAGTTCACTTTCTTCAGTGTTGAAGACAGATTTGCTGACGAATGCAGTAGCGAGGGCTAGGCTTGCCACACCAGACTCACAATGTTCAGATTGTTCCTCTTCCTCATTTTCTTCAGATTCAGCCTCAGAGTCCATTTCCTTGCCAATGAATGCCCGAGCCTTCTTGGAGCTGCTGTTCTTGTGAGATGAAGACTTTAGGGATTTTGATGATGAAGATTTTGAGGACTTCTTCTTTTTCTTCGCATCATCAGAACTGTAATCCTTGTATTTCTTCTTCTTTGATTTCTTTTCCCACTGAGGACAGTCTTGGATGTAATGTCCTGGTTTCTTGCACTTGTGACAAAGCCTCTTCTTATAGTCACTGGATGAGGAATCATTGCTCCTAGAGGGTTTTCCAAAGCGACCACGTCTTGAGAACTTCTGGAATTTCTTGACAAGCAGTGCTAGATCACGACTCAGTTCTTCAGGATCACCAAGGCTACTACCAGAGTCTTCATCTTCGGACTCGGATACTACCTTGGCCTTCAGTGCACGTGATCTGCTATAGCTTGTACCGTAGAGATCTCTCTTCTCGGCAAGCTGGAACTCATGAGTGTTTAGCCTCTCGAGAATATCAGCGGGGTCAAGTGACTTGTAATCACCACGCTCTTGTATCATCAGTGCCAGAGTGTCAAATGAGGAATCAAGCGATCTCAGCAATTTCTTCACCACCTCATGGTCGGTGATGTCAGTGGCACCAAGTGCTTGAAGCTCATTTGAGATGTCAGTGAGGCGATCGAAGGTTTGCTGCACATTTTCATTGTCGAGTCTTTTGAAGCGATTGAAGAGATTACGAAGAACATCAACTCTTGAGTCACGCTGAGTTGAAACTCCTTCATTGACCTTGGATAGCCTATCCCAGATAAGCTTTGCAGTTTCCAAAGCACTCACTCTACCATACTGACCCTTACTCAGATGGCCACATATGATATTCTTCGCTTGGGAGTTGAGTTGTTTGAATCTCTTCACATCGGTAGCGTTCAGTGAGGGAGTGACGGAGGGAACACCATTTTCCACAACGTACCAGAGATCGTTATCAATTGCCTCAAGATGCATTCGCATCTTATTCTTCCAGTAGGGGTAGTCCGTCCCATCGAAGGTAGGACACCCAGCAGAGACCTTGATCATACCTGCGGTCGACATAACTAAAACTCCAGGCGGTTAAACCAAAATCACACAGAACAAGGGAGTACCTTGCTCTGGTACCAATTGAAAGTGCGTTATATCGACTAGAGGGGGGGTGAATAGGCGATTTTTATGAAATTCTTCACTGAGGAATTTGCTAGTGAGGAAATTCCTTAGCGAAGAACTACTAGCAGCGTAATGAGTACTCAGATGAAAACATAATAGAATTTAAGCATAGTCATCATGATGAAATGAAGACAAACACAGAGTACAGAAAGCGTAAACACAGGATAAACAATTTGAAGACAAACAGACTGAAGAAATTGAACTGAGGAAATTGAGAAAGTCTTCAGTCAAAGTCTTCAAACACAGATATGATAAACAATCAGCACACTACTGAGGAAATGGAAGTGTTGAGGAAATAGAACCAGTAAGCTTGGTGAAGACAATGATTTGGTAGACCAGTTCCAACTGCTGTCTCAGTTGTACATCTGGTTGGAGCGGCTGAGTATTTAAACTCGAGGACACACAGTCCCAGACACCCAGTCCTGAGCACGCAGCTCGGGACACCAAGTCCTCACCGTATTCTCCTTGAGCTAAGAACACACAGTCCTCGCCCAATCACTCGTGGTAAGTCTTCAAGTGACTTCCAAACCTTCACAGGCTTGGTCACTCGACGATCCACAATTCCTCTTGGATGCTCTAGACCTTGACGCCTAACCGTCTGGAAGAAGCACAGTCTTCAAAGGTAACAAGCGTCGGATCCACGCAGGATCAATCTCTTAAGTGATGCTCAATCACTTTGGGTTTGTAGGTGTTTTGGGGTTTGGGGTTTGGATTTTCCTCACTTGATGATTTTCGCTCAAAGTCCTCGGAGGATGGGTTGCTCTCAAATGACAAGTTTCAAGTTCTCGCAGAGCAGCCAACCAGCTAGTGGTTGTAGGGGGCGGCTATTTATAGCCTAGGGAGCAGCCCGACATGATAAGACATAAATGCCCTTCAATGATATGACCGTTAGGTGGACAATATATTTTCGGACAGCTGGCGCGCAGCACAGCAACGGTCGGAAATTTGAGGTACAAATTCCTCAGGGCTATCATGTTCCTCACTGTGTAGGCAATTCGCACTGGCGAATTCCTAACTCTTCAATCAGAGCAAAGTCCTCAGTGACCAGAAGAATTGCGTCTCTGTCACTGAAGAAATTGACTGAACTGTATGAGATTTCCAATGGCTTCACTCGAAGGGATTGGTAGGTGTAGGATTTGAGTTGAGCATCACATGGAAATTTTCTCCTTAGTATTTCCTCGACCCCCTTTAACAGTACGGTGTTTCCTATGACTCAAGAAAGAGAAAATGAAACTACGAAAACAAAAGTCTTCACGCTTCATGTTCCTCGAATGAATACCAAGTCTTCAAGGTCACACCAATTTCTTCACTTTCAAAGTCTTCAGAAAGTCTTCAGTATATCAAAGTCTTCAGTCAAAGAACTTCATTTTTAGGGGTCGACTTTCTCTGTAAATATCAAACTCCTCATAGACTTATAGACCTGTGTACACTCATAAACACATTAGATACTTAACCTATAAGTCTTCAATACACCAAAATCACTAAGGGGCACTAGATGCACTTACATGTAACTTTACTTGAGGCTATATTTTTATTGACCACATGATATGTGTTTTGCTTGGAGCGTCTTGTATGATTTGAGTCTTTGATTTTTAGTTTTACACAATCATCCTTTCTGTACACACCTTTTGGGAGAGACACGCATGAATCGTGATTTATTTGAATACTCTATGTGCTTCACTTATATCTTTTGAGCTAGGCAATTTTGCTCTAGTGCCTCACTTATATCTTTTTAGAGCACGGTGGTGGTTTTATTTTATAGAAATTGATGAACTCTCGTACTTCACTTATATTATTTTGAGAGTCCTTAGAACAACATGGTAATTTGCTTTGGTTATAAAATTAGTTCTAATATGATAGGCATCCAAGAGGGATATAATATAAACTTTCATATAAAGTGCATTGAATACTATGAGAAGTTTGATTCCTTATGATTGTTTTGAGATATGAAGATGGTGATATAAGAGTCATGCTAGTAAGTAGTTGTGAATTTGAGAAATACTTGTGTTAAGGTTTGTGAGTCCCGTATCATGCATGTATGGTGAACCGTTATGTAACGAAGTTGGAGCATGAGATGTTTTTTTTATTGTCTTTCTTAAGAGTGGTGGTCGGGGACGAGCGATGGTCTTTTCCTACCAATCTATCCCCCTAGGAGCATGCGCGTACTACTTTGTTTCGATGACTAATAGATTTTTGCAATAAGTATGTGAGTTCTTTATGACTAATGTTGAGTCCATGGATTATACTCACTCTCACCTTTCCGCCATTGCTAGCCTCTCTAGTACCGCGCAACTTTCACCGGTACCATAAACCCACCACATATCCTTCCTCAAAACAGCCATCATACCTACCAATCATGGCATTTCCATAGCCATTCCGAGATATATTGCCATGCAACTTTCCACCGGTCCTTTATTATGACATACATCATCATTGTCATATTGCTTTGCATGATCATGTAGTTGACATCGTATTTGTGGCAAAGCCACCGTTCATCGTTCACATAGAGTCATATTTTTGTTCTAGTATCGAGTTGTAATTTTCGAGTTGTAAGTAAATAGAAGTGTGATGGTTTTCATTATTAGAGCATTATCCCATGTGAGGAAAAAAAGAGAAAGGCTAAATAAAAAAGAGAAGGCCCAATAATAGAGAAAAATAGAAAAAAATAGAAAAAGAGAGAAGGGACAATGTTACTATCCTTTCTGGCACACTTGTGCTTCAAAGTAGCACCATGATCTTCGTGATAGAGAGTCTCCTATGTTGTCAGTTTCATATACTAGTGGGAATTTTTTCATTATAGAACTTGGCTTGTATATTCCAATGATGGGCTTCCTCAAACGCCCTAGTTCTTCATGAGCAAGTAAGTTGGAAACACACCCACTTAGTTTTCTTTTTTGAGCTTTCATAAACTTATAGCTCTAGTGCATCCGTTGCATGGCAATCCCTACTCACTCACATTGATATCTATTGATGGGCATCTCCATAGCCCGTTGATACGCCTAGTTGATGTGAGACTATCTCCTTCTTTTTTGTCTTCTCCACAACCACCGTCTATTCCACCTATAGTGCTATGTCCATGCCTGGCACTCATGTATTGTGTGAAAGTTGAAAAGGTTTGAGAACATCAAAAGTATGAAACAATTGCTTGGCTTGTCATCAGGGTTGTGCATGATTTGAATATTTTGTGTGATGAAGATGGAGCATAGCCAGACTATATGATTTTGTAGGGATAAACTTTCTTTGGCCATGTTATTTTAAGAAGACATAATTATTTTGTTAGTATGCTTGAAGTATTATTATTTTTATGTCAATATTAAACTTTTGTTTTGAATCCTACGGATCTGAAAATTCATGCCACAATAAAGATAATTACATGGATAAATATGTTAGGTAGCATTCCACATAAAAAATTCTGTTTTTATCATTTACCTACTTGAAGACGAGCAGGAATTAAGCTTGGGGATGCTTGATATTCTCCACTGGATCTATAATTTTTGATTGTTCCATGCCATTATATTATCTGTTTTGGATGTTTTATATGCATTAATATGCTATTTTATATGATTTTTGGGACTAACCTATTAACATAGATCCCAGTGCCAGTTTCTGTTTTTTTCCTTATTTTAGAGTTTCACAGAAAAGGGATATCAAACGGAATAAAACTTTCACGATGATTTTTCTTGGACCAGAAGACACCTAGGAGACTTGGAGTGCAAGTCAGAAGAGCCACGAGGCGGCCACAAGGGTGGAGGGTGCGCCCCCAACCCCTCAGTGACCTCCTAAGCTAGATCTTCCTCCTATATATATACTCTTATACCCCAAAAACTCCGAGGGGAGCCACACAACCACTTTTCCACCGCCACAACCTTCTGTACCCATGAGATCCCATCTTGGGGCATTTTCTGGCATCCTACCGGAGGGGGATTCGATCATGGAGGGTTTCTACATCAACACCATTGCCTCTCCGATGAAGCGTGAGTAGTTTACCTCAGACCTACAGGTCCATAGCTAGTAGCTAGATGGCTTCTTCTCTCTCTTTGATTCTCAATACAAAGTTCTCCTCGATGTTCTTGGAGATCTATTCGATGTAATACTCTTTTGCAGTGTGTTTGCCGAGATCCGATGAATTGTGGATTTATGATCATCTTATCTATGAATATTATTTGAATCTCCTCTGAATTATTTTATGCATGATTTGATATCTTTGCAAGTCTCTTCGAACTAGTGATTTGGTTTGGCCAACTAGATTGGTTTTTCTTGCAATGGGAGAAGTGTTTAACTTTGGGTTCAATCTTGCAGTCCTCGATCCTAGTGACAGAAGGGGAACCGACACGTATTGTATTGTTGCCATCGAGGATAAAGAGGTGGGGTTTTCATCACATTGCTTGAGTTAATTTCTCATCATGTCATCTTGCCTAATGCGTTACTCCATTCTTCATGAACTTAATACTCTATATGCATGCTTGATAGCGGTCGATGTGTGGAGTAATAGTAGTAGATGCAGAATCGTTTCGGTCTACTTGACACGGACGTGATGCCCATATTCATGATCATTGCCTTAGATATCGTCATAACTTTGCGCTTTTCTATCAATTGCTCGGCAGTAATTTGTTCACCCACCGTAATAATTTCTATCCCAAGAGAAGCCTCTAGTGAAACCTATGGCCCCCGGGTCTATTTTCCATCATATAAGTTTCCGATCTACAATTCTAGTTTCCTATTTACTTTCTTTTGCAATCTTTTACTTTTTGTTCCATAAACCAAAAATACCAAAAATATTACTTTACCGTTTATCCACCTCTATCAGATCTCACTTCGTGAATAACCGTGAAGGGATTTACAACCCCTTTGTCGCATTGGTTGCAAGTTGGTGTTTGTTTGTGCAGGTATTCGGTGGCTTGTTGCATTGTCTCCTACTGGATTGATACCTTGGTTCTAAAAAATGAGGGAAATAATTATGCTACTTTGTTGCGTCACCCTTTCCTCTTCAAGGGAAAAACCAACGCAAGCTCAAGAGGTAGCAGTGGATTGTGGCTAGCGGTAGCTGGGTCTCTGCCTCCCTATTAGGCATGGGGGTCATGGGTTGATAATGAGTTGGCAGTCCTTGCTAGTTACGATGGGGGCTAGTGCTTGTGTGGGCACTCAGATGTAATGGCGGTCAAAACTGTCGAGGCTCCCCGTCGACTAAAGGTATCAGTTGCCAAGCCGCCCTCTGTTGAGATTTGGACGGTCAGATCTAATGGGGCGATTGTTGCCTCTCCCTCCAGTGGTGCGGTTGGCAGGTGGCCGGTAGTGCGAGCCAGGGTGTCAGGGTGGGACATGATGGGTAACGTTGCATGACAAAAAATTCTAAGCACATGCAAGATCTATCCATGGAGATGCATAGCTACAAGAGGGGAGAGTGTTTCTACGTACCCTCGTAGACCGTGAGAGGAAGCATTTAGTAACGCGGTTGATGTAGCTTCTTCGCGATCCAACCGATCAAGTACCTAACGTAGAACACCTCCGCGTTCAGCACATGTTCAACTTGGTGACGTCCTCGCCTTCTTGATCTAGTAAGATGGGTGAAGTACTAGAAGAGTTCCGCCAGCACGACGGCGTGGTGATGGTGGTGGTGCTGCTATCTCCGCAGGCCTTCGCCTAAGCACTACAAAAATATGACCGAGGGATGAAATTGTGGAGAGGGGTGCCGCACACGGCTAAGAGATTGTCGTGGTGATGTGTGGCGCCCCCAGTGGGACTGAATCCTACTTGGGCTACTGCCCCAAGCCGCGCCCCCCTTCCTTGTTTGTGTGCTGGAGGAAGCAGGCGGGGGGAGGTGGCGCCCCCCTTTCCTTTCTCTCATGAGGAGGGAAAGGAAGGAGGGGCCAACCCTTTGATACGTCTCCGTCGTATCTAATTTTCCTAACACTTTTCCTCTTGTTTTGGACTCTAATTTACATGATATGAATGAAACTAACCCGGACTGACATTGTTTTCAGCAGAACTACCATGGTGTTGATCTTGTGCAGAAATAAAAGTTCTCGGATTGGAACAAAACTTTGCGAGGATTTTTTATTCAATAAACAAGAATTTCTTGAGCCAAGAACTACCACATGCGGCACCTGGGTGGGCACAACCCACCAGGGCGCGCCGAGGTGGGTTGTCCCCACCCGGTGGCCCCGCAGACCCTGAAACCGACGCTATAAAGTCACATATTTCTAGAAAAAAATCAGGGAGAAAGAATTATTGCATTTCACAAGATGGAGCTGCCGCCACCTCCTCTTCTTCATCAGGAGGCCAGATCTGGAGTCCATTTGGGGCTCCGGAGAGGGGGGTCTTCGATCTTCATCATCACCAACCCTTCTCCATCGCCAATTCCATGATGCTCCACACTAGGAGTGAGAAATTCCTTTGTAGGCTCGCTGGTCGGTGAGGAGTTGGATGAGATTCATCATGTAATCGAGTTAGTTTTGTTAGGGCATGATCCCTAGTATCCATTATGTTCTGAGATTGATGTTGCTATGACTTTGCCATGCTTAATACTTGTCACTTTGGGCCC
Source organism: Aegilops umbellulata (assembly GCA_032464435.1). Classification (NCBI taxonomy): domain Eukaryota; kingdom Viridiplantae; phylum Streptophyta; class Magnoliopsida; order Poales; family Poaceae; genus Aegilops; species Aegilops umbellulata. The sequence continues at coordinate 377,345,154 of CP136058.1, read as the reverse complement.
GGGTGCCATGATTTCATATCTGAACCGTTTATGTTATCATCATTATATCTATGTTCTAGATCCAATCTTGCAAATTATAGTCACCTACTATGTTTTATGATCCGGCAACCCCGGAGTGACAATAGTCGGGACACTTCCCGGTGATGACTGTAGTTTGAGGAGGTCATGTATTCATTGCGTGTTAAGGCTTTGCTCTGTTCTCTATTAAAAGGAGGCCTTAATATCCCTTAATTTCCAATAGGACCCCGCTGCCACGGGAGGGTAGGACAAAACATGTCATGCAAGTTCTTTCCATAAGCATGTATGACTATTTATGGAATACATGCGGACATTATATTTATGAACTAGAGTTATTGCCGTATCTCCCTAGGTTATGACTGTTATATGATGAATATCATCCAACGAATTCACCGATCCAATGCCTACGAATTTCTCTTATATTTTTTCTGCCAAGTTACTACTGCTATTGTTACTATTGCACTTGGTACGAAATCATTGCTATCGCTGTTACCTTACTATTGTTGTTGCTACTACTATCAAAACTATCATACTACTTTGCTACTGATCACTTTGCTACAGATAATTAATCTCCAGGTGTGGTTGAATTGACAACTCAGCTGCTAATAATTGCAAATATTCTTTGGCTCCCCGTGTGTCGAATCAATACATTTGGATTGAATACTCTACCCTTGAAAACTGTTGAGATCCCCTATACTTGTGGGTTATCACCCTCCCCCTTTCCTTCCCCTAGGACCAGCGGCCAGCAAGAGGGGCGCGCCAGCCCCCTTGTGAGATGGTGTGTCCCTCCCCTTGGCCCATTAGGCCCATGGACCTCCCGGGGGTGTCCGGAACCCCTTCTGGCGATCCGATGGTTACCCGATACAACCTGAAACCTTTCCACTGTCCAAATAGCATCGTCCTATATATCAATAAATTCCTCCGGAGCTCATCGTCATGTCCGTGATCTCATCCGGGACTCCGAACAACAATCGGTCACCAAATCACATAACTCATATAATACTATATCGTCAATGAATGTTAAGCGTGTGGACCCTACGGGTTCGAGAACTATATAGACATGACTGAGACACCTCTCTAGTCAATAACCAATAGCGGAACCTAGATCCCCATATTGGTTCTTACATATTCTACAAAGATTTTTATCTGTCGAACCTTATGACAACATACGTAATTCCCTTTGTCTATCGGTATGTTACTTGCCCGAGATTCGATCGTCGGTATCTTCATACCTAGTTCAATCTCATTACCGCCAAGTCTCTTCACTCGTTCCATAATACATCATCTCATAACTAACTCCTTAGTCACTTTGCTTGCAAGCTTCTTCTGATGTGTATTACCGAGAGGGCCCAGAGATACCTCTTCGATACTCAGAGTGACAAATCCTAATCTCGATCCATGCCAACCCAACAAACACCTTCAGAGATACCTGTAGAGCATCTTTATGATCACCTAGTTACGTTGTGACATTTGATAGCACACAAGGTATTCCTCCAGTATCTGGGAGTTGCACGATCTCATAGTCGAAGGAATATGTATTTGACATTAAGAAAGCAATAGCAATAAACTGAATGATCATATGCTAAGCTAACGGATGGGTCTTGTCCATCACATCATTCTCCTAATGATGTGATCCCGTTATCAAGTGGCAACACATGTCTATGGTTAGAAAACCATAACCATCTTTGATCAACGAGCTAGTCTAGTAGAGGCTCACTAGGGGCACAGTATTTGTTTATGTATCCACACATCTATCTAAGTTTCCGATGAATACAATTCTATCATGAATAATAAACCTTTATCATGAATAAGGGAATATAATAATAAGAACTTTATTATTGCCTCTAGGGCATATTTACGTCAGTCTTCCACTTGCTCTAGAGTCAATAATCTAGATTACTCTGTAATGAATTTAACACCCATGGAGTCTTGGTGTCGATCATGTTTTGCTCATGGAAGAGGCTTAGTCAACGGGTCTGCTACATTCAGATATGTATGTATTTTTCAAACTTCTATGTCTCCATCCTTTACCTTTTCACGAATGGAGTTGAAGTGTCTCTTGATGTGTTTGGTTCTCTTCTAAAACCTGGATTCCTTCGCTAAGGCAATCTCTCCAGTGTTGTCACAAAAGATTTTCATTGGACCCGATGCACTGGGTATTACAACCATATCGGATACGAACTCCTTCATCTAGACTCCTTCATGTGCTGCTTCCGAAGCATCTATGTACTCCGCTTCACACGTAGATCCCGGCATGACGCTCTGCTTGGAACTGCACCAATTGAGAGCTCCACCATTCAATATAAATATGTATCCGGTTTATGACTTAGAGTCATCTGGATCAGTGTCGAAGCTAGCATTGACGTAACCATTTACGGTGAGCTCTTTGTCACCTCCATAAACGAGAAACATATCCTTGGTCCTTTTCAGGTACTTCAGGATGTTCTTGACCGTTGTCCAGTGATCCACTCCTGGATTACTTTAGTACCTCCCTGCCAAACTTATGGCAAGGCAGACATCATGTTTGGTACACAGCATAGCATACATGATAGAACCTATGGCTGAGGCATAGGGAATGACTTTCATTTTCTCTTTATCTTCTACAACGGTCGGGCTTTGAGTCTGACTCAATTTCACACCTTGTAACACATGCAAGAACCCTTTCTTTGACTGCTCCAATTTGAACTTCTTCAAAACTTTATCAAGGTATGTGCTTTGTGAAATTCCTATTAAGCGTCTCGATCTATCCCTATAGATCTTGATGCCCAATATATAAGCAGCTTCACCGAGGTCTTTCATTGAAAAATTCTTATTCATGTATCATTTTATGCTATCCAGAAATTCTATATCATTTCCAATAAACAATATGGCATCCACATATAATTTCAGAAATGCTACAGAGCACCCACTCACTTTCTTGTAAATACAGGCTTCGCCATAGGTCTGTATAAAACCATATGCTTTGATCACCTCATCAAAGCATATATTCCAACTATGAGATGCTTGCACCTGTCCATAGATGGATCGCTAGAGCTTACACACTTTGTTAGCACCTTTAGGATTGACAAAACCTTCTGGTTGCATCATATACAACTCTTCTTTAAGAAATCCCTTAAGGAATGCAATTTTGACGGCCATTTGCCAGATTTCGTAATTATAAAATGCGGCAATTTCTAACATGATCCGGACTGACTTAAGGATCTCTACGGGTGAGAAAGTCTCATCGTAGTCAACCCCTTGAACTTGTCAAAAACCTTTGCGACAAGTCGAGCTTTGTAGATAGTAACATTACCATCAGCTTCTGTCTTCTTCTTGAAGATCCATTTATTCTCAATGGCTTGCCAATCATCGGGCAAGTCCACCAAAGTCCATACTTTGTTCTCATACATGTATCATATCTAAGATTTCATGGGCTCAAGTCATTTATCGGAATCTGACTTCATCATAGCTTCTTCATAGTTCGTAGGTTCGCCATGGTCTAATAACATGACTTCCAGAAAAGGATTACCGTACCACTCTAGTGCGGAAAGTGCTCTCTTCGATCTGCGAGGTCAAGTAGTAACTTGATCCGGAGTTTCATGATCATCGTCATTAGCTTCCTCTATAGTTGGTATAGGCATCTTGGGAATGGTCTTCTCTAATGTGCTACTATCCAATTCGAGAGAAGGTACAATTACCTCATTAAGTTCTAATTTCCTCCCACTCAATTCTTTCGAGAGAAACTCCTTATCTAGAAAGGATCCATTCTTGGCAACAAAGATCTTGCCTTCGTATTTGTGGTAGAAGGTGTACCAATTGTTTCCTTAGTGTATCCTATGGAGACACACTTCTACGATTTGGTTTCGAGCTTATCAGGCTGAAGCCTTTTGACATAAATGTCGCATCCCCAAACTTTAAGAAACGACAGCTTAGGTTTCTTGCCAAACCATAGTTCATACGGTGTCATCCCAACGGATTTAGATGGTGCCCTATTTAATGTGAATGCGGTTGTCTCTAATGCATAACCCCAAAATGATAGTGGTAAATCGGTAAGAGACATCATAGAACGCACCATTCCCATTACCATTCTTGGAGCCATTATGGTTGTGCGAGCTACCTCCTCCATGGGTATGCTAAAAGTGAACTCCCGGTTTTGGGGTAAGACGGGGCTTCTGTTTGGCTCCTGAATTGTACTTCCCCTGTCCATACTTCCTCTTGCGGTTTTCAATCTGCTGCTGCTTCCCCTCAATCATAAGAGCACGATCTACCAACTCCTGGTAGTTGATGAAACTTGCTACCATCAACTGCATACTCAGCTCGTCATTCAGTCCTTCCAGAAATTTCTCCTGCTTAGCTGCATCCGTAGCAACGTCATCTGGGGCATAACGTGCTAGCTTACTAAAGTCATCCACATACTGGCCAACTGTCTGTCCTCCTTGGCGCAAGTTGCGAAATTCACGCTTCTTCATGGCCATAGCTCCTGCTGAAACATGGGCAGTACGGAAAGCTTGCTGAAACTGGTCCCATGTGACAGTGTCCACAGGGTAAGTGGCTGTAAAATTCTCCCACCATGCTACTGCGGGTCCTTCAAGCTGATGTGCGGCAAACTTCACTTTTTCCCCATCTGTACGTCCTGCAGTGGTCAACTCCCTCCCTGTCTTGCGGAGCCAATCATCTGCTACTATCGGCTCGGTGCTACTGGAAAACACCGGCGGATTTAGCCTAAGGAAATGGGTTAAGTGATCAACTGGTGGTGGCGGCGGTGGGTTGTTGTTGTTGTTGTTGTTGTTGTTGTTGTTGTTGTTGTTGTTGTTGTTGTTGTTGTTGTTGTTGTTGTTGTTGTTGTTGTTGTTGTTGTTGTTGTTGTTGTTGTTGTTGTTGTTGTTGTTGTTGTTGTTGTTGTTGTTGTTGTTGTTGTTGTTGTTGTTGTTGTTGTTGTTGTTGTTGTTGTTGTTGTTGTTGTTGTTGTTGTTGTTGTTGTTGTTGTTGTTGTTGTTGTTGTTGTTGTTGTTGTTGTTGTTGTTGTTGTTGTTGTTGTTGTTGTTGTTGTTGTTGTTGTTGTTGTTGTTGTTGTTGTTGTTGTTGTTGTTGTTGTTGTTGTTGTTGTTGTTGTTGTTGTTGTTGTTGTTGTTGTTGTTGTTGTTGTTGTTGTTGTTTGTTGTTGTTGTTGTTGTTGTTGTTGTTGTTGTTGTTGTTGTTCTGGTTCTGGACTAACAACTGCATCAAAGCATTCTGCTGCTGGATCAACTGAGTGAGCTCCGGTGGGAAAGCAAATCCATTGTCACGTCTCGGAGGCATTTGAGGGTTTAGAAAAGATGAGAATTACGAATAGAATGAGGTCTAAAGAGAAAACACTACCCAAATGCACATGAGACGAATGCACACAAAATCACTTCATTCAATCAAACAAGAGCATACAATCGGTATAGAACTATTGCAAAAGTGCGTGGACTATAATATGTACATGGTGGAACACTACTACTGTTATGGTAGTCTACTAGAAAAACTGCTCCGATGAAGACTCCATGATATTTGCTCCAGCTTCGTCTTCAAAATCATCATCACTAGGATCGGAATCGGTGTCGTCGATGATGATGTAGTTATCTGGACAGGTGCAATCTTCATCTTCTCCTCCGGGTGCTGAATTCCCCATGAGTTCTTCAATCTTCTCCTTAAGATCGCCATTTTGTCTCACTAGAGCTACGATCTCATCCATGTAGTCCTTGCGAGTGGCCTTCAGTTCTCCTTCTAGTTCAATAATCTTGGCTTTTGCTTTTTTTCAACCGCATCATATCTGCGCACATCTGGTTCTCCTGGCGCCGAATGTGCTGGTTTAACTCCTGGATGAAGGCTGCAATCGATCTATCCTTCTTGGTGCTAACTATCTCCCATTGTTCATCTCGGCATCCGCAAATCAGATAGATAGTATCCTTGAGGTCTTCTTCGTAAACTTCTCCAATGCGTCCCATGGTGATGTGAGCTGCCATGCTCTTTCCCAGACTCCAGTTTGGTGCATTAAAAACACACTCTATGGGCTCCATGACTGGCGCAAACGTTCTTCCTGGAACTTGAGCTTGAATCTTCCAACGCTCCTCTTCGGGTAAAGTGGCGTTGTAGGTCCCGGTGAAGCTTGGTATTCCAATGTTCAAGTACTTAGTGACTTCCTTCAGGTGTCGTCCAAAAGGTGTATCTTCATCCGGCTGGGTGAACTTGATCCTCGCTTCCGTCATCCTAAAAGAGTAGAAAAGATGAGGAGTCAGAAATAAGAAGAGAGTAGTGAACTAGGGCTTTTGCTTAGTGGTCGTGTCCTACAGTCAGCGTGTGCTCTGATACCATCTCTGTAGCAACCAGACCTCAAACAGTCTGACCTCTGTGCTCAGGTGTCATCCCTGGATCAGTAATGCTGACACCACACAGTACTTTGAAGGATTTATAATAGAGTAGCAATCACACACTTATTACATTGAAGTCTCAAAGAGAACTTATTACAATAAATATGGCTTAAGGCCATCTAATAACGATAACAGCGGAAGGCTTGGAAGCTAAGCGAGTCCATCAACTCCAACGGCATCACTGAGTATAGAACCACGACATAAAAGGCACCTTACTCGTCGTCTGAAAAGTCTGCAACATGAAACGTTGCAGCCCGAAAACGGGTCAGCACATGGAATATGCTGGCAATGTAACACATAGAGAGTAATGAAAGATTAAGCCTATACTACATGCATATATGGCTGGTGGAAAGCTCTATGGTTACAATTTTGCGTAAAGCCAATTTTTCCCTACTGCAAAGGAATAGATTTATTTAACTATCATGGTGGTTGTTAAACATTGAGAATGGTTGACAGCATCCTCAATCCCATTAAAGTAATCATCATTAAAACCCAACAAAATTAATTTAAAGTAACATGATGAGATTCACATGATATCCAAGTACTAGATACTCAAAACGTCCATAACCAGGGACACGACTAATCATGATTAGTTTGTACACTCTGCAGAGGTTTACGCACTTTTCCCCACAAGACTCGATCGCCTCCGTTGGATTTCTCGCACTACAAGGTGTTTGAGAAACGAATGACCGAGACACAGTCTTTCAGAAGCGCTAGCACCTTACGATGTGATAGACCGTACCAACCTACATCCCCTACATCTGCTAGTCTACCACTGTAAGAGTTCGCACGACTTAGTCAACTATGCCAGAGCCCATAATGGCTTGTGGCTGCACACGAAAGTTTCTAGTTTGAAAAATCTCATGATCCCTTTGAGCCTGGGTGGCGGTCCATAAAAAAAACAGGCAATCCTGGAATACCCAGGTACCTCAATCCACCCAGATGTGTGTTTAAGTTACCACCTTAGATAAACCATTAATTTAAAAAAACTCACATCTGTCATGGATATCACTCACCCAATCCACGTCTACTAGCATAGCATGGCATAATAAGCAAACGTAGAAGTAACTCCCAAAGGTTTGATAAGAAACAGGTAATAAGTACTACCTCAACTACTTCCCATCCCACAATTTAATTAGATCCTAATCATGCAATGTTTGAGGATTGATCTAATGCAATAAAAACAGGGTAATAGGGTGGTATGATCAAAGTGTTACTTGCCTTGCTGATGATCCGCGAAACCTAGAGATTCAAAGTAACAGGCGGCGCACTCCGGGTATTCTATCGCAGAAAAACAAACAAGCATACAATAAGTACTCATCTAATGCACATGTAAAACTCAAATAAGAGATCTAACCAGAAAGTTCAAGTTAAAAACTCCGGTTTGCAAAAAGAATCAAATCGAACGAAGCAACGGAAATCAAACGGCGAAAGAAAACAACTTCGTTCTACTAATCTGGACCTAGGTCAAATTTTACAGAAGCAAAAACTTGTTTAACTTGGTTAAACGGATAGAGGGTTTCGAGACGAAACTCCAGGCGCTTGAATCGCCTGATTCCGATGAACGAACGAAAAGTTATACTAAAACAAAAATCGGATCAGAAATCGCGATAAAAAAATAACCACGGAAAATCCGAGAAAAAGAAAAACGACGAACGGATTAACGAACGAACGTTCGTTATCCAGATCTAAACGATGAACGCGTTCGTTAAAACGAACGAACGAGCGAACGCTCGCTATTTAACCTAAACCAAAAAAATAAAACCGATCTATTTAAAAAACGAAACTAAATAAAAAAACCGAAAATAAAACCGACGGAAAACCGATCGGGTTTTAAAAAAACGGCACGGAAATCGAGGCGGCGGCAAACCTCGGCGAGCGTGCGGGCGGGGCGGCGGCTCCGGCGAAGCGGCGCGTTGGCGGCGGCGACGGGCGGCGTCGGCGGCGGCGCGGCGCGAGCGGGGCAGCGGCGGCGCTGGCGGCGGCTGCGGGCGTGGGTGCGAGGCGGGGCAGGGGCTGGCTCGGGGCTAGGGTTTGCCCCGGGTGGGCCGGCTTATAAAGCCTCCACGGGCCGGGAGTCCTAGTCGGACACGGCCCGTAGGTCGGTTCATTTTTTAAAAAATAATTATGCTCAGAAGAAAAATAAAAAGAAATACTAAACGGACTCAAACAATCCCGAAATAAATTTTGCCGGACTTCTAAAATCAAGCCCGACAAAGTGAACATTTATTTGGGGCCTAAATACAATTTTGAAAAACGCATATTTTTCCTAAATTCAAATAAAATATCGAAAAAACTCTGAAATAAATCTTATTTGATTTTATTATTAAATCGTCAATATTTCTTTATTTTGGGAAAGTCATTTTATTCCCTCTCTCATATTTTCGTAACAGAAATAATTGATGATAAAATAAATAAAATCAAATGATCCTATTCTCAAAATTTGAGGAAACTCAAATATGACAATAACGAAATCCCCAACTCTCTTCGTGGGTCCTTGAGTTGCTTCGGATTTTCTAGGATCAAAACCAAAGCAAGTAAAATATGATATGCATGATGATCTAATGTATAACATTCCAAATTGAAAATTTGGGATGTTACAACCCAAGAATTAGCTTGAAATATAAACTTAAGCTCTTGGAAGATCTCATATGCTCCGTGACGTTCAAAACGTCTTTGAAGTCCCGGTTCTAAGCCGTAAAGCATGGCACACTGAACTATCGAGTAGTCATCAGATCGAGTCTGCCAGACGTTCATAACATCTACAGTTGCTCCTGCAGCGGGTCTGTCACCTAGCAATGCATCAAGGACATAATTCTTCTGTGCAACAATAAGGATAATCCTCAAGTTACAGACCCTGTCCGTGTAGTTGCCACCATCATCTTTTAACTTAGCTTTTTCTAGGAACACATTAAAATTTAAGGGATCGGTAGCACGGGCCATTGATCTACAACATAGATATGCAAAACTATTAAGACTAAGTTCATGATAAATTAAGTTCAATTAATCAAATTACTAATGAACTCCCACTTAAATAAACATCCCTCAGGTTATCTAAGTGATACATCACCCAAATCGACTAACCCATGTCCGATCATCACGTGAGACGAGGTAGTCATCAATGGTGAACATCTCGATGTTGATCATATCTACTATATGACTCATGTTCGACCTTTCGATCTCTAGTGTTCCGAGACCATGTCTGTACATGCGAGGCTCGTCAAGTCTAACCCAAGTATTTTGCACGTGCAAAACTTTCTTACACCCATTGTATGTGAACGTAGAGTCTATAACACCCGATCACCACGAGGTGCTTCGAAACGACGAACTTTGGCAATGATGCATACTCGGGGAGAACACTTTTATCTTGAAATTTAGTGAAGGGGCCATCTTATAATGCTACCGCCGTTCTAAGCAAAATAAGATGCATAAAGGATAAACATCACATGCAATCAAAATGTGTGACATGATATGGCCATCATCATCTTGTGCTTTTGATCTCCATCTCCAAAGCACCGTCATGATCTCCATCGTCACCGGCTCGACACCTTGATCTCCATCATTGTGTCGGGGTCGTCTTGCCAACTATTGCTTCTACAATTATTGCTAACGCATAGCGATAAAGTAAAGCAATTACATGGCGTTTACATTTCATACAATAATTAAGAGACAACCCTAAGGCTCCTACCGGTTGTCGATATTACAAAACATGATTATCTCATACAACAACGTATATCACATCACGTCTTGACCATATCACATCACAACATGCCCAGCAAAAACAAGTTAGACATCCTCTACTTTGTTGTTGCAAGTTTTACGTGGCTGCTATGGGCTTCTAGCAAGAACCGTTCTTAACTATGCAAAAACCTCAACGGTGATTATCAAGTTTGTTGTTTTAACCTTCTTCAAGGACCGGCCATAGACAAATTTGATTCAACTAAAGTAGGAGAAACAGAGACCCGACATCCACCTTTATGCAAAACAAGTTGCATGTCGGTCGGTGGAACTGGTCTCATGTGTGTGGACATGTAAGGTTGGCCCGGGACGCTTCATACCACAATGTCGCCGAATCAAAATAAGACGTTGATGGTAAGCAGTATGACTATCACCGCCCACAACTCCTTTGTGTTCTACTCGTTCATATCATCTACGCATAGACCTGGCTCGGATGCCACTGATGGGTAATGTTGCATGGAAAACAAAACAAAAATCTACGCACGCGCAAGATTTATCCATGGGGATGCATAGCTACGAGAGGGGAGAGTGTATCTACGTACCCTCGTAGACTCTAAGCGGAAGCGTTTAGTAACGCGGTTGATGTACCTTCTTGGCGATCCAATCGATCAAGTACCTAACATACGACACCTCCACGTTCAGCACACGTCCAGCTCGGTGACGTCCTCACCGTTTTGATCTAGCAAGATGGGCGAAGTAGTAGAAGAGCTCCCGCAGCATGATGGCGTGGTGATGGTGGTGGTGATGCTATCTCCACAGGGCTTCGCCTAAGCACTAATAAAATATGACCGAGGGACGAAATTGTGGAGAGGGGCGCCGCACATGGCTAAGAGATTGTCGTGGTGATGTGTGGCACACCCTCCCACATATATATAGGTGGGGGATAGGGGAGGCAGCCAAGAGGCGCCCCAAGTGGGACCGAATCACACTAGGGCTCCTGCACCAAGCCGTGCCCCCTTCCTTTTTTGTGTGCGGGAGGAAGGCAGGGGGAGGAGGCGCCCCCTTTCCTTTCTCTCATGAGGAGGGAAAGGCAGGAGGGGCCAACCCTCCCCCTTTCCTTCCCCTAGGGCAGGCGGTCAGGGAGAGGGCCGCGCCAGCCCCTTTGCGGGCTGGTGTGTGAAGGAAATATGCCCTAGAGGCAATAATAAAGTTATTATTTATTTCCTTATATCATGATAAATGTTTATTATTCATGCTAGAATTATATTAACTGGAAACATAATACATGTGTGAATACATAGACAAAACAAAGTGTCCCTAGTATGCCTCTACTAGACTAGCTCGTTAATCAAAGATGGTTAAGTTTCCTGACCATACACATGTGTTGTCGTTTGATGAACGGGATCACATCATTAGAGAATGATGTGATGGACAAGACCCATTCTGTTAGCTTAGCACACGATCGTTTGGTATTCTGCTATTGCTTTCTTCATGACTTATACATGTTCCTATGACTATGAGATTATGCAACTCCCATTTACCGGAGGAACACTTTGTGTGCTACCAAACGTCACAATGTAACTGGGTGATTATAAAGGTGCTCTACAGGTGTCTCTGAAGGTACTTGTTGGGTTGGCGTATTTCCAGATTAGGATTTGTCACTCCGATTGTCGGAGAGGTATCTCTGGACCCTCTCGGTAATGCACATCACTTAAGCCTTGCAAGCATTGCAACTAATGAGTTAGTTGCGGGATGATGTATTACGGAACGAGTAAAGAGACTTGTCGGTAACGAGATTGAACTAGGTATTGAGATACCGACGATCGAATCTCGGGCAAGTAACATACCGATGACAAAGGGAACAACGTATGTTGTTATGCGGTTTGACCGATAAAGATCTTCGTAGAATATGTGGGAGCCAATATGAGCATCCAGGTTCCGCTATTGGCTATTGACCGGAGACGTGTCTCGGTCATGTCTACAAAGTTCTCGAACTCGTAGGGTCCGCATGCTTAACGTTACGATGATAGTTATATTATGAGTTTATATGTTTTGATGTACCGAAGGTTGTTCGGAGTCCCGGATGTGATCACGGACATGATGACGAGTCTCGAAATGGTCGAAAATTAAAGATTGATATATTGGACGACTATATTCGAACACCGGAAGTGTTCCGGGTGATTTCGAAGAAAACCGGAGTACCGGAGGGTTACGGACCCCCCCCCCCGGGAGAAGTAATGGGCCTTATGGGCCTTAGTGGAGAGAGAGAGGGCTGGCCTAGGGCTGGCCGCGCGCCCCTCCCCCTCTGGTCCGAATTGGACTAGGAGAGGGGGGGCGGCGCCCCCCTTTCCTTCTCCCTCTCCCCCTTCCTTTCCCCCTCTTAGTAGGAGTAGGAAAGAGGGGAGTCCTACTCCTACTAGGAGGAGGACTCCTCCTCCTGGCGCGCCCTGCAAGGGCCGGCCGGCCTCCCCCTTGTTCCTTTATATACGGGGGCAGGGGGCACCCTAGAGACACAATAATTGATCATTGATCTCTTAGCCGTGTGCGGTGCCCCCCTCCACCATAGTCCACCTTGATAATACTGTAGTGGTGCTTAGGCGAAGCCCTGCGTCAGTAGAATATCAACATCGTCACCACACTGTCGTGCTGACGAAACTCTCCCTCAACACTCGGCTGGATTGGAGTTCGAGGGACGTCATCGGGATGAACGTGTGCTGAACTCGGAGGTGTCGTGCTTTCGGTACTTGATCGGCCGGATCGTGAAGACGTACGACTACATCAACCGCATTGTGCTAACGCTTCCGCTTTCGGTCTATGAGGGTACGTGGACAACACTCTTCCGTCTCGTTGCTATGCATCACCATGATCTTGTGTGTGCGTAGGAATTTTTTTGAAATTACTACGTTCCCCAACAGTGGCATCCGAGCCTGGTTTTATGCGTTGATGTTATATGCACGAGTAGAACACAAGTGAGTTGTGGGTGATATAAGTCATACTGCTTACCAGCATGTCATACTTTGGTTCAGCGGTATTGTTGGATGAAGCGGCCCGGACCGACATTACGCGTACGCTTACGCGAGACTGGTTCTACCGACGTGCTTTGCACACAGGTGGCTGGAGGGTGTCAGTTTCTCCAACTTTTGTTGAACCGAGTGTGGCTACGCCCGGTCCTTGCAAAGGTTAAAACAGCACCAACTTGACAAACTATCGTTGTGGTTTTGATGCGTAGGTAACAACGGTTCTTGCTAAGCCCGTAGCAGCCACGTAAAACTTGCAACAAAAAAGTAGAGGATGTGTAACTTGTTTGTGCAGGGCATGTTGTGATGTGATATGGTCAAGACATGATGCTAAATTTTATTGTATAAGATGATCATGTTTTGTAACTGAGTTATCGGCAACTGGCAGGAGCCATATGGTTGTCGCTTTATTGTATGCAATGCAATCACCCTGTAATGCTTTACTTTATCACTAAGCGGTAGCAATAGTTGTAGAAGCATAAGATTGGCAAGACGACAATGATGCTACGATGGAGATCAAGGTGTCGCGCCGGTGACGATGGTGATCATGACGGTGCTTCGAAGATGGAGATCACAAGCACAAGATGATGATGGCCATATCATATCACTTATATTGATTGCATGCGATGTTTATCTTTTATGCATCTTATCTTGCTTTGATTGACGGTAGCATTATAAGATGATCTCTCACTAAATTTCAAGATAAAAGTGTTCTCCCTGAGTATGCACCGTTGCCAAAGTTCGTCGTGCCCAGACACCACGTGATGATCGGGTGTGATAAGCTCTACGTCCATCTACAACGGGTGCAAGCCAGTTTTGCACACACAGAATACTCAGGTTAAACTTGACGAGCCTAGCATATGCAGATATGGCCTCGTAACACTGAGACTGAAAGGTCGAGCGTGAATCATATAGTAGATATGATCAACATATTGATGTTCACCATTGAAAGCTACTCCATTTCACGTGATGATCGGTTATGGTTTAGTTGATTTGGATCACGTGATCACTTAGAGGATTATAGGGATGTCTTTCTAAGTGGGAGTTCTTAAGTAATATGATTAATTGAACATAAATTTATCATGAACTTAGTACCTGATAGTATCTTGCTTGTCTATGTTGATTGTAGATAGATGGCCCGTGTTGTTGTTCCGTTGAATTTTCATACATTCCTTGAGAAATCAAAGTTGAAAGATGATGGTAGAAATTACAAGGATTGGGTCCGTAACTTGAGGATTATCCTCACTGCTGCACAGAAGAATTACGTCCTGGAAGCACCGCTGGGTGCCAGGCCTGCTACAGGAGCAACACCAGATGTTATGAACGTCTGACAGAGCAAAGCTGATGACTACTCAATAGTTCAGTGTGCCATGCTTTACGGCTTAGAACCGGGTCTTCAACGACGTTTTGAACGTCATGGAGCATATGAGATGTTCCAGGATTTGAAGTTAATATTTCAAGCAAATGCCCAGATTGAGAGATATGAAGTCTCCAATAAGTTCTATAGCTGCAAGATGGAGGAGAATAGTTTTGTCACTGAGCATATACTCAAGATGTCTGGGTTTAATAATCACTTGATTCAACTGGGAGTTAATCTTCCGGATGATAGTGTCATTGATAGAATTCTCCAATCACTCCTTTCAAGCTTCAAGAGCTTCGTGATGAACTATAACATGCAAGGGATGGATAAGACGATTCTCGAGCTCTTCGCAATGCTAAAGGCTGCGGAGGTAGAAATCAAGAAGGAGCATCAAGTGTTGATGGTCAACAAGACCACTAGTTTCAAGAAAAAGGGCAAAGGGAAGAAGAAGGGGAACTTCAAGAAGAACAGCAAGCAAGTTGCTACTTAGGAGAAGAAACCCAAGTCTGGACCTAAGCCTGAAACTGAGTGCTTCTACTGCAAGCAGACTGGTCACTAGAAGCGGAACTGCCCCAAGTATTTGGCGGATAAGAAGGATGGCAAGGTGAACAAAGGTATATGTGATATACATGTTATCGATGTGTACCTTACTAGAGCTCGCAGTAGCATCTGGGTATTTGATACTGGTTCTGTTGCTAATATTTGCAACTCGAAACAGGGACTACGGATCAAGCGAACACTGGCAAAGGACGAGGTGACGATACGCGTGGGAAATGGTTCCAAAGTTGATGTGACCACGGTCGGCACGCTACCTCTACATCTACCTTCGGGATTAGTATTAGACCTAAATAATTGTTATTTGGTGCCAGCGTTGAGCCGGAACATTATATCTGGATCTTGTTTGATGCGAGACGGTTATTCATTTAAATCAGAGAATAATGGTTGTTCTATTTATATGAGTAATATCCTTTATGGCCATGCACCCTTGAAGGGTGGTCTATTTTTGATGAATCTCGATAGTAGTGATACACATATTCATAATGTTGAAGCCAAAAGATGCAGAGTTGATAATGATAGTGCAACTTATTTGTGGCACTGCCGTTTAGGTCATATCGGTGTAAAGCGCATGAAGAAACTCCACACTGATGGACTTTTGGAACCACTTGATTATGAATCACTTGGTACTTGCGAACCGTGCCTCATGGGCAAGATGACTAAAACGTCGTTCTCCGGTACTATGGAGAGAGCAACAGATTTGTCGGAAATCATACATACAGATGTATGTGGTCCAATGAATGTTGAGGCTCGTGGCGGATATCGTTATTTTCTCACCTTCACAGATGATATAAGCATATATGGGTATGTCTACTTAATGAAGCATAAGTCTGAAACATTTGAAAAGTTCAAAGAATTTCAGAGTGAAGTTGAAAATCATCGTAACAGGAAAATAAAGTTTCTACGATCTGATCGTGGAGGAGAATATTTGAGTTACGAGTTTGGTCTACATTTGAAACAATGCGGAATAGTTTCGCAACTCACGCCACCCGGAACACCACAGCGTAATGGTGTGTCTGAACGTCGTAATCATACTTTACTAGATATGGTGCGGTCTATGATGTCTCTTACTGATTTACCGCCGTTGTTTTGGGGTTATGCTTTAGAGACGGCCACATTCACGTTAAATAGGGCACCATCGAAATCCGTTGAGACGACGCCTTATGAACTATGGTTTGGCAAGTAACCAAAGTTGTCATTTCTTAAAGTTTGGGGCTGCGATGCTTATGTGAAAAAACTTCAACCTGATAAGCTCGAACCCAAATCGGAGAAATGTGTCTTCATAGGATACCCAAAGGAGACTGTTGGGTACACCTTCTATCACAGATCCGAAGGCAAGACATTTGTTGCTAAGAATGGATCCTTTCTAGAGAAGGAGTTTCTCTCGAAAGAAGTGAGTGGGAGGAAAGTAGAACTTGATGAGGTATCTATACCTGCTCCTCTATTGGAAAGTAGTTCATCACAGAAACCGGTTTCTATGACGCCTACACCAATTAGTGAGGAAGTTAATGATGATGATCATGGAACTTCAGATCAAGTTACTACTGAACCTCGTAGATCAACCAGAGTAAGATCCGCACCAGAGTGGTATGGTAATCCTGTTCTGGAAGTCATGCTACTAGATCATGATGAACCTACGAACTATGAAGAAGCGATGGTGAGCCCAGATTCTGCAGAATGGCTTGAAGCCATGAAATTTGAGATGGGATCCATGTATGAGAACAAAGTGTGGACTTTGGTTGGCTGCCCGATGATCGGCAAGCAATTGAGAATAAATGGATCTTCAAGAAGAAGACTGACGCTGACGGTAATGTTACTGTCTACAAAGCTCGACTTGATGCAAAAGGTTTTCGACAAGTTCAATGGATTGAATACGATGACACCTTCTCACCCGTAGCGATGCTTAAGTCTGTTCGAATCATATTAGCAATTGCCGCATTTTATGATTACGAAATATGGCAGATGGATGTAAAAACTGCATTCCTGAATGGATTTCTGGAAGAAGAGTTGTATATGATGCAACCGGAAGGTTCTGTCGATCCAAAGGGAGCTAACAACATGTGCAAGCTCCAGCAATCCATTTATGGACTGGTGCAAGCCTCTCGGAGTTGGAATAAATGCTTTGATAGTGTGATCAAAACATTTGGTTTTGTACACACTTTTGGAGAAGCCTGTATTTACAAGAAAGTGAGTGGGAGCTCTGTAGCATTTCTGATATTATATGTGGATGACATATTACTGATTGGAAGTGATATAGAATTTCTGGATAGCATAAAAGGATACTTGAATAAGAGTTTTTCAATGAAAGACCTAGGTGAAGCTGCTTACATATTGGGCATTAAGATCTATAGAGATAGATCAAGACGCTTAATTGGACTTCCACAAAGCACATACCTTGACAAAGTTTTGAAGAAGTTCAAAATGGATCAAGCAAAGAAAGGGTTCTTGCCTGTGTTACAAGGTGTGAAGTTGAGTAAGACTCAATGCCCGACCACTGCAGAAGATAGACAGAAAATGAAAGATGTTCCCTATGCTTCAGCCATAGGCTCTATCATGTATGCAGTGCTGTGTACCAGACCTGATGTGTGCCCGGCTATAAGTCTGGCAGGGAGGTACCAAAGTAATCCAGGAGTGGATCACTGGATAGCGGTCAAGAACATCCTGAAGTACCTGAAAAGGACTAAGGATATGTTTCTCATTTATGGAGGTGACAAAGAGCTCATCGTAAATGGTTACGTTGATGCAAGCTTTGTCACTGATCCGGACGATTCTAAATCACAAACCGGATACGTGTTTACATTAAACAGTGGAGCTGTCAGTTGGTCCAGTTCTAAACAAAGCATCGTGGCGGGATCTATGTGTGAAGCGGAGTACATAGCTGCTTCGGAAGCAGCAAATGAAGGAGTATTGATGAAGGAGTTCATATCTGATCTAGGTGTCATACCTAGTGCATCGGGTCCAATGAAAATCTTTTGTGACAATACTGGAGCAATTGCCTTAGCGAAGGAATCCAGATTTCACAAGAGAACCAAGCACATCAAGAGACGCTTCAACTAGCATCCGGGATCTAGTCCAGGTGGGAGACATAGAAATTTGCAAGATACATACGGATCTGAATGTTGCAGACCCGTTGACTAAGCCTCTTCCACGAGCAAAACATGATCAGCACCAAGGCTCCATGGGTGTTAGAATCATTACAGTGTAATATAGATTATTGACTCTAGTGCATGTGGGAGACTGAAGGAAATATTCCCTAGAGGAAATAATAAAGTTATTATTTATTTCCTTATATCATCATAAATGTTTATTATTCATGCTAGAATTATATTACCGGAAACATAATACATGTGTGAATACATAGACAAACAGAGTGTCACTAGTATGCCTCTACTAGACTAGCTCATTGATCAAAGATGGTTAAGTTTCCTAGCCATTGACATCGGTTGTCATTTGATTAACGAGATCACATCATTAGGAGAATGATGTGATTGACATGACCCATTCTGTTAGCTTAGCACACGATCGTTTAGTATTCTGCTATTGCTTTCTTCATGACTTATACATGTTCCTATGACTATGAGATTATGCAACTCCCGTTTACCGGAGGAACACTTTGTGTGCTACCACACGTCACAATGTAACTGGGTGATTATAAAGGTGCTCTACAGGTGTCTCCGAAGGTACTTGTTGGGTTGGCGTATTTCAAGATTAGGATTTGTCACTCCGATTGTCGGAGAGGTATCTCTGGGCCCTCTCGGTAATGCACATCACTATAAGCCTTGCAAGCAATGTGACTAATGAGTTAGTTTCGGGATGATGTATTACGGAACAAGTAAAGAGACTTGCCGGTAACGAGATTGAACTAGGTATTCAGATACCGACGATCGAATCTTGGGCAAGTAACATACCGATGACAAAGGGAAAAACGTATGTTGTTATGCGGTTTGACCGATAAAGATCTTCGTAGAATATGTGGGAGCCAATATGAGCATCCAGGTTCCGCTATTGGTTATTAACCGGAGACGTGTCTCGGTCATGTCTACAAAGTTCTCGAACTCGTAGGGTCCGCACGCTTAACGTTACGATGACAGTTATATTAGGAGTTTATATGTTTTGATGTACCGAAGGTTGTTCGGAGTCCCAGATGTGATCACGAACATGACGACGAGTCTCGAAATGGTCGAGACTTAAAGATTGATATATTGGACGACTATATTCGGACACCGGAAGTGTTCTGGGTGATTTCGGAGAAAAGCGGAGTGCCGGAGGGTTACCGGAACCCCCCCCCCCCTCCGGGAGAAGTAATGGGCCTTATGGGCCTTAGTGGAGAGAGAGGGCTGGCCTAGGGCAGGCCGCGCACCCCTCCCCCTCTTGTCCGAATTGGACTAGGAGAGGGGGGCGGCGCCCCCTTTCCTTCTCCCTCTCCCCCTTCCTTTCCCCCTCCTAGTAGGAGTAGGAAAGAGGGGAGTCCTCCTCCTACTAGGAGGAGGACTCCTTCTCCTCCTGGCGCGCCCTGCAAGGGCCGGCCGGCCTCCCCCCTTGCTCCTTTATATACGGGGGCACACTACAAAAAAATACACTTCCGTGATGATACGTGTTTGTCACAGTAGGTCGCTTTTTTTGTCATGCATGTACATTCACGACGAATTTATGACAGAACCAAGATAGTCATACCTGTGCTGTCGTAGAAGTGTTCCATGACATTACCAAAATTATCATCACGGAAGTGTCCACTTCCATGACGATAAATCGCGCATCACAGAAGTGCTTTAGTCAAGGGTGACCGACACGTGGCATCCACCGTAACGGAACGCCGTTAAGCTATCGGGTCGGGTTTTGGATCCGATAACCCGTTAACAGCCCCGACCAATGGGAAATTTCCACGTGTAAAATTCTTATTGGCCGGACGAAACACGTGTCAGCTCGTCAGTGGGTCAGATAGGCACCTATGATACGTCGACACGTCGCACGGCCCAACAGAGGCCCATTCCTGTGAAAAGGCCGGCCCGTTTGACTTGGTCAAAAGCTGGCGGGTCGGCCCATGGAAAGCCTGTTAACGGCATGTTCGCATATAGCCCATTTACAGCCCGCTAACCCAAGGCCTGTTACGCCCTATCCGAATTAGGCCCAGTAGCGTCATCTGGGCCATCCAATATGATTCCAGCCCGTTTTCATTTCTGGCCCATGTATGGCCCATGACGTCTTTCGGCCCATATGAGGCCCTATGTAACTCTTGGCCTATTAACGGCCCGTGGTGAAACTGGCCCGTAATGAACAGTGTATCACTTTACACCCATTAACGGCCCGTGGTGAAACTGGCCCGTAATGAACAGTGTATCACTTTATACCCATTAACGGCCCGTTATTCCGTTGGGCCGTTTCCAGCCCATGTTATCTTTCGGCCTTCTCAGAGCCCATTTATTCTTGGGCTCGTTTCCAGCATTCGTTTACTTATGGCCCGTTACTGTCATTTTCTGCTTGTGGGCCAAATTCAACCCGTGGTTACAGTCGGCCCGTTTGTGGTCCGTTAATACGTTGGGCCGTTTTCATAGCGTCATCAAATACGGCCTATTAACGATGGCCCGTTACGGTCGGCCCATGAACGGATGATTCCAACTCTAGACCGTTTACGGCCATAATGCGGCATGTTATTGGCCCATGTTTGGCCAATCGATCATATGGCCCGTATAAGGCCCATTGATGATACGACACGTACAAGGCCCATTGTTTCTACGGACCGTAGAAGGCCTACTGTTTCTATGGCCCGTAAAAGGCCCACTGTTTCTACGGCCCATAGGAGGCCCAGTGTCACTACAGTAAATATTAGCCCATAGTTATTGTGGCCTAGTTTTAAAAAATAGGTTATTGCAGCCACTAGTTAACCGCGGAAAAAGAACTACAACGACTACAAGCAAACAAATAAACAAGACAACAAGGAAATAAATAATCAAGCAACTGACGCTAGGCTATCACGGCTATTACACATATTACATCCACTGGGCATCAAAGTTCGCCACCAGTGCAAATATAGGTAACAAAGCAGCATAACATATACACTGGCCGTCAAAATTGGCCACCAGTGCAAATAAACGCGGCAGGAAAACAAGAGCATAACTGAAACAACTTCAGAAGAGCTCAAGAAACGTTATCATGGGTATCCACCATGCTGGCAATAAGCTTAGCAAGTTGATTAGCTTTGTCCTGTTTGGTGCTAAAATCCTCCAACGCTTGCTATTGCACCAGAGAGTATGCATCTGAATGCTCTAGGGACTTCCGCAGTCCTTCCGCTTCTTGTCGCAGCACAGCTGATCGATGTCTCTCAGCTTGTAGTTGAGACTCAACAAACCAAACTGATTCAGACAGTGAGTTTGAATAGCTTGTGCAAGCAGTAGTGGCCAGTAACTCCAACACTAAACCAAGACAGGATGTTTCACTATCCTGAACCTTATCTGCATTACTTCCTTTACCGTTGCTTAATAAGGCACTCTTCCCCAATATTCTGTCAGCATTCTAAAAGAAGAAACAAGCAGACACATAACAAGTTTAGCATGTACTAGTATATGAAACTCATTTCGGTGAACCAGTTCATTAGTAAGGTGGACAGGATTAAACTACTGAGTCTTCTATTGCCAAGTACTAGTACATAATAAAAGCATCAAACAAACATATATATATATATATATATATGTCCTATGGTAGCAATGGAATCTTAAATTAGAACAGTTGTTCTTCAGGTTTAGGCACTTGTTCTACATGAACAGAGTACAGTAAGACGCAAGAATATAATACTTAAAAATAGAAAAATGAGCTCATTGACCTTAGCACATTCCTGGTTCGGGACCAGTACAGAACAAGGCGTTCCCAGTCATCGTCCAGTAAATGTGTCTCAGGAGAACGCAAGGGAATCTGATGAGTTTCTTTGCCGGTGAAGTACGTTTTCTTCAAGTAATTCCGATACAGCCACCAAGCATTCTTGAAGATAGCAGAGGTATTAGCATAGGTTACCTCATCCTGAGTTTCCAAATCGGTCCTTCTCTATAGAGAAAAATGGGAAAAATTGATGTATTATAACCATCATGGAGGTAGGATGTATGGGACAAAGCAAAGTAATTGCCATGAATAACATTACTTACACATACTTCTGGACAAACACCTGCAACTGGCATTTTCCTTCATCTTCAGTATAATATTTCCAAGATGGGAAGATACGCACATACGATTTAACAACATCAAATGCGATAGATGCTAAACTACGACTAGCTGGTTGTGCTTCCTCCACAGGAATAGGCGTACTAACTGGTGGAGTTGGGGTTCGCCGTGATAGTACTGGCCCTTTGGGCACTGGAGCTGCCTTACTGTAAGTGCATCTAGTTCCCCTTAGTGATTTTGGTGTATTGAAGACTTATAGGTTAAGGATCTAATGTGTTTATGAGTGTACACAGGTCTATAAGTCTATGAGGAGTTTGATATTTACAGAGAAAGTCGACCCCAAAAAATGAAGTTCTTTGACTGAAGACTTTGGTATTCTGAAGACTTTCTGAAGACTTTGAAAGTGAAGAAATTGGTGTGACCTTGAAGACTTGGTATTCATTCGAGGAACATGAAGCGTGAAGACTTTTGTTTTCATAGTTTCATTTTCTCTTTCTTGAGTCATAGGAAAC
This sequence comes from Aegilops umbellulata, assembly GCA_032464435.1. NCBI lineage: Eukaryota > Viridiplantae > Streptophyta > Magnoliopsida > Poales > Poaceae > Aegilops > Aegilops umbellulata. Next base: position 377,322,494 of record CP136058.1, on the reverse strand, counting down.
ACCGTACTGTTAAAGGGGGTCGAGGAAATACTAAGGAAAAATTTCCATGTGATGCTCAACTCAAATCCTACACCTACCAATTCCTTCGAGTGAAGCCATTGGAAATCTCATACAGTTCTGTCAATTTCTTCAGTGACAGAGACGAAGTTCTTCTTGTCGTTGAGGAATTTATTCTGACTGAGGATTTAGGAATTCGCCAGTGCGGATTGCCTACACAATGAGGAACATGATAGCCCGGAGGAATTTGAAGCTCAAATTTCCGACCGTTGCTGTGCTACGCGCCAGCTGTCCCAAAATATCTTACCCACCTAACGGTCATATCATTGAAGGGCATTTATGTCTTATCATGTCGGGCTGCTCCCTAGGCTATAAATAGCTGCCCCCTACAACCACTAGCTGGTTGACTGCTCCGAGAGAAACTGACACTTGTCATTTGAGAGCATCCCATCCTCCGAGGAATTTGAGTGAAAATCATCAAGTGAGGAAAATCCAAAACCCAAACCCAAACACCTACAAACCCAAAGTGATTGAGCATCACTGAAGAGATTGATCCTGCGTCGATCCAACGCTTGTTACCTTTGAAGACTTAGCTTCTTCCAGACGGTTAGGCCTCATGGTCTAGAGCATCGAAGAGGAATTGTGGATCGCCGAGTGACCAAGTTTGTCAAGGTTCGGAAGTCACCTGAAGACTTACCACGAGTGATTGGACGAGGACTGTGTGTCCTTAGTTCAAGGAGAATACGATGAGGACTTGGTGTCCCGAGCTGCGTGCTCAGGACTGGGTGTCCGGGACTTTGTGTCCTCGAGTTTAAATACTCAGCCGCTCCAACCAGATGTACAACTGACACAGCAGTTGGAGCTGCTCTACCAAATCATTGTCTTCACCAAGCCAACCGGTTCTATTTCCTCAACACTTTCATTTCCTCATTACTGTGTTGTGTGCTTGTTCATATCTGTGTTTGCAGACTTTGACTGAAGACTTTCTCAATTTCCTCAGTTCAATTTCTTCAGTCTGTTTGTCTTCATCTTGTGCTATCCTGTGATTACGCTTTCTGTACTCTGTGTTTGTCTTCATTTCATCAATGATGACTATGCTTGTTTTCTGTTATGTTTACTTCTGAGTACTTATTCCGGTGCAAGTAGTTCTTCGCTAAGGAATTTCCTCACTAGCAAATTCCTCGGTGAAGAATTCATAAAAATCGCCTATTCACCCCCCTCTAGTCGATATAACGCACTTTCAATTGGTATCAGAGCAAGGTACTCCCTTGTTCTGTGTGATTTTGGCTTAACCGCCTGAAGTTTTAGTTATGTCGACCGCAGGTATGATCAAGGTCTCTGCTGGGTGTCCTACCTTCGATGGGACGGACTACCCCAACTGGAAGAATAAGATGCGAATGCATCTTGAGGCAATTGATAACGATATCTGGTATGTTGTGGAAAATGATGTTCCCTCAGTCACACCTTCTCTGAATGCTGCTGATGTGAAGAGATTCAAGCAACTCGATTCTCAAGCGAAGAATATCATATGTGGCCATCTGAGCAAAGGACAGTATGGAAGAGTGAGTGCTTTGGAGACTACTAAGCTTATCTGGGATAGGCTGTCCAAAGTCAATGAAGGAGTTTCAACTCAGCATGACTCTCGAGTTGATGTTCTTGGCAATCTCTTCAACCGCTTAAAAAGACTCGACAATGAAAATGTTCAGCAAACCTTCGATCGCCTCACTGACATCTTCAATGAGCTTCAAGCACTTGGTGCCACTAACATCACCGACCATGAGGTGGTGAAGAAATTGTTGAGATCGCTTGATTCCTCATTTGATACTCTGGCACTGATGATACAAGAGCATGCTGATTACAAGTCACTTGACCCCGCTGACATCCTCGAGAGGCTAAGAACTGATGAGTTCCAGCTTGCTGAAAAGAGAGATCTCTATGGTTCGAGCTATGGCAGATCACGTGCACTTAAGGCCAAGGCAGTATCTGAGTCCGAAGATGAAGACTCTGATAGCAGTCTTGGTGACCCTGAAGAACTGAGTCATGATTTAGCACTCCTCGTGAAGAAATTCCAGAAGTTCTCAAGACGTGGTCGCTTTGGAAGACCCTCAAGGAGCAATGATTCCTCATCCAGTGACTACAAGAAGAGGCTTTGTCACAAGTGCAAGAAATCTGGACACTACATTCAAGATTATCCTCAGTGGGAAAAGGAATCAAAGAAGAAGAAATACAAGGACTACAGTTCTGATGATGCAAAGAAAAAGAAGAAATCCTCAAAATCTTCATCATCAAAATCCTCAAGGTCTTCATCTCACAAGAAGAGCAGCTCCAAAAAGGCTCGGGCATTCATCGGCAAGGAAATGGACTCTGAAGCCGAATCTGAGGAACAAGAGGAAGAGGAGGAATCTGAAGATTCCGAGTCTGGTGTGGCGAGCCTAGCCCTCGCTACTGCATTCATCAGCAAGTCCATCTTTAACTCTGAAGAAAATGACCTCACCAACAAGGCTGATGAAGGCAGTGATGACTACGCTCCCACCTATTGCTTCATGGCCAAGGGTGCCAAGGTACCTAAATATACCTCCTCTGAGTCTAGTGAAGATGAATCTGATGAAAATCTTAAGCCCAGCTACTCAAAACTTGCTAAGATTGGTGTGAAACAACAAAAGGCTTTTGAAAAGGTTCAAAACATGCTAGACAAAAGTGATGATATGTTGGGTGAAGAAATGGATCGCACTAAAGCCTTAACTGAAAATCTTCAGAGACTTCAGAACAGGTTTGACAACCTTCAAGGTCATCATAACACTCTCTTATCCGATCATGAGAAGCTTTCTTATGAATTTCTTCAAAGAAAGCAAGATCTTGAAAAGCTAAGAGTGAGTTATGAAGATCTGCAGAAGGAGCGTGATTCATTACTTGCTCAACAAATCAGCGCTTCTCTGTCTCCTTCAGAAAAAGAAAGCTAAGGCAATTGGTGTTGAATAAACAAAACCACACCGCTCAGGAAGAATTTGTTCGTCCATGTCTGAAATGCATTGAACGAGAATCTGCTAATTCCTCACCCGAATGTTCTAATGCTTCTAATGTTACAAATTCCTCACCTACCTCTGCTATCACTAATTCCTCATCTAAGGACATTGCTAGTATCACTGATGATGCAGGGCTGAAGGAATTGTACATGACAGGCATGTACAAAAGCCTCAAAGGGCATCAGACTCTTTGTGATGTGCTTAACAAGCAGATCCTCAACAGGAACCCCAGGAAAGAGGGTATTGCTTTTGAGAGGAAACTCAATGTTGATGGTACATATTGGAAGCCTGAGCAGTACCCCAAAACCTCATGGGTTGCTGCAAAGGGACCTCTAGTTGATCCATCTAATTTATCTGGTTATACATGTGAATCTTCTCATTCTTCTGATGAGTCATTTGACTCCAACTATAAACTGTTCAAAAATCAGAATGGTGAAGTATTTGCTAGATATGTTGGAACTAACTGCAGGAACGGTTCCCCTATGAAGAAAATCTGGGTTCCCAAAAGGTGCCTTGAAAGTCTTCAGGTGAATGTCCTCATGACACCACCTGTGAAGAATAGGAACCCCAGATCAAATTCTTCATATGGACCAAATTCCTCATATGGATCAAAGTCCTCATATGAACATCATCGTGCTAACTACTCTATTTCGCAGGGAAGAGCCAAGGGCTATGAATACGAGCATTATTCTTCTAATCATTATGTTCATAAGTCCTCGAAGAATTTCTCTGCTTATTCATATGCTTACCCTAACCACTCTTATGTGAAACGAAATGGATTGGCCTCTATGCCACCATTCTCATATGGAGCTCGCAGAGTGATGAACTCTTTGCCACCCCTTCAGATGTGGGTGGTGAAGAAAAAGAACTAATCTCTTCTGCAGGGTCAGGTCTCCAGACATGCTCAAACGTCTGAAGAATTTGCTGGGGACCTGACAATGTGCCTGAAAGGACGCAGGCTAATCATGAAGAAATGAACTTTCATTTCACACGTCCTCCTACTGCTTTATATGTCTTACTGCTTGATGAAATTGATATGATGAATTGTGATATCATATTCTTCACTTATGAAGTATATGAGTTCGTAAGCTGCACTAATTCATCTGCAGGATGATCAACCCAAAGCCACTGAGTGGGTCCTCGATAGTGGATGTACAAATCACATGACTGGTGACAAGAATCTATTGATGGATGCTCCCTTATCATCACCACATCTGAAGCATATCATCTTCGCTGACAAAAGCAAAAGTCAGGTATTGGGTCTAGGTAAGGTAGCTATCACAAAGGATCGACACATGGACAAAGTCATGCTTGTTGAGTCCTTAGGATACAACCTTATGTCTGTCTCAATGCTTTGTGATCTTGACATGGTTGCTGTCTTTGGCAAGTATCGTTGTGTTGTGATTATGGAAGCTGACAATTCCAAAGTCTTCGAAGGCTTTAGGAGAGGAGACTTGTATATTGTTGATTTCTCTGTAGATTCACAACCAGCCGTGTGCCTACTTGCAAAATCTTTAGAAGGATGGCTATGGCATCGACGACTTGGTCATGCAGGCATGAGGAATTTTGCACATGCTTGCAAAGAAGAAGCATGTCATTGGCATTGAGAATGTCAAATTCCTCAAGGATCACTTATGCGGTGCCTGTGAAGCTCAAAAAATGACCAAGGCCAAGCATCCAGCTAAGACCATCATGACTACTACTCGCCCATTTGAATTGCTTCACATGGATCTCTTCGATCCTAATCATTATTCTGCCATTTCAAAAGAAGCATCTCAATATGGCTTTGTTATTGTCGATGATTACTCTCGTTACACATGGGTACACCTTGTTACTTACAAACATGAAGTGCAGGAAGTCTTCAAACGATTTTCCTCGAGGGCTTCAACCAACTTTGGTGTGAAGATCAAGCACACCAGAAGTGACAATGGCGCTGAGTTCAAGAATTCGGGTCTCAGTGACTATCTTGATGAACTTGGTATTACTCATGAGTTATCTGCTCCTTATACTCCTCAACAGAATGGCGCCGTGGAGCGCAAGAACAGGACTCTTGCTGAGATGGCTCGCACTATGCTTGATGAGTACAAAACACCTCGTCGTTTCTGGGTTGATGCAATTGATACTGCGTGCCACATCATCAATAGAGTATATCTTCACAAATTCTTCAAGAAGACTGCCTATGAACTCCTCACTAAAAAGAAACCCAATGTGAGTTATTTCAAAGTCTTCGGTGCTAAATGCTGGATTAGAGATCCTCATCACAACTCTAAATTTGCACCGAAAGCACATGAAGGTTTTATGCTAGGTTACGAAAAGGACTCGCACACCTACAGAGTCTTCAACAATGTTCTTCACAAGATTGTTGAAACTGTAGGTGTGCGGTTAGATGAAACTAATGGCTCGCAAAGAGAGCACCAACCTTCTGTGATAGATGAACCAGCACCTAAGGATTCTATCAAGCACAAGGCTACTGAAGATGTAATTCCTACTAAAGAATCTGCTGAAGAATTCATTCCAGAACGTGAAGAACATCGAGCTGACGCACCTGAGGAAAATGCTGAGGAAATTGATGCTGAAGAAAATGCTGATCAAATTCCTCACCGACAACCAGCTCACCCTCGCGTTGCAAAAGAAGTGCAAGTGGAGAAGATCATCGATGACATTAGAGCACCAGGTCCTCTCACCCGCTCAAAAGCTTCACATCTATCTAACTTTTGTGGGCACTTTGCATTTATCTCTATCATAGAGCCCACTAAGGTAGATGAAGCATTTCTGGAGCCTAAGTGGATTCAGGCCATGCAAGAAGAATTACATCAGTTCAAGCTCAACAACGTCTGGAAACTGGTCAACCGTCCAAATCCTCGCAAGCATAATATCATTGGCACAAAATGGATCTACCGCAACAAGCAAGATGAAAACGGCCTTGTGGTGAGGAAAAAGGCACGACTAGTAGCTCAAGGCTACACACTGGTTGAAGGAATTGATTTCGATGAAACTTTTGCACCTGTTGCTAGACTTGAAGCTATTCGCATATTACTCGCTTATGCTAACCATCATGATATCATCTTATATCAAATGGATGTGAAAAGTGCATTCCTCAATGGTAAGCTTGAGGAAGAAGTATATGTTGCTCAACCCCCAGGTTTTGAAGATCCAAAGAATCCTGACAAAGTCTTCAGACTCAATAAGGCCCTCTATGGCCTCAAGCAGGCCCCACGGGCGTGGTATGATACTTTGAAGGAATTCTTCATGAAGAACGGCTTCACACCCGGTTCACTCGATCCTACTCTCTTTACTAAATCTTATGATGGTGAATTGTTTGTGTGCCAAATATATGTTGATGATATCATCTTTGGTTGTACTGACCAATGCTATAGTGATGAATTTGCCTATATGATGAGTGAAGAATATCAAATGTCTATGATGGGAGAGTTGAAATTCTTCTTAGGTCTTCAAATTCGTCAACAGCGCAATGGCATATTCATATCTCAGGAGAAATACCTCGAGGATGTCCTGAAGAAATTCGGCATGCAAGATTGCAAAGGCATCAAGATTCCTATGCCCACAAATGGTCATCTATGTACTGATGAAAATGGTATTGACTTCGATCATAAGGTATATCGCTCCATGATTTGTTCTTTATTGTACTTATGTGCATCTAGGCCAGATATAATGCTTAGTGTTTGCATGTGTGCCCGATTTCAAGCTGCACCGAAGGAATCCACACCATAAGGTTGTGAAGCATATTCTTCGATATCTAGCTCACACACCAACACTAGGATTATGGTATCCCAAGGGCTCGGATTTTGATCTCATTGGATATTCTGACTCTGACTATGCTGGTGATCGTGTGGACTGCAAGTCAACATCTGGTACATGTCATTTCCTCGGACGATCCTTGGTTTGTTAGTCCTCGAAGAAACAGAACTGCGTATCATTGTCTACTGCTGAAGCTGAGTACATTGCTGCTGGTTCTTGTTGTGCTCAACTGCTATGGATGAAGCAAACACTCGAGGACTATGGCGTCAACGTGAAGAATGTGCCTCTCCTCTGTGACAATGAGAGCGCTATCAAGATTGCTCACAACCCAGTTCAACACTCGAAGACAAAGCACATTCAGATTCGTCATCATTTTCTTTGTGATCATGTGTTGAAGGGCGACATTTCTATTGAGCATGTGAAGAGTGAAGAACAGCTAGCCAATATCTTCACTAAGCCCTTGGATGAGAAGAGATTTAGCAAGTTGCGGTGTGAGCTAAATATCTTAGAGTCTTCGAATGTACTTTGAAAAGGCACTCATCCTAACACTTATGCAAAATTGATGACTTAGATGTGCAACACATGAAGAAACATTTTTCTTCAATCAATGAAGAATAACACTCTAAGTGTGAAGAAATTAACGAAGAATTTGATTCTCAGAACCCTACGATAATTGTACGCGGTGTCTGAAATCAGCATTCTTATACGGTGGGTCACGCCACCACAAAAGTTGAAAATCTTCAATTTGAGTTTTCCTCATTTTTGAAATTCCTCAGTTGTTCAAATTCTTCAACTTTGCAAAATCTTCACTTGTTCCGTTGTTTCTCTTCATTGGCTATATATATAAGTTTATGTCCTCTACAGCATTCACTTATGGCTATTTCTTCAAGTTAGTTTTTTTGCTAAGTGAATGTGATCGAACCCTTCCCCCTCTATGCCATACTCAATCCAATCTATTCACAAATTCTTCATGTGCGTTCTATTTGAAACTCGTTCAAAATCTTCATTGTGTCATTGTCAGCTGAAGAAATTGCGAACGGAACTTTAAAACTAATCTTATCCAAATTTTCGGTTTTGCCGCTCAAACCGTTCCGCTTCCCACGATGCATTTTTTTATTCACCCACGATCTTACACGATCTCCGCCTCTCTGTAAGTGGGTGACACATGTCGTGCGAAGGAGAAGAGTCAGGGGCATGTTCGTCCCAAATCTTCGGGCGAACAGTTTTTCACTGCCACTATAAATACCCCCTCACCCCTTCCTCGCTTCTTTTACTCTGCTCGATCTCATCGTCGTTGTACTCGCGCCGACCGCGGATATCTTCACCTCCACCGCCGTCGTAGCCGTCTTCCTCTGCCAAGTTAGGGCGTGGAAGATCTACACCGATGAACTTCACTTCTCCATCTCTGTGTTCGTCATGTTCTTTATTCAGGGTAATTAAAAGTTACTTTCACTGCCCTCTTTTTGATTCGAAAGTTTTCTACAAAATCTTCAAAGGTGTTTTATTCTTCAAATCCTCACACACAAAACACCTTACAAGTCATCTGTTCTTGACTCATTTCTCTAAGCATCATTTTCTTCAAGATTCCTCAATTGTGTGGATCTTCGATCTATACAACTCTGGAACCTAAGACAAAGCACGCTTAGTGAAATTCTTCAAGACACATCTGGTCAAATTCCTCAAACTTGTTCTTTTTGAAAAAACCCTCTAAGAACGCATATGACCTCTCCAAATTCCTCGCAACTATACTCTATTCACAGGTACACATGTCCGCTGCTGAATCACTAGGTTCTCATCAACTTAACTCATCTGCAGCGTTCCTCGAAGAAAAACTGCATACTTCTTCAGAAAATTCAATTGTTCAAATTCCTCAGTTGAAGAATATGGCAGATGGTAAGAAGCCGCAGAAAGGAGGAAAGAAACCTGAGGTTATGACTGCGTTTGAGATCCCTCAGGACATTTACAAAGAGTGTTGCACACCTGATGAAGCCAAGTTTGGCAAAGAAAACAAAAATCAGCGCAAGGTGCGCATTCAGAGGATAGAACAGAGATGGGCAAGAGAATGGAGGGAGTACAGATATGTTACTCCAAAATATATGAAGAAATTCGCTCTCAACCCTCCATGCCCAAGACTTCCACTGGCACCTGGCCAAGTGGCTGATCCCACTAGCGTCAAACGCGGTGAGGACTTTCCTGAAGAATGGGCCAGACGTCAAGCCAAATTGGCAAGACAAGCCAAAGAATCAGTGAGGAAATTCAATGAAGATTCTGCTGTTGCTACTGCCACTGAGGCCTCTGTCAAGCTGAGGAAATCTATGCCTAAGAAGCCTGCTCTTAAACCAAGTGCTTCACCAACAGTGCCCTCACGGCCAAGTCCCTCAGCTGCGCCCTCGGGGCCAGAAATGTCAAAATCTTCACGACCAATTCCTCAAGCTGCTCCTGCTCCTTCAAAATCCTCAGCACCTCCTCCACAGTCCTCAGTTGTCCCGACAAAGTCCTTAGCACCTGCGCATCTGGCCTCATGCCAAAGGACTACATGCATCTCCATTGCCTCTGGTGTCTCTGCAAGTTCCTCAGCTGCACCAAGTTCCTCAGCTGGACCCTCTCTGCTGAAGAAAAAGGCTACTGCTGGACGAGGTCCTCGCCCTAGTCCAAAGAAAAAGCAGGTTGCTTTCCAAGTTCCCTCTGACGATGATGAGGCTGATGAAGAAGAACTTGCCGAAATCATCAGAGATAGGCAAGCTAAGGCCGCTAGTGCCAAAGGAAGCAATGTGTCAATGCTTTTTGATCCAAGGTTGATCCTGGATTTCATTGATCTATGGCACAAAGATCCCAATACGCCTGTGCTGGAGATGAACCTCACTCCTGGTCAAAGTCACGTCTTGACTGCTTTCATTCAAGAAGAAAAATGGAAGTATGATAGGGCCAGACAGATCAAGAAATCGTAGTACAGAAAAGAGAAACTGCTGAAGAAAAATGTTGTCAGGATGACACCTAAAGAACTCGTCAAGATGCAGGCTGACATCAAAACCCTCAGCGATGAATTTGATGCTTACTATGCTGATTGGAAAGGAGCTAAAGTCAGGTTTGTGAAACTGACTGAGAAGTTCACAACTGTTGCAGCCCCATCGCAAAAAGAAGTTCCTCAGGCTGAAGCTTCAGCTCAGCCAACTGAAGAACATGCCAGCACCGCTGATGACTTTCAGGCTGCTGAAGAAAATGCTAGTTCCCGGGCTAATGACTCCATTCCGGCCGCTGAAGAAATTGCCAGGGCATCCACTAGTGGTGCGCCTGAAGAAACTGAAGAAGTCAGGGCAACTGCATCAGTTGCGCCTGAGGAAATTCAAACAGATTCCTCAGCTCCACATGCGCCTACACCAACTCCTATCCTTCCATCTGCATCAGATGTGAAGAAGACCAAGGCTGCAGAGCGAGCTGCAGTGAAGAAAAGGAAAGCATCAAGTGCTTCAGAATCTTCAGCTCCAAACAAGATGAAGCCTATGACCAGCTCTTATGAAAATCCTATTGATGTTGTTCCGATTTCAACCATGCCATCAAAGGACCTTGTTCCTTTTAGTGAAGAATATGAGATCCCAAGCGGATCTGATGAAGAAACTCAATCTGCTGCTTCGTCAGAGCAGATTGATGAGGAAATTGAAGTGGATACGATCCCTTCCACACCTGTTGTATCCTCACCAATGCCTCAGTTCACAGCTAAAAATGCTGGTGTTGAAGAATTAGAAGATGAAGACGTGTACATTGGAAGCACAACGCCAGTGATGAATGATGACTTTTGGGAAAGTCAGCATCCCAACTCTCCACTCTTCACCCCACTACAGCAAATTCCTCACTCCCCTGCACCAACAGTTCAAATGGACTCTGAGGAAACTCATCCCACCTCAACTGTCCGTGAAGACATTCCAGCCACTAGTGCTGAAGAAACTGCTGCTGCTGAAAACGTGACAACACAAACTACACCTGAAGAGGAACCAGAAATTCCTCAGCTTGAAGAACCTGAGCTCGCGATCCCTGAGGTTGTGATGCAACTCACTGACACCCCTCTGCCAAAGCCAAAGGATCCGTTCTCAAGGAAGCAAAAGTTCAAGGTTGAAGACTTCTTTGGCGAGCACGTATTCTTCACTAATTACAATCCTTATGACTCTGCTCGCATAAGGAAGAGGCGTTTCTGGACTGCTAGTCAAGCCAATTTCTATTCCTCAGTGCTGTTCAACAAAGACAAAGTCTTCGATCATGCACATATTCCTCACATGGATATGGAGTCTCTGCCGTGCTTCGAGCCAGTCCTCAGTGTTCTTCACGACGCTGGGCTACTAAACTTCTGCACTGACATATGTGATTGGAATGAAGAACTCATTCTTCAGTTCTATGCAACGTTGCACATCACGGGCGATTCTGAAGATGTTAACTCATGGGTTCTGGACTGGATGACAGAGAACACTCATTACAAGGCACCAGCGTCTGAATTGCTTCGTGCCCTACCACTAAGTCCTCCCCTTGAAGATGCACGTTGTGTCTATAGTGAACCTGAGCTTTCAAATCACTACATGCAAGTTTTGATGAAGCCTTTGGAGCCAGGGCAGGCCCCTCGAACCAATTTCCTCATCAAGGAATTACTGTATGTGCCTCGGACTGTCTATCGCATTCTGACAAAGACAATGAGTCCTATCAAAGGCCATGACTCAAATGATGAAGAAGTCGTTGGCATCATGAAGAATCTGCTTTTCAATATCATTCATGGCATTCCCGTCAACTTCCATGATTTCTTCATGAGGACTCTGGTCAATATTGCAATGTCACCATTTGAGCTGAAGCCTTATGCGCCATGGATTATGAGATTCATCAGGACAAGGTCTTCACTCAACTACAAAGCTGACACTCTGAACCACTGCAGCTACTTGCCTCCAATTGAAGTCCTCAAGAGGCCATTTTCCTCAGCTGATGACAAAGGCAAGGCAACTGCTGTGATCGATGAAGGCATTCGTCCATTGGATGGTCAGTTTCGCAAGGCTGCATCCTACTCCACCAATGATGACTCTGCCACACATGACTCTGCCGCCAACAATGCCAAGCAAAATCCTCAAGCCACAGCACCTAGGATGATGACTGATCGTGAGTTACTCCTCAGTCTTCATTAGAAGGTTGATCGCAATCATAAATTGGTCAAGCGTCAGTTTGGTTCAATTCTTCACAACATGACTTCAACACACAATGCAGTGAAGAAAAACCAATATTACCTCCAAGAAACCTTCAACCGTACCTGGGCTAATCTGTCTCATGTCTACAGTGCTGAAGATCTGAAGAAAAAGGTTCTCAAAGAAGACTTTGACTGGTCTGCACCTCCTCCAAAGAAATTCAAGAAGGTCAAGGTTCCTTCTCTGGTGGTCAGCTCATATTCTTCATCACGTGACACTGATGAAAATGAAGACTTGGACGACACAGCGGCAGGCCCTACTTCAACAACCAACCCCGACGATGCTGGCGCTCCTTCATCAACTTGATTATCTTCAGGGGCGTTAGTCCTCAGTTTCGATCCTTTTTGGTCATTCGATGACAAATGGAGAGAAATTTGAGTTAGTCTTCAAGCGGGTCTATTATATGGGCATGTTCTTTTTGCTAAGTTACAACTCTCCTTCTTCTGAAACTTTTATTGGATCGAGTTGTAAACTTAAACCCGACGGTGGTCTGATACTTCTGCTACGTTATTTCTGCATGCCTATTCCTTGTTAATTTTATCGCACGCATGCTGAAATTCGTCAGTCACCATTTTTCATCATGCATTTCAAATTCTTCATATTATATATCAAATGCGTGTATGAATTACAAGATATAGGGGGAGATCTCCATGATTCAACTCTTCAAGTGTGCATTGCTTCAAAAGCAAATTCCTCACTATGCACATATTCAGGGGGAGTTCTTCTATATCTTGCAATCAAATTCCTCAATATCAGTATTTACACTCCATATGTTTATCCCCGTTGAAAACTTAACCTATATTGTCATCAATCACCAAAAAGGGGGAGATTGTAAGTGCATCTAGTGCCCCTTAGTGATTTTGGTGTATTGAAGACTTATAGGTTAAGGATCTAATGTGTTTATGAGTGTACACAGGTCTATAAGTCTATGAGGAGTTTCACATTTACAGAGAAAGTAGACCCCTAAAAATGAAGTTCTTCGACTAAAGACTTTGGTATTCTGAAGACTTTGAAAGTGAAGAAATTGGTGTGACCTTGAAGACTTGGTATTCATTCGAGGAACATGAAGCGTGAAGACTTTTGTTTTCATAGTTTCATTTTATCTTTCTTGAGTCATAGGAAACACCGTACTGTTAAAGGGGGTTGAGGAAATACTAAGGAAAATTTTCCATGTGATGCTCAACTCAAATCCTACACCTACCAATTCCTTCGAGTGAAGCCAATGGAAATCTCATACAGTTCAGTCAATTTCTTCAGTGACAGAGACGAAGTTCTTCTGGTCGCTGAGGAATTTGTTCTGACTGAGGAGTTAGGAAATCGCCAGTGCGGATTGCCTACACAATGAGGAACATGATAGCCCTGGGGAATTTGAACCTCAAATTTCCGACCGTTGCTGTGCTATGCGCCGGCTGTCCCAAAATATCTTACCCACCTAACGGTCATACCATTGAAGGACATTTATGTCTTATCATGTCGGGCTGCTCCCTAGGCTATAAATAGCCGCCCCCTACAACCACTAGCTGGTTGGCTGCTCCGAGAGAAACTGACACCTGTCATTTGAGAGCATCCCATCCTCCGAGGACTTTGAGTGAAAATCATCAAGTGAGGAAAATCCAAAACTTAAACCCAAACACCTACAAACCCAAAGTGATTGAGCATCACTGAAGAGATTGATCCTACGTGGATCCGACGCTTGTTACTTTTGAAGACTGTGCTTCTTCTAGACGGTTAGGCGTCATGGTCTAGAGCATCCAAGAGGAACTGTGGATCGCCGAGTGACCGAGTTTGTCAAGGTTCGGAAGTCACCTGAAGACTTACCACGAGTGATTGCACGAGGACTGTGTGTCCTTAGTTCAAGGAGAATACGGTGAGGACTTGGTGTCCTGAGCTGCGTGCTCAGGACTGGGTGTCCGGGACTGTGTGTCCTCGAGTTTAAATACTCAGCCGCTCCAACCAGATGTTCAACTGAGACAGCAGTTGGAACTGGTCTACCAAATCATTGTCTTCACCAAGCCAACCGGTTCTATTTCCTCAACACTTTCATTTCCTCATTATTGTGTTGTGTGCTTGTTCATATCTGTGTTTGAAGACTTTGACTGAAGACTTTCTCAATTTCCTCAATTCAATTTCTTCAGTCTGTTTGTCTTCATCTTGTGCTATCCTGTGATTACGCTTTATGTACTCTGTGTTTGTCTTCATTTCATCATGATGACTATGCTTGTTTTGTGTTATGTTTACTTCTGAGTACTTATTCCGCTGCAAGTACTTCTTCGCTAAGGAATTTCCTCACTAGCAAATTCCTCAGTGAAGAATTCATAAAAATCGCCTATTCACCCCCCCTCTAGTCGATATAACGCACTTTCACTTACTAACTGCTCTTGTTTGGGAGCTCTGTGGTGGAGATGGTGCTGTGTCAACAAGAAGTGGGTTACTATCGGCTGGGGTTGGGGTTAGATTGGGTGAAGCTGGTTCTCTGTCCATCGTAGTAGGGATACAATCTGCGAGAGTTTGGGTTATGTGTGGTAGGGCTGGTTCTTGTGCATGTACAACCGGGGTGCTATCTCCACCAAGAGGTAGCACTGTTTTATTTGAAGACCGTGTTTTTAGTCCGCTAGATATTGGCATCACCCGCTCCAATTCAAATGGCTGATAAACGGGAAACATGGTTGAATGTACAGACATTGTATGAGAGACAGATGCAATAGATAGTGTGGAAAAAAGAGGGCATGAAATAGTTGAAATGTATATTGTTTAACTAAAATGGATAGCATGACATAATTTGACATATATGATGTCTATCTAAACTGGATAGCATAGCATAACATAATTCAAAGATATGATGAATAACTAAACAGGATTGCCTGACATAATTCACCTACATGTTATCTAAGAAATCAGGATCGCATCATTTAATTCACATATATGATTTATATGCTAAACAGAGGGCACTCGATATGATGTCTGAACTAAGAACATGGTGTTGAATAGTGTGTATATGATGTCTAAACTATGCAATGCAAGACACTGTATGCATGATATGAGCAGTATAACCGTGCCAAGTTAGAGCATACACCTCAGTGGGGGAATAGGACTGGTCATCTGTCTCTGAATCCATCTCTAAGGAGCTATCGGGACCCAACAAGAGATCTGCTTCGACAGGTAGCACTTTCTGCTCTGAAGGTCTTGTTTTCACTCCAGATTTTTCCATCTCCCACCCAAATGGCTGATTCACAGGAAGAGTAGTTTAATGTACAAACATTGTCGACAAATGGAAATATAATGAAGAAAAGGATGGGCAAGATATCATTCAAATATATGATGCCTGGTTTAACAGGATGGCATTGCACATTTCACATATATTATGGCTGGCTAAAAGACAAGAGACTGCATAATTCCCATATATGATATAGAAACTAAACAGGTGGCATTACAGAACATGTCTAAACTAAGCAGATGACATATATGATGTCAAAAGTAGGCACTGCAAGGCAACATATGCATGATATGACTAACATCATCACGCCAAGGTAGAGCAAACACCTTGGGGGGTAAATAGGAGTGGTCAGCGGCGTCCGAATCCACCTCAGAACAGATATCTTCCTCTGGATTACAATCTGGAGAGGGGTGGGGAAGGTTTGCCATTGAACCCACCATGGAGCGATGTCTGCATGACATTCTATTGCCGCGCAAAACTCTTCTCTTTTTCTCTACATGTTCAGCATGACTGTGTACAATATCTGACATGCATACGAAAAACATATGGTGAGATTATGTAAGGAGAGCATGCAGAAATTTAGAGTGATGGTAACAACCAGTGGATCGATGTTTTTCCGTTGAACCAAAATAGCCCTAATGGATCGACGTGAATGTATAGTAATAACTAATAAGTGATGCAACAAGTGTACAACCTCTTTGTTGTAGTCGTGTCGACCTCAGCATCATTGGGTTGGTCGCTGAAGCAGTTGAGGCAGAGGTGGCTGTCGGAGGTGTGGAGGAAGATCTGAGGAATCTGTAGACGCGTCCAGGACACTGCTCTATTGTGATGGATCGTTCTGTCGTTGGAGTAGCTCCGGTGAGCCGTAAGACGTCAAGGCTGAAGCAGCACAAGACAGACATCGTCAATCTCAAGTGGGATTCTAATAGCATTTCCAATAGATGATGTAAAATGGATGTAAAATTAACATCACCAAAAACCACCTGACTACAACAGATGAGGTAAAAACTGTTGACTCTGAACTTAACTGTCGAAACTGAAATTTACTGTGGAATCTGAATGCTACTATCGAAACTGAACGCAATGGTAGCAGAGAGGCACTTGACATGTAGTTTAGGGAGGGCCTGCAGTTCATCTTCAACCTACACCCCCCTGAGCCGCCAGCCACCACCGGCCGAACCACCGGCCCCAACGCCGCCTCGCTGCCCCGAAACAACTCGCCACCGCCGCCCCGGCCAGCCCTCTAGGCCCCCCGCCCCCCCCCCCACCCTGAACCCTAAGATAGATAGTGGGGTACCTCTCCGGCGAGCCCCCGTCCCTGCTGCGGGTGGTTCTTCCTTAACTCCGGCGAGCCCCCCCAACCCCTGAAAATCGACTGACCCAAAAGTCGATTCAGTCGACTGAAGTGTGGCTTAATCGGAGTAGAGCAGCAGCACGAGCGAGGGGGAGAGCAGCGGCAGCAGCTGGGCGAGCGAGCGATCGAGCGAGAGCCGGAGCAGTAGCAGCAGATCCGGCTGGTATGGATGCTGCCGCCGAAGGGGCCTCGCACTGGGGGAGAGCCGCCGTGGAGATGTCGCCCGCGGCGCCGGCTTCAAGGTAGCCGCTCCATGGGGGTGCGGGATGGAGCACCATCGGCGCCGGGAGGTCGAGTTAAGGAGAAGGTGTGATGCGATGAGTGTACAACCTCTTTGGTGGCGCCGAGTAGGCTTCGGCTTCGTTCGAGGAGTCGGTGAGGATGCTGCGGTTCCGGTGGAGCAGGTTAAGGCGGCGATGTGGGGATGGAGCAGCCGCGATAGACGAGGCGATCGTCGGAGCAGCTCCTTGGAGGTGGAGGACGGGGCGGCTGAACCGGCGGGACGACGAGATGGACGAGGATCCTCATCCGGGGAGGTGGACGAGGGACGTCGAGCTGTTGCAGTGGACGACGTCGTCGGGGAAGAGGCTCCGGCTGGGCAGCGGCGACGTGGCGGACGGAGGAGGGTGGGGTTTCGCGGCTGGAGCGGAGAGGTTATGCCGGCCTGGGATTTCGAATGGTGAAAAGGGGGTGATGGGAGGGGGTGAAGCATGACTTAGGAACGCGCTTGTCCAAAATGTAGGGTGTGTTACAAAAGTACCCCCACCGATTTGAACTAGCGGCGCTTTCGGCTCAGGGTTAGAAGGGGGATTCTGCGTGTCGGGATTTGGCAGCTGGAGGGAGTTTTCGCGCGCGTTGTAATTTTGGGATAGCAAGGCGCGGGTTGTGAAGGCGCCGGTTTTGGGAGCACGATATCTAAATTTTCGGGATATAGCAAGACGCGGGTTGAATTTCAGGGACAAGCCTAACGTGTCGTAATATTGTACTTGTACGTACCAAATCAATTCGCACTTCCCTCAACCAAAAAGAAAACGAAAAAAATAAAACTATTCACACCACACAAAGAGAGTCTTGCCTATTCAAAGCTACTCCCTCCTTCCATCTATATAAGGCCTAATGCGTTTTTTATGCTAACTTTGACCAAATATTAGAGCAATGATATATGACATGCAACTTACACAAAGCACAACGTTAAATTCGTCTGTGAAAGGTTCTTTCAATGATATAATTTTCACATTGTGCATGTCATGTACTATTAATCTTGTCAATAGTCAAAGGTGGTCTTAAAAATCTCATTACGCCCTATGTAGATGGAAGGAGGGAGTATGAATCCATGTTATGTCCGATTAAATTTTTTCGCTTGCTGTATAATGCATGTAACCTACTCATACCAACATTTTAGTGCATTCCAAATGTCTATACTACCGCTGCAATTCGAACTAAATTTGAATTTGTTTCTCTATTTCAATAAGAATCTACAATCATGATTGTTGCCAACTTCAACCATCATAGTTTCCTTGCTATCCGCCAGATATAAATCAGACGGCCTATAATGCAGGATGGCAGGCACACCATCATCAACAACTCCGTTTTTTATAAGAGTAGAGATAAAATATATTAAATGTAGTATACCATGTTCATAACCACACCATGTGTATCACCGTTATATATATTCACACATCCGTCGGTTTGAAACACTATGATAAATTCTTCAAATATCCGAATTCGCTTTTTATAATGAAGTATATATGATCTCTATTCATCTTTTACACCCACACAACCCTCTTATCTTTGTAGCTAGCCCTAACTTTCTCTTGTGCATGCACACGCCCGCATCCCTCTCACCCTCCCTCGGCATTCTCTAGCTCCATTGCGCAAATTCGTCTTTTCACTTTAGGTCGTTCACCCACGGTGTATGTAGGCCCCCCAACTCCTTCTTTACGGCACACATTGATCGATATGCCTCTCTAGCCAGGTGTGCCTAGCACATACACAAGCTTCCCCTCTTCTCTTGTCACCGTCCATGCATGCCTCACTCCCACCACTCTTTTCATCGTTCTCGTACTCGCACACTCCTCCCCCTCGATATAGTATGCCTCTCGTACCACCTCCTACATGCATCCCTCTCTCTCTCTATCCTTCTCCTCGTTCCTCATTTGCTTCTAACACACACATGCATGTATACCGATCGATCTCCCAACATATACCTAGATCGACTTTAACTACCCCCCCCCCCCCATCGATCGATGTACCTCACAAGTTATGTCTCTCCTTTCTCTTACAAAGGGTGATTGATCTTCCTATGTAGTTACGTCTGCTTACGACAGCCACATCGTCCCCCTCATCATTCGTGCATGCCTCCTAACCCGTCTCTCACACGCACGTGCACAGACAACAAGAAGCCATCTCCTCTCTTATTGATATTGCGGGTGTGCCCTCCGTTTGTCTAGCAAGCCTATCCCACCATTTGTTAGAAGCAACTCCACTACAACCCCCTCCAACACTCTAGCTCTGTCTCTCTCCCAACCTTATTCATCTCCTGCACATATGCATGGATGCCGATCGATCTCCCTTAATACATGAGGCAGATCGATCTCCTTAATACATGAGGTAGGCCTCTCTCCTCGTCCACACATATACCAGCCATTGTACCTCTATAGTTAATTGGCCCTCCCTCTTCCCCCACCACACACCGATAGTCGAGCACTACAGGTAGGTATCCATGCCACAGATACAAACTGCACATGTCCCATCTCACATTCCAGTAGGCCAGCCACTCTATATCTTTGACGTGGGCACACACAAATTCGATGGCACTCTTTATCGATCACGCGCGTGCACACACACACATACACATCATCCCTCTCTTTGATTCTATAGACACCTCAAGCTGATGATACCTCCACTCTCTTCTCGTGTATCGCCCCCTCTATATATATGTTATATCCAGGACTCTATTTCACACACATTGCATATGTTAAATTTTTTGATTGATCCCCCCCCAAAAAAACTCTCAAGAACCCACACACTATATCTCTCTAGGTTTGTATCTCTCTCACACAACCCCACGTAGGTGGTGTACGTATACAAGAAGAGAATAGGTGCACCGTGCACGTACTCACGCTTCGTGCCTAGCCACACCCGCGCGGGTACACGGTGGAGCTCATTTCTTTACGAAATGGCAGCCCACGTGCTAATTTGAACACCTATAATGGTTGTTTACCTAGGGAGGTCGTGTACCATGCATGCACGAAACAAAGTTCGACTTGACGCGTTGCCGCGTTATTTTTAAATAAAGTTATAGCGCTCAATGGCACGTACACAGAATATAAAACGATTTTTATGGAGGAAAAGGTAGTCCGCTCTTCAGAGTATCTCACACAAGGCTCCGGTGGCCTCTCTCTCTCACCGTTGGTCACTGATCCGGCCGCATCCCGTCCGCTGGGGGAAAGGGAGTGCGGTGGCCTCTCTCTCTCACCGTTGGTCACTGATCCGGCCGCATCCTGTCCACCGGGGGAAAGGGAGTGCGTGACCTCTCTCTCTCTCTCTCTCTCTCTCTCTCTCTCTCTCTCTCTCACCGTTGGTCACTGATTCGGCCGCATCCCGTCCGCCGGGGGAAAGTAAGGAAGTGCATCGTTTCTCCGTTCTACGGCGCCGAGGCAGCACGTCCCGATCTGCAGTACACGCCGTTCTCTCTGACCAAGCTCCGGCACGGCAGGGCCTACGCCACCTGCTCACAGATTCCGCCCGCCGCCGCTCACCTAGTTACATCCCGACGACCTCCAGGTATCCCCTCTGGCCTTGCTCCACTGCCCGTTTTCCCACGTCGCTGCATGTGGATCTTCCATAGTTCTTTGCCCAAAACGTAGCTCGTCCGGCGTACTTTCCATATTGCATTCTCGTCCTCACACCGTTTTAGACAAACACAACCGTGTTGTTATCTTCCCTTAGGACAACGAATATGCTTCTTTTTTATCGTCGCATGTGTCATCAACTGTTATTGGCCAGTAATTGTTTCCTTTCTACCTCTTTTTTGCAAACAGGGCTATCCATTTCACCTCGTTGCTATTGCGACCTTTTGGTGAACTGCACAAATCACTTTTTTCTTAAGAGTGTTTTGTATAGTTGTACTAAAATGTCACATGGGCAACGTCTCTACATTTCAGTGCGACTGCACAAAGGAAGATTGGTTTTGCTCTATCCTCCTCATCCAACTCCGAGCCTAATCTTCTCCAACTAGTTAGTCTTAAGAGAGACCGCAAAGGTGACGGGCTTCTATTGTGTGTTTATTGTTTCATCAGCAGTCCTCTATTATTGTAATCACACTTGATATCTTTGGAACAGGGACGCTCAGCTCTATTTTAGTGGAACTACACAAAATGATCGGAATGTTGCATGCTCCAGACAGCTACTTTTTTCCCAACATGCCTTGTTGATTTAGACAGAGCTGGGGGGACGTTGCTGCCAATGAAAGCATGGATCAATTTTAATTTAACACCTTCTCACAACTTTGCATTCAGTTGTGATGTAATTATTAGCTCTGATCTGCTAATTATTGACATGCATTAGCAAGGAAGTTAGTTTTTTATTGTTTCCGAAAGAGCATCGATGGCAAGACACGCGAAACAAAAGCTGAAAGCTCACACCATTGTACAATTTCATGTCGCTGGAAAATTATTTGTATAGTACGTCAATTATGTAAACAAATGATGGAAGCTTGATAGCATTGCTAGAAGCCTCTTCATCATCCGGGTCCATGTGACATGCACGAAATTATACTCCTTCGTTCCTAAATATTTGTCTTTTTACAAATTTCAAACGGGCATATTTTAGAGTGTAGATTCACTCATTTTGCTTCGTATGTGTACTCCCTCCGTTCCTAAATATTATATTTGTCTTAACAGAGATTTCAACATATTTTAGAAAGACAAATACTCCGGAGTATATTTAAGAACCGAGGGGGTAGTGCACAACCGCATGGGAGACTCAGCCCGGTCGTTGCGCCGCATTAATAGTGAGTTATGAGCAGTCAAATCATAAGCCCCACCTTTCCCACTGTAAGTTGCTCTGAAGAAGCAACCATCAATACGCTCTTCTTTGAATCCGCTCATACTACTCCATCCATCACTGTTTATACAGCGCTCTTCAGAAAAAAGAAAAAAAATATGTGGGACCAAGGCGACTAGCGATCAACCTGAAAAATAGCATTGGTAGTTATAGCACGGCGTCTATTACTAGAGGGAATAATGCGTACACACATGCATGCAGTGCTTCCACCCCGGGTACACACATGCATGCACTCCGTAGTAGTACAGTACATGGAGAGAAAATTGTGGACTTGATTGCGGTTACCACGCCCTAATTAATTGAGCATTAAACCAAACGCGTCTAAAGTCTCTCTGGTGGTGGAAATGCATTGAGAGAAATGCATCATAATGAAGCGCGCCCTGTAAACTGTGACGGAGGGTGGAGTAGTATGAAGGTGCAAAACCAAATACGCGTACTAGTACTGCGCTTGGCTCTTCGCCCCTTCGTGAAGTCGAACAATGATGGTACTCCGCATGTTGGGTACTACAGTGTATGCCTCTGACAATCTGACACCGAATGGACTGATGCATGTCCACCGAGGGTAGGTTGCATTAGTCAAAAGGCGTAAGCGAGCTTCACCTTGTCCTGCAAGCTTCTCCTCGTTCTGCGAGTTGACGGGACACACCAAAAAGTAGTGCTAGTCCATACTCCCTCCTTCCCGTTTAATATGGCTTAATCTTTTTGCGGGTAAATGAGAGAGCTTTATTCATATATAAGCATTCTTAGGACGATCAGCCAAGACACTGGTCACTAGGAAGCCAAAAAAAGAAGTAGGAAGCGAGGTGTTTCATCAAGCCAGCTCTCGGCCACATTCAAAGTGCAGCAAGCACGGTTCGCACGAAGATGCGCCGCAAGGTTTGCTGACCTGTTTACATGCTGAATAACAAAAAAAGAGGAAATATTACTGAGCGCTACTATTTGTAACAGGATATGAGCCAGAATTAAGCGAGAATTGTGGCGAGTGTTCCATGCAATCAACTTCCATTATCACATGCGAGAACCCTCGAAGAGAACCAAATGTGTTGAGGATTGCTTTATCAAATTTTAAAATTATAATAAGAGTGCAGACGCTCCTCCATCCGGTTCCTAGTAGTATAGTGTAGTATGCTTCTGGCAATCTGACACCGAATTAACTGTTTCACGTCCACCGCCTGACGAGGGAGAGCTTGCATTAGTCAAAAGTTTCTCCTTGTCCTGCAAGCCACCGCGTGCAAGCTTCTCCCGTCCTGCAACCTTCTCCTCGTTCGGCAAGTTGACGGGACACAACAAAGTAATGCTAGTCCATGCTGCCTCCTCTCCGGTTAACATGGCTTAATTTCAAACGAGATAAATACATTGTCTGTCACTGTATTTTGTAAAAATACGGTTAGTGGACTTCATAATACGCTCATTGTGCTCAATATATATATTTTCCGGTGTTCATACGGTCACTAGCTCACCCTGACTGAGTATGTGTGTGCATGCACGTGTAGGTTGAGCACTTGAGCGTCACCGTGTGTGTTCCGTCGTGTGCTCGCACATGCATGCATTAGGGCGTTGCGCGCGTTTTGCGTCCATGTGTACGTGTGACTGTTGCATACATGTAGGGGGAGTACGTGTAGGGGCCACTAAGGAGCAGTCAAATCACACAGTAAGTTAGTCGGAAGAAGCAACCATCATTTCACTCTTGAATGACACGTACGCAATATAAAATGGATGATATGGAGAGAAAAATAAAACCATTATACTCCCTCCTTTCCGGTTTATAAGGCTCAATTCAAAATTCTCACCAACCAAGGTAGATGGTGAGTGGTGGAATACTTTTTGTAGTTTGCAAAAGCACCCAATTAATGCTCTTGTTTTCCTCAAAAAATTATGTTTACCAATGCATTAATTGCTATGCATGCATGCATGCATAAATTACATGCATTGTGATTTAATGCACCTTGGAATCTGAACATGTGATGGAAAACAACCAAATTGAGCCTTATAAAATGGAAAAACTAAAATTTTGAGATAAGCCCTATAAACCGTAAAGGAGGGAGTTTATACACTAGCAGGGTGCATGTGAGAGACGGGTCAGGAGGTGAATGACACGTGGCCCCAGGGGGTGGCTGGCCCACCTATCATACAGCCAAAGGCAGGTGCAGTAGAGGGCCGAGGAGTAGTACGAGATCCTACGCACCTACGCACGCTAACCAAGGGCTGAGTGATCACTTGAATCGCAAGATCAGTTGACTAGAAGCTACGCTAGACCCATGGAGGCGATGAGCGCGAGCATCAGCCGGCTGTGCCAGATGGTCCACGACGCCGGCCTGCGGCCCGACAGGTAGTATTGCTTGAGGCCGCCAGGGCGAGGGGCCGCTTGAACGACAGCTTCGCATCCTTGTTCGACGAGGTCCTCGTCGGTTTCCTCGACAAGTTCACCATCGCCAAGAAGCTTGCGGACGACTTTGACGTAAGCCTCCAGCCAACGCGCCCAGGCTCTGCGATGCCCGCCACCCTCAACGGCCACTATGGTAACAACCTCTTTGACGCACTGGTGGCCCTGCGACTGCCCGCCGTCGCGTGGGAGAATGTCCACCTCGAGGTCGCGCTCACCGCGCAGCGCCTGGCGCAGCAAGACACCATCGACATAATCACCCACGTCTATGCGCAAATCGTCCACAAGGACTAGTACATGCAAGAGGAGGACGATAGGACGCTGGCCTTCTTGGAGCGCATGGCAACCTTGGACGGCACTGTTCAGAAGCACGTTGAGCTCGCCGCCAACGCCGCTGCTCCTCACACGTCGGTTGGTGACCCGGCGCACTAGGGCGTGAGGATGTCGTTGAATGTTGATGGATCCGTATGTATTTTTATCCTTCCGTCAAATCCATGTAGTAGTATATGATACTACAGTAATTATCTTACCTTTCGCATCAACTTCATAATTTTCTTACATACTCCATGCATGAATGGCGCCAGAAGCAAACTTCTCATTACTCTAGGCAAAATCGTTATTTTCTATCTATCGGTCGCGCCATGGAGCAGAACCAAATTTTACAAGTTACGAGTTCAAAAGGAAAAGCCTGCCGTGTTCGTGTCGCACCCCCACACGGTTGGTCCGGCACGCCGCTCAAGCAGGAATGCGTGCGGTGTTGCATTTTCACTTACAAGTGGGACCGCAGTTGAGCAAACCAACTATCAGCAAACCCCCACCCCGCCCACCGCGCGATGGCTGAGAAAAGAGGACATGAGGGAGAAGAGATGGTTGTAGCACGGACTCCAAGAAAATCGGTGTCGGATGGGACTCGTGTGGGTGGCGTGTGCCGTACTACTAGACGTGAATGCTAGTTATGGCCCATGCCTCCCCACTATATCGAGCCTATATCGAGGTACGTAGAACAAATTTCCTGCAGTCCGTGCTCAGCCCTCCTCTACCTCTCTTCTCAGCCAGCCAGCGGACGCGCGGAGCCCATCGTCTGCTTGCTCACATGCGGCCCCACATGGCAGTGAAAACGCAAGAGGACCCACTGAACCTGCACATCTTTCACCTCGACGTGCTGGTGATGAAAAACAAATCCAATAAAGATCTTCAGTGACCGCTTTTGGAGTTACTCAAGAGTAGTAAGATTCTATTTACAGTTTAACCCAAGATGCACATCTCGTGGCTTGAACTACCACTCTATTTTCCTTCATGACACGACCTGGATGCTGGATATCCCACGTGTCGGCAAAAGGAGGAAGAACCCGACCAAATCTTCGGTTCTACTCTCGGATTAGACTAGTTGTGCTAACTTAAAAAAATTATTGTGTACTCCCTCCGTTCCAAAATACTTGACTTCCATTTGTCCAAAAATGGATGTACCTATATACTAAGACATGTCTAGATACATATATATTTTGACAAATAGAAGGCATGTAGTATTGTGCAACGGAGGGAGTAGAATGGATGCAAGTTTTAGTATTGGGAAGAAGAGTACATCCATATATTGATAGAGCGCAATTTGGTAGATGTTCTATCCCTTTTAGCTAGTATAGAATAGAGGCTAGACATGAGACTAGATGCGAGGAAGCAACGTCTACTTCTTTACACTCGAAGAAGAAAGAAGCACGCAAGATCGAGCCTCCGCAGATCAACAATGAATGCATTGAGAAGGCACTAATCCAACTTACTACAGGAGTAGTCAAATGTATTTTTGTGGTTCTTGTTTTCTTTGGTCTTGCTTTTCTAGTCAAAATTATCGTTGGAGTTCGTGCAAAATGGAGGTCCGTTTGGGGTCGTGCGTTGGAGTTGGCCTTACAAGTGGGACCGCAGTTAAGGAAACCGACTATCGGCAAACCCCCACCTCGCCCGCCGCGCGATGGCTGAAGTTAGAAAAACGACGAGGTTGAAGAGATTGCTCTCGCACGGACTCCAAGGAATAATATGGTGTCAGATGGATGTCGTGGTGGTGGCGTGTGCCGTACTCCTGGACATGAATGCTTGTTCTGGCCCATGCCACCCTACTACTCCTACTACTTACTCCTACTATATAGTATACTAGTAGTATCGAGGATTCGAGGTGCTGGTTATGACAACGAACACATTACCATATGGCTACAGTAAAAACACCTGCCCGACGCGCGAAGCATGTGAAGCTAGTACAAATAGTGTACTACTATTGTTGATTGGCCTCATCCGATAACCTGTTGTAATGCACGTACAATTATGTATTCGGAAAATATTTTTTGCCTCGTCGCACCACTCACTCAGAGAAGCCACTCGAAAGCCATTCATAAATTTAGTAAGTTTATCACAGGCATATCATTTTATTACATAGAACAACAGGTCATCAACCCACATCGACAACAAGGATACATTATAAATACTAAAGTTTTCACCACACAACAAATAACAAGCCATGAAATGAACTTCAACTCAACCATTCCGCGGCGTTGGAAACGCTTGCTTTGAACCACAAGTGATTCTCTGGGACGGGCCATCCATTGTCGATCTGGAGACCAACGCAGGACTGATCATCCAGGCTGAAGCGGCCTACTATATTAGTACCAGGGTAGGGAACCACCCAAATGTCCAAGGTTTAGACACAGTTCCTTCTCATAAATGTGTCAACGGCAGTTGGATCGCCTTTCACCATCATCGGATAGTTTTGTCCAAGGAAGAGCGAGTTTTCTCCAAGACTATCAGTTCTGTGCCAGGTAGAAGGAGTTGGCGCTAGCACCCTAGTATCCATCCCGAATACCATGCAACGGGTGTTGGAATAGGTCCGGAGAGTGCGACCATGGGAGACTACACCTGCTTCCTTAGCAGTAACATCATCAGTGGGCTGTATACACACAAGAAGAGGTGATCCATCGGAATTAGTTGCCAGGCGCCACACAGTATATCGGCGCTGCTCGTCCTCATGCTCGTGATCATCACCATCGTCATCTCCCCCTTGGTTATAAAAATCTTCAAGTATAGGTGGTGGGATGTTCACAGGACCTTGGAAACACAAGAAGAAGGTTAATTGGTAAAGGGAAACTTGCTAACCCGCATGCATGTGGATGAAACCATTATAATTACGGTGGAAGAAAAACGTACCGAAACAACGAGGATGCCATGCATAAAGAGTGCCACGAGTGGTGGCAGCAAACACAAGGCCCTCGTATTGAATTGCATCACAGTACTCCTTCGTGCACATAAACTGATTTTTGAGCAATATCCATCGAGTGAAACCATCAAGGACGACAACAAGCTTGTCAAAGATAGCAACAACATCATAGTTTTTGTAATTCCAAGAGCGGTCGGGAACTCGACAAATTGCTATCTTCCATAGACGACAGTCACCATGATCATATTTGAACGTGCGTACATTACCGGTGTGCTCAACCTCTGGGCAGTGTGCTGAGATTTTTGGAAGTGGAACCCGGTGACGAGTGTACACATTCACAAGTTCCCACTCGCAGTTGGACCCAATGTAAACAACCCAATCTCCATTTGCGCCCACCCAAGCCTTGCCCTCAAGCGATGGCATCTTAACATCACACGTATCATTATCAAGCGGCATCAACTTGCACAGGGCGAGGCCTCCGTCGTGTCGGCGCCAGTCATCGGGGTCATGGCGAAGAAGATAGGGGAGATCAAACCGCTCCTTGACCCTTGGGTTCCTTGCAATGATGTTATTAGTTGAGTCGAGAATGGGCTGGAACGAACCTGCCATGCTAGCCGAGGTGATGACGTCGCACCGATCAATGAATTCCTCCACCACGTCATCTTTCAGATCAGGGCAAGAATAACGAGGTCGTTTCCCGCCTGTTCCCTCCATGGAGAAGACGATCGAACAATGGCAGAAGAAAGGGTGAAGGGCTGAAGGAAAATGGAGGAGGGAGAGGAAGAGCGTGCGACAACAGTTCCAAATCGAGAGGGAAAGGCGAAGAGTCGGTGGACGGTTGCGAGTTTGCCACGGTTCACGAAGAGGCGCCCTGGCCTACACGTCCGTTCGGAAATACTCCTACTACTCGTCGTCGTCTCACTGATATGTTGGAACGGGACCACATGTCAACGAAACATGGTGTGTAATTTCTCGTGCAAAATGCAATCTGGCCGCGTTGGCCCGAGGTGCCGCATTAGTTATCGGCCTTTATTTTTTTAATGGCGTGCCAATCAGTTTTGAAGCACGACTAACTGGTACTGTACATAGAGAAAATATAAACTACTCTACCACTACCCCACCTCCAGTACTAGTAGTATAAAAAAGATATATATAGGTTGGAGCTTCAGCGCTTTCTTGCTAAGGGCTGCCCACTTGCTTCTCACACTACCACCCTCTCTCCAGATCTAAAAAGACGGCCCCTCTCTCCCTCCTCATCGGTGGTCACAGATCCGCCGGGGAAGAAAAGGACGTGCAACGTTGACGCACTCATCATCGGCGAGCGAGGTCACGCATTAACGACAAGGCCGTCCTCTCAGACCTAGCGCCCGCGCGGGATGGCCTCCATCCCCAAGCTCGCTGCCGTAGTGTGTGCGGAGGACGACGACCACGAGCGAAGCCACTTCCCGCCGACCCTCAGGTATGCTACCTATTTTCGAGCCATAACCTTGTTCTATTGCCCCATCTGCTACGTCGTTGCATGTGGATCTTTTTCCACTCCACCATCTTCCCAATTTGCTATCCTCTACTCTGCTGGCCACAGAGACAAAAACCATAATTTGCACTATTAAAGGAAACCCTACTTCATGCAGACTAATCCATGTCTGGGTTGAATAAGGAAAGGAAGGGAGACTGTACTGTCCAAGAGAGTAGGCATCGAACCCGCATCTAGGTCGAAAAGGGGAAATCAGTAGCTAAGGAACGAGTCTCGTGTCTCTTGGTTGAAGAAGGGTAGAAAGGCATGACAACGCAATAGAGAATGACCAGGTCGATCGGTTTGTTGTCCTCACATAGGAAAAAGGTGGCTAAATAGAACAAAAATGGGACCGTAATTCACATATGCTGCCTGGATATTTGTTGCTCTGGGCAACCATACCTCCCTCACCACTCTGCGTCCGTGGAGGTACATCGTACTGGTGCCTCCCATGCTCTTATTGCCACTTTTTTTGCTATTAGTATAATGCCAGCAGTCAAGTTAAGCAATGCTACTGCTAAAGTGATGCCACATTTAACTAATGCCGCTCTCAGTCTAATGCCACCCATAAATTTAAGCAATGCCATTTAATGTCACTGGATTATTTTAGGATTAGCTGTTGATTGTGAATGTATTAAAGATTTCAGCTATAAGGCATTCTAATGTTGTTGCACATCCAGTATACCAACGATGAAACTTGTTACTCCCGTCAGATTTTTGCACTGTTAATGCTTATAGATTACATACCTCACTTTCATGAGATAAGTTAATTTTTTTGTACAGTGTCACCAAAATGCCAAGGCGCTGATGTCATTTTATTTAGGTTAAACTGCACAGACAATTATGAAGACAAGAGGAAAGGTCAAGAGTGGGCACCTCCTCCTTCGGCTGTTCTCTTGAGGAGGTCTGTATGTTTGTCTCTAATGCCTGTCGACTACATACCGGACATCATGATGTAATGTTAAGTCATTTCCTTTTGTACAATGTCACTGGATTGTCAAGGCGGTGATGGCATTTTATTTTAGTAGAACTGCACAAAATTTGCTTAAAAGAAGAGGAAAGGTCTGGAATGGCTCACTTTTCCAGAAAAAAACTATGTATGCCTTCCTCACATCAGTCGTTGTTGCTTTATTTATTCCTTCAAACAGGTGGTTAGAAACAGTCTTGCTACCTTTTCCCATTAAGAAATTGGAATGCTTATATTTGTGAGTCTATGCTTCAACTAGTGCCACTTTTAGAGTAATCACACTTTCAATATCTATGCAAACAGGGATGCTCGATTTTAGTGGAACTGCACAAAAAGTCCAACTGGTTCAACATTAGGAGCATGTTTTTTCCCAACCTTTATATCCAATTCGTGGCACTGTGAGCTGTTCATTACGAAGGTACATGGTTTGCTACTATCTTGCTACTCTTTTTGTACTGTCATTAGATAGTAATACTAGTGGTTTGCATGTGAATTTATTGGCAGGGTGGACCTACATTGGAGGTGCAGGACATGATTCAATGATTGGATGCTCAATTTCGGTTGTATCGATTTCACCTCTTCCATCACTACAAACATGGATATCCTTGGTCTGATGAAGAATAGGCGCTATATTTCTACTCTGAACTAGCAAAACAATTCAGTATGAAATTGTCCAGGGCAAAACATAACTATATCAGATTGTCCAGTGCAGAACATGACAGATGCTAAGCGGAAGAGACATGTTTAAACCAAAAATACAAGGTGTGGTATATGTTTACTAGCTGCTTGATATTTGTGCATACAGAGATATCTGCCCGTTGCTATTTGGCAAACCAACAACGTGTCCACAATTTTGGTTGAACTGCACAAGAGTATAGTATAGTCACTGCATGCAGTGCCATTTGAAAATAGACACAAAAAGATTGGATAGTCACTTCATGGACTGCAGAAAATTAGTACTGTACTATTTATTGGCCAACACTAGGTGCTTCATTGCTTTGGTCTGATTATACAATGGACATCATTTTGCCTAAGTTAAAGTTTGTATTCCGAAAATAGTCTCGCAGTGTGATCGAGGGAAGACCAAATCATATTGCAGTGCATGTTCCTCCATCATGTCTGGTTCATTATCATGGTTCCAGCTGTTGGTGAAACCACTTATGTTTGCAAGAGGAATTGTAGACTTCACAAACAAATTTGTCTTTCAGTCTGTACTGAATGTTGGCCAATAGAAGCATCCATGTTAGTAGGAAGAATAGATGTTTTTTTCTAGATCTTTGCTTTTGGAGCTACATATTTGTATATGATCTGTGAGTCATTGAGATGCATTAACATGTTGATCTTATGTATGGGAATCGTACTAGTTAGTTTTAGTTGCGACGCAAGATCCGAAGTGGCTGATCTTTGCTTTTGGAGCTACATATTTGTATATGATCTGTGAATCATTGAGATGCATTAACAGTTACTTATTTCTGTTCGCTCAGTGTTTACAAGTTACTGATCGATCACTAGCTAGCCTACAAATGCGCTCCTGGCAGTTTTATTTGCGATGCAAGATGCGAAGTGGCAGTTTTTTGAATAAAAATTCCTACCTCTGAAGAAACTGACAAGCTCGTACGCAAGCAAGTGCCTCCTTATTTCAAGCCAATAGAAAAAATGGCTCCTCCTAGTGGATTTCTGACATCTGGGTCCCATGCCATTGTCAACGTAGTTAATAAACGAGAGAATTGCACAACGAGCGGCTGACACCAGGGACCCAGCAGCTCGCCCAGTTATTTTTGTTTTGGGTTAATTTGATAAATGCCACTCCAAATCTGGTGTATCCGAGAAATGCCACTGCAATTTCCAAACTTTGAAAAATGCCATTTCATGCCATTTCTAGTGGCATTTTTCGAAGTCTGGAGTGGCGTTTTTCAAAGTTTGCAAACTGCAGTGGCGTTTTTCAAAGTTTGCAAAAATTGCAGTGGCATTTTTCAAAGTTTGGAAATTGCAGTGGCATTTTTATGAATCGCCATAATTGGAGTGGCATTTATCTAATTTGTTTTTGAGACGGAAGCAGGGTGTCAACTGGGCTGTGCGGGACACTCTGGCCTGTCTAGACAGCCTTTTCTTTTATGTTTACCACAGACCAGCCCAGTAGTTTTTTTCTTTCTGAAAATGGCTAGCCCAGTTTTTTTGTGATTTGTCAAATAAGTCGCTTTATCAGGCCTATTGGGCTGCAAATCTTTCAAGACGAGGAGAGCTTCATTCGGCTGGCCGATAAAATGGCCTATCAGTAATGAAAAATGGGTTGTACATTTTTAAAACACATCAAACCGACAATTATTTTCAAATATCTTTTTTTATTTTGAGATTTTAAATCGCATTGATTTTTATGCGTGGACAATTTATTGGATTGTATATTGATATACATTTATTTTTTAAATTAGTCTGAATGTGACTCGAAATTTCGGGATTAAAAACAGTTCAGACCGCACCAACATATGCAAAATTCCGTATAATTTTTTAACCGTGGCCACAATATGGGCTGTAATGCTAACATAAAGAATATGGGCTCAAAAAAACCCTTAAGAATTAGCAAATGGGCTGTAAATTATTTGAAATAATGGCAGATGGGATGTATGTTGTTTTCCACAGATTTGAGACTTTTCACAGATGGCCTGTATACTGTTGGATGTACATCCAACGGCCGTCGTGCTTCTTTAATCTCTGCTCTTCCTGCTCCAGCAGCTCAAACAAGCGCCGGCGGGACTGCCTGCTTCCTCCTCCCCGCGGCCGCATGTGCTGTCGCGCAGGCCTCACCGTCCCACCGTACTCCCATCGCTAGCCTCACTCACACCTTCTGTTATTCTCCGGCGACAGCAGACGAACCAGTAAACCCTCGTACAGTCGTACTCCCCTCCGCGTGGGAAACAAAAACAACGGCCGAGTCTTCCCTGCCTCCGTGTCGTTCCCTTCCTAGGCCTCGCCGTCGTCCACCGCCCTGGTGCTCTCGGCGTGGCGTGGTTAGCGTGGTCAACGACCGACATGCATCTGAAGTGGACTGTACGTGGAGAGGCTGACAGATGGGTCCACGGCCGCACGCAAGGAAATGCCTCCTTATTACGCGCAAAATAATGATTTCCTCCACCTGACATCTGGGACCCATCGAAACGGCCTCTGTATTTCGCGAAAAAAACATTACCACCGCTGACAGCTCGGACCCACCAGCTATATCTTCGCACGCAAGGAAGTGCCTCCTTATTATGCACAAAAAAATGAATACACCCCCTGCTAGCTGGGACCCAGTATAGTGGGCCTACTAAGTTGACGGGGACGAAGGGCTTTGTTAACTTAGTCAATATGCACGATTCTAGCTCGACTGACCGTACGATGTCCATCCAATGGCCGTAGTGCTTCTTCAACCTCTGGTCTTCTTGCTCCAGCCGCCCAAACCAGCGCCGGTCGTGCCGCCTGCTCCTGCCTCCCGTGGCCGGCTGTGCTGCCGCGGAGGCCTCACCGCCCCCATACTACTCCCACCGCTGGCCAGGCCATCCCTCCACTCCACTCACCCACACCCCCTGTTATTCTGCGGCGACGGCAGCGCAGCCGAACCAGTGAACCCTCGTACTCCTCTCCGCGTGGACATCCACTGCCGCGTCTTCCCCGGCTCCGCGTCGTCCCCTTCCTAGGCCTCGCCGTGGTGTTGTCGGCGCGCCGTGGTCAATGTGGTCAATGATCGAATTCCATCGGAAGAATACTGTACGTGGAGAGGCTGACAGCTGGGTCCACGGCAGCCGCAAGGAAGTGCCTCCTTATTACGCGGAAAATAATTATTCCTCCACCTGACAGCAGGGACCCACCGGACGCCCACCAGTATATCGTGAAAAAATGTTTGCCCCTGACTGCTGGGACCAACCCGACAGGCCACCGTATTTCGCGAAAAAAACATTCCCCCTGCTGCCAGCTCAGACCCACCGGAAGTGCCTCCTTATTACGCACAAAAAAATGAATACCCCCTGCTAGCTAGGACCCACCTTGGTGGGAGGCTGACTTGCGGGCCTACTAAGTTGACGGGGACGGAGGGCTTTGTCAACTTAGTCAATATGCACGATTCTAGCTCCAGTGACCATGCGATGTCCATCCAACGGCCGTAGTGCTTCTTCAACCTCTGGTCTTCTTGCTCTAGCCGCCCAAAGCAGAGCCGGTCGTGCCGCCTGCTCCTGCCTCCTGTGGCCGGCTGTGCTGCCGCGCAGGCCTCACCGCCCGACCGTACTCCCATTGCTGGCCTAGCCATCCCTCTACTCACCCACACCTGCTGTTATTCTCCGGCGACGGCAGACGAACCAGTAAACCATCGTACAGTCGTACTCCCCTCCGCGTGGGAAACAACTGCCGAGTCTTCCCTGCCTCCGTGTCGTCCCCTTCCTAGGCCTCGCCGTCGTCCATCGCCCTGGTGCTCTCGGCGCGGCGTGGTCAACGTGGTCAAGGAACGACTTCCATCGGACGTGGACTGTACGTGGAGAGGCTGACAGCTGGGTCCACGGCGGCAGCAAGGAAGTGCCTCCTTATTACACGGAAAATAATGATTCCTCCACCTGACAGCAGGGACCCACCGGACGGGCCACCGTATTTCGCGAAAAAACGTTTCCCCCCTGAGTGCTGGGACCCACCAGCTACACCTTCGCATGCAAGGAAGTGCGTCCGAAAAAAAACGATTCGCCCCCCCTGACTGCTGGGACCCACTAGCTACATCTTCGCAAGCAAGGAAGTGCCTGACAGTCGGGACCCACCTGGTCGAAGCGTACGTAGCGTTGTCATTCTGGTCGCGAACGTGTACGTACATATATACTGGTGGATGTAGAGGCGCGCACGTGTCGTAGTAGAGGCCGCCAGGGTGTAAGAAAGAAAATACGGCCACGTATGTGTACATACGGGCGGGGTCTCGAACGCCTACTCGCGCATACGTACGACGAGGGCTCGTGTACATGGCTGGGTTGGAACGGAGAAACAGCGTCGTCGTCGTGTTCATGAGTCGGAACGGAATGAGTGGTCGTGTTCATCGGGGGGGCTTGGACGGAAGAGGCGATGGAAACAAGGCCTGGCGTACCGCACAACGGAAGAAACGGACCTCCTACGGTCGAAACGGGGGTCATGTTGATCAGGAGGGGTGTGGCGTACCGCAAAACGAAGGAAACGGACCTCCTACGATCGAAACGGGGGTCCTGTTGATCGGGAGGGGTGTGGCATACCACAAAACGGAGGAAACGGACCTCCTACGGTCGAAACGGGGGTCCTGTTGATCGGGAGGGATGTGGCATACCGCAAAACGGAGGAAATGAACTTGTGTTGGAGCGCTACGGTCGAAACGGGGGTCCTGTTCATCGGGAGGGGTGTGGCGTACTGCAAAACAGGACTCCACGGGATACTATTCATCTCCACCATCAACCCCCTCCAGCCTCCACGAGCTACTGTTCATCCACCGTCGACCTCCTCCAGCCCCCACGGGCTCCTGTGCATCCAGCCTCCACCGCGCGCTACTCCACCGGCTACTGTTCAACCACCCCTCTACCGTCTACTGTTCATCCAGCCCTCCACACCACGGGGTCCTGTTCAACCACCCCTCCACGGGCACCCCTCCACCGTCTACTGTTCATCCTGCCCTCCACGGGGTGGTCCTGTTCATCCACCCCTCCACGGGGTCCTGTTCATCCAGCCCCAACCGGCTCGATCGATCGAGGTCCTGTTCATCCAGCCCCAACCGGCTCGATCGATCGGGGTCCTGTTCATCCAGAGGCAACACCACGGGGTCCTGTTCATCCACCCCCACCGGGAACTGTTCATCCACCCCCCCCAACGCTCACTGTTCATCCAGAGGCAGCATCGATCGGTTTCAGTTAGCAGCAATAGCCAAGGAATCGCTCGATCGGGTTCAGTTAACAGCCATCGATCGATCGCTCGGGTTCAGTAACGCGTAGCCAGCAGTGCAATCGCTCGGGTTCAGTTAGAGCCCAACGCCTCGCTCGGGTTCAGTTAGAGCCAACGCCTTGCACACACACGCGTACGTGTACGAGAGAAACGCGCATCGCTCGGCCCCCGACCTCCCACCGTAACTGGGAACTCCCCGAAATTTTCCTCCCCCTCGTTCTACCACGGTTTTTTCCGTCATGGACGGCCCAAAGAATGTCATGCAGTTGCGTCTCCGGCCCGCCCAGGACGAAAAGCCCATTTTCTGTCATGATTTTTTGTCATAGAAGTAGGAGCCCACCACATCTATGATGATACCGGGTTTTGTCACAATTATCGTCATAGAAGTGTCATATGTATGACAGAAAAAATATTCGTTCGGCCCAAAATGTCACGGATGTGTCTTTTTTTTGTAGTGGCATGGGGCACCCTAGAGACACAACAGTTGATCATTGATCTCTTAGCCGTGTGCGGTGCCCCCCTCCACCATAGTCCACCTCGATAATACTGCAGCGGTGCTTAGGCGAAGCCCTGCGTCGGTAGAACATCAATATCGTCACCACGCCGTCGTGCTGACGAAACTCTCCCTCAACACTCGGCTGGATCGGAGTTCGAGGGACGTCATCGGGCTGAACATGTGCTGAACTCTGAGGTGCCATGCGTTCGGTACTTGATCGGTCGGATCGTGAAGATGTACGACTACATCAACCGCGTTGTGCTAACGCTTCCGCTTTCGGTCTACGAGGGTACGTGGACAACACTCTTCCCTCTCGTTGCTATGCATCACCATGATCTTGCGTGTGCGTATAATTTTTTTTTAAAATTACTACGTTCCCCAACAGTGTGTCCCTCCCCTTGGCCCATTAGGCCCATAGACCTCCGGGGGGTGTTCGGAACCCCTTCCGGCGATCCGATGGTTACCCGGTACAACCTGAAACCTTTCCGCTGTCCAAATAACATCGTCCTATATATCAATATTTTCCTATGGACCATTCCGGAGCTCCTCGTCATGTCCGTGATCTCATCCGGGACTCCAAACAACATTCGGTCACCAAATCACATAACTCATATAATACTATATCATCAACGAACGTTAAGCGTGCGGACCCTACGGGTTCGAGAACTATGTAGACATGACTGAGACACCTCTCCGGTCAATAACCAATAGCGGAACCTGGATGCCCATATTGGTTCCTACATATTCTACGAAGATCTTTATCGATCGAACCTTATGACAACATATGTAATTCCCTTTGTCTATCAGTGTGTTACTTGCCCGAGATACGACCGTCGGTATCTTCATACCTAGTTCAATCTCGTTACCGCCAAGTCTCTTTACTCGTTCCATAATATATCATCTCGGAATAACTCCTTAGTCACTTTGCTTGCAAGCTTCTTGTGATGTGTATTACTGAGAGGGCCCAGAGATACCTCTCCAATACTCGGAGTGACAAATCCTAATCCCGATTCATGCCAACCCAACAAACACCTTTGGAGATACCTGTAGAGTATCTTTATGATCACCCAGTTACGTTGTGACGTTTGATAGCACACAAGGTATTCCTCCAGTATCTGGGAGTTGCACGATCTCATTGTCGAAGGAATATGTATTCGACATTAAGAAAACAATAGCAATAAACTGAACGATCATATGCTAAGCTAACGGATGGGTCTTGTCCATCACATCATTCTCCTAATGATGTGATCCCGTTATGAAGTGACGACACATGTCTATGGTTAGGAAACCTTAACCATCTTTGATCAACGAGCTAGTCTAGTAGAGGCTCACTAGGGACACGGTATTTGTTTATGTATCCACACATATATCTAAGTTTCCAATCAATACAATTCTAGCATGAATAATGAACCTTTATAATGAATAAGGAAATATAATAATAACAACTTTATTATTGCCTCTAGGGCATACTTCCATCAGACAACCCTCCCCTTGCACATGATGGGCTTTTTCCCCCTCATGCAATACAGTGCTTGCTCGTTGGGCAGCCGTGGCGATAGTGTTACCCGGCTATGGCCCCCCTCCGGCCAGCTGAGTGATGGGACCAGAGGGTTGGAGCGGAGGTATTTGCCTCCCGTCTTGGCGATGGCGGTCGCGTGTTATGGTGCTAGCGGGAGGTTCAAATTGAGATGCCGAGGCAGTGGCCTCGAGTGGCGGTCTACTCGATCGGCTCTCCGGCAGTTCTCCAGAGTGATCGTGGCGGTGCTTCTTAGTCGTGTGTACGGCAAGAGGTGTTGTGGTGGGTGGACTTGGCACCTTGTTGTAGTAAGGGAAGGGCCCAAAGCTGGTTCTGGAGGTCCCCGTTTCCTCGTGGTGGCTGACTGTGCGCCTGTGCCTCCTTCATTGTATGGGGAAGCAACCAGGTGAAAGCTCTGCACTCTAGCACGAACAATGTTGACGCCCGGTGGTGCCACTTTCCCCTTGAGGATGGTGTCGTGGTTTTGCTTCCATGTCACGGTTCTAGGTGAAAACCTTTGTCCACTTCGTCGGACGCTGCGAGGACGACGCTTTGTGTCATTTCCCTCTCGAGGGTGTGGCAATGGAACTCAAGTGGTGTTGGTCGTGTTGTGCTGTAGTCTTTAGGTCCTTCTATTTTCTTGCTCAGTGATGTCGTCATTGTGCCGATGTATGTTGTCTATTTTTTTTCCTAATTTCTGCTTCTTTGAGGGCTTCTTCGCTACCATGCAGTCGTTCAGCCGTGTATTTGTGTTTTGTCTTTTTGCGGGTGAAAAAAGAAATGTATCTGTGTTTCGTGCTTTATCTATATAGCGAATGAAAAAATTTCTTGTGCGTTTCAACAAAAATGTATTGCTCAACTTATGGTCTAGCGTTGATATGAATCAAAAGAGCCTGCACCAAGCCGATTTTCGTTGATCTGGTGTCACGCACAAGGGTGTGCGAGAACAAAATTCACTTAACGGCAATGCTTCGGTCGGCTCCAAACTAACTAGTGCGTGCACCACCATCCAGCAAAGCTAGACACGGCTAGACTTGACTCCAAGGCAAGCAAGACCAGACCAGGATGCCACTACTCCTGACCTGAGCCGGCCCTGAAAAGGCCGTGGCGCTGGTTTCCGGCCACGAATTTTTGTTCTCCGGTCGGCCTGTCGCCGCCGTGCCAACTCCGGCGTTGACGCGAAACAGCAATGGTACGTATGACGTACGACCCTCGCTTTCACTTACCACTCTGTACTCACTCCCCTAATCTCTACTGCCCAACTAATGTACCGCCCCTGACTGTTCCCGATTCATTGACGATCTTTAATTAATCAAACCCCCTGTCCTTGACAGTACCGCACAGGATCTGATCTTCCGTGCCAGTGGTGCAACAAGCCAAAAGCTCTGCAATTTTAGCTTGCAAGTGAAGACCAGCCGCTGCTGCATGAGCCTTCTAGATAACGTACTGTACGCTGAGGAATCGCGTGAACAACCGCGACAAATTAAATCGATCGGCGGTTGCGAAGCAAGTTTTGCATGGAGAGGAGGCGCTTGCTGCTGCGACACAAGGAACGGCCATCTGTCTATTAACTTTTGACAGAATGTGATCTACGTTGGCAGCCGTGTTTTACACGGCGCATTCAGTTGAGTGGCCAACTTTTCACCGGCTACCAACCCTAGCCCTCACGGCGCCTGCTTTCCTTCACGTCAATTCCATGCATGCTTTACCTTTTCTTAATTCTTACTGTCCTTTTCCGGTACAAACAAAACATTTACCCACCTACCTCTGTATGGATTCTGATCAAAACGATGCCATTCCACGCTGCAAGGGACCAAATGACATCCATTTGCATGACAAAACGAAGTATCAGACAGAGTGATCACTCATCAGTCTGAGTCAGCTTCATATCATAATCATAGTATAAGGGGAAGAGGGGCCCTCTTACTGCTGACAGTGACACTGAGACTCGGAACCGGTGCTGCAAACTGCCGGCCCGCGCTGGGCACTCAAATGGTTCCTCCTGCCCACGTGGTTTCTTGCTAATTATTGGTCACAATGTTCACGCTATAATTCAGATTTATGAGTCAACATTACGATGAGCCTAACCTGATAGTTCCTGACCCTCTGGTCTGGGCGTCCGTACATTACGCCGGCCACGTTCAACACTTTGCTAGTATAGTTGTTTTCCTCTATCACCATCAGTCAATAATTGATGCACGCAAGAAGTAATAGCGAGTAAAAAGTTTTACTCCCTCCGTGACAAAATGTAAGAAGTTTTCTAAGTCCTATGCAAAACCAAAAAAATCTCCTTACATTTTAGCAGAGGTTGTATTTTCGAACCAGGCTACCTTCTTTTCCATCGCATTTGCTACGAAAATAACGATGGTGATTGACGGAATAACAATATATTCTTGGTGCCATTTCCGGCGACGTACACAAGACGAAGTACGGCACCATACATCATACCACCCGGTTGTTGACCTGTATTTATTGAAAATTATCATCTCTTTTTCCCTCAAGAGCAACAGCTTAATCTTAATCCGGCACTTAACCCGGCAAGGTTTGACATATGCTCCCCATACAAGAGGTTAACTTCTCATCTTGCGGTTGCTGGTAGTACGTTAGGTATTTTAACAGGGTTTATTATGCCTACCTCAACGTATATACAAATGACAGGGTTTATTTTTTCAGATCTTTGTGCTATGAATGTGATCCGTTTGCGAGCTGTAAGACCTTTATGATGATACTTTCTGGATTTTTAATAAAAGGGCCGCATGCATCATCATGATGCAGAGGCCGGGGGTATACCTCCATTTCAAAAAAAAAAGAGAAATATTGTTCTTTGAAATGGCGGCTCCCATCATCAAAGGCGGGTGCAGGGAAATAGGAGATGAGGATGCAAGAGACGCCACCGAATATGGAGAAGGATGGTGGCATCGGCGACGTATGATCAGCTTACCGGAGGAGAAGTTGGCCAGAGGACAAAAATATCAATGCGTCTGCTGATAGGGGGCGATGTCTATCTCAATCCCAGAGAAACAAATGACGCCATCATTAAAACTCCAATAGCTGACTCCTTCATTACAAGATTTAGACATCTTCCCTCGAGCAACCGCCGAATCCACGGCAACAAAAAAATGTTTACGTAGTTCTTCTCAATGAAAATGCGAGGGGTATTAGTGCCAATTGGTTTACTAATTAGTTTTACCATTCATGAAAAATCTGAATCCATGCCAAAAGAAAAAGGTAGGTCTACCCAGCACCTGGTAGACCGTAGACCTACTAGAGCAAAAGATATCTTTAGTCACTATAAATGATAGGATTATTTAGAATTGTAGTGGGGCAGGGAAGAAAGGCATGGTTTCCTTTCTTACTGACATTATCGATGCCAACAATGTTTATTTTATTGGCCTTCAAGAAATCAAGAAGAAAACTTATAAGGGCATCTTCAAAGCTGACCGGCAAATTTGCTCCAGCATTCGTCCGCGGATAGGGGACCAGTTTGCGGACACGGATGCAGGAGACGGCCATCTAACGTTGTTCGCATACATTTCAAGTCGGGTTTCAACTAACTGGACGAAATTCATACAAACACGGTGGATTTCATCAAAGCTTGAATAGAAAAATAGAACAAATCATTCATACATAGCATGCAAATAAGTCTAGTACAAAAATAGTTCAAATTCAGCCACATTAACCGGATGTTCAACAAGTTTTTTTTACAAACGGATCATGTCGTCCCACACATACTCCTGTGCCACGCGCAAAGGCCACCTTGCCTCCAGCCGACCAACCGCAACACAAAACTTGGTGACGGAGGTATGGATGGCGTACCATCGATACCATAACGACCACATATATTGCATTGTTGAATGATGTGCATGTCGTAAGGCGCAATATGCTTTTGTGCGTGAAACGAATCATC
The DNA here is from genome assembly GCA_032464435.1 of Aegilops umbellulata. Classification (NCBI taxonomy): domain Eukaryota; kingdom Viridiplantae; phylum Streptophyta; class Magnoliopsida; order Poales; family Poaceae; genus Aegilops; species Aegilops umbellulata. Next base: position 377,280,982 of record CP136058.1, on the reverse strand, counting down.
CACATGCTGCCAGAAGATCCCCCCTCTGCTCGTGCCTATGAAATCTGCGGATACGACCAACCGCGCATCACACAACAACTCATCCTTCATGGTCGAGTACCCCACCATCCTTCGTACTCTAAAAAACCGACATGGTGTTCGACAATAAGCTCAACGGCATTTGACTGAACACCTAACGGGCGTGGTGTTCACGGTGGACGACTTCGATAGGGGGGCAGAGTGTACCTGCCTATGGACGGGTCCTGGGTGGACGACGCAGTTGGGGAACGTAGTAATTTTAAAAAAATTCCTACGCACACGCAAGATCATGGTGATGCATAGCAACGAGAGGGGAGAGTGTTGTCCACGTACCCTCGTAGACCAAAAGCGGAAGCGTTATAACAACGCGGTTGATGTAGTCGTACGTCTTCACGGCCCGACCGATCAAGCACCGAAACTACGGCACCTCCGAGTTCTAGCACACGTTCAGCTCGATGACGATCCCCGGACTCCGATCCAGCAGAATGTCGGGGAAGAGTTTCGTCAGCACGACGGCGTGGTGACGATCTTGATGTTCTACCGTCGCAGGGCTTTGCCTAAGCACCGCTACAATATTATCAAGGATTATGGTGGAGGGGGGCACCGCACACGGCTAAGAGATCAATCATCAATTGTTGTGTCTCTAGGGTGCCCCCCTGCCCCCGTATATAAAGGAGCAAGGGGGAGTCCGGCCGGCCCTCTATGGCACGCCCCCAAGAGGGGAATCCTACTAGGACTCCAAGTCCTAGTAGGTTTCCACCTAAAGGGAGAGAGGGGGAAGGAAGGAGAGGGAGAGGGGAAGGAAAGGGGGCGCCCCCCCCCCCCCTCCCCTAGTCCAATTCGGACCAGAGGGGGAGGGGGGGCGCGGCCAGCCCTGGCCGCCCCTCTCTCTCTCCACTAAGGCCCAACAAGGCCCATTAGTTCCCCCGGGGTTACCGATAACCCTCCGGCACTCCGGTTTAATCCGATACTTCTTCAGAACACTTCCGGTGTCCGAATATAGTCGTCCAATATATCAATCTTTATGTCTTGACCATTTCGAGACTCCTCGTCATGTCCATGGTCATATCCGGGACTCCAAACAACCTTCGGTACATCAAAACATAATATAACTGTCATCGTAACGTCAAGCGTGCGGACCCTACGGGTTCGAGAACAATGTAGACATGAACGAGACACGTCTCCGGTCAATAACCAATAGCGGAACATGGATGCTCATATTGGCTCCTGCATATTCTATGAAGATCTTTATCAGTCAGATCGCATAACAACATACGTTGTTCCCTTTGTCATCGGTATGTTACTTTCCCGAGATTCGATCGTCGGTATCTTAATACCTAGTTCAATCTCGTTACCGGGAAGTCTCTTTACTCGTTCCGTAATACATCATATCACAACTAACTCATTAGTTGTAATGCTTGCAAGGCTTATGTGATGTGCATTACCGAGAGGGCCCAGAGATACCTCTCCGACAATCGAAGTGACAAATCCTGATCTCGAAATACGCCAACCCAACATGTACCTTCGGAGACACCTGTAGGGCTCCTTTATAATCACCCAGTTACGTTGTGACGTTTGGTATCACACAAAGTGTTCCTCCGGCAAACGGGAGTTGCATAATCTCATAGTCATAGGAACATGTATAAGTCATGAAGAAAGCAATAGCAACATACTAAACGATCGGGTGCTAAGCTAATGGAATGGGTCATGTCAATCACATCATTCTCCTAATGATGTGATCCCGTTAATCAAATGACGACACATGTCTATGGTTAGGAAACATAACCATCTTTGATCAACGAACTAGTCAAGTAGAGGCATACTAGTGACACTATGTTTGTCTATGTATTCACACAAGTATTATGTTTCCGATTAATACAATTCTAGCATGAATAATAAACATTTATCATGATATAAGGAAATAAATAATAACTTTATTATTGCCTCTAGGGCATATTTCCTTCAGTCTCCCACTTGCACTAGAGTCAATAATATAGATTATACAGTAATGATTCTAACACCCACGGAGCCTTGGTGCTTATCATGTTTTGCACGTGGAAGAGGCTTAGTCAACGGGTCTGCAACATTCAGATCCGTATGTATCTTGCAAATCTCTATGTCTCCCACCTGGACTAGATCCCGGATGGAATTGAAGCGTCTCTTGATGTGCTTGGTTCTCTTGTGAAATCTGGATTCCTTTGCCAAGGCAATTGCACCAGTATTGTCACAAAAGATTTCATTGGACCCGATGCACTACGTATGACAACTAGATCGGATATGAACTCCTTCATCCAGACTCCTTCGTTTGCTGCTTCCGAAGGAGCTATGTGCTCCGCTTCACATGTAGATCCCGCCACGACGCTTTGTTTAGAAGTGCACCAACTGACAGCTCCACCGTTTAATGTAAACACGTATCCGGTTTGCGATTTAGAATCGTCCGGATCAGTGTCAAAGCTTGCATCAACGTAACCATTTACGATGAGCTCTTTGCCACCTCCATATACGAGAAACATATCCTTAGTCCTTTTCAGGTATTTCAGGATGTTCTTGACCGCTGTCCAGTGATCCACTCCTGGATTACTTTGGTACCTCCCTGTCAGACTTATAGCAAGGCACACATCAGGTCTGGTACACATCATTGCATACATGATAGAGCCTATGGCTAAAGCATAGGGAACATCTTTCATTTTCTCTCTATCTTCTGCAGTGGTCGGGCATTGAGTCTTACTCAACTTCACACCTTGTAACACAGGCAAGAATCCTTTCTTTGCCTGATCCATTTTGAACTTCTTCAAAACTTTGTCAAGGTATGTGCTTTGTGAAAGTCCAATTAAGCGTCTTGATCTATCTCTATAGATCTTAACGCCCAATATGTAAGCAGCTTCACCGAGATCTTTCATTGAAAAACTCTTATTCAAGTATCCCTTTATGCTATCCAGAAATTCTATATCATTTCCGATCAGTAATATGTCATCCACATATAATATCAGAAATGCTACAGAGCTCCCACTCACTTTCTTGTAAATACAGGCTTCTCCAAAAGTCTGTATAAAACCAAACATTTTGATCACACTATCAAAGCGTTTATTCCAACTCCGAGAGGCTTGCACTAGTCCATAAATGGATCACTGGAGCTTGCACACTTTGTTAGCTCCCTTTGGATCGACAAAACCTTCTAGTTGCATCATGTACAACTCTTCTTCCAGAAATCCATTCAGGAATGCAGTTTTGACATCCATCTGCCAAATTTCATAATCATAAAATGCGGCAATCGCTAACATGATTCGGACAGACTTAAGCATCGCTACGGGTGAGAAGGTCTCATCGTAGTCAATCCCTTGAACTTGTCGAAAACCTTTTGCAACAAGTCGAGCTTTGTAGACAGTAACATTACCGTCAGTGTCAGTCTTCTTCTTGAAGATCCATTTATTCTCAATTGCTTGCCGATTATTGGGCAAGTCAACCAAAGTCCACACTTTGTTCTCATACATGGATCCCATCTCAGATTTCATGGCTTCTATTCATTTTGCGGAATCTGGGGTCACCATCGCTTCTTCATAGTTCGTAGGTTCACCATGAACTAGTAGCATGACTTCCGGAATAGCATTACCGTACCACTCTGGTGCGGATCTTACTCTGGTTGATCTACGAAGTTCGGTAGTAACTTGATCTGAAGTTTCATGGTCTTCATCATTAGCTTCCTCACTAATTGGTGTAGGTGTCACAGAAACCGGTTTCTGTGATGTACTACTTTCCAATAAGGGAGCAGGTACAGTTACCTCATCAAGTTCCACTTTCCTCCCACTCACTTCTTTCGAGAGAAACTCCTTCTCTAGAAAGGATCCATTCTTAGCAACGAATGTTTTGCCTTCGGATCTGTGATAGAAGGTATACCCAACAGTCTCCTTTGGGTATCCTCTGAAGACACATTTCTCCGAGTTGGGTTCGAGCTTATCAGGTTGAAGTTGTTTTCACATAAGCATCGCAACCCCAAACTTTCAGAAATGACAACTTTGGTTTCTTGCCAAACCACAGTTCATAAGGTGTCGTCTCAATGGATTTCAATGGTGCCCTATTTAACGTGAATGCGGCCGTCTCTAAAGCATAACCCCAAAACGATAGCGGTAAATCTGTAAGAGACATCATAGATCGCACCATATCTAGTAAAGTACGATTACGACGTTCGGACACACCATTACGCTGTGGTGTTCCGGGTGGCGTGAGTTGCGAAACTATTACGCATTATTTCAAATGTAGACCAAACTCGTAACTCAAATATTCTCCTCCACGATCAGATCGTAGAAACTTTATTTTCTTTTTACGATGATTTTCAACTTCACTCTGAAATTCTTTGAACTTTTCAAATGTTTCAGACTTATGCTTCATTAAGTAGATATACCCATATCTGCTTAAATCATCTGTGAAGGTGAGAAAATAACGATATCCGCCACGAGCCTCAACATTCATCGGACCACATACATCTGTATGTATGATTTCCAACAAATCTGTTGCTCTCTCCATAGTGCCGGAGAACGGCGTTTTAGTCATCTTGCCCATGAGGCACGGTTCGCAAGTACCAAGAGATTCATAATCAAGTGGTTCCAAAAGTCCATTAGTATGTTGTTTCTTCATGCGCTTTACACTGATATGACGACACTGCCATAAATAAGTTGCACTATCATTGTCAACTCTGCATCTTTTGACTTCAACATTATGAATATGTGTATAACTACTATCGAGATTCATCAAAAAATAGACCACTCTTCAAGGGTGCATGACCATAAAAGATATTACTCATATAAATAGAACAACCATTATTCTCTGATTTAAATGAATAACCGTCTCGCATCAAACAAGGTCCAGATATAATGTTCATGCTCAACGCTGGCACCAAATAATAATTATTTAGGTCTAATACTAATACGGAAGGTAGATGTAGAGGTAGCGTGCCGACCGCGATCACATCGACTTTGGAACCATTTCCCACGCGCATCGTCACCTCGTCCTTTGCCAGTGTTCGCTTAATCCGCAGTCCCTGTTTCGAGTTGCAAATATTAGCAACAGAACAAGTATCAAATACCCAGGTGCTACTGCGAGCTCTAGTAAGGTACACATCAATAACATGTATATCACATATACCTTTGTTCACCTTGCCATCCTTCTTATCCGCCAAATACTTGGGGCAGTTCTGCTTCCAGTGACCAGTCTACTTGAAGTAGAAGCACTCAGTTTCAGGCTTAGGTCCAGATTTGAGTTTCTTCTCCTGAGCAGCAACTTGCTTGCTGTTCTTCTTCAAGTTCCCCTTCTTCTTCTTACCTTTTCCCTTTTTCTTGAAACTAGTGGTCTTGTTGACCATCAACACTTGATGCTCCTTCTTGATTTCTACCTCCGCAGCCTTTAGATTGCGAAGAGCTCAGGAATTGTCTTGTCCATCCCTTGCATATTATAGTTCATCACGAAGCTCTTGTAGCTTGGTGGCAGTGATTGGAGAATTCAGTCAATGATGCAATCATCCGGAAGATTAACTCCCAGTTGAATCAAGTGATTATTATACCCAGATATTTTGAGTATATGCTCAGTGACAAAACTGTTCTCCTCCATCTTGCAGCTATAGAACTTATTGGAGACTTCATATCTCTCAATCCGGGCATTTGCTTGAAATATTAACTTCAACTCCTGGAACATCTCATATGCTCCATGACGTTCAAAACGTCGTTGAAGACCCGGTTCTAAGCCGTAAAACATGACACATTGAACTATCGAGTAGTCATCAGCTTTGCTCTGCCAGACATTCTTAACGTCGTCAGTTGCGTCAGCAGCAGGCCTGGCACCCAGCGGTGCTTCCAGGACGTAATTCTTCTGTGCAGCAATGAGGATAATCTTCAAGTTACGGACCCAGTCCGTGTAATTGCTACCATCATCTTTCAACTTTGCTTTCTCAAGGAACGCATTAAAATTCAACGGTACAACAGCACGGGCCATCTATCTACAATCAAACATAAACAAGCAAGATACTATCAGGTACTAAGTTCATGATAAATTTAAGTTCAATTAATCATATTACTTAAGAAATCCCACTTAGAAAGACATCTCTCTAATCTTTTAAGTGATCACGTGATCCAAATCAACTAAACCATAACCGATCATCACGTGAAATGGAGTAGTTTTCAATGGTGAACATTACTATGTTGATCATATCTACTATATGATTCACGCTCGACCTTTCGGTCTCAGTGTTCCGAGGCCATATCTGCATATGCTAGGCTCGTCAAGTTTAACCTGAGTATTCTGCGTGTGCAAAACTGGCTTGCACCCGTTGTAGATGGACGTAGAGCTTATCACACCCGATCATCACGTGGTGTCTGGGCACGACGAACTTTGGCAACGGTGCATACTCAGGGACAGCACTTTTATCTTGAAATTTAGTGAGAGATCATCTTATAATGCTACCGTCAAACAAAGCAAGATAAGATGCATAAAAGATAAACAACACATGCAATCAATATAAGTGATATGATATGGCCATCATCTTGTGCTTGTGATCTCCATCTCCGAAGCAACGTCATGGTCACCAATGTCACCGGCGCGACACCTTGATCTCCATCATAGCATCATTGTCGTCTCGCCAATCTTATGCTTCTATGACTATCGCTACCGCTTAGTGATAAAGTAAAGCATTACAGGGCGATTGCATTGCATACAATAAAGCGACAACCATATGGCTCCTGCCAGGTGCCGATAACTCGGTTACAAAACATGATCATCTCATACAATAAAATTTAGCATCATGTCTTGACCATATCACATCACAACATGCCTTGCAAAAACAAGTTAGACGTCCTCTACTTTGTTGTTGCAAATTTTATGTGGCTGCTACTGGGCTTAGCAAGAACCGTTCTTACCTACGCGTCAAAAACCACAACGATAGTTTGTCAAGTTGGTGCTGTTTTAACCTTCGCAAGGACCGGGCGTAGCCACACTCGGTTCAACTAAAGTTGGAGAAACTGACACCCGCCAGCCACCTGTGTGCAAAGCACGTCGGTAGAACCAGTCTCGCGTAAGCGTACGCGTAATGTCGGTCCGGGCCGCTTCATCCAACAATACCGCCGAAACAAAGTATGACATGCTGGTAAGCAGTATGACTTATATCGCCCACAACTCACTTGTGTTCTACTCGTGCATATAACATCAACGCATAAAACCTGGCTCGGATGCCACTGTTGGGGAACGTAGTAATTTCAAAAAACTTCCTACGCACACGCAAGATCATGGTGATGCATAGCAACGAGAGGGGAGAGTGTTGTCCATGTATCCTCGTAGACCGAAAGCGGAAGCGTTATAACAACGCGGTTGATGTAGTCGTACGTCTTCACGGCCCAACCGATCAAGCACCGAAACTACGGCACCTCCGAGTTCTAGCACACGTTCAACTCGATGACGATCCCCGGACTCCGATCCAGCAGAATGTCGGGGAAGAGTTTCGTTAGCACGACGGCATGGTGACGATCTTGATGTTCTACCGTCGCAGGGCTTTGCCTAAGCACCGCTATAATATTATCGAGGATTATGGTGGAGGGGGGCACCGCACATGGCTAAGAGATCAATGATCAATTGTTGTGTCTCTAGGGTGCCCCCCTACTCCCATATATAAAGGAGCAAGGGGAAGGCCGGCCGGCCCTCTATGGCGCGCCCCCAAGAGGGGAATCCTACTAGGACTCCAAGTCCTAGTAGGTTTCCACCTAAAGGGAGAGAGGGGGAAGGAAGGAGAGGGAGAGGGGGAAGGAAAGGGGGACGCCGCTCCCCCCCCCCTCTCCTAGTCCAATTCAGACCAGAGGGAGAGGGGGCACGTGGCCAGCCCTGGCCGCCCCTCTCTCTCTCCACTAAGGCCCAACAAGTCCCATTAGTTCCCCCGGGGTTACCGATAACCCTCCGGCACTCCGGTTTAATCCGATACTTCTCCAGAACACTTCCGGTGTCCGGATATAGTCATCCAATATATCAATCTTTATGTCTCGACCATTTTGAGACTCCTCGTCATGTCCGTGATCATATCCGGGACTCCGAACAACCTTCGGTACATCAAAACATAATATAAACTGTCATCATAACGTTAAGCATGCGGACCCTACGGGTTCGAGAACAATGTAGACATGACCGAGACACGTCTCCGGTCAATAACCAATAGCGGAACCTGGATGCTCATATTGGCTCCTACATATTCTACGAAGATCTTTATCGGTTAGACCGCATAACAACATACGTTGTTCCCTTTGTCATCGGTATGTTACTTGCTCGAGATTCGATCGTCGGTATCTTAATACCTAGTTCAATCTCGTTACCGGCAAGTCTCTTTACTCGTTTCGTAATACATCATCTCACAACTAACTCATTAGTTGTAATGCTGGCAAGGCTTATGTGATGTGCATTACCGAGAGGGCCCAGAGATACCTCTCCGACAATCAGAGTGACAAATCCTAATCTCGAAATACGCCAACCCAACATGTACCTTGATACGTCTCCAACGTATCTATAATTTTTGATTGCTCCATGCTATATTATCTACTATTTTAGGCAATATTGGGCTTTATTATCCACTTTTATATTATTTTTGGGACTAACCTATTAACCGGAGGCCCAGCCCAGATTTGCTGTTTTATGCCTATTTCAGTGTTTTGAGGAAAAGGAATATCAGACGGAGTCAAAACGGAATGAAATCAACTGGAGAAGTTATTTTTGGAAGGAAACCTACCGAATAGACTTGGACCCTACGTCAGAAGATGAAGGAGGTGCTCACGAGGGTAGGGGCGCACCCACACCCTGGGGCGTGCCCCCTGCCTCGTGGCCCCCCCTTCGGTCTACAGACGTACTCCTTTCACCCATATATACCTACGTATCGTAAAACTTCCAGAACAGAGATTAGATCGGGAGTTCCGCCGCCACAAGCCTCTGTAGCCACGAAAAACCTCTCGAGACCCTGTTTCGGCACCCTGCCGGAGGGGGGGAACCCTCACTGGTGGCCATCTTCATCATCCCGGCGCTCTCCATGACGAGGAGGGAGTAGTTTTCCCTCGGGGCTGAGGGTATGTAAGAGTAGCTATGTGTTTGATCTCTCTCTCTCGTGTTCTTGATTTGGCACGATCTTGATGTATCGCGAGCTTTGCTATTATAGTTGGATCTTATGTTTCTTCTCCCCCTCTTCTCTCTTGTAATGGATTGAGTTTTCCCCTTTGAAGTTATTTTATCGGATTGAGTCTTTAAAGATTTGAGAACACTTGATGTATGTCTTGCCATGCGTATCTGTGGTGACAATGGGATATCACGTGCCACTTGATGTATGTTTTGGTGACCAAATTGCGGGTTCCGCCCATGAACCTATGCATAGGGGTTGGCACACGTTTTCGTCGTGATTCTCCGGTAGAAACTTTGGGCACTCTTTGAAGTTCTATGTGTTGGTTGAATAGATGAATTGAGATTGTGTGATGCATATCGTATAGTCATACCCACGGATACTTGAGGTGACATTGGAGTATCTAGGTGACATTAGGGTTTTGGTTGATTTGTGTCTTAAGGTGTTATTCTAGTATGAACTCTAGGGTTGTTTGTGACACTTATAGGAATAGCCCAACGGATTGATTGGAAAGAATAACTTTGAGGTGGTTTCGTTCCCTACCATAATCTCTTCGTTTGTTTTCCGCTATTAGTGACTTTGGAGTGACTCTTTGTTGCATGTTGAGGCATAGTTATATGATCCAATTATGTTATTATTGTTGAGAGGACTTGCACTAGTGAAAGTATGAACCCTAGGCCTTGTTTCCTAGCATTGCAATACCGTTTACGCTCACTTTTACCGCTTGCTACCTTGCTGTTTTTATATTTTCAGTTTACAAAAACCTATATCTACCATCCATATTGCACTTGTATCACCATCTCTTCGCCGAACTAGTGCACCTATACAATTTACCATTGTATTGGGTGTGCTGGGGACACAAGAGACTCTTTGTTATTTGGTTGCAGGGTTGCTTGAGAGAGACCATCTTCATCCTACGCCTCCCACGGATTGATAAACCTTAGGTCATCCACTTGAGGGAAATTTGCTACTGTCCTACAAACCTGTGCACTTGCAGGCCCAACAACGTCTATAAGAAGAAGGTTGTGTAGTAGACATCGAGCTCTTTTCTGGCGCCGTTGCCGGGGAGGCTAGGTAAGTGAAGGTATATCTTTAGATCTTGCAATCAAATATTTTTGTTTCTTGTTTTAGCACTAGTCTAGTTTATAAAAGAAAATTACAAAAAAATGGAATTGAGTTTGTCTCATACGCTTCATCTCTTTAATATCTTTCGTGAGTATGATGGAAAGGAAAATTGTGCCAAAATGTTAGAAGAAGAAATCTATAAAATGTTTGGCACTAAATCTTTGAATGTTGAGCATGATTGCAATGTTGTTAGTGTGAATTCCTTGAATATCCATGATGCTAATGATATGCAAAGCCACAAGCTTGGGGAAGCTATGTTTGATGATGATATTTTTTGTCCCCCAAGCTTTGATGAGCAAATTTACTATGATGAAAGCATGCCTCCTATCTATGATGATTATTGTGATGACACGTATGCTTTAAAGAATAATGATAACCATGAAACTTGTCATCTTGATCCTAATTCTCAATCATATGATAGTTATTTCGTTGAGTTTGCTCCCACTACTATTGATGAGAAGAAATTTGCTTATGTGGAGAGTAGTAAATCTTCTATGCTTGTAGATCATGAAAAGAATGATTTAGGTGCTGGTTATATTGTTGGATTCATTAATGATGCTACTGAAAATTATTATGAGGGAGGAATATATGCTTGTAGGAATTGCAATAATATCAAGTTTCCTCTCTATGTGCTTAAAGTTTTGAAGTTATGCTTGTTTTGCCTTCCTATGCAAGTTGATTATTGTTCCCATAAGTTGTTTGTTCACAAAATCCCTATGCATAGGAAGTGGGTTAGACTTAAATGTGCTAGTCATATTCTTCATGATGCTCTCTTTATGTTTCAATTCTTATCTTTTTTGTGAGCATCATTGAAATCATCATGCCTAGCTAGGGGCGTTAAACGATAGCGCTTGTTGGGAGGCAACCCAATTTTATTTTAGTTTCTTGCTTTTTGGTTCTGTTTAGGAATAAATAATACACCTAGCTTCTGTTTAGATGTGGTTTTATCTTTTAATTGGTGTTTGTGCCAAGTAGAACCTTTGGGAAGACTTGGGTGAAGTCTTTATGATCTTGCTGTAAAAAACAGAAACTTTAGCGCTCACGAGATTAGCTAGAACTTTTTACTGGAAAGTGCTATTTAGTTGATTCTTTTTGAAGATGATTACTAGACAAATTCCTCAGGTCCAGCAATTTATTTTAGAATTTTTGGAGTTCCAGAAGTTTTCGTTAGTTACAGATTACTACAGACTGTTCTGTTTTTGACAGATTCTGTTTTCATTGTGTTGCTTGCTTATTTTGATGAATCTATGGCTAGTAAAATAGTTTATAAACCATAGAGAAGTTGGAATACAGTAGGTTTAACACCAATATAAATAAATAATGAGTTCATTACAGTACCTTTAAGTGGTGTTTTGTTTTCTTTCGCTAACGGAGCTCACGAGTTTTCTGTTATGTTTTGTGTTGTGAAGTTTTCAAGTTTTGGGTAAAGATTCGATGGATTACGGAATAAGGAGTGGCAAGAGCCCAAGCTTGGGGATGCCCAAGGCACCCCAAGGTAATATTCAAGGACAACCAAGCATCTAAACTTGGGGATGCCCCGGAAGGCATCCCCTCTTTCGTCTTCATTCATCGGTAACTTTACTTGGAGCTATATTTTTATTCACCACATGATATGTGTTTTGCTTGGAGTGTCATTTTATTTTCTTTAGCTTTGCTTGCTGTTTGAATAAGGTATCAAGATCTGAAATTCTTAAATGGGAGAGTCTTCACATAGTTGCATAATTATCCGACTACTCATTGATGTTCACTTATATCTTTCGGAGTAGTTTGTTGTTGCTCTAGTGCTTCACTTATATCTTTTAGAGCACGGTGGTGGTTTTATTTTGAAGAAATAGATGAACTATCATGCTTCACTTAGATTATTTTGAGAGTCTTAAATAGCATGGTAATGTGCTTAATTCTAATATGCTAGGCATACAAGACTAATAAAAGAAAAATTCTTATGAGTTTGTTGAATACTAAGAAAAGATTGAAGCATGATAATTGTTTTGAGATATGGAGGTGATAATATTAGAGTCATGCTAGTTGAGTAGTTGTGAATTTAAAGAATACTTGCGTTGAAGTTTGTGATTCCCGTAGCATGCACGTATGGTGAACCGTTATGTAACGAAGTTGGAGCATGAGGTGTTTATTGATTGTCCTCCTTATGAGTGGCGGTCGGGGACGAGCGATGGTCTTTTCCTACCAATCTATCCCCCTAGGAGCATGCGCGTAATACTTTGCTTTGATAACTTCTAGATTTTTGCAATAAGTATATGAGTTCTTTATGACTAATGTTGAGACCATGGATTATACACACTTTTTCCCATCCTTCCACCATTGCTAGCCTCTCTAATACCGCGCTCTTTTCGCCGGTATCATACACCCACCATATATCTTCCTCAAAACAGCCACCATACCTACCTATCATGGCATTTCCATAGCCATTCCGAGATATATTGCCATGCAACTTTCCACCGTTCCATTTATTATGACACGCTCCATCATTGTCATATTGCTAGCATGATCATGTAGTTGACATCGTATTTGTGGCAAAGCCACCATTCATAATTCTTTCATACATGTCACTCTTGATTCATTGCATATCCCGGTACACTTCCAGAGGCATTCATATAGAGTCATACTTTGTTCTAGTATCGAGTTGTAATTGTTGAGCTATAAGAAAAATAAAAGTGTGATGATCATCATTTTTAGAGCATTGTCCCAAGTGAGGAAAGAATGATGGAGACTATGATTCCCCCACAAGTCGGGATGAGACTCCGGACGAAAAAGAAAAAAAGAAAAAAAGAGGCTATAAAAAAAGAGAAAAGGCCCAAACAAAAAAAACAAAAAAATGAGAGAAAAAGAGAGAAGGGACAATGCTACTATACTTTTACCACACTTGTGCTTCAAAGTAGCACCATGATCTTCATGATAGAGAGTCTCTTGTTTTGTCACTTTCATATACTAGTGGGAATCTTTCATTATAGAATTGGCTTGTATATTCCAATGATGGGCTTCCTCAAAATGCCCTAGGTCTTCGTGAGCAAGCGAGTTGGATGCACACCCACTTAGTTTATTTTGTTGAGCTTTCATATACTTATAGCTCTAGTGCATCTGTTGCATGGCAATCCCTACTCACTCACATTGATATCTATTGATGGGCATCTCCATAGCCCGTTGATACGCCTAGTTGATGTGAGACTATCTTCCCCTCTTTTTGTCTTCTCCACAACCACCATTCTATTCCACGTATAGTGCTATATCCATGGCTCACGCTCATGTATTGCGTGAAGATTGAAAAAGTTTTGAAAATGTTAAAGTATGAAACAATTGCTTGGCTTGTCATCGGGGTTGTGCATGATTTAAATACTTTGTGTGATGAAGATGGATCATAGCCAGACTATATGATTTTGTAGGGATAACTTTCTTTGGCCATGTTATTTTGAGAAGACATAATTGCTTTATTAGTATGCTTGAAGTATTATTATTTTTTATGTCAATATGAACTTTTGTCTTGAAATTTTTGAATCTGAATATTCATACCACAATTGAGAAGAATTACAATGAAATTATGCCAACTAGCATTCCACATAAAAAATTATCTTTTTTATCATTTACCTACTCGAGGACGAGCAGGAATTAAGCTTGGGGATGCTTGATACGTCTCCAACGTATCTATAATTTTTTATTGCTCCATGCTATATTATCTACTGTTTTAGGCAATGTTGGGCTTTATTATCCACTTTTATATTATTTTTGGGACTAACCTATTAACCGGAGGCCCAGCCCAGATTTGCTGTTTTATGCCTATTTCACTGTTTCGAGGAAAAGGAATATCAGACGGAGTCAAAACAGAGCGAAATCAACTGGAGAAGTTATTTTTGGAAGGAAACCTACCGGATAGACTTGGACCCTACGTCAGAAGATGAAGGAGGTGCTCACGAGGGTAGGGGGCGCGCCCACCCCCCTGGGGCGTGCCCCCCTGCCTCGTGCCCCCCCTTCGGTCCACCGACGTACTCCTTTCACCCATATATACCTACGTATCGTAAAACTTCCAGAACAGAGATTAGATCGGGAGTTCCGCCGCCGCAAGCCTCTGTGGCCACCAAAAACCTCTCGGGACCCTTTCCAGCACCCTGTCGGAGGGGGGGAACCCTCACCGGTGGCCATCTTCATCATCCCGGCGCTCTCCATGACGAGGAGGGAGTAGTTTTCCCTCGGGGCTGAGGGTATGTACCAGTAGCTATGTGTTTGATCTCTCTCTCTCTCTCTCTCTCTCTCTCGTGTTCTTGATTTGGCATGATCTTGATGTATCGCGAGCTTTGCTATTATAGTTGGACCTTATGTTTCTTCTCCCCCTCTTCTCTCTTGTAATGGATTGATTTTTCCCCTTTGAAGTTATTTTATCGGATTGAGTCTTTAAAGATTTGAGAAGACTTGATGTATGTCTTGCCGTGCGTATCTGTGGTGACAATGGGATATCATGTGCCACTTGATGTATGTTTTGGTGACCAACGTGCGGGTTTCGCCCATGAACCTATGCATAGGGGTTGGCACACGTTTTCGTCGTGATTCTCCGGTAGAAACTCTGGGCACTCTTTGAAGTTCTATGTGTTGGTTGAATAGATGAATTGAGATTGTGTGATGCATATCGTATAATCATACCCACGGATACTTGAGGTGACATTGGAGTATCTAGGTGACATTAGGGTTTTGGTTGATTTGTGTCTTAAGGTGTTATTCTAGTACAAACTATAGGGCTGTTTGTGACACTTATAGGAATAGCCCAACGGATTGATTGGAAAGAATAACTTTGAGGTGGTTTCGTACCCTACCATAATCTCTTCGTTTGTTTTCCGCTATTAGTGACTTTGGAGTGACTCTTTGTTGCATGTTGAGGGATATTATATGATCCAATTATGTTATTATTGTTGAGAGGACTTGCACTAGTGAAAGTATGAACCCTAGGCCTTGTTTCCTAGCATTGCAATATCGTTTACGCTCACTTTTACCGCTCGCTACCTTGATGTTTTTATATTTTCAGTTTACAAAAACCTATATCTACCATCCATATTGCACTTGTATCACCATCTCTTCGCTGAACTAGTGCACCTATATAATTTACCATTGTATTGGGTGTGTTGGGGACACAAGAGACTCTTTGTTATTTAGTTGCAGGGTTGCTTGAGAGAGACCATCTTCATCCTACGCCTCCCACGGGTTGATAAACCTTAGGTCATCCACTTGAGGGAAATTTGCTACTATCCTACAAACCTGTGCACTTGTAGGCCCAACAACGTCTACAAGAAGAAGGTTGTGTAGTAGACATCATACCTTCGGAGACACCTGTAGAGCTCCTTTATAATCACCCAGTTACGTTGTGACGTTTGGTAGCACAGAAAGTGTTCCTCCGGCAAACGGGAGTTGCATAATCTCATAGTCATAGGAACATGTATAAGTCATGAAGAAAGCAATAGCAACATACTAAACGACGGGGTGCTAAGCTAATGGAATGGGTCATGTCAATCACATCATTCTCCTAATGATGTGATCCCGTTAATCAAATGACAACACATGTCTATGGTTAGGAAACATAACCATCTTTGATCAACGAGCTAGTCAAGTAGAGGCATACTAGTGACACTATGTTTGTCTATGTATTCACACAAGTATTATGTTTCCGGTTAATACAATTCTAGCATGAATAATAAACATTTATCATGATATAAGGAAATAAATAATAACTTTATTATTGCCTCTAGGGCATATTTCCTTCAGACGCCGTCGTAAAAGACGAGCGGGCGCGTCGGTGCTGGTTGCGGATGTCCGGCAATGTGTGTGTTGGGCGAAGAGGTACATCGATGGCATTGATAGAGGAGGGTGCAGATGCAAAGCAAGGGGGGAGAAGGGCCGAAATGGAAGAAAATGGCACCGTGAGGGGGGATTTAGTGGACCAGGGGTGTCATAGTCCTACGTGGTTGTTGTCCAGACTCCCACAAAGCCCCCCAACTTTGCTTCCACTTTGCGGGAAAAAGTGTGTTCGGATCGCTCGGTGGACCGATTCAGGTCCGCGTTCGATGGCACAACATGTTTGGATAGGGCGGTACGGACGAATGCGGCGGGGTCAGCGTTGGACATGCCCTAACCCGACCTTCTTTATAAAGTTTGATCATGCTATGAATTTTAAGTGGGAATGGATTCCTTCCATTGGTAAGTATGGGGCATTCTGTGTGGTTTAAGGCATGAGAAGCTCGAGGTGATTGGTATGTAGTAAACATATTTCGCAAAATAATTTTTTTGATAAGAAATTTGGAAGTGGGTTCTCCTTGTTGTGTATGGAGTTTTCCAATCATCGAATGATAAGCTTTTTGATCGTAATCTTTACCATACACATCAGCATCTAGCTGACCATTCGTGGGCGTAAGTGTTTTGAAGCCCTTATGATTGCAATCTTGCATAATGAACTTCTTCAGACAGCCTCTCAGATATTTCTCTTGAGAGATAAAATGCCATTTTTCTGTTGACGAATTTGTAGTCCAAGAAAAACTTAAGTTCACCCATCATAGACATTTCATATTTCTCGGGCATCATTCACATGAATTCCATGCTGCAAGCATTGTTTGTACAGCCAAAGATAATATCATCCGCATATATTTGACACACGAATAGATCATCATTAATAGCACGTGTGAAAAGAGTGGAATCAGTGGATCCTGTCTTAAACCTTTTTTCGAGCAGAAACTTCTTCACAACTTTGTAATCAGTGATGTCTTTGGCACTGAGACCTTGCAACTCATTCGCAATGTCACTCGGCCGATTGAAGGGTTGTTGATAACTTTCATTTCCAATTCTCTTGAACCAATTGAACTTCGCACGAAGGGTATCAATGTGAGCTTCTTTCTGAGTTGAAACACCTTCATTGATCTTCTCGAGGATGTCCCATAATTCCTTCGCAGTTTCACACTGGCGATAGCAAAGAAACTGAGCACGAGAGAGATGGCCACTAATTTCATCTTTGTCCTTAGCCTCCATCTACATAAGTTTTTTCTCGTGGTCAGTGGGAACTTGAGGCACTTCAACTGTGAACCCATTCTACACCATATCAAATCTTTTCATCAATTTTTCAGAGACGGATCTTCATCTTCTCTTTCCAGAAAGGGTAGTCTGTCCCATCAAAGATGGAGATCTTGAGGTGCGACTTGTAGCTTACTGAAGACGTACTTAAACTCCAAGGTTGTTAGACAAAAATAAGCAGAGCAAAGGAGTACCTTGCTCTGATACCAATAGTAGGAACGAAGTATGTCTACCAAAGGGGGTGAATGGTGTCGTGGTTCTAACTCTGACAGTGATGTAGGGGGGTATGAATGGAGAGGCTAGATCTTAGCTATGGAAGAGTTGTAAGCACACGAGGTTTACGAGTTCAGGCCCTTCGCGGAGGAAGTAACAGCCCTACGTCTCGGTGCCCGGAGATGGTCGATTGGATTATAGGTGTGTGAATAACAGGGGTGCGAACCCTTGATACTGAGGAGGGGGGTGACTTATATAGAGTTCGCCAGACCCCTCCAGCCCTCAGTAATGTAGGGTTTAAAGTACATTAAGACAGGGAGTTACTGGTAACGCCCCTAATAAAGTGCTATGATGACCATAAAAGCTACTTAATGACCGACCGTTTGTGTGCGGAGTGACTTTAGATCTCCTGGCAGTCGAGTGGTTGATCTCGTGGTCGAGTGATAGCTTCGTGGTCGAGTGTCTTGAATCCGTCGAGTGGGATACCTTCAAGTCGATTGAAAGGCGACTTCTTCTTGGGATGTCCTTAGGTAGGGTACTTAGGACAGGTCCGTGCCCCTACCCTAGGTACATAGCTTCATCATTAGCCCCCGAATGGATCGAGGTTTGAGTGGGAAAGGAGTTGGGGGATCTTTCCGCCTGATTCTTCGTGTTATATGAATGCCTTGTTTCGGATCAATCGTCACGGATGACATCATCAACTTCTCTCAGTCGCCTTGATCCATTCTTGGCCTCTTGTCGAGTGAATTTCTGCACTTGTGAAGTTCCGAGTGATGGTGCGAGAAGGATCTTCTGTTTGACGGGTAGTTCTGTAGCCCGCGGATTTTGCGGGATTTGAATTTCGGAAGCGCACGGGACGGGAGCGGCCGCAGTAATCGGATGGGATAGGGCGGAACCTCCTTGATTCCCGCGCCACCTTTTTCGCCACGTACAGCGCGCGCGCCTGTTGTGGGATTTGACAGGATTGCCCGGGCCTACTAGTCAGTCACTCGGAAGCGACCTCTTATAAGCCGCTGCCTCGGAACCCCCGAACAGTGCGTCTTCACTTTTCCCCCTCCCTTCATGAGATCCTCCGCCACCTCCGCTCTCACCTCCGCGCAGTAGGTCTGTTCAAGCTTCGCCGGCGACGATGGGGAAGGAAAAGACGTCGGCTCTGGAGCGCGCGAAGAAGGCGGCGGCGCAGGGGAAGGGGAAGAAGTCCACTCGGGGCGGATCTTCCTCGAGGACTGCTCTGCCCAAGGATTGGATCCAGGGCGACTGGATGCCGTCGGCGATTCGGCAGGATGATCTTGATGATCTGGTCGAGGGGGGATTCATTCCCCATGAATCTGCGCGTCTTCCGGGGAAAGAAATCGAACCCCAGCCTCTTGATGGTGAGTGCGTCCTCCTCGCCACCCATATCGATCGCGTATTCTCTCTGCCTCCTCATCCTTTTTTCCGGAGCTTCTTGAACTTCTTCGGAGCACAGCTCCATCACTTTACTCCCAATTCTATTGTGTATCTTGCTGCTTTCGTTTCCTTGTGTGAAAACTTCTTGGATTGCCGCCCCCATTGGGGACTCTTCAATCACATCTTCACTTGCCGTTCTCAGTCGGTCAAGAAGGCCAAGTCGAGTGAAGAACGGACGCAGGTGATCCAGCTGTGCGGGGGCCTGGCGATCCAGATGAGAGGAAAAAGTTCTTTTCCGTCTATCACTTTTCCCGAGTCAGTCTGTGGGTGGCAGTCAACCTGGCTTTACTGTAAAGATCAGGCGACTCCAGGACAGTCGACTGGGCTTCCCCCTTTCTCTCTGAACCGAGCACAAAAACCTGCCTCTCTGAAAGTGACGCCGGAGGAAAAGGCGCAGGTCAAGGTGCTAGTCGGTCGAGTGGTTCAGCTTGTCCGCGAGGGTGTGACTGGCATGGACTTGTTGGAAGTCTTCCTTCGGAGGCGCATCCAACCGATTCAGACTCGTGACCATCCGATATGGCTGTACTCGGGTCTCGAAGACACCACTCGGATTCACCCAGAGGAGGTCACTGACGAGATGCTGGAAGGATGGCTGTCGAGTATCACAAGGAACAAGGACAACCCTTGAGGAGCCAGGAGGATTCCTCCACTCGACCACACATACGAAGTGGACAAGGTCTGAACTTGTGTTTCCGATTGAGATCTTGCTTTCTTTAATTGTTCTTCTTTGGATCAGTCGATTGACTTTTGTCTTGTTTGCTATCCTCTAGGCCATTACTGAGATGTACTCGACGCCCAATGGTGCACAGGAGCAGACCGAGGAAGGAGAGGCGAGTGGAGGTGAAAGTGGAGACGAGAAGGAAGAGTGGGAATCTGACGGCGAGGGAGAGGGGGATGATGACGACGACTCCAGCGAAGAAGAGGAGGAAGAAGTCGAACCTCCCCGCTTGGAAAGGCGATCCAAGCTTACACACGACCCTGCACGGGAACGTGGTAAGGCGACTGCCCCCGTTGGGCTGTCGTCGAAGCGACCTCGAACCTCTTCCCCAGCGCCGACAGAAAAAGCTCCCAAGCACCCACGCGCGACGCCATCCAAGCCACCCAAGGCCTTGCCTAAAGTGAAGATGACTGTCCCCACCATTTCTGGGTAAAAGTTGCACTTGTTTTCCTTTATCGAACGTGACGGGCTCTTGGTCGACTCATTGATAAGCTGCCTGACTTTCGAAACTTGCAGTGCTGCTACCTCTGAGATCTCCGCCAAGGACGACGATCAAGAGATGGAAGATGCTGTTACTTCCAACCCCGGTACGATTGCTGATGCTCTGCTTTTAATCGACTGACGATTTCTCATCACCCCGGTCGATTGTATTTTTCTTGTAGCCCCTCCTCATGTCATTGACCTCCCTGACGACGACGACGAAGTGCCGCTGAGGGCGAGAAGGAACAGGAGGGCGCCGGCTGGCAAGACTCCACAAACTACTCCGGCGTCTGAGGCCGTAGTTCGTGAGGGTGGTGATACTACTCGGGCTTCTGTGACCTTTGCTGAGCCTCTGACGAGTGTCCGGCCTTCAACGTCGACTGCAGATCCGCCTTCGCTTTTTGCCACACACCACGTCCCTGAGGACCAAGTGGGTGTCGCTAAAGAAGCTATACGCCAGGCAGGGATCATGATGGAGCAAGTGAAGGTGGTTCAGGAAGCCAGCCAGGCAGCCAACGGTCGGATTTTGAGAGCTGCGGTAACATTACTTGAGGAACAAGTAATGCTAACTCTTCGGCCAGAGACAAATCTCTCGCGGCGAAGAAGATCACAGTCTCTTGCTAACAAGTATTTGCTCAGAACACAAAGATATTTCTCTCTCAACTCACATAGGATTGGGTTTAGCATCAGATAATCAAAGTTTCGAACACTATTCCCCTCTTAATAGTACAGTGGTCCTATGAATCAATAAAGAGATAGATGAGCCATGAAATAAATGCTATATCTTCAACTTCTCGGCTGTAGTCAATTCCTTCATACATCACCGAACCAATTGCTTTGCGTCAACATATTTCGGGGTCACTCTCGACATCATAATCTTCGGTGATAATCCTCGCCGCTACGCAGGAGATTATCTTTGGAGTTTGTACCAAACTCCTCATGACTCCAGAGACCTGTTACTTTGTGTGCACTAGCAAACACATCAGTCCCTTACTGTTTATGTCAACGATCTCAAAACATAAAGAGGCAAATTATTGCACCAACAGCTCGGATGTTGTTTGCTTTGATCTTTTCAAGCTTTTGAGTGGTTTTTAGCATTAGAGGTCTTAGGTAACAAAGTAATAATATCATAGTTAAAACATTGAACCCTCATAAAACCACTTAATAGATAAGATGGATACACATTGTAGACGCTTCTTTTGGCGGAAAGGGAAAGATCTTACCATTTGGTAAATGGTCGAGGATTTGTCGCTCTAAGAAGATTGGAGGCCTTGTATCAAGGATCTCCGTAAGCAAAATAATCAGTATTTTATTCAAATGGTGTTGGAAGTTAGAAACTAAACATGGGCTTTGGCAGCAGATTGTGTGTGCTAGATATTTCAAGCATAAGTTTGCGGCTAATATCCAGCGTTGGTTTATTGATTCACCCTACTGGAAAGCAATTTTGAAAGTTAAAGATGTTTATCTTGTCAGGCAAAAAAATAATATTATCAACAATAGTAACCTGGTTAGGCTCTGGCAAGATCCCTGGTTCTCGGGTGTTCCCTTGAAAGATAAATTTTCCTGTGCTCTTTGACATTTGCCAGAAATAAAAATGTACCTTTCATGATATTGTTTCTACTGGTTGTGAGTTCCTTTCCATCATAGGCTGTTTGGAGATTTAGTTAATCATGGCACGAATTTTTTCCAAAGCTAGAGACTTTTACTTGAATTCGTTTCCCTGTATTTCCTGGTCTTTTACCAGTAAAGGGACTTTCTGCACTAAGTATGTACTCGAGTGATTGGAGAAAGATCTCTCAGGATCAAGCTATAGATGGGTGTGGAAAGCTTGTATGCCTTTGAAAATAAAGATTTTTATTTGGCAATTGTTTCCAAATGGTGAGCTTACTCGGGACAATATGCACAAAGTGTAATTGGCCCGGTAACCCTTCTTGTTCCTTTTGTAGTAATATGGAAGTTGTCGACCACCTGTTCTTTACTTGTCCATTTGCTCGATCGGTTGGGGGTCGGTATTTGGTTTGGCGCTTCTTGTTGTCCGAGGTTTCTTTGGCAGAGCTTCTCGTGGTGCTACTATTTCCTTCCAGGGGCAAGAAATTTTACATGATAACTATGGCCGCCATTTGTTGGGGTATTTGGTGTACTCATATCAAAATAATTTCTGAGGTGCATATTGTCTATTCTCTCCTTGAAGTTGTCTTCATTGTTTCTGGACATGATATGATGGAGGACAGAGTTTCAGGCTAGAGTGAAAAGGGTGATCCAAGTGGCTTTGTCTTATGCTTCTATGGGAGGCTTGTGATTTAGGATGCTGCTGATGTTTAACAAGGATGAAGCATGTGATTGTGTGTTTTGCTCAGCGGTCTTTTTATCTTGCTAAGGTTCTCTTATTCGAGTTTGAGGCCCGCTGAGTTGGTCGTTGTAGTTCTTTTGCTCACTCTATCTCATCGGAAAAGGCTTTGACCATGCTTTACATATGAAGCAAACCTCGGCAAGCATGACAAAGTTCCCACATGATAAAACGCATGCACACAAAGTCCCACAGGACACAGACGCACAGAGTACCACAAATAAGCTTCTGGTGAGGGCACCAACTCAACAAGCCCCAAAATAAAGAAAGCCGAGGGCACCAGCTCACTCTGTCTTTTAACTACACTCTTGGGTGCTGGTGTTAACAGGATTTTCCTCCATGGTAGGTGTTTCGATGGCGAGCATCTGCAGCGGGTTTCCTGTTAATGCCCGAGCTCGCTTCTCTTCTTTCCCGCCCCTTTGTCTTTTGCTCTAATTGTTACTGGTATCATGAAGCAATTAATAGAAAGGGGTGTAAGAGCATCTACAGCTAGACTTGGCAAATTCGGCCCCTCAAACGCCCGCGGACGCGTCCGCGGGCACTGACCGAACACCCCTCAAATCACGTCGTCCACATCCGTGTAACTCATATCTGTACCCCTATATCCATACTAAATCATGCAACGCCGATCAAACTATGTAGATCAGCTGGCCGGACATAGAATCAGACATAGGATATCACAATAGTTCACCAAAATATCACGAACGACTGTTCATAGGTCCACCAAGTTCACGTAAACGATGGACAACTTCATACTACATCTAATACTTCAAATGAAATTGAACTTCACCACTTCCGGGTCGGCCCTTCCCCCTTCTGGTCGCCGGCGTAGTTGTAGCTGTTGGCGGCTGGTGGAGGATCATCTGATTCATCGAACGAGGAGCCATCGTCGTCGGACGAGGAGGAGGAGGAGACGATGATGAGGCCCTTGAGGCGCTGGACGGCCCGGCCCTGCTGGCGCCTGAGCTTGGCCAACCAAGCCGCCTCTGTCGCCTTCTCCTTCGCCTCCCGCTCGGACTGCTCGATGGCAAGCCAGAGAGCCTTCGCGTTCTTCCGGCGGAGCCGCCGAGCGTCCATCTCCGCCGTCGTAAACGACCGGCGGTAGACCAACGCCAGGAGCCGCTCGTCCTCGTCGGGCTCTGCCGGTAACCCACAGCGGCGGCGGACAGAGCTCTTCGCGGTCCTCTCCCTTGCCCGCTGCCTCTCGCGGCGGGCGGCGCGCGCCACCGACTCCGGAGTGCACATCCATGCCAGCGGGGCGGGCACGAGCACCCACCGCTGCCCATGAGGAGGAGCAGCAGCCAGCGGGGCCAGGGGACGACATAGGGCAGGCGCGGATTGTGCAGGCCGCCTGCTGGAGCTGCCCCCGAGCAGGGAGGGACCAGTGTTGGTGTCTGAGCTGCGTCGACGGGGAAGCTGCGGCTGCGGCGAGACTGCAGATCCGGAGTTGTCCCCGGTCTCCACCTTGGACCACTCCAAGGCGATGCGGAGGGCAAGCTCATACTCCGGATCCAGCTCGTCATCGGAGCGGCTGCCGGAGCTCGACATTGCGCCGGATTCGATCGAAATCGGTGCGGGGAGAGGAGATGACATAGCGAGAGAGGAGAGTGAGTGAGCTAAAGTTTCGGAGCGATGAGGTTGATGCGGTTTTCTGTGGAACATCCGTGGGGTCGGTGGTGGGCCGGGCTTGTCAGGCGGACGTGTCCGGGCGTGTCCGGACCGCCTCATATCCGCCCTATATCTGGGACGGATATGAGGGGTGCCGGCCGGTCCGGGCGTTTGAGGCCTGTTTGAGAGCTCCGGTTGGGTCGGTATTTTGTTACTGGTCAGTGAGCGGACGGCCTGTTGGACGTATGTGACGGATATAGGGCGCCCGGCTGTAGATGCTCTAAGCTCATGTTGCAAGAATTTTTTTTGCCAGAAAACACTTAAACTATACAAATTTTTTTAGGTGAACTATTCAAAGTTGTAACAACAGTCTCCCTCCCAATCAACGGTCCCCCTATCTTCTCCCGTTTAACCCACACGGCGACAGTCGACGGTCGCCAGGCGCGGCCGTCGGGTGCTCCCTCCTTCCAGTCCACTTCATTTTTACCCATTTGGAAGCATCTGAGATTCCGGGACCGAACGCGGTCCGGTCCACGTTCCACAGTCTACACTCCACCCCACCCCACACCGACCGCCCAGCCGCGCGTAGGCAGGTTGCCGCCGCACCGAGCACAGCAGCGCTCGCCCCAGGCCAAACCCGTGGCACCCGCAGCTCGTTCCGGGGGCACGACGAGCGGCGCAACAACGGGCAGAAGGAAAGATAAAATGCGTCGCCCTTTCGTATAAAGATAAAGCGTTGGCCCGAGGCAGCAGCAAACCCGAGCACCGCACCGCACCGCACCAAGAAGCCGAGCGAAACCGCGAGCGCGCGCCCGCTCGCGTGCATGCGCGCTGCCGAGGAATAGAAGGAGAAAGAGGTGGTCACCGCGCCAGGTGAGGTGATCACCGTCCCGCGGCGGGCGCGCGGGCGTACGACAAGCCGAGCCAGCCCACGGTGCGCGGCGGGGAGGGGAGCCGAGCTTGCGTATCATAATACAGGCGGACGCACCGCAACTACCATTGCAGCCCCCGCCGAGTGCCGCGGGTTATTTTTATTCTGCTTCTTCTTCTTCCTCTTGCACGTCTCGCGGGCGGGCGCGGGGCGGGGCGCGGGGAGCGGCCATGTGGACGCCGTCGCGCGGGAGCAACGCGCGGCGGACGGGCCACCGCCGCATCGCGGAGTGCCTCGCCGACGACCAGACCACCAACACCGACACCTCCGACAACGAGTCCTTCGTCACCGCCTATGGGGACGAGTTCTTCGCCGCGGGGGGGAGCGGGGGCGGGGGCATGCTCCCGGCATTCCTCGCCGACCAGGAGGACCTGGTGGAGGTCATGCTGGAGCTGGACGAGGAGTCCATGGTGGTGCGCAGCGTCACGCCCACCAGGGCCGCGCTCTACAGCGCCGCCGCGATGCCGCACACGCCGGAGGCGCCGGGAGGAGGCGGCGGCCCCCTCAGCCGCTGCTCGTCCACGTCCTCGCGGATACGGAAGAAGTTCGCGTGGCTGCGGTCGCCGTCCCCCGCGCCCTCGCCCTCGCCGCGCGTGCCCACGCCCGCCGAGCTGCAGCGGGAGGCGGCCATGGCGGCCCGCGAGCGGCGCCGCATCCAGGCGCGGGTCAACCGGTCGCGCGCCGGCGCCAAGCGCGCCCTCAAGGGCCTCCGCTTCATCAGCCGCACCACCGGCTCCCTGGAGGCCGCCGAGCTGTGGCGCCGCGTGGAGGAGCGCTTCAACGCCCTCGCCCACGACGGCCTCCTCTCCCGCGACAACTTCGGCGAATGCATCGGTGCACCATCCCGCCCCACTCTGTTTCTTTCTTGGCAACAACCGCACTCTGTACCCCCATCCCATTGTGTGATTATTAATGGCGACGATGTTCTTGGCCATCCATGGATCGATGATCAGGAATGGTGGACTCGAAGGAGTTCGCGGAGGGCATCTTCGACGCGCTGGCGCGGCGGCGGCGGCAGAGCCTGGAGCGGATCACCAAGGAGGAGCTCTACGACTTCTGGCTCCAGATCTCCGACCAGAGCTTCGACGCGCGGCTCCAGATCTTCTTCGACATGTAAGCGCCAGCCACCGGAACCGAATTCCCCGCCCATGCATTTCCTTTCACCGGATCCCAAGCAACCGCTTTAGTCGGCCATTCCCGGCTTCCGATGCAAGCTCTCGCGTCCCGGATTCTCGATGCTCATTCTTCTTGTTTTTGCCCCAAATTCAACTCAGGGTGGACACCAACGTGGACGGGAGGATCACGAGGGAGGAAGTACAGGAGGTGATTTGTTTAAACTCCTTTTGCTGTGTTCATTTCTGATTTCTCCATTAGCGTTCAGAAGCTTCTTCTGGGCGCCCAGCTCCAATTACAGTCACGCTTGCTGTTACTGTTACTAGTTAGTTAATTACTGCTGCAGTAACTATCACGGCTTGCTGTTACTGTCACGTGCGCCGCTGCTGCTTCTGCCTCACTCATCAAGTCAAAAGTAGTAAAATATTCTCACTGAAGAAACTTTGATCTTTGTTTTGTCCGAGCAGCTGATCGTGCTGAGCGCGTCGGCGAACAAGCTCGCGAAGCTCAAGGAGCAGGCGGAGGAGTACGCGTCGCTCATCATGGAGGAGCTCGACCCGGAGAACCTCGGCTACATTGAGGTGCGTACAATACGTGTACCTGGACTTAATTGTACGCATTACGTGTACACCAGCTTTCGTCTCGGGACGATGACACGTGTGATGACTTTTGTCTCGGCCGCTCGCCAGCTGTGGCAGCTGGAGACGCTGCTGCTCCAGCGCGACACGTACATGAACTACAGCCGGCCGCTGAGCACGGCGAGCGGCGCGCAGTGGAGCCAGAACCTCGGCGTGGGCACCAGCGGGGCCGCAGCGGCGGCGGGCGGCGCCGCCAACAAGGGAGAGGACGACGACAGCGGTCCGCAGACGTGGGGGGAAGGGATGAGGGAGCGGCGGCGCGGGTGGGGCCGCGGCGTGGCCAAGGCGGCGTCGCACGTGCGCGTGGCGGCGGAGGAGAACTGGCGGCGCGCGTGGGTGCTGGCGCTGTGGTTCGCGGCCATGGCGGCGCTGTTCGTGTGGAAGTTCGTGCAGTACCGGCGCACGGCGGCGTTCCAGGTGATGGGGTACTGCCTGCCGACGGCCAAGGGCGCCGCCGAGACGCTCAAGCTCAACATGGCGCTCGTCCTCCTCCCCGTCTGCCGCAACACTCTCACGTGGCTCCGCTCCTCCTGGGCCCGCTTCTTCGTCCCCTTCGACGACAACATCACCTTCCACAAGGTAAGCACGTACGCTTCGCATCCTCGCCGTCCGATCACTTCTTTCGAGTCGTTATTAGTAAGTGAGGTAGACTGGTGGTGGCTACCGTCACCGGGACTCTGACCGGGTGGGTGGTTTGGCCGTCGCCGTCGGCGACGCGGCGCGATGGTGCGTCGTGTAGCCGGGGGGAGCGTGGCGCGCAATGATTGCCGCGTAACGTGGAACGCCGGCGCTCCTGGATCCTGCGTGGCGACCCATGTGGTCGCTCGAGCCCTCCTATCACTCCACTCCACCGCTGCCATGGCACGGAGCTAGTAGTGATCCTACTGGAGTGTGGACAAGGGGGGTGATTGTCAGTGGCACGCTGGAGTGTAGCAAACGCAGGTCAGGTTCAGGTGGTAACAAGAAAAATGCTTGTCCGTTTTCAGATGATCGCGACGGCGATCGTGGTGGGGATCACGCTGCACGCGGGGAACCATCTGGCGTGCGACTTCCCGCGGGTGATCGCGTCGGGGCCGGAGGAGTACCGGCTGGTGGCGGGCGCGTTCGGCGCCAACAAGCCGACGTACGGGCGGCTCATCTCCGGGGTGGAGGGCGTGACGGGCATCGCCATGGTGGTGCTCATGACCGTCTCCTTCACCCTGGCCACCCACCCGTTCCGCAAGGGCGAGAAGGAGGCCTCGGCGTCCCGGCTGCCGGCGCCCCTCAACCGCCTCGCCGGCTTCAACGCCTTCTGGTACTCCCACCACCTCCTCGGCTTCGTCTACCTGCTCCTCCTCGCCCACGGCTACTTCCTCTTCCTCGTCCGCCGCTGGTACGAGAAAACGGTACGTGCCCGCCCACGTTTTTGTTTTTCATCATTCATTCAAGTACACGTATCTTTCGCGAGGCCGACGGTGCTCCGGTCCGCGCCGTCGCAAAGCTCTCTGCGCGCCCGTGCGCGCGCGCTCGGTCGCTTTATTCGCGAACGCCGTTGTCGAGCGGTTTGGTTCTGTTCTCTTCGGCCTAGTGGTGCTTTACGTTGCCATCTTCACTTTATATTTTCTGATGATGAGGAGGAAACGTGTTGCCATCTTCTAGAAAACGGATCGATCGATCATGTCACGCTCTCTCCCCGCGCGCCCTCACACGCGCCCATCAGACCCGGAGCAACCCTTGCCGACTTGCCGTTACTCGTGACAGGAACCGTGCGCCAAGAAAAGAAATAAGAATGTTGAGAGGATCGTGCTTCTTCCTCGAAAAAGTCCGTCCATGTGATGTGACCCCAACAGTAAATAGAAGGCGAAGCCGGGATATCATTATATTTTCCATTCATCGGAAGGAGAATACTCGTTAGTCTGAACATGGTGGCTGCCTCCATGTGCTGGTACACTGCTAGTGCTAGACGATTTAAGTATTGATGTCGGTGGCCACCGGGGTCAAACCGGAGGCGAGCCGTGCAATGCATGACAGCCCAGCTATTCCGTGCTCCGCTATGTAGTGTACCCCGATGGGGTCGGCATGGTCAATCTGTCCGGTTAGGATCATAAATGTGGGCCGCGTTCGACGACTTGGTGCGAGGTTGGCAGAGGAAGATCGGGACAGTAGCCGTGTATCACTCGCACTAGGTGTGCGGTAGCTGACGCGCGATGCCACGGCCCACTGATGTGTGTCGGTAGGAGTCTGAGGCTCTCGATCCACGACGAACGGATCCAACTGTGCTGCTGATTGCCGAGCCATTCCGGTCTGCGCCCGCCTTGTACCACTCACCCCTAGGTCGTGTTGCCAGCTCCGCAATGTTGACGTCGCCGGAGCACCGTCTGGACGCTTGCCATTTGCACGCATGTGTGCCACTATGATAAATAAACATGGTTAGGAAAACAGATTAAAAATGCGGTTTGTTGATCATGGTCCTATGTTTGCTTGCTGGTGGATCTAGCCATGATCGCTTTACAGCAGGCAAGCAGGCAGGGCGTTTCGTTTTGTATTGGGTGCTGAAATGGGTGACCATCGCTAACGCTAATCATCAAGATAGAGTAGGGGTGTAGATTAGATTAGATCTATCTATTAATGCCATGAATAGCCGTAAGTTGCTTTACAGAAGGAGGCACTGTTGTCAGTACTGGAGTGGAGTGGCACTGCACGAAAAATAAATCTCCCATCCAAAATCCGTTCATTCATCACCGAATAACATGGGCAGATCCATCACCAATAAATGGACAACTAGGCGTCATCCTAGAGCTCAACGACTTTACTACCCCACCTTGCACGAGCGAGCGAGAGGCGGTCACAAACTCCTCAGGACCATCTTACTAATTACCACCGCCCCACATAATGATCCACCACCCCAAATCTGCAAGTGATGGATCGATGATCAACTCTGCCTTAGCCTTTAAGCTTACGACGATGAATTCCCCGGGAAACTCCGCTCCAAGCACTGACAATTAGTAGTAGTAGTAGTATGCCACTGCTGCTTTTCCTTATTTTCTTCCTTTCCGGATTCCTCCATATATATCTGGAGTGCCACATTGTCAAAGGAGCCACTAGCTTTGACCCCAGGTCACATGGCGCTCAAAGATAGTATATTCCCGCCCACCTACTGCCCCCGGCGCGACGACGCGACGAACGGCACCGGCCGGCCGGTGCCGCTTTCCTCCTCCCACATTTGCCACGAACTCCTCACTCCCGTCCATGGACATGTGGACGCTGCGCCCTCGGACCTTTCCCCCGTCACGCACGCCACTAATTTTGGCTTGCTCGGTGCCCATTGCCATCTCACCCAACTCTGAATTATGGCTAGGATAAGATTAACTACTTTTTCCCTGGTGGCTTTGCTTTGTAAATGGGTGTGCTTGTACTACTACGTGACCAGTGACCCCCACTCGAGACTCGAGAGCAATGTGGATGAAGGCGAGCATGGCTCGTTGTATACGTACTCACATGCTGCGCGGTTGCGGCAGCGTTTCAAAATTATTGCCGTGCCTCCGGGGCCAAGGGGCTGAGTTGTAAAGGGGACTGATGGTCATGGGGTGGGGGTGGCATCTCTCTAGGGATCGGATCCGATTAAAGAGGCTGTCTAGCAGCTAGTGAAAGGCAAAAGAGGAAGGCAGACAGAGAGAGGCCTCGAATCGCGTGACGGTGAAACTTCCCGTGCAATCCATCATCCATGGGAGGGAGTGTGCGCTTTGGGGTTTCACCGCTTTTCCTTTCTTGTTTTCCCTTTCCGCTGAGCATTTTTGTAGTGGGAGCCATGCGCTGCAGCTGCGTTCTCTGATGCGCTTTGCGATCTCCGAATGCCTTTGCCAATGTTCCTCTCTGAATTTTTCTCTGCTAGATAGAGAGTCGGTGGCACGTTTAACCGGTTTGAGACGCAGCATGGGGGTGGGATTTTACTGCATTTTACTGCAGGTACGTAAGTGCCATTTGCACATTGATAGGAAGGTTCGGCTGTCAGAGAGGAATCCCATGTTCAGCACGTTCTTGGTGGTTGTTCTCGCAACAGTACAAGCCTACTTAACATGTTTGCTAAGCTGAATTCTACCAATATTATATCCACGTTGGGGATAAAATGGCTAGGGTTTTTAAACTCACCATTCTACCAAGGAATCTGACAGCTGCCAACTCGAGCGGCTTGATTTTTCCCCCTAAATAATACCCTGGGGCACATATTGTCTACGAGGTCTCGTTTGGAGCATTACCATGTGCAAATTTCTACTCAGAAACAGTGTCATGTGGAAACAGCGGTGTTTGTAATCCGCCATGACTTCTGCACTACGCTCAATCATTGCAAACGGCTGGCTCTTGTTTGGAGCATTCAGTGCTGCGTTGATGTCTTGATGATCATCGTAGCAGCCCGCTGACATGGTGTGATTGATTGATCTCTTGGTGTTTCTCAGACATGGATGTACATTTCGGTCCCTCTGGCGCTCTATGTCGGCGAAAGGATGCTGCGAGCCTTGCGGTCGAATGCTCACCCTGTCAAAATCCTCAAGGTAAGTAGGTAGCAGAATTATATTCCTGATGATTATAAGTGGGCGGATTTCTTAGATGCTGCGAGTATCCAGCACTATCTTCTGTCGATAAAAAAAATCGATCAAAAGATGTATGATAAGTGTGTACTAGTACTACTAAACTTTTGCACAAATGAACCTGGTCTTCAGGCACCGAGTGCCTTCACACACACAGCACTAGTATTAATGGATTGGTTGGTGTGTGATAAGACTAAAACAGTTCCATCAACATCTGGAAACAATTTCTAAAAATGGTCAATGTTGTGTTGGTCTTGTGGGATACAAATGATATTGCCACTACTAAAACAAAACTATCTGCAGTGGAATATAGCCTCTACTTGAGCATTTCTGTACTTTTCAAATTGGCTGTCCCTTTCTATCAGCCTCCTTATATAAAAGTTCCATGATTTCGGGTTGATTGTTCATTAGTTTATTCTTCACTGAGGGCTCCTCTGCCTGATGTAGTATGAAATTTCTTTTTTTTTTTTTTGTCTCCGAATCAATAGGTTTAATCATTACTACTGGCATGAATAAGATTATCTGATTAATGAGTTTCAAATGATTTTTTACTATATGGTTTTAGGGTTTTAAATGTTATTCTGAAATTTATATAGGAAATGATGTACACACAATATTCATACATGTTCTTATGGAAACTTGATTCACTCAGGTATTGCTTCTACCTGGAAGTGTACTGACAATACAAATGTCAAAGCCCTACGGATTTCGATATAGGAGTGGACAATATATCTTTCTTCAGTGCCCGATGATCTCTCCATTTGAATGGTGTGTATAGCCTTCTTTTGCTTCTCTACTTGGCCTACTTTTTAGCACAGCAATTCACCTTGCTTCTGCTCTGTTTTTCTTCTTCAGGCATCCTTTCTCCATCACCTCAGCTCCTGGAGATGACTACCTCGCTGTTCACATTCGCACAAACGGAGACTGGACGCAAGAGCTCAAGCGCATATTTGTCGAGAACTACTTCTCACCGCACATGAACAGAAGAACTTCATTCAGCGAGTTAGGCGCGGCAGAACCTAGACCCACTCCCGCACCAAAATTGCTCGTTGATGGTCCATATGGTGCCCCTGCACAGGATTTCAGAAACTACGATGTTCTGCTTCTAGTTGGCCTTGGAATTGGAGCAACACCGTTCATAAGCATTCTGAAGGACCTACTTAACAATATTAAGCTAGCTGATGAGCTGATGGTATTTGCTTCAACCTATTTTGTTTGCATTTTGACAGTTCCCTGAGATAGCTTACATGATTTTCTGTAACTATTAGGACTTGGCAATGGAGACTACTCAAACTAGTAGGTCCGAGGACAGTGCCAACAGCTTCAGTGTCTCAACAGCTAGCAGCAACAGGAAGAGATCATATAGAACAAGCCGCGCACATTTTTACTGGGTTACTCGCGAGCCCATGTCATTTGAATGGTTCAAAGGAGTGATGAATGAGGTTGCCGAAATGGACAAGAAGGTAGGAGTGCATGCCTTCCTTTTACAGATCGCCCAACAATCTTTTTGTACTTTACTGATGAACTACTCATCATGCAATCTTAACCAGGGTGTCATAGAGTTGCACAATTATCTTACGAGCGTGTACGAGGAGCGTGATGCACGAACAACTCTGTTGTCCATGGTCCAAGCTCTAAACCATGCCAAGCATGGTGTCGACATCGTCTCGGGCACGAGGGTAAACTTGCATTCTTTCAGTTAATGGATCACAATATTTACCATATAGGAACGAGTATATAAATAAATGGAAAGCTTCCTTTTCTCTAAGGAGGAACCGACACACAAACTATCCGATGATTATTAACTTGGGTTTTCATGTCTGCCTGCCTGCAAACTGAAACATCTGCTGTGCACTTGACAGGTGAGGACACACTTTGCCAGGCCAAACTGGAGGGAAGTCTTCACCAAAATCGCCGCGAAGCAGCCGAATTCAACAGTTGGTATGATCTCTCGCTCAGCCAGGCTATCCATTAGCATCAGTTGATATCAGCAACAACATTCCTAAAATCAAGTGACGTCCATCGATCGACCCCACACATTCACTTGCTCACCAAGGATCATTCTGGTTCGTGCAGGAGTGTTCTACTGTGGCGCGCCGACGCTGGCCAAAGAACTGAAGAACCTGTCGCACGAGATGAGCCACAAGACGTCGACGCGCTTCCATTTCCACAAGGAGTACTTCTGATGGGAAGAAGCATTGGTTCTTCTGATCTGCATAGCGTTAGGCACCGGTAAAGAAGGAGGAAATTTTTTGCACAGAAGCAAAGCAAACTGACCTCTCTCTCTTCCTGATCTGGAACTGTACATAGTATAAAGAAGAACAGCCTGTTAGGGGAGGGTAGTTAGTGCCATTTATATATTATTAACAAAAAAGAAAGTAAAGGGAGGCTGCTGTATCCGAAAGGAGAAGGAAAGAGGCAGGGTAAAGAGTTGGGTTAAATTCCAGATATACTAATA
The DNA here is from genome assembly GCA_032464435.1 of Aegilops umbellulata. NCBI lineage: Eukaryota > Viridiplantae > Streptophyta > Magnoliopsida > Poales > Poaceae > Aegilops > Aegilops umbellulata. The sequence continues at coordinate 377,247,136 of CP136058.1, read as the reverse complement.
TACATGTACACAGTGGTACACAGTATAGTTTTAGGTAGTTACGTGTCAAATGCTGGCTAAAAGCATATGTACAAGGGCCGGAGGCTGCCGTTGTGAATGTAAATCTTCTGGGCATTCATTCATGTGTACATCTGTGCCTATCGGCTGCTGATAATAAACTCCGGTATACTGACACTTTCTTCTTTGGGAATGCGATCTACTATGATGGGGTACGGGAAATGAGAAGAAAGATGGGAAATGTTAACCGGGAACTTTCCCTTGGGGAGGTCTCACACAGCTATTGGATCCAGATCACGCGGATGGCGACAACAAAAAAATTGCTAGCATTTTTATGCATTACATGGCAGTTCTTTCGATCATGGCAAGTTCTGTAAGGTTGCCGTGGCAACTTTAGTGATAATTGCATGACAATTTGAGTGTTAGCTGGGAAAACGCTCCCAGGAAACATTCGCCAGATTTTTTTTTTTTGAAACGGAGGCAAAAACTTTGCCTCATCCATTAATTAAGAAGGAAACGGACAAGAGTTTGCAACACATTGTGAAAGAGAGAAATAATGAAAAATATTACATCATGGTCATTATTCTTCCGGCATCAAAAGACCCACATTTTTTGCCCTGGTTGTGATCCAAAGTTTAGCTTCACTCTTTATGTTGATAAATAGGATATTGGGTGGCTTGAACTTGTTGCGGAAAATCCTCGCGTTTCTCTCATTCCATGTAGTCCAGCTAATAAGCATTGTGAGGGAGGCCATAGCTTTTCTATGCACCCTCGTTGCGCTAGATTTCCTTGTCCACTAATCCTTGATCGATCGTTCCCCCGGCCAAGTAGTAATATCCATGGTATCCAATCGTAGCCATACTTTCAGCATTTCTCAGAGCCTCAACGTGTATCGGCACTTGTAGAAGAGGTGAGCCACAGATTCTTGCTCCCTCTTGCATAGTGGGCAAATCCCGCAATTGTCCCAACCTCGCTTGGCCAAGCGATCGGCGGTCCAAACACGATTTTGAATTGCTAGCCAAGCAAAGAACTTGATTTTTGGGGAGCCCAAACCTTCCAAATGGTTTTATTCATCTCTGTGCGGGCAATGTCCAAGAATTGCGCCCTATACGCCGAGGCTGTGGTGTATTCACCATTCGTTGTATTCGCCAGATATTGGGGTCTAGAAAGATATAGAAGGAAAGTGGGAGCGAGCAATATGGAGGAACTGGGCGAGTGAGTCGGTGATCTTCTTTACACCATGTGACCTGCATTGCATCGATGTGTGCCCCATGCATGGAGGCCAACGGTCTCGCGGTGATGGCCTTGTTCGGCGTGGCGCAACGCAGCGGTGACTCTCACCCGCTGTTGAACTCTCACGCGGGGTGTCCCTGTCTATATAGAGGCGACCGTTATTCTCAACAAGAAAATGGAGGCGACAGTTAAAAGAAAAGGTTTATGGGCTAACATGTATGTTTTCTTTCTCTGTTTGCAACCATAATATAATTCATCAGGAAGGCTTTCCATTTAAATTACCTTTTTATACTCAAATTTCAAATAAATAATAACATAATTAATAATAATTTTACAAATCAGTTTAAAAAATAGAGGGAAAATATGAGTTGTAAATGAGGAAATGCTGAAGCATAACAAAAATAATTATTCTGAAAAAGAAATGTTCATGCTCTAGGAAAAAGATGCTCCTATGTGTTAATTTTTTTTAATATGAATAAAAAGAATATGTTCATGGTATGGGATTGTGACATAGAGTAAAGTTAATATGTACGTACAAAACATAATATCTTCATGCGTATAATTTTTTTCTTGTATTTCTAAAAAATTTAGGTGCATAAAAAGAAAAAAAATATTTTTATAATGGAACACCGGGAAAATAAACAAAAAGGAATAAAAGAAAAAAGCTAAAAATAGAAAATGTAAAAAAAATGCATTCGAGGCTAACACAATAAAATTGCTTTGCTTTGAGATACAATAAAATTGCTATGTCACACAATGGCCGAACGTATGCAAAAACATGGCATGTTGCTTATTGAGAGCCCAAGGAGGGCTAATAACGGGAGCGAGAGCTATTTCTTGCCCGTACTCGGTCCCGCCTCTGGTGCGGCACTACTAGGCCGGCCTAGTACAGTACCTTACGCACGAGTTTTTCTTTGTGGTTTTCTTATCCAGTTGTTATCGGTCTTTTCTGGTTTTCTTTTGTTTTTTTTTCTTTTCTTTTTCTTGTTTCCTTTTGTTTTTTAAGCATGTTTATCTATAACTACTATTAAAGGGAATATGTATTCTTGGTTTGATTTAGTCCTTTTCGTTTGGTTAACACACGCTAAGCGATCTGGGCCAGGTATTTGTATGTTGATGGCCTTTTATGGGCTTTCTTAGAGAGCGCGAAAAATAATTGAGTCAAAATAAATCAACATTATGGGAATTAAACACAAGACCTCCTGTCTAGGTCTTCGATGTAATAAGCAACGACCTATGCGCCTTTCACATTTACTAATCCCAACTAGCTCTACATATACGAGTGGCAGTCATCATGTTTAGGGCGAGCTAATTAAGCGAATGAGCTAATAAAGGAAGGATTATGTGCTTAAATAAAATATTTAAATGGATGTGGCTAATTAAAGAAAGGATTATGGGTAAACCAACGGAATAACTAAAAGAAAGATTGTGATCTTAATAAATTCTACATGAAGGATTTGAGGTAAAATGGTAGAATAATTAAAAGGAAGGACTTGTAGGCTTCAACTTGTTGGGGCTACTAAATTAGAAAACAAAGGATTTGATTCCCGACTAAAACGGATGAGGACGTCATGGTAATTAATGAAAGAATTATACTTAAATGCTATTAAAAAGGATTATACTTAAATGGAATCTGTGGGAAATTAAGCCCGACAAAGAAAATATGAACACGGCTAAATTGCAACCTATTTTTTATGTTCATTTTGTAGAAGGATGTTGCGTTGCAGCATGTTTGATTTGGTGTTGTGGGATATTATGCTTGCACAAAACATCATTTTTCCCGTTGCAACGCACGGGCATATGTGCTAGTATTTTTAAAATACATGATTAATATTTTTTCAAATATATAGTTTAATGTATACTTTTGTCATACACGTTCTACATTTTGGACATACATCAGTAACATTGTTTAATACACCTTTAATAAACATGATTAACATTTGTTATAATTTCAAATACATTTTTTGAAATGCATGATTGTTTTAAACATTACAATCATTTTTCAACGCTATCAACATTTTTTTGAATTACGATACCAAAATTTATACATTGCGCTAAAATTTTCAAAATCAAAGTTTATTAACAATTTTAACAAGTTAAGGTCTGAAATGTATGTAATTCTAATATTTTTTTTAAAATATAAAAATTTGGGCGTGGCAATGAACACATTTTTTTTTTCAATTTTTTGACATTTGCAAAATACATTTTTAGCGCGCATGAGCATATGCTCCTTGGAACCAAATTGGTTTTCGGCCTTGACATGCGCATGTGATCTTGTCTGTTTGGAGCCATTTCGGGGGATGGTTAGGTTGGCCTGACGTCCTAGTTTCCAACTGCTCCAAATCCCAAAAGATGCACTATTCTTCGGTTCCTTATCGATGGAGGGTTATTGCGCTAACCTTTTCTATGGGACTTGCAAGTCGTCTCAACAAATAATTGTGTTGAAAGTTTATTGGGTAATGTTAACCATGGCAAATCGAATGCTTTTTATGAAAAATTGAGTTGCCGCGAGGACGGCAATTTCCTAACGATGCTAAAAAATTAACGTCTATTTTATAACGAAATTCAATTTTATTGGCCTATGTAATTTCGTATTTGATGATACCAAGGCACGTACAACACGGCCGCTTGGAGAGATGCGCCACGATTGATTTCCTGGTCAATCAGCAGTTGGACGATCGATTCCTCACACTACGTGAGGAATCGGCGCAAAAGAAAGAACCTGGTGCTTGAGCCTATTTTACAGTGTGGGATAAAATTATCAGTGCATCGGCCAATTTTTAGCGCATGTTTGTTATAGTTGCGTGTAGCGTTGAAACACATAGCCATCCGGTGGTCTTTCAATTTTATGATTTTTTTATTTCCTTTAGCGCCTGTTTAAGCATTTTTCATTGAAGATGGCCTCACCGTTGTATATGCAGTAGGGGAGCGCACAAAGAAGAGATGGGTGGCATGAATGTGGATTGGTTGTAATTTATCTTGTGCCATTATGTACGATGTGAATCTCAAAGATGCTTGCAGCTTCACTGGAGTACCAAAGGGGATGCGATTGAATAATCATTATGTGGAAATTAACCCACCTACCAAAGTATATGTCCAAGTATATTCCCATAGTGCAGACCTATTCCAGGAAGCAACAAAAATGCAGATCTGCAACAAGTTAAACACGAACATCTCATTCATAATCCAGACAAGGATTTGAATCCGTCATAATCACCTAATAATTAATCAATGCTACTATTGATTACTCTGTTATTTGGACAGTGGTATTGATTGGAAAGCAACACATGGTGTTGTTTTCTCCACCGCCACCAAAAGGTCCCAAACCAAGAGTTTTATGTGGCTTCACAAGTAGTGACAATGACGTGTAGCGTGTTACACCTACTGAAATATTTGGCTAGAAAGTGTGGCATGACATCGAACAAAAAAATAGTAGTGCAACAATGAATTGAAAAAAAAGGAATACTGCTTGCCACTACATGATATTGAAAGATGGTTCATTGAATTCAATTGGGAAAAGCAGTGAATCGTTTAGCGTCAACTTTATCAATCGAGCAATTAATAAGACGGTTTTGTCTTCACAACACTATGATTGCATAGCGTTGTCTGCAACATCATGTATGGAAAACAAAAGTCCTTGCCTAAGAAAATTGTTGTGTATTAGTAGTATATAGTACTATCACAAATACCGGGCTCTAAGGGCAACTCCAATGTAGATCACCAAATCGTTCCTGAATGTCTGGACCAGATGGTTCATCCATTTTTGACCATCCAATGGAAGTCATTAAATGTTTGCGGTTCAATCCAGACAAACCAATTCCCGCAAACTGGAACCGAAATTGGGGAAGAGTTAGACAAGTTCAGACATTCGTCTGGCCCACTTATTACTTGGTCCGCCTGGCCGCTATAAGTCACTAGCCCACTGTCCAGATTTGATGGCTACGGTTGGATGGACGGTTTCTCTACCGTTGTCGAGGACACATTCGAACATTTTCTTGAACATTTGATGTTGTCAATTTGGTGACAGTGTTGGAATTGCCCTAATGTGGGAACTGGAAACACAAAATTTGAGCGTTCAGTTGTGCACACATCTCATATTGAATGAAGGAAAAACTGGAAATTTTTAAGTTTGTGAAGAAAAAAACATGGACATTGGGCATGATATCCAATATGAAACATGCAAAACTCCATAAAAATAAGATAATTTATGCACCACATAAAGTATGCAAGAGCCAAGAGATATTCCTTGATAAATTTTTTTGCAAGTTCACATCGGCAACATTCTTGATATTCTTTTTCTTACAATTTTGAGAAAGATATCTCATCCAAGGGAGGATTGAATCTAAATTTTCATTTGTCCTGAGAGTTGAGACGAATGTTGTTCAGTTTCCAGCCTCGCCCTCTTCGATAATACACATACATATGACATGCTCAAATTGAAGGACAAAATTGTCGTTGAAAGTGCTTTTGATCGAACTCTTTACCATTGGCGTCAGGACCCAGATGACTCTTGGTTGGCATTGGCGTCGTGTAACCTTTGCAGTCTTGCATTCCAAACTTTTTTAGACAATGTTTGAGGTATTTCTCTTGAGATATGAAGATGCCATTTCTTTTGCTGACGAATTTGAAGACCAAGGAAGAACTTCAGCTCACCCATCATGGACATCTGATATTGCTCTTGCATCATGTGTCCAAACTCATCACTGTATTTCTGGTTGGTGCAGCCGAAGATAATTTCATCCACATATATTTGGCACACAAATAGTTCACCATCATATGTCTTCGTGAAGAGTGTGGGATCCAGGGAACCAGGTTTGAATCCTTTGCTCTTTAGGAAGTCTTTGAGCGTGTCATACCAAGCGCAAGGGGCTTGTTTGAGGCCATACAGTGCCTTGTTTAGCTTGTACACCATATTAGGATGTTTTGGATCTTCAAAGCCAGGAGGTTGTGCAACATACACTTCTTCTTCAATCTTGCCGTTGAGAAATGCACTCTTCACATCCATTTGATATAGCAAGATGTTGTGATGGTTAGCATAGGCTAGCAGTATGCGAATAGCTTCAAGCCTAGCCATAGGAGCAAATGTTTCATCGAAGTCAATCCCTTCAACTTGAGTATATCCTTGAGCAACGAGACGAGCCTTGTTTCTGACAACTTGACCATGCTCATCTTGCTTGTTGTGATATATCCATTTTGTGCCTATTATGTTGTGCTTTCGAGGGTCAGGACGCTTGACAAGTTCCCAGACATTGTTCAGCTTGAACTGTTGAAGCTCTTCTTGCATAGCTTGGATCCATTCGGGTTCCATAAATGCTTCAACAACTTTCTTGGGTTCAGTTATTGAGACAAATGCAAAGTGCCCATAGAAATTTGCTAGCTGTGTTGCTCTTGAACGAGTGAGTGGACGAGGCGCATTTATGCTATCAATTATCTTCTCAATTTGTACTTCATTTGCAACACGAGGATGAACCGGACGAGGATTTTGCTCTTGCTGATCATTGTCATCATTGGGAGGATTGTCTTCAGGCTGAGCATCGTCTTCAGGTTGATTAGGTGCAGAAATGATAAGTTCCTCTTCAGGCTGTGCTTTAGACGACATTGTTTCTCTAGTTCCCATTAGCTTGACGGATTCACTGGGTGGAACTTCATCTAGCACATTTAGCAGGTGCTCTCTTTGTGAGCCGTTAGTCTCATCGAACCGCACATCCATAGTTTCAACCACTTTATAGAGAAAGAGGTTGAAGACTCTGTAGGAGTGCGAGTTCTTTCCATAACCGAGCATAAAACCTTCATGTGCTTTCAGTGCAAATTTTGAAGTGTGATGTGGATCCTTGATCCAGCACCTAGCACCAAATACTCTGAAGTAACTGACATTTGGCTTCTTACCAGTTAGGAGTTCATAGGATGTTTTCTTCAGAAGCTTGTGAATATAAACACGATTGATGACATGACATGCAGTATCAATAGCTTCAGGCTAGAACTTTCTTGGTGTCTTTTGTTCATCGAGCATCGTCTGAGCCATCTCAATGAGGGTTCTGTTCTTGCGCTCAACGATGCCATTCTGCTGAGGTGTGTACGAAGCTGACAACTCATGAGTGATTCCCAAAGTATCCAAGTAAAGGTCGAGGCCGGTGTTCTTGAACTCAGTGTTGTTGTCACTCCTAATATGCTTGATCTTGACGCCATAGTTGTTCATGGCATGGTTGCAAAGCATCTGAAGACATCCTGCACTTCAGTCTTGTAGAGAATTATGTGAACCCATGTATATCTTGAATAATCATCAACAATAACGAAGCCATAGAGACAAGCAGTTGTAGTGAGAGTAGAGTAGTGAGTAGGGCCAAATAAGTCCATGTGAAGCAGCTCGAAGGGTTGAGATGTCGTCATGATTATCTTCGAGGGATGCTTGGCCCTAGTCATCTTTCCAGCTTCACAGGAACCGCACAAGTGATCCTTCTTGAACTTGACGCCCTCGATGCCTATGACGTGCTTCTTCTTTGTGAGAGTGTGTTAGTTACTCATGCCAGCATGCCCTAGCCTCCGATGCCAGAGCCAGCACTTTGAAGCTTTTGCAAGAAGGCATACGGCAAGCTGTGGCCCTGCTGAGAAATCTACCATGTACAGATCATCTTTCCGGTACCCTTCAAAGACTAGAGACTTGTTAGATTCCATTAGTACAAGGCAACGACATTTTCCAAATATCCCAATCATGTTGAAGTCACAAAGCATTGAGACAGACATTAAGTTGAAACCAAGGGACTCAACAAGCATCACTTTATCCATGTGTTGATCCTTTGAGATTGCAACTCTACCTAGACCCAATACCTTGCTTTTACCAGTGTCAGCAAATGTGATGTGACTTTTGTCAGATGGACGTAAAGTTGAGTCCATGAGAAGACTTCGATCACCAGTCATATGATTAGTGCATCCGCTGTCCACAATCCATTCTGAAGCATGAGGTGTCATACCCTACAGTACAATTAGGGGGATATGCTTCACCAAGAGTATTGTGAAGCATAAACATTTGACGGGCAAGAGGATTATCAAAGCTCAGATCAATATTAGGACTGATAGGATGAATGGCAAACGATTCAGGAACAAAATACATAGTGAGACCATTTGGGCATTTGATCTTGCGCCCTACAAGATGTTTTAGGTCCCCAGCAATAGCATCAGATGCCTTTGATTTTCGGCTGCAGACCTTTCCCTGCAAAATAAAGTTAATTCTTCTTAACCACCCACATCTTCAGGGGTGGCTTAGAAGCAATGAGTCTAAGTGCAACATCTGAGAACTTCGGCTTTGGAGCCCTAGCAAATAGCCTAGCAGGAGATGAATAGTACTCATATGAATAAGCAGAATAGTTCTTAGTTTTATGAACATAGCGGTTTGAAGAAACACGCTCATATTCATAAGTCTGAGTATGATTTCCCTGCAAAACATTGGCGTTAGGGCGAATCAGGTGAGTCCTCGGTCTGTGTGAAGCCTTTGGACCATATGAAGCCTTAGGTCTGGGATTTGCCTTCTTCCCAGGTGGTGTCATGATGACATTCACAGGAAGATTCTCAAGGCAACTTTTGGGAACCCAGATCTTCTTCATAGGTGGCCCATTCATGCAGTTAGTACCAATATACCTGACAAACACTTCACCATTCTGATTCTTAAACAGTTTATAGTTTGCACCAAAGGATTCATCAATGATAATAGGATTAGCACAAGTGAAGCCAGATAAGGTGGATGGATCCACTGAAGGTCCCTTTGCAGCAACCCATGTGGTTTTGGGGTACTACTCAGGCTTCCAGTAGGAGCCATCAACATTCATTTTCCTCTCGAACCCAACACCCTCTTTCCTAGGGTTTTGGTTCAGGATCTGCTTTTTGAGGACATCACACAGTGTCTGATGCCCTTTGAGACTTTTGTACATCCCTGTTTCAAGCAATGTCTTCAACCTAGCATTTTCATCAGCAATAGTATTGGTATCCTCTGCAGAGGGGTTAGTTACCACATCAGCAGTTGAAGATATTGCAACAGTAGCAGTAGTAGAACATTCAGCAACAGAAGTATCGTTATCACGCTCAAGGCATTTTAGACATGGTGGTACAAATCCTTCCTGAGCGGAACTGATCTGTTGAGCGTGAAGTGACTCATTCTCTTTTTGAAGATCTTCATGAGCCGCTCTCAATTTCTCAAGCTCTTGCTTCCTTTGAAGATAATCATAGGAGAGCTTTTCATGAGTGGTTGAGAGCGTTTCATGACGACTTTCAAGTTCCTGGTACTTAGCATGAAGATTTTTTTTGTCTTCAACTAAGGACTGAGAACGGGTGATTTCCGCGTCCAACAGGTCATTGCTTTTGTCTAACAGTTTTTTGAGTATGTTCTATAGCTTTATGTTATTCAGTTGAAATTTTAGCAAGTGTTTTGTAGCTGGGTTTGGATTCACAATCAGAGTCATATTCACTTGATGTTTGAAAGTAAGCATCGCGTGATTTTACCTAGGCACCATGTGCCATGAAGCAGTAGGTGGGAGCAGAGTCGTCCTTGTCATTAGCTTCAGCATTGGTGTCGGAGCCATTGTCTTGAGTGTTGAAGGTGGACTTGGCAACGTAGGCTGTAGCTAGAGCCAGACTTGCAATGCCAGGGTCGGATTCCTCCTCAGACTCCACCTCCGCCTCCTCAGAAGCAGACTCCTCCTCTGAATCTATTTCCTTGCCAACAAAAGCATGAGCCTTGCCAGATGAGCTCTTATTATGAGATGAAGACTTGGAAGAAGACTTTGAGAATTTCTTCTTCTTCTTGTCATCAGAATAATATTCCTTGCTCTTCTTCTTCTTCTTGTTCTCATTGTTCCACTGTGGACACTCAAAGATGTAATGTCCAGGTTTCTTGCACTTGTGACATGTTCTCTTCTTGTAGTCATGAGTGGAAGCTTCATCATTTCTTGAGCTGGATCGTGAAGACTTTCTGAAGCCCTTCTTCCTAGTGAACTTCTGGAACTTCTTCGCAAGCATAGCAAGTTCCTTTCCAATGTCTTCAGGATCATCAGAACTGCAGTCAGATTCTTCTTCAGATGAGGAAACACCTTTTGCCTTCAAAGCACGAGTGCGGCCGTAGTTGGGACCATAGATATCTCTTTTCTCAGATAGCTGGAACTCATGTGTGTTGAGCCTCTCAAGTATATCAGACGGATCGAGTGTCTCGAAGTCAGGGCGTTCTTGTATCATGAGGGCAAGGGTGTCGAAAGAGCTGTCAAGTGATCTCAGTAGTGTCTTGACGATTTCATGCTTGGTGATCTCAGTGGCGCCGAGAGCACGAAGCTCATTTGTGATGTCAGTGAGCCGATCAAACGTGAGCTGGACATTCTCATTGTCATTTCTCTTGAAGCGGTTGAAGAGGTTGCGAAGAACACTGATCATTTGATCTCTCTAGGTTGAGACGCCTTCGTTGACCTTGGAGAGCCAGTCCCAGACTAGCTTCAACGTTTCCAAAGCACTCACACGGCCATATTCTCCTTTGGTCAGATGACCACAGATGATGTTCTTGGCAGTAGAATCCAGTTGAATGAACTTCTTGACATCAGCAGGGGTGACACCTTCACAAGTCTTTGGAACGCCATTCTTGACGACATACCAGAGGTCGACATCAATGGCTTCAAGATGTATGCGCATCTTATTCTTCCAGTAGGGATATTCAGTTACATCGAAGACGGGGCAAGCAACGGAGACTTTGATTATCCCTTCAGTCGACATAGCTAAAACTCCAGGTGGTTAAACCGAATCACATAGAACAAGGGAGTACCTTACTCTGATACCAATTGAAAGTGCTAGTTATTGACTGGAGGGGGGGGGGTGAATAGGCGATTTTTATGAAAGTCTTCAAAACATGAGAGTTTCGAAGACTAACACTAGAAATGAGCCTATTGATATGCAGTGGAAGGTAGACTACACTAAGCAGGTCATAGTCAAGTATTCAATGAAGTGAAAGCACGAAGACTAATAGCAGCTAGGTAGTGAAGATCAGGATGGAATATAGTATGAAGCCAAACAATGATAATAGTCACACAGTGAAGTTAAACAGGTAGTGCAAGTAGGCAATGACTTCACAAAGACAAACTTTAAGTAAAGAGAGGAAGAGGATAGAACCAGTCACTTGGAGAGGACACATGATTTGTTGGACCAGTTCCAGTTGCTGTGACAACTGTACGTCTGGTTAGGGAGACTGAGATTCAACTCAGAAGACCACGTCTTCACCTTATTCCCCTTGAGCTAAGGACACCCAGTCCTCGCCCAATCACTCTGGTAAGTCTTCAAGGTAGACTTCCAAACCTTCACAGACTTCGTTCACCGACGATCCATAATGACTCTTGGATGCTCAGAACGCAACGCCTAACTGGCTGGAGAATTCACAGTCCTCAAGTGTAACAAGTCTTCAGGTCACGCGGACAGAAAGACTTCAGTGATGCCTAACACTCTTTGGCTCTGGGTGTTTGGGCTTTGTCCTCGCAAGGATTTCTCTCTCTCAAAAGCTTTGGAGGTGGGTTGCTCTTAAACGACAAAAGTCGTGCACTAACTCTGAGCAGCCACCCATTTATGGTGTAGTGGGTGGGATATTTATAGCCACTAGGCAACCCGACCTGATTTGTCCGAAATGATCTTGGGTCACTAAGGAACTGACACGTGTTCCAACGGTCAGATTTCAAACACACGCGACAACTTTACTTGGGCTACAAGTAAAGCTGACTCATCCAGCTCTGGATAAGATTTGCTCTCATTGTCTTCGCTCGAAGACATAGGATTTGGTTGAGCATCACTTCAGTCACTCTGACTTTGTTCACTGGGATCCCACTTAACAATACGATGGTTCCTATGACTGAACAAAGAAGAAAAGGAAACAACGAAACAACTAAGTCTTCGCGCTCCATAGTCTTCACGCAATGTCTTCTCTCGTCATAGTCTTCAATGTGAATATCTTCATATACCACCATTGTCATCAATGTCTTCATACATTTTTAGGGGTCATCTCCGGTAGGTAAACCGAATCATTGAGGGACTACTACCTATGTTATCCTGCATTTCTCACAAACACATTAGTCCCTCAACCAGGTTTGTCGTCAATACTCCAAAACCAACTAGGGGTGGCACTAGATGCACTTACAATCTCCCCTTTTTTGGTGATTGATGACAAACTGGTTGAAGTTTTCAACGGGGATAAAGTATGTGAAATTTTAAGGATTTAGGTATTGTCTTCATAAGTGGCAAAAGGCTCCCACTGAAGATGTGCATATAAGTAATTTGCTTTTGGAATGCAAATGCACATGGCAGGTTGTACATGTGGAGATCCTCTTCAACTTATGAAGACAATTATCATGCATGATTTGATATAACGAAGATAATGACATGCATAATGAAAAATGGACGTCTGCAAAAAGACTAAGTGCGGAATTTATCATCGCACATGCGGAATTTATCATCGCATCATAGAATAGCAGAAAACGTAGCAGATGACCATCAAGTTTAAGTGTTACAACTCAAAGAACCAAATGTATCAAAAGCGAGAGTTGTAAACACTAGGCAAAAAATAAAACAACCGCCCATATGGACCCGCTTGAAGACTATCAACTCATATGCTTCTCCCCCTTTCGTTAGTAAGGACCAAAAAGGTTTGAAGACATAGAGCTTCTACTCGTTCCTAGAAGGAGTAGGAGAAGAAGTAGGGTCGGCGTCGGGGTTTGGCAGTGCAGACGAACTTGGGGCAGTGTCGATACGCGCTGAAGCTTGAGGTGGTGAAGTAGCATCATCGTGATCATCGATCACTCTTGCATTCACGGTTGCAGCGGAGGAGGAATAGTCAGAGTCTTCAAGAGAGGGAGTTCGACGTAGGACATCATTCCTTGGGGGAGTGGTGTCAAACTTGAATCTTTCAGTGAAGCCATCGTCTTGAAGATCTGCTTCAGCACTGAGTAGTGTCAAACTCTTCCAAGACCTCCGACATGTTTCGTGTGTAACAAAGGCATTCTTGGTGGCAAGATTTCGAATGCGATTGACGTCCACCAAGAGGCTTTGCATTTGACGCTTCAGCCAGAAGTGATGCTTATCTTGTTTCTGATGCAGGGCAACGAGAAGTTCTCGGTCATTTAGAACATGAGAGCGCTTTCGAGGCCTTTGAGCAATAGTGCTCTCAGTGGCTTCAGTTTGCGCACGGTGAGGTAAGCGTGTATTGCCAGCCAATGGATAAACACGAGTGACTGCTTGGACTCCTTCAATGGGTTGCGAGAAGCTTTGGTGATCAGCATTGTGAAGACAAACAGGCTCCTTAGCAGGCTCTGGGTATATGGCTTCAACTGACATATCAACCTCTGGCAGAAAGATTAGATGGTTGCGAGCAGAAGGCTGATAGTTGAGAACTAAGTGTAGCTTGATGAGGCGCATGATCCACGGAGCGTAGAACATCAGGCCAAAAAGATCAGAGCCTGATGCAGCCAACTGTTTGATAAAGAAGTCTTGAGCATTGAAGTTGATGCCATTGAAGATATAAAAGACCAAAGTCTTCATTGCTCCTTCAAGTTTTGCTGTTGAAGAATGTCCTTTGACATGCCATAGAGTTCGCCTGATGATGTGATAAATAGTGCGAGGCAGACACTCTAGGTCGTCGACAAAGAATTCCTTTGGGTAATCAGCGTCATGTGGCAGAGGCTTCATCATGCTCAGCATTTGGCTCATGTTGGGCTCTGGCTTATGGAAGATACTCTCCAGTGCATTGCGGTGAAGCTGACAACCATGTTCATATGATTGTCCTGGAGTGGGTAGGCCGGTAAGCTCAATGATGTCAAAATCTTTGGCTTCATGATGGACATTGCCTGTCATCCACTCAAGGACCCAAGTCTTCGGATCCCTGTTGTATCCGCGAATGTGGAGGGTAGCATAAAATTGAAGCAGAAGTTCTTCATTCCAATGCTCCTTATCAATCACAAAAGTTGAGCAGTCCAGCATCACGGAAGCAGTCAATGGCTTCTTCAAGGCAAGGCAATCCAGCAATAGCTTTGCAGTCAAGACGCATATGAGGAAAGATGCGCCCTTGATCATAGAGAACACATGAATAGTAGCTGCGCTGCTGGTAGCTCTAGAATTGATCAGATGAAATCTTTGGTCTTGAATAGGGGTTCTTGGTGCTATCAAAGAAAGTGTTGTGCGCTTTGAAGCCATTTGCATTGAAGGACCCTGGTGAAGTGGCAGTCCCTGGAAACTTGGGCAGTCTTGGCTTCGGCTTCTGGACCTGAGGCATGTGCTCGACATGGTAATCAAATTGAGGACCAGCAGCAGGTGGAGGAACCAGAATAGGCCATTTGACAGTGATCAGCTGACCATAGTTGTATGCTTGCTCGACAGTATGTGGCCTTGGAGGTGGTACAGGAGCAGTGGCAGTGACTTCAGGCTACTGATTGGCATTAGGTGCAGCATTGGTTTCAGGTGCTATCACTTCGGGCACCACATTGACTTCAGGCGCCACATTAGCCTCAGCCATGACAACGTCATTGGCTTCTGTGTTGGTGTTGGTGGCCGCTTCAGTATTGGTAACCTCCACTTCAGGAGCTGGAGGGTCGGACACGTTCTCCTCGAGAACAACTCGGCTGGTAGGGGGTGTGTCAACACGTGCTTCTTCTTCTCTTGGTTCTTCTTCTTGATCATCGGCGGATGCAACCGGAATATCTTCAGCCGCTTTGGCTTCAGACTCAGGGTTGTTCAAAGTTGGAGAGGCTTCAGGAAACACTTGGCATGAAACTGATTGGCGCTCATCTCCTTCTGGAACACTTGACAGATTGATTTGTGGCCTTGGTCCTTTGTGAAGCCTGCGAAATGCCGGCAACGCTTGTGGAGATGGAGTTGGTTGGGCCTCAAAGTCTTGATCTTCAATCACCGGAGTGGTGGCTTGAGTTTGGGGAGTAGTTGGTGTTTCTTCTTGTCGGTGATCAGCCCATGAGATCAGTCCATGAGTCATCCTGAGCAATTGGCGTCAAAGGATGACCAATGCTGGAGTTCGCTGTTCGTAAGAACAGGCGATGATACCACATTGTGCTCGATCTCACGAAGGACTTCATCATCTTCAACATTGTCTTGATGACCAATGTCTTCAGCTGCGGTGGGGTCAACAGCTGGAATGTCTTCAGCTTCAGGAGCCTCTGTGGAAGCAGGCTCATTGTCGGTGTCAAAACCGGCGGATCTTGGGTAGGGGGTCCCGAACTATGCGTCTATGCGGATGGTAACAGGAGACAAGGGACACGATGTTTTTACCCAGGTTCGGGCCCTCTCGATGGAGGTAAAACCCTACTCCTGCTTGATTAATATTGATGATATGGGTATTACAAGAGTAGATCTACCACGAGATCAGAGAGGCTAAACCCTAGAAGCTAGCCTATGGTATGATTGTTGTTTGTTGTTGTCCTACGGACTAAACCCTCCGGTTTATATAGACACCGGAGGGGGCTAGGGTTACACAGAGTCGGTTACAATGGGAGGAGATCTACATATCCGTATTTCCAAGCTTGCCTTCCACGCCAAGGAAAGTCCCATCTAGACACGGGACGAAGTCTTCAATCTTGTATCTTCATAATCCAACAGTTCGGCAAAAGGTCATAGTCCGGTCGTCCGGACACCCCCTAATCCAGGACTCCCTCAGTAGCCCCTGAACCAGGCTTCAATGACAACGAGTCCGACGCGCAGATTGTCTTCGGCATTGCAAGGCGGGTTCCTCCTCCGAATACTTCATTGAAGATTTTGAACACAAGGATCATGTCCGGCTCTGCAAAACAAGTTCCACATACCACCGTAGAGAGAGAATAACTTTTTCACAAATCTAATCTGCTGACATAATCTATAGCGTGACATCACACCACAGCCAAGTCTTTATTCGAATCGTTTTTCGCTATCCCACCTCAGCGCGTTTTGCTAGGCGGTTTCCTTGGCACGTCCCGTCGAAGCAGAGATCGTGTTTATTTACGGGATCCTCATCATTACGGACGTGGGTAACCCAGTCGTGTCCGTTGGTATATCCCCTTGATCAAAGGCAAGTCCCAAAACGGTCACGGGGAGGGCTCTTGGTATTCAACCTCTTATAAAGAGACCAAGGCTTTACTCCGTTCTTTCGATCTCAATCGAATCCGCCTTCCGCCTAGAGTTCCAGCACCCAAGGCTCCACATCTAGGCGCTTCAGACCTTAGACGATGTCCGACTCCGACCTTCAAGGCCGATGGATGCCTTCCTTTGTCACGAAGGAAGACGTACTAAAGCTGAGGGAGGCCAGGTATTTGACCGGCGAAATCCCGCATAGGCTGCCTGCTCAAGGGCAGGTTATTCCCACTCCCAAGCCTGGTGAGAGCATTGTGTTCGTGTCTCACTTCCTCCGAGGGCTAGGCTTCACGACGGATCCCTTCGTGAGGGGGCTCATGTTCTATTATGGGCTGGAATTTCATGATTTAGCTCCGGAGTCTATCCTCCGCATCTCATCGTTCATCGTCTTGTGCGAAGCCTTCCTCCGTATTACTCCTCACTTTGGGCTGTGGCTTAAGACCTTCAAAGTGGAGCCGAAGATGATCGAGGGTCAGCACGCAGAGTGCGGAGGCGCCGTAATACGCAAGAATGCCGATGCTCCATGGCCCGAGGGCTCTTTTCAAGAGGAGTCCAACTTATGGCAACAAGAGTGGTTTTATATCACAGCTCCCAGGGGTACCAAGTGGGTGGCGCCGCCTGCTTTTCGCTCGGGCCCCCCAGCCCGACTAGTGTCATGGGTTAATAGGGGGCTGGACTGGGGGCCAGCAAAGGACGTGCCCCTGCTGCAGGGCCGCATCCGAGACCTCCTGGAAAGAGACATCAGTCTGGTCATGGTGATGCAGGTCATGTTGATTCGCCGAACCCTGCCCTGCAAACGTCGCCCCTCCGCCTGTGGGAGTTCAATCCGGAGGACCATGAGCTCTCCAACATTTTATGGGCGCGACGCCCGCGGAGATGTACAAGTTGTTCTTCGGGTCGCAAGCAGTGTGCCCGGACTCGACTGAGGACGTAGGTCTGAGCTGCAATCGTCCGGATACTCAAGTAAGTAGCCATGTGCCCTATCATGCCATCCGTACATTTATCACAACATCGCCCTTAAAGGAGTTGTCCTTGAAGCAGGAGTGGATAGCGAAGGCGAGGTTAATCAGGTGTCCGGCCCCCCTTCCGGAGACCTCGCCGGATCCCGTGTTAACCAGGATGCTGGAGATCGCGCCTTCGGAAGAAAGTGAAGGGGGGGGACAAGGAAGCTACTGCCTCCCCGAAGGAGGCTGTCCGGAAAGGAGGAATCAAAAATTCCTCTACTCAGGGGAAGAAAAGGACGGCCTCTGAAGACCCGGAGACCATGGTCTCAAAGCGGGGGAAGAAATCTTCACCAGAGGGTCCTGTGCCGGGAGATACCCCGGCCGTATTATGCCCTCAAGGGGATCAGCCCTCCACCGAGCCGTAAGTAAAGAGGATGTTTTAATAATGAGAGAAATCTTTGCTTTACTTCCGAGGAAAATAACCGAACATTTACCTTGTAGTTCGGACCTTAGCCCTTCTCAGTAGAGCTCGTCTTCGGGTGATCTTCTTCTGGAGATGATGGAGAGCGGAACGCCTCCCCCTGCCATACCGCCTCATGAGGCGGGCGATCCCGAGGTATCGTCGCGGAGGGTTTCTCCTGATCCGGTAAGGCCGGAAGGTAGTAATATGGCCACCCGAAGCCCTCCGAGTCCGGCTTTCAAAAAAGGCAATCAGACGAGTCCGGCACCGCCTGGTGCATGGTCGGAGGCACTGAAGGACCTACTAGGGCGAGCGCCTATCTCAGAGGAGCAACGTACGTTGATGGGTACGATGATCGAGAAGATTTCATCCGTGGAAAGCGGGTTGCATGAAGCTGTCGTGAGTCTACTGACGGGCTTTGAGGTACGTGAAATGATGTACCTTGTTTGGACAGTGCCGCATACTTTAAGATGCGCCATGTGTAGGTAGTAGCCCCTGAGACTCTAGGTGCTGTCGAAGACGACGGCACATGGAGGATCATAGTCCTAGGTATGATTTTGCCGCCTTCATATGTAGGTGGCGAAGTGTCCGGTGTCCAGCCGGACTAATGAATTTGCCGAGCTAAAGCGGCAACTTGACGTGGCAGATGCCGACATCGCGCTTGTCAACAAGCGGCTTGACGAGGCACAAGGTATGTGAGTTCTCCGGAGACGCCCGGTAAGAGGAGCTTGATGCCAGTATCTTATAACACGTGTGCTTGACGCAGACGGGGTTGCCGCCGTGGAGAAACTTCGGGCAGAGCTTGCCCGAGCCAAGGAGCAAGCCAGAAAAAGTGATGCGGCTGCCTTAAAGGCGGTTGAAGAGCTGAAAGCTGAACAGGCTGCTCACTGCCGAAGCAAGAAGGAAATGGCCGAGATGGTTGTGAAATTGAAGAGTGCTGCTGACCGTTGCAAGCTTCTTGAAAAAGAAGATCGGGCGGAACGGACAGACCTGGAGAAGGCCACTACAACGGCCAAGGATGCTCGTTCTGCGATGAGAGCGATGAGGGAGGAGCTTCGTCAAGCTGGAGATATCGTGGATGGAAAGCCCTTTATGCTGCGGATGAAGTTCGGGGATCCTAAATATGCTCTGTTGGACCGGATGTGGAGTTCGGCGGACGTGTATCTGGATTTAGCGGCAAGTGCCGCTGATGCGGCCAAACACTTCCGAGATCTGGAGGGTCGAGAAGTGGAAAAGCTTTTTTGGTCGCAGTTCCACAATCCAGAGCGTCCACTTCCATTGACCGATCGTTTGGCCGAATGGGCTGAGCTGAATAGGTTAGCCGGACTCGCCATGAAGTACGTCGTGGATCATCTATGGCCGAAAAGGCCAAAGCCGACCAGTTATTTTAGCTTGGTGCAGCAGTTCCTTGGTGCGGTGCCGTATATCAACGCGATGAAGAGGTCAACGTGTGTGGAGGGTGTGCGGATGTCCCTTGCCCGTGTCAAGACATACTGGGCGGAGATGGAGGCCACCGCTGTTGCAGCCCAAGATTCGGGCAAAAGCCGAGTACCTGTCGAGCGCTTCTTTCAAGGAGTCCTGGAGGGCGCTCGTTGAGACGCAATGCTCGAAGGATGTTATGTTTGAATAACATGTATTCTTATTGGAAACAATATTTTGCTGAAATGTAGAAGCCTTTTATACTTGTGCTTGCAAGAATTGTAATACCTCCTGTGCGACCGTTTACGTATATGTATATATAACCTGAAAGGTGGCAGTCGTTGGCTTCAGCCCCCACACATATAATGCGGGGGTGTTCGCAAAAGGCGCATCATCACACTTGATCCAACGTCTTGGTCCATTAAGGAGGTGGTAGCGCAGCGAACTAGGCAACCGAACTATAATGCTTTATCACTTTCACTTAGCCATAGGAGTTTGACCGTGGAGCTACTATATAGCCCCTGGTGGCACCACGCTCGCCCGAATTCGGGGCGCGAGTGTGCCTGGCCGGGAAACGGCCCTTCGTTAATGCGGAGGAATCCCAAAGATTCCGATAGGTCATCGAGTGGTTGACCAGTCTCACGCTATATCATGACAGACAGTTTTCGGCTTTCTCTATTGAGGTGCTCGCCTGGCCGAACCGGGGCACAATCGCAGTAGTTCTCCTGGTGCCGCCTTAGCCAATAGAGCAGAACGTAAGGCAGCAAAACACAGGAGCCGGGCAAACCCAACATTTGACCAAAGACATGATTGGGAGCTGATGCATATAAGGCCAAACTCGCGACGCCGAACACTCCCTAAGGTATTCGGTCTTTATGAAAGCGGGCTGAACAGTGCCCTTGGTAATAAGCCCCTGGTGTCCAGGTACGTGCAAAATTCTGACGTGGCCACATGCCAAGACGTCAGCCTCCTCCTCGGTTATACTGAGAATCCAGGGGATGTGTATCAACAAGAGACAGTAAAAGCAGACTAAGGCATAGCCTAGTGGTGGGAAGGGGTTGATGCCTTCCCACCCACCCAGGTTCAAGGCATGGTACTTGCAATTTGGGTTTGTTGCACCAATTATACTGTATGGGGTTTCCTTACAGTCTTTCAGTCAAAAAAACAAGAGACGGTAAAAAAGGTTTACGCAGGGTCTTAATCTAAAAAGAATCCTTTGGATGGGTCCCTGCTGCACGTCTGCGCCTGTGTCTCCGTTGTGCTGTGTCCTGGACGGGTGTAGCACGGTGTTCATCTATAAAAGAGAGGAACTTAGTTGAAAGAGGTCGTGCGAAATGTACAATATACTAAATAAGCAAAGTATAATTCGAGATGGAAAACTGAGCCTTATTATCTCTTATTTTACATGCGCGGAGCCCCTTGTACAGGGGTATACGACTATTAAGCCTTTATCAATTATATGCTTACGCCGGACTCATCTAGCCATGTCCGTGGTCTTAACGACCTGTTTAGGTGCTTTGATTGATGAAGCCGCTTTAGTGTGTGGATGTCAAGGCAGCCGCACAGTCTTCCGCGCGGGAGGGACACTTGATATTTCCCTTTAGTGACATGATGCCTCGTGGACCGGGCATCTTAAGCGTAAGAGACACATAATGTGGTATTGCGTTAAAGCGAGCGAAAGCTTCGCGTCCCAGTAGTGCTTGATAGCCACTTGAAAATGGGGCGATGTGGAAGGTTAGCTTTTCGCTACGGAAGTTATCGGGGGAACCGAACATAACTTCTAGTAGGAGGGAACCCGTGCAGTGGGCATCTGGGCCTGGCGTTACTCCTTTAAAGGAAGTGTTGCTATGGCGAATTTTTGTTGGGTCCATCCCATTTTGCGGACTGTGTCCTGATATAGCAGGTTTAAACCACTGCCGCCGTCCATCAAGACTCGTGTGAAGTGGAATCCGCCGATTATCGGATCTAACACCAAGGCAACCCAGCATGCGTGCCGGATACTTCCGGAGTAGTCCTGATGGTCGAACGTGATTGGTTTTGACAACCAATGGTGAGGCTCTTTTGTGATAGGCCACATGGCGCATATCTCTGTGGGCGCCACTTCGTTCCTCCCTTTTGTCACGTGTAGTAAGTTTACTGTCTTGACTTCTTGTGGGAATTTCTTTTGTTCCCCAGTGCTTTGTTTGTGGGGTTCATCATCGTCCTCACTTGGTGTATCCAGCCCCTTGTGTTCGGCATTGAGTTTGCTGGATTGCTTGAAGACCCAACATTCTCTATGGGAATGATTTGCAGGCTTCCCGGGGGTGCTGTGGATTTGACATACCTTGTCCAGGATCTTGTTTAGATTAGACAATTTGTCTCTATTATCTTTGAGGGGCAGCTTCTGCTTACCCTGCCGAGAGCTTTTGAATCCGGCGTTAACCGCCGTGCTCCTCGGACTGTTTCCCTTATTCCGGCGCTGGTCTTTGCTGCGTCGTGGCTTACCATTTTCGTCCCTGACTTCGGACGTACTTGGGTCGCTGGTGCTGCGTCTTGCCAACCAGCTATCCTCTCCCGCGCAAAAGCGAGTCATGAGGCTTGTTAATGCGGCCATTGTTCTTGGCTTTTCTTGGCCAAGGTGTCTGGCGAGCCATTCGTCTCGGATGCTGTGCTTGAAAGCTACTAAGGCTTTGACGTCCGGACAGTCGACTATCTGGTTCTTTTTAGTAAGAAATTTGTTCCAGAGCTTCCGGGCCGACTCTCCGGGTTGTTGAGTTATATGACTTAAATCGTCTGCATCCGGTGGTCGGACATAAGTCCCTTGGAAATTTGCTCGAGAAGCGTCCTCGAGCTCTTCCCAGCTTCCAATGGTGTTTTCGGGAAGGCCTTTAAGCCAATGCCGGGCTAGCCCTTTGAGCTTGAGGGGTAGGTATTTTATGGCGTGGAGGTCGTCTCCTCTGGCCATGTGTATATGGAGGATGTAGTCCTCAATCCAGACCCTAGGGTCTGTCGTTCCGTCATATGCCTCTAAGTTCACGGGTTTAAATCCCGCTGGGAATTTGTGGTCCAGCACCTCGTCGGTGAAACATAGGGGGTGTGCAGCGCCCCTGTATTTGGGCGTGCCGTTGTGTTCGGATATATGATGTGTTGCATTGCTTGATAGAGCTTGCTTTCTTGGCCCGTAGATAGGTCTGGCTGGGCCATCTTTTTGATGCGAATCCTCGCATGGATCACGTGTTGGCTTGTGTGCGGCATTGGTTGCCACTCTGTGTTGGCCATGAGGTCGTCTATCCGACCGGATGGTTGCTTTGTTTTTTGGTTGCGGGGGCTCTAACGCCTCCTCATCAAATACGGGCAGTAGCTTTCGCTTCGGGTAGCTCTTTGTATGGCGACTGTCGCCATATTTGTCTGCGGTGTTGAGTACTTTGCTCCATCTGATTTTGAGTGCATCTTCCGTAGTCTTGAGCTTCCGCTTCTGTTTTTTCAGGCTACGCGCGGTGGCGACGAGCCTTTTGTGGAGGTTCTCCTGTTCCAGGAACTTGTCCGGTGTGAGGTCATCCGGACTGTTATCTTTGCCGGGGATGGGTTGTTTGGTTTGGTTATCTAAGTTGCCTTGTTCGGACAGTTGCTTGATGCCATGTTCGTCGTCCGCTGGCTCGCCCTGCTCTATGGCTGGGTCTATATGACCGCTCCCTCTGTCGAGGTGGGGTTTGGAGCGGCGCTTACGTCGCCGCTTTGACTGCTTCTCGAAGGAACGATCCTTTGTTGCGTCCTCCCGTTCCTCGTTGTTGATTCCTTTAGGTGTATCCACCATGTATATATCGTGGGCTGAGGTGGCCTTGTATGCGCTGGTTCCTTTTCATCTCCTGCATCGTCGTCCATACCGTCGATGTCTTCGGAGTCGAAGTCGAGCACGTCAGTTAAATCATCGACAGTAGCTACGAAGTGGGTGGTGGGTGGGCGTCGAATTTCTTTGTCGTCCGCATCCCAATCCTGCCGGTCATAATCCGGCCAGGACTCTCCTAACAAACAAAGAGACCTAAGTGAATTCAGAATGTCGCCGAAGGGAGAGTGCTGAAAGATATCCGTGGCGGTGAATGCCATGATCGGCGCCCAATCGGATTCGATTGGCGGGGGCGCGGAGGGTTCGGAGTCCGGAGAAGAGTCCAGCACTTTGTAGTCACGAGCTCCGCAGAGGATAAGGCTGGTGTCCGGCACGATCGCCGTTGAGACTGCAGCCCCCATGGCGGGGTCTAGCCACTCGTCCTCGATCGGCGCAGTTGGCTCCGAGCTAAGGGTCGGAGCGGATGCGGGTGTGGCCTCCAGGGCACTGTCCGACGGCAGAGCTAAATAATGCCCATCGTGACAGTGCGGCGCGCTCGGCTGTGGCTCGAATCCGTGGAAGATCAAGTCTCCGCGGATGTCAGCCGTGTAGTTCAAACTTCCAAATCTGACCTGATGGCCAGGGGCGTAGCTTTCAATCTGCTCCAGATGGCCAAACGAATCGGCCCGCAGTGCAAACCCGCCGAATACAAAGATTTGTCCAGGGAGAAAAGTCTCACCCTGGATTGCATCGCCAACGATGATCGAAGGATCCATCAAGCCTGATGACGACGACACAGAGGAACTCTCAATGAAAGCACCAATGTCGGTGTCAAAACTGGCGGATCTCGGGTAGGGGGTTCCGAACTGTGCGTCTAGGCAGATTGTAACAGGAGACAGGGGACATGATATTTTTACCCAGGTTCGGGCCCTCTCGATGGAGGTAAAACCCTACTCCTGCTTGATTAATATTGATTATATGGGTAGTACAAGAGTAGATCTACCACGAGATCAGAGAGGCTAAACCCTAGAAGCTAGCCTATGGTATGATTGTTGTTTGTTGTTGTCCTACGGACTAAACCCTCCGGTTTATATAGACACCGGAGGGGGCTAGGGTTACACAGAGTCGATTACAATGGGAGGAGATCTACATATCTGTATTGCCAAGCTTGCCTTCCACGCCAAGGAAAGTCCCATCCGGACACGGGACGAAGTCTTCAATCTTGTATCTTCATAATCCAACAGTCCGACAAAAGGTCATAGTCCGGTCGTCCGGACACCCCCTAATCCAGGACTCCCTCACTCATGAACTATCAGTCGACGTTCTTGATGGGCAGATTCAAGACAAGCAACAGAAATCGGCTAGACTACAAGGGGCTCTGTGGGAGCAGCCCGTTCTCTCTTCTTGGTCTTGCACTTCTTGGTGGGTGGAGCTTCATCAGTGGTGTTCTTGGTCTTGCGCTTTATGGCCTTGGCTTCAACTACCCTAGTCTTCTGAAGCTCTGAAGCCACTGTGCAGACCTTAGGCTTCACGCCTGTCATACTGGCTGGGAAGTCAATGCGAGGTTCTTCCCGCCTGGTTTGTTCAGTTTGGTCCACAGATGGCTTCTTCTTCTTGGCAGCCATCCTGGGGTCGATGCCAGGACGCCCAAGAGCCTTGCGCTTCTCAGCTTCATTGTAAGCTTGAACGCACTTGGCAGCGAGAGACTTCATGCGCTCATGAGAACCTTTGGCTTCATCACGTTTCTTGTGAAACGCTTCCTTGAGCTCATGCAGCATGACCTTGAAGTTCTGGACATCTGCCACGCTGATCTTGGCCATGTGCTTCATGAACTGAGCCTTTTCCAAATCGATCTGGTGCTTCAGCTCAACAATTTTCTGAGCAAGAGCTAGCTCAGGAGCAATGGCGCCATGGAAGGAGACGCTTAGGCCAATTGGAAGTTGCAGATCGTCAAAGCTGAGACTGGGGGTGTCAAACCACTCATCAATGAAGTTGTTTAATACTACCACGTCAAAGAGAGGCAAGTCGTTGAAGATTTCCGCCTCTTGCTTGCTCTTTATCAACTGCTCAAGAGCGTCATCAGCAAGATTGTCGTCACTTGAGAGATCAATGGCGTCGTTCTCGTTCCTTAGAACAGCAGCAGGGGTCAGAGCAGGACTAGAGGAGTGCATGGGCTTCTTCTTCTTCTTCTTCTTCTTCTTCTTCTTCTTCTTCTTCTTCTTCTTCTTCTTCTTCTTCTTCTTCTTCTTCTTCTTCTTCTTCTTCTTCTTCTTCTTCTTCTTCTTCTTCTTCTTCTTCTTCTTCTTCTTCTTCTTCTTCTTCTTCTTCTTCTTCTTCTTCTTCTTCTTCTTCTTCTTCTTCTTCTTCTTCTTCTTCTTCTTCTTCTTCTTCTTCTTCTTCTTCTTCTTCTTCTTCTTCTTCTTCTTCTTCTTCTTCTTCTTCTTCTTCTTCTTCTTCTTCTTCTTCTTCTTCTTCTTGTTCTTGTTCTTCTTCTTCTTCTTCTTCTTCTTCTTCTTCTTCTTCTTCTTCTTCTTCTTCTTCTTCTTCTTCTTCTTCTTCTTCTTCTTCTTCTTCTTCTTCTTCTTCTTCTTCTTCTTCTTCTTCTTCTTCTTCTTCTTCTTGTTCTTCTTCTTCTTCTTCTTCTTCTTCTTCTCAGACTTGGAGATGCGTGAGAGATCTTCATACTGCACACTTGGTGCAGGAGGAGCAGTGGCCAGAGGCTTCGCTCACCAAGATTTTGGTGGAGTGGAAAGCTTCGAAGCCTTAGGTTTCTTCAGCTTCTTTGGCTTCGGTGGTGCAGGCGCTTCGTCAGAGTCAGCGTCGTCTGTAGGTTGATCCACGTCTGGCCCTTGAACCATAATATGAGTGATGAGACCTTCTAAGTTGTAGAAGGGCTCAACAAGATTGGGTTTAGCTTCGTGTGTGCCATCGGCATGTGGCGCAGAGGGGACTGGGTTGAAGTCTAATCCCCATGACTTCTTGTTTTCCTTGGCCAAGTTCTTGGCAAACTGAAAGTTGTGCTTGAACAGATTGTCGTCACGACACCATAGCAATGAAGATGGGTCAGCATCAGCAGGCTGTGGTCCACGGACCATGCAAGGGTAGAAGCCTTGTTCAATGGATTCAACTCTGGACCTGGGTGGAAGATTTTTGTACAGAATGTCTCCCTAGGGTCGCTTGATGGCATTCTTCTCAGCATATTCCTGGGTCACGAACCTGTACTTGTATCATTGTTCTGCCCAATATCTTCAAATCCATTGGATTCAGGTTTTTCGTTGATTGTAGTCCTCCTCTGGATCTGTCTTGTACAGCTCATAGAGGTCAGGAGGCAAATCTCTTGAGGTGTTCCCACGGCGCTGTCTGCCACCCATCCTTGAAGACTTCTCTGTAGCCATGAAGTTCAGACTAAATGGCTTCAAAACTGTCAAAGGCTTCCGTCTGCTGGTCAGACAGGAACTAGCTTCGGGAGAGTTGATGTGATGCTGTAAGAATTCTGCAAATGAATGCAGACTATGAGAACCAAGGGATTCTCCCACGGACATGTACCTATGACAACATTAGAGATGCGAGGGAAGGGGAAGAGGTCATATGCATTCTCAGAAGATTTTGAAGATAAATCAATTTAGAAGACATTGACCTCATAGCGCGAAGACATTCACTTATATGTTGAGAGTTGGTTCCAGATTTGTACGAATCCAAGAATAAGTACAAGTGAGGAATCTAACTACGTGTGAAGCCTAAGTGAATATACTAGGCATTATATGAGAGGCAGACATGACAGATCCAAAATTTGTGGAGGCAGAAACCACTTTTGGTAGAAAGGATGAATCTATATGATCAAAAAGACGGTAAAAAGAGGGCTTTTATTTACCACACGATGAACTGCTAGACGGAGTAGAAGATGAGGCCGAGTAGTTTGATCTTCCGTGCCCTTACTTGGCGACGGAGGACACCTACGGCAATGGCGGAGTAGACGATGTCCGCGGCCGGCGTGAAGACGGTGTTGGAGAGGTCGCGGCAGCTAAGCGTTTCGTCACCGGCATCGTCGAGAGCTAGCGGTGGCGCTAGGGTTTGTCGAGGTGGAGAGGTGGAAGAAGGATTTTGACAGTGATTGGATGCGTATTTATAGGGAAAGGGACGACACATCGCAATTATGCAGGTGCCCCTGGCGGTTCACATCTGAGGGACACGTGGCGAACATGCAACATACTTGGAGTTGTCCCACGTTTCCACGCCCGTCTGGACTGTCGGATGGTCGTTCCGGCTTCTCTGGGTTTCAGGCAATAAGAATAGAGTATTTAAAACAGATTTAATGTTTGTCTCTGTATCTTCTGCTGACAAGGACGCAGAGAAGACATTCGAAAGTTTCAATAGAATGCATATGATTTGGATAGATAGAGTTTGAGGTAGAAAGCATAGAGAGATTAGGGTCCGATGACATTCACTTAGTTCAAAAGATTCAAACGAGAAGACATAGCCATAAGTGAATGTTGTAGAAGACAAAACACTATTATATGTATATATATGTCAGAAAACAACCAAATCAACATAGTGAAGATAATCAAGAAGACATGTCAAAATTGAAGCCAAACCAAATGTGAAGACATAGCAAATGTAAAGCCATGAGAAAAACACTTCAAACAGAAGAACTTGGTGGTGGCGTTACCCACCGTATAGGAAGTATTAGACCCAGACACGACGCACAATTATCGTGGCGCTTCGAAGTCAAATTCCGCGTTAATGTATTCACACTTAGAATGTAAGTCTTCATTGATTGAAGATATACTTTACTTCATGTGTTGCACATCTAAGTCATCAACATGCATACGTGTTAGGATGTGTGCCTGATCACAGGACATTTGAGTATTGCAAGATATTTAGCTCACACCATAACTTGCAAAACCTTTTCTCATCCAGGGGCTTTGTGAAGATATCTGCCAGTTGCTCTTCAGTGTTGACGTGTATGATATCAATATCTTCCTTCATGACATGATCTCTGAGAAAGTGATGACGAATTTCAATGTGCTTTGTCTTCGAGTGCTGAACTGGGTTGTTGGCTATGTTGATGACGCTTTCATTGTCGCAATAAAGTGGTACTTGTTTCAGATGGATGCCATAGTCCTTGAGAGTTTGCTTCATCCATAGAAGCTGAGCGTAGAAAGATCCAGTAGCAATGTATTCAGATTCAGCAGTGGAGAGTGATACACAGTTATGCTTCTTTGAAGACCAACAGACAAGTGATCGTCCCAGAAAGTGACATGTGCCTGATGTAGACTTGCGATCCACTTTGTCACCAGCATAGTCAGCATCTGAGAATCCAACTAGATCAAACTCTGAGCCCTTTGGATACCATAACCCTAATGTTGGGGTGTAAGCCAAATATCGAAGAATTCGCTTCACAGCTAAGTCATGCGATTCCTTTGGTGCCGCTTGGAATCGAGCACACATGCAAACACTAAGCATAATATCTGGCCTAGATGCACATAAATAAAGTAAAGAACCAATCATGGAGCGGTATACCTTTTGATCGAACTCTTTACCATTGGCGTCAGGACCCAGATGACTCTTGGTTGGCATTGGCGTCGTGTAACCTTTGCAGTCTTGCATTCCAAACTTCTTCAGACAATCTTTGAGGTATTTCTCTTGAGATGTGAAGATGCCATTTCTTTGCTGACGATTTTGAAGACCAAGGAAGAACTTCAGCTCACCCATCATGGACATCTGATATTGCTCTTGCATCATGTGTCCAAACTCATCACTATATTTCTGGTTGGTGCAGCCAAAGATAATGTCATCCACATATATTTGGCACACAAACAGTTCACCATCATATGTCTTCGTGAAGAGTGTGGGATCCAGGGAACCAGGTTTGAATCCTTTTCTCTTTAGGAAGTCTTTGAGCGTGTCATACCAAGCGCGAGGGGCTTGTTTGAGGCTATACAGTGCCTTGTTTAGCTTGTACACCATATCAGGATGTTTTGGATCTTCAAATCCAGGAGGTTGTGCAACATACACTTCTTCTTCAATCTTGCCGTTGAGAAATGCACTCTTCACATCCATTTGATATAGCAAGATGTTGTGATGGTTAGCATAGGCTAGCAGTATGCGAATAGCTTCAAGCCTAGCCACAGGAGCAAATATTTCATCGAAGTCAATCCCTTCAACTTGAGTATATCCTTGAGCAACGAGACGAGCCTTGTTTCTGACAACTTGACCATGCTCATCTTGCTTGTTGCGATATATCCATTTTGTGCCTATTATGTTGTGCTTGCGAGGGTCAGGACGCTTGACAAGTTCCCAGACATTGTTCAGCTTGAACTGTTGAAGCTCTTCATGCATAGCTTGAATCCATTTAGGTTCCATAAAGGCTTCAACAACTTTCTTGGGTTCAGTTATTGAGACAAATGCAAAATGCCCACAGAAATTTGCTAGCTGTGTTGCTCTTGAATGAGTGAGTGGACGAGGCGCATTTATGCTGTCAATTATCTTCTCAATCTGTACTTCGTTTGCAACACGAGGATGAACCGGACGAAGATTTTGCTCGTGCTGATCATTGTCATCGTTGGGAGAATTGTCTTCAGGCTGAGCATCGTCTTCAGGTTGATTAGGTGCAGAAATGATAAGTTCCTCTTCAGGTTGTGCTTCAGACGACATGATTTCTCCAGTTCCCATTAGCTTGATGGATTCACTGGGTGGAACTTCATCTAGCACATTTGGCAGGTGCTCTCTTTGCGAGCCATTAGTCTCATCGAACCGCACATCCACAGTTTCAACCAATTTATAGAAAAAGAGGTTGAAGACTCTGTAGGAGTGCGAGTTCTTTCCATAACCGAGCATAAAACCTTCACGTGCTTTCGATGCAAATTTTGAAGTGTGATGTGGATCCTTGATCCAGCACCAAGAACCAAATACTCTGAAGTAACTGACATTTGGCTTCTTACCAGTTAGGAGTTCATAGGATGTTTTCTTCAGAAGCTTGTCAATATAAACACGGTTGATGACATGGCATGCAGTATCAATAGCTTCAAGCCAGAACTTTCTTGGTGTATTTTATTCATCGAGCATCGTCCGAGCCATCTCAATGAGGGTTCTGTTCTTGCGCTCAACGATGCCCATTCTGCTGAGGTGTGTACGGAGCTGACAACTCATGAGTGATTCCCAATGTATCCAAGTAAAGGTCAAGGCCGGTGTTCTTGAACTCAGTGTTGTTGTCACTCCTGATATGCTTGATCTTGACGCCATAGTTGTTCATGGCATGGTTGGCAAAGCATCTGCAGACATCCTGCACTTCAGTCTTGTAGAGAATTATGTGAACCCATGTATATCTTGAATAATCATCAACAATAATGAAGCCATAGAGACAAGCAGTTGTAGTGAGAGTAGAGTAGTGAGTAGGGCCAAATAAGTCCATGTGAAGCAGCTCGAAGGGTTGAGATGTCGTCATGATTGTCTTCGAGGGATGCTTGGCCCTAGTCATCTTTCCAGCTTTGCAGGCACCGCCCAAGTGATCCTTCTTGAACTTGACGCCCTCGATGCCTATGACATGCTTCTTCTTTGCGAAAGTGTGTAAGTTCCTCATGCCAGCATGCCCTAGCCTCCGATTCCAGAGCCAACATTCTGAAGCTTTTGCAAGAAGGCATACGGCAAGCTGTGGCCCTACTGAGATATCTACCATGTACAGATCATCTTTCCGGTACCCTTCAAAGACTAGAGACTTGTCAGATTCATTAGTACAAGGCAACGATATTTTCCAAATATCACAATCATGTTGAAGTCACAAAGCATAGAGACAGACATTAAGTTGAAACCAAGGGATTCAACAAGCATCACTTTATCCATGTGTTGATCCTTTGAGTTTGCAACTATACCTAGACCCAATACCTTGCTTTTACCAGTGTTAGCAAATGTGATGTGACTTTTGTCAGATGGATGTAAAGTTGAGTCCATGAGAAGACTTCGATCACCAGTCATATGATTAGTGCATCCGCTGTCCATAATCCATTCTGAAGCATGAGGTGTCATACCCTACAATACAGTAAGGGGGATAGGCTTCACCAAGACTATTGTGAAGCATAAACATTTGACGGGCAAGAGGATTATCAAAGCTCAGATCAAGATTAGGACTGATAGGATGAATGGCAAATGATTCAG
Source organism: Aegilops umbellulata (assembly GCA_032464435.1). Classification (NCBI taxonomy): domain Eukaryota; kingdom Viridiplantae; phylum Streptophyta; class Magnoliopsida; order Poales; family Poaceae; genus Aegilops; species Aegilops umbellulata. Next base: position 377,216,013 of record CP136058.1, on the reverse strand, counting down.
GAACAAAATACATAGTGAGACCATTTGGGCATTTGATCTTGCGCCCTACAAGATGTTTTAGGTCCCCAGCAATAGCATCAGACGCCTTTGATTTCCGGCTGGAGACCTTTCCTTGCAAAAGAAAGTTAATTCTTCTTAACCACCCATATCTTCAGGGGTGGCTTAGAAGAAATGGGTCTAAGTGCAGCATCTGAGAACTTCAGCTTTGGAGCCCTAGCAAATAGCCTTGCAGGAGGTGAATAGTACTCATATGAATAAGCAGAATAGTTCTTAGTTTTATGAAGATAGTGGTTTGAATAAACACACTCATATTCATAAGTTTGAGTATGATTTCCCTGCAAAACATTGGCGTTAGGGTGATTCAGGTGGGTCCTCGGTCTGTGTGAAGCCTTTGGACCATATGAAGCCTTAGGTCTGGGATTTGTCTTCTTCCCAGGTGGTGTCATGATGACATTCATAGGAAGATTCTCAACACAACTTTTGGGAACCCAGATCTTCTTCATTGGTGGCCCATTCCTGCAGTTAGTACCAATATACCTGGCAAACACTTCACCATTCTGATTCTTAAACAGTTTATAGTTTGCATCAAAGGATTCATCAATGATAATAGGATTAGCACCAGTGAAGCCAGATATGGTGGATGGATCCACTGAAGGTCCCTTTGCAACAACCCATGTGGTTTTGGGGTACTGCTCAGGCTTCCAGTAGGATCCGTCAACATTCATTTTCCTCTCGAACCCAACACCCTCTTTCCTAGGGTTTTGGTTCAGGATCTGCTTTTTGAGGACATCGCACAGTGTCTGATGCCCTTTGAGACTTTTGTACATCCCTGTTTCAAGCAATGTCTTCAACCTAGCATTTTCATCAACAACAATAGTGGTATCCTCCGCAGAGGGGTTAGTTACCACATTAGCAGTTGAAGATATTGCAACAGTAGTAGTAGTAGAAAATTCAACAACAAAAGTAGCGTTATCACGCTCAAGGCATTTTGGACATGGTGGTTCAAATCCTTCCTGAGCGGAACTGATCTGTTGAGCGCGAAGTGACTCATTCTCTTTTTGAAGATCTTCATGAGCCGCTCTCAATTTCTCAAGCTCTTGCTTCCTTTGAAGATAATCATAGGAGAGCTTTTCATGAGTGGTTGAGAGCGTTTCATGACGACTTTCAAGTTCCTGGTACTTAGCATGAAGATTTTTTATGTCTTCAACTAAGGACTGAGAACGGGTGATTTCTGCGTCCAACAGGTCATTGCTTTTGTCTAACAGTTTTTTGAGTATGTTCTATAGCTTTATGTTGTTCAGTTGAAATTTTAGCAAGTGTTTTGTAGCTGGGTTTGGATTCACAATCAGAGTCATATTCACTTGATGTTTGAAAGTAAGCATCGCGTGATTTTACCTTGGCACCATGTGCCATGAAGCAGTAGGTGGGAGCAGAGTCGTCCTTGTCATTAGCTTCAGCATTGGTGTCGGAGCCATTGTCTTGAGTGTTGAAGGTGGACTTGGCAACGTAGGCTGTAGCTAGAGCCAGACTTGCAATGCCAGGGTCGGATTCCTCCTCAGACTCCACCTCCGCCTCCTCAGAAGCAGACTCCTCCTCTGAATCCATTTCCTTGCCAACAAAAGCATGAGCCTTGCCAGATGAGCTCTTCTTATGAGATGAAGACTTGGAAGAAGACTTTGAGAATTTCTTCTTCTTCTTGTCATCAGAATAATATTCCTTGCTCTTCTTCTTCTTGTTGTTCTCATTGTTCCACTGTGGACACTCAAAGATGTAGTGTCCAGGTTTCTTGCACTTGTGACATGTTCTCTTCTTGTAGTCATGAGTGGAAGCTTCATCATTTCTTGAGCTAGATCGTGAAGACTTTCTGAAGCCCTTCTTCTTAGTGAACTTCTGGAACTTCTTCATAAGCATAGCAAGTTCCTTTCCAATGTCTTCAGGATCATCAGAACTCCAGTCAGATTCTTCTTCAGATGAGGAAACAGCTTTTGCCTTTAAAGCACGAGTTCGGCCGTAGTTGGGACCATAGATATCTCTTTTCTCAGATAGCTGGAACTCATGTGTGTTGAGCCTCTCAAGTATATCAGACGGATCGAGTGTCTCGAAGTCAGGGCGTTCTTGTATCATGAGGGCAAGGGTGTCGAAAGAGCTGTCAAGTGATCTCAGTAGTGTCTTGACGATTTCATGCTTGGTGATCTTAGTGGCGCCGAGAGCACGAAGCTCATTTGTGATGTCAATGAGCCGATCAAACGTGAGCTGGACATTCTCATTGTCATTTCTCTTGAAGCGGTTGAAGAGGTTGTGAAGAACACTGATCCTTTGATCTCTCTGGGTTGAGACGCCTTCATTGACCTTGGAGAGCCAGTCCCAGACTAGCTTCGACGTTTCCAGAGCACTCACACGGCCATACTGTCCTTTGGTCAGATGACCACAGATGATGTTCTTGCCAGTAGAATCAAGTTGAATGAACTTCTTGACATCAGCAGGGGTGACACTTTCACCAGTCTTGGGAACGCCATTCTTGATGATATACCAGAGGTCGACATCAATGGCTTCAAGATGCTTGCGCATCTTATTCTTCCAGTAGGGATATTCAGTTCCATCGAAGACGGGGCAAGCAGCGAACACTTTGATTATCCCTGCAGTCAACATAGCTAAAACTCTAGGTGGTTAAACCGAATCACACAGAACAAGCGAGTACCTTGCTCTGATACCAATTGAAAGTGCTAGTTATCGACTAGAGGGGGGGTGAATAGGCGATTTTTATGAAAGTCTTCAAAACATGAGAGTTTAGAAGACTAACACTAGAAATGAGCCTATTGATATGCAGCGGAAGGTAGACTACACTAAGCAGGCCATAGTCAAGTATTCAATGAAGTGAAAGCACGAAGACTAATAACAGCTAGGTAGTGAAGATCGGGATGGAAGATAGTATGAAGCCAAACAATGATAATAGTCACACAGTGAAGTTAAACAGGTAGTGCAAGTAGGCAATGACTTCACAAAGACAAACTTTAAGTAAAGAGAGGGAGAGGATAGAACCAGTCACTTGGAGAGGACACACGATTTGTTGGACCAGTTCCAGTTGCTGTGACAACTGTACGTCTGGTTAGGGAGGCTGAGATTCAACTCAGAAGACCACGTCTTCACCTTATTCCCCTTGAGCTAAGGACACCCAGTCCTCGCCCAATCACTCTGGTAAGTCTTCAAGGTAGGCTTCCAAACCTTCACCGACTTCGTTCACCGACGATCCACAATGACTCTTGGATGCTCAGAACGCAATGCCTAACCGGCTGGAGGATTCATAGTCCTCAAGTGTAACAAGTCTTCAGGTCACGCGGACAGAAAGACTTCAGTGATGCCTAACACTCTTTGGCTCTGGGTGTTTGGGCTTTGTCCTCGCAAGGATTTCTCTCTCTCAAAAGCTTCGGAGGTGGGTTGCTCTTAAACGACAAAAGTCGTGCGCTAACTCTGAGCAGCCACCCATTTATGGTGTAGGGGATGGGATATTTATAGCCACTAGGCAACCCGTCCTGATTTGTCCGAAATTACCTTGGGTCACTAAGGAACTGACACGTGTTCCAACGGTCAGATTTCAAACACACGCAGCAACTTTACTTGGGCTACAAGTAAAGCTGACTCATCCAGCTCTGGATAAGATTTACTCTCATTGTCTTCGCTCGAAGACATAGGATTTGGTTGAGCATCACTTCAGTCACTCTGACTTTGTTCACTGGGAATCCACTTAACAATACGATGGTTCCTATGACTGAACAAAGAAGAAAAGGAAACAACGAAACAACTAAGTCTTCGCGCTCCATAGTCTTCACGCAATGTCTTCTCTCGTCATAGTCTTCAATGTGAATATCTTCATATACCACCATTGTCATCAATGTCTTCATACATTTTTAGGGGTCATCTCCGATAGGTAAACCGAATCAATGAGGGACTACTACCTGTGTTATCCTGCATTTCTCACAAACACATTAGTCCCTCAACCAGGTTTGTCGTCAATACTCCAAAACCAACTAGGGGTGGCACTAGATGCACTTACAGTCGTACCCCCTAATAACAACCGAATGAACCTTTTTAAACATAGTACAGATACAAACGCTCATATATACGCGCATAAACTCACCCATATGAATGACACACACACATTCTATCCCTATGAGCACTTTCGAGAGACTAAACCGGCATATCATCTTGAGATTTTACGAAGTTACTATACGCTCCTCGTAGTAGACGGGAGCGTCTCCCTCACTGAACGCGCATCGCTAGAAATCCTGAAATGAATTCAGGATAAATGCGAGCACTAGGACATGAACCCTAGTGGACTGGGGATGCCACTATCCTCCTAACCATCCAACCACAGGTTGGTTAGCAACAACCCAATAAACCTAACCACATTATAGACGCATTAGGATCTCTTCCTCTGTAGTGACTGTTGCAGTTCCAATCCTACCCTCACCCGTGGCCCCCTCCGTGAAGCAATCGCCGACAGCCTTACAATGGTGCCGTCGAACACTGCGATGTCATGGTGACGGTACCAACCCAAATCTTCCCAACCAAAGGGCTTCAATCATTGCAAAAAAAACGAAGGGCTTCAAAGAATATATTTTTCTACAAAATTCTTATTCTTTAGAATTCATTCAAAATTACTGTAAACCAAAGGAGGCCTTATGCTCTGAAATGCGGTTACATTGTACATCCCTATGAAATCATGCATTCAACGACTTTGGCAATGGACATTCAAAAAACGGATACTATCTGATCCGCGAACTGTTTCCTAGTTCTCCACTGCAGTGCGGAAGGCACGAGATATCGATGTTGAGTATATGTGTTATGTGCATATTGTGTATTGGGCCCGCCTCCTCGTTCCTTGTATAGCTGAGGTCCGTGGCCCATCTTTGTACATCATATATACGTGCCTATGCACGAGAGCAATACATCGTGCAATTCACATATTCTACATGGTATAAGTTTCCGGGTTCTAACCCCAACCTTCCTGAAGGAAATATGCCCTAGAGGCAATAATAAAGTTATTATTTATTTCCTTATATCATGATAAATGTTTATTATTCATGCTAGAATTGTATTAACCGGAAACATAATACATGTGTGAATACATAAACAAACAGAGTGTCACTAGTATGCCTCTACTTGACTAGCTCGTTGATCAAAGATGGTTAAGTTTCCTAGCCATAGACATGAGTTGTCATTTGATTAACGGGATCACATCATTAGGAGAATGATGTGATTGACATGACCCATTCCGTTAGCTTAGCACTCGATCGTTTAGTATGTTTCTATTGCTTTCTTCATGACTTATACATGTTCCTATGACTATGAGATTATGCAACTCCCGTTTGCCGGAGGAACACTTTGTGTGCTACCAAACGTCACAACGTAACTGGGTGATTATAAAGGAGCTCTACAGGTGTCTTCAAAGGTACATGTTGGGTTGGCGTATTTTGAGATTAGGATTTGTCACTCCGATTGTCGGAGAGGTATCTCTGGACCCTCTCGATATTTTGAGATTACGGAACGAGTAAAGAGACTTGTCGGTAACGAGATTGAACTAGGTATTGAGATACCGACGATCGAATCTCGGGCAAGTAACATACCGATGACAAAGGGAACAACGTATGTTGTTATGCGGTCTGACCGATAAAGATCTTCGTAGAATATGTAGGAGCCAATATGAGCATCCAGGTTCCGCTATTGGTTATTGACCGGAGACGTGTCTCGGTCATGTCTACATTGTTCTCGAACCGTAGGGTCCACACGCTTAAGGTTTTGATGACAGTTATATTATGAGTTTTCATGTACCGAAGGAGTTCGGAGTCCCGAATGAGATCGGGGACATGACGAGGAGTCTCGAAATGGTCGAGACGTAAAGATCGATATATTGGACGACTATATTCGGACATCGGAAAGGTTCTGAGTGGTTCGGGTATTTTTCGGAGTACCGGGGAGTTACGGGAATACGGGGGAAAAGTATTGGGCCTTATTGGGCCATACGGGAAAGAAAGAGGAGCTACCTAGGGCAGGCCGCGCGCCCCCCCAAGGCCTAGTCCGAATTGGACTAGGGGGAGGGGCTGCGCCCCCTCCTTCCTTCCCTTCTCCTTTCCCCTTCCTTGTCTCCTACTCCTACTACATGGAAGGACTCCTAGTTGGACTAGGAAAGGGGGAATCCTACTCCCGGTGGGAGTAGGACTCCCTAGGGCACGCCATAGAGAGGGTCGGCCCTCCCCTCCTCCACTCCTTTATATACGGGGGCAGGGGGCACCCCATAGACACACAAGTTGATCTTCGTGATCGTTCCTTAGCCGTGTGCGGTGCCCCCCTCCACCATATTCTACCTCGGTCATATTGTAGCGGTGCTTAGGCGAAGCCCTGCGACGGTTAAACATCAAGATCGTCACCACGCCGTTGTGCTGACGGAACTCCTCCCCGAAGCTTTGCTGGATCGGAGCCCGGGGAGCGTCATCGAGCTGAACGTGTGCCAAGAACTCGGAGGTGCCGGAGTAACGGTGCTTGGATCGGTTGAACCAGGAAGACGTACGACTACTTCCTCTACGTTGCGTCAACGCTTCCGCTTTGGTCTACGAGGGTACGTAGACAACACTCTCCCCTCTCGTTGCTATGCATCACCATGATCTTGCGTGAGCGTAGGAAACTTTTGAAATTACTACGTTACCCAACAGTGGCATCCGATCCTAGGTTTTATGTGTTGATGTTATATGCACGAGTAGAACACAAGTGAGTTGTGGGCGATATAAGTCATACTGCTTACCAACATGTCATACTTTGGTTCGGCGGTATTGTTGGATGAAGCGGCCCGGACCGACATTACGCGTACGCTTACGCGAGATTGGTTCTACCGACGTGTTTTGCACACAGGTGGCTGGTGGGTGTCAATTTCTCCAACTTTAGTTGAACCGAGTGTGGCTACGCCCGGTCCTTGCGAAGGTTAAAACAACACCAAGTTGACAAACTATCGTTGTGGTTTTGATGCGTAGGTAAGATTGGTTCTTGCTTAAGCCCGTAGCAGCCATGTAAAATTTGCAACAACAAAGTAGAGGACGTCTAACTTGTTTTTGCAGGGCATGTTGTGATGTGATATGGTCAAGACATGATGCTAAATTTTATTGTATGAGATGATCATGTTTTGTAACCGAGTTATCGGCAACTGGCAGGAGCCATATGGTTGTCGCTTTATTGTATGCAATGCAATCGCCCTGTAATGATTTACTTTATCACTAAGCAGTAGCGATAGTCGTAGTAGCATAAGATTGGCGAGATGACAATGATGCTACGATGGAGATCAAGGTGTCACGCCGGTGACGATGGTGATCATGACGGTGCTTCGAAGATGGAGATCACAAGCACAAGATGATGATGGCCATATCATATCACTTATATTGATTGCATGTGATGTTTATCTTTTATGCATCTTATCTTGCTTTGATTGACGGTAGCATTATAAGATGATCCCTCACTAAACTATCATAGTAAAAGTGTTCTCCCTGAGTATGCACCGTTGCGAAAGTTCTTCGTGCTGAGACACCACGTGATGATCGGGTGTGATAGGCTCTACGTTCAAATACAACGGGTGCAAAACAGTTGCACACGTGGAATACTCAGATTTAACTTGACGAGCCTAGCATATAACAGATATGGCCTCGGAACATGGAGACCGAAAGGTCGAGCGTGAATCATATAGTAGATATGATCAACATAGTGATGTTCACCATTGAAACTACTCCATCTCACGTGATGATCGGACATGGTTTAGTTGATATGGATCACGTGATCACTTAGAAGATTAGAGGGATGTCTATCTAAGTGGGAGTTCTTAAGTAATATGATTAATTGAACTTCAATTTATCATGAACTTAGTCCTGGTAGTATTAGCATATCTATGTTGTAGATCAATAGCTCGCGTTGTTGCTTCCCTGTGTTTATTAAAATATGTTCCTAGAGAAAATTGTGTTGAAAGATGTTAGTAGCAATGATGCGGATTGGATCCGCGATCTGAGGTTTATCCTCATTGCTGCACAGAAGAATTATGTCCTTGATGCACCGCTAGGTGACAGACCTATTGCAGGAGCAGATGCAGACGTTATGAATGTTTGGCTAGCTCAATATGATGACTACTTGATAGTTTAGTGCACCATGCTTAACGGCTTAGAATCGGGACTTCAAAGACGTTTTTAATATCATGGACCATATGAGATGTTCCAGGAGTTGAAGTTAATATTTCAAGCAAATACCCGAGTTGGGAGATATAAAGTCTCCAACAAGTTCTATAGCTAAAAGATGGAGGAGAATCGCTCAACTAGTGAGCATGTGCTCAGATTGTCTGGGTACTACAATCGCTTGAATCAAGTGGGAGTTAATCTTCCAGATAAAATAGTGATTGACAGAATTCTCTAGTCACCGTCACCAAGTTAGTAGAACTTCATGATGAACTATAATATGCAAGGGATGACAAAAGTAATTCCCAAGCTCTTCGTGATGCTGAAATCGACGAAGGTAGAAATCAAGAAAAACATCAAGTGTTGATGGTAGACAAGACCACTAGTTTCAAGAAAAGGGCAAAAGGAAGAAGGGGAACTTCAAGAAGAACGGCAAGCAAGTTGCTGCTCAAGTGAAGAAACCCAAGTCTGGTCCTAAGCCTGAGACTAAGTGCTTCTACTGCAAAGGGATTGGTCACTGGAAGCGGAACTACCCCAAGTATTTGGTGGATAAGAAAGGATGGGAAAGTAAACAAAGGTATATTTGATATACATGTTATTTATGTGTACTTTACTAGTGTTCATAGCAAACCCTCAGTATGTGGTACTAGTTCAGTTGCTAAGATTAGTAACTCGAAACAGGAGTTGCACAATGAACAAAGATTAGTTAAGGGTGAAGTGACGATGAGAGTTGGAAGTGGTTCCAAGATTGATATGATCATCATCGCACACTCCCTATACTTTCGGGATTAGTGTGGAACCTAAATAAGTGTTATTCGGTGTTGAGCATGAATATGATTTGATCATGTTTATTGCAATACAGTTATTCATTTAAGTAAGAGAATAAATTGTTGTTCTGTTTACATGATAAAACCTTATATGGTTACACACCAACGAAAATGATTTGTTGGATCTCGATCGTAGTGATACACATAATCATAATATTGAAACCAAAATATGCAAAGTTAATAATGATAGTGCAACTTATTTGTGGCACTGCCGTCTAGGTCATATTGGTGTAAAGCACATGAAGAAACTCCATGCTGATGGGCTTTTTGGAATCACTTGATTATGAATCACTTGATGCTTGCGAACCGTGCCTCATGGGCAAGATGACTAAGACACCGTTCTCCGGAACAATGGAGCAAGCAACAGATTTGTTGGAAATCATACATACTGATGTATGTGGTCCGATGAATATTAAAGCTCACGACAAGTATCATTATTTTCTGACCTTCACAGATGATTTAAGCAGATATGATTATATCTACTTGATGAAACATAAGTCTGAAAAGTTCAAAGAATTTCAGAGTGAAGTTGAAAATCATCGTAACAAGAAAATAAAGTTTCCACGATCTGATCACAGAGACGAATATTTGAGTTACGAGTTTGGTCTTCAATTAAAACAATGTGGAATAGTTTCACAAACTCATGCCACCTGGAACACCACATCATAATGGCGTGTCCGAACATCATAACCGTACTTTATTAGATATAGTACAATCTATGATGTTTCTTACCGATTTACCAATATCGTTTTGGGATCATGCATTAGAGACAGCTGCATTCACGTTAAAAAGGGGCACCATCTAAGTCCGTTGAGACGACACAATATAAACTATGGTTTGGCAATAAACCAAAGTTGTCGTTTCTTAAAGTTTGGGGTTGCGATGCTTATAAGAAAAGGTTTCATCATGATAAGCTCAAACCCAAATCGGAGAAATGTGTCTTCATAGGATACCCAAAGGAGACAGTTGGGTACACCTTCTATCACAGATCCGGAGGCAAGACATTCGTTGCTGAGAATGGATACTTTCTAGAGAAGAAGTTTCTCTTGAAAGAAGTAAGTGGGAGGAAAGTATAACTTGATAAGGTAATTGTACCTTCTCCCTTATTGGAAAGTAGTTCATCACAGAAATCTGTTCTTGTGACTACTACACCAATTAGTGAGGAAGCTAATGATGATGATCATGTAACTTCTGATCAAGTTACTACCGAATCTCGTAGGTAAACCAGAGTGAGATCCGCACCAGAGTGGTACGGTAATCCTGTTCTGGAAGTCATGTTACTAGACCATGACGAACTTGCGAACTATGAGGAAGCGATGATGAGCCCAGATTCCGCGAAATGGTTTGAGGCCATGAAATCTGAGATATGATCCATGTATGAGAACAAAGTATGGACTTTGATGGATTTGCCCGATGATCGGCAAGCCATAGAAAATAAATGGATCTTCAAGAGGAAGACGGACGCTGATAGTAGTGTTACTATCTACAAAGCTAGAATTGTCGCAAAAGGTTTTCGACAAGTTCAAGGTGTTGACTACGATGAGAGTTTCTCACTCGTATCTATGCTTAAGTCTGTCCGAATCATGTTAGCAATTGCTGCATTTTATGAAATCTGGCAAATGGATAAACAAAACTACATTCCTCAATGGATTTATTAAAGAAGAGTTGTATACGATGCAACTAGAAGGTTTTGTCGATCCTAAAGGTGTTAACAAAATATGCAAGCTCTAGCGATCCATCTATGGACTGGTGCAAGCATCTCGGAGTTGGAATATACGCTTTGATAAGTTTATCAAAGCATATAGTTTTATACAGACTTGCGGTGAAGCCTGTATTTACAAGAAAGTGAGTGGGAGCACTACAACATTTCTGATAAGTATATGTAAATGACATATTGTTGATCGGAAATAATGTAGAATTATTCTGCAAAGCATAAAGGAGTATTTGAAAGGAGTTTTTCAAAGAAGGACCTCGGTGAAACTGCTTACATATTGAGCATCAAGATCTATAGAGATAGATCAAGACGCTTGATAAGATTTTTCAATGGGTACATACCTTTACATGATTTTGAAGTAGTTCAAAATGGAACAGTCAAAGAAAGAGTTCTAGCCTGTGTTACAAGGTGTGAAATTGAGTAAGACTCAAAACCCGACCACGACAGAAGATAGAAAGAGAATGAAAGTCATTCTCTATGCATTGGCCATAGATTCTATAAAGTATGCCATGCTGTCGGTGTCAAAACCGGCGGATCTCGGGTAGGGGGTCCCGATCTGTGCGTCAAGGTCGGATGGTAACAGGAGACAAGGGACACTTTATTTTACCCAAGTTCGGGCCCTCTCGATGGAGGTAAAACCCTACTCCTGCTAGATTAATATTGATGATCTGGGTAGTACAAGAGTAGATCTACCACGAGATCAAGGAGGCTAAACCCTAGAAGCTAGCCTATGGGTATGATGATGGTTATGATGTGTTCGTCCTACGGACTACAACCCTCCGGTTTATATAGGCACCGGATAGGGTTAGGGTTACACAGAGTCGATTACATTGGTAGGAGATCTTGAATATCCGCACGCCTAGCTTGCCTTCCACGCCAAGGAAAGAACCTTCCGGACACGGGACGAAGTCTTCAATCTTGTATCTTCATAGTCCTGGAGTCCGGCTGAAGATATAGTTCGGGTATCCGAACACCCCCTAATCCAGGACTCCCTCAGTAGCCCCCGAACCAGGCTTCAATGACGTCGAGTCCAGCGCGCAAATTTGTCTTCGGCATTGCAAGGCGGGTTCCCCCTCCGAATCTTGTGTACCTGTATGAATAATGTTCGTAGCGCTCCTCGGTCTCGGTGCCCAATAATTGCCGTCTTCCACGTGTTGAACGAATGCGAAAAGCCCGGGGGTGTTTTTATATTCACACCCTTGGTCATATAAACGAGCCGCCTATTTAACGGGATGGGGATCTAGATCCAAACCACATCTTCTCCCCGCGAGTTATCATCAGAGCGTCTCCAGAAAAGGCCCATTCCAACATGGCCAGCCGTCGTAGCTCCTCCCCTCGCCCCTCCAGCCCCAAATCCGGAGACTGGGAGAGTTGCACCATCCCACACAGCGAGTTAGTGTCACTGCAGGCCAAAGGATTCCTTCCCCAAGCATATATGGTCCCGGTCCGAGCCGGACTCGCCACCTACAACGGCGGCAAGCAAGCGGAGAGCACCCCCAATCCTTCTAAAGGAGAGCGGGTGTGCCTCGTCCCTTATTTATTAAGGGGTCTGGGATTTCCAATTCATCCATTCCTCCGCGGGCTTCTGGAGTTCTACGGCCTCCAGCTGCACAACCTCACGCCTGGCTCCGTGCTACATATTGCAGGCTTCGTTGCCCTTTGCGAGCTATTTTTAGGCGTCGAGGCTCATTTTACGCTGTGGAAGAGGTTGTTCTGCTTGGTGCCCCGTTCTCAGAAGGGGTCTATATACCAAGTGGGCGGAGCCGAAATATGGCGCATCGCCGGGATCGGATACCTATCCGGAACCCCAAAGAAGGCGTCCGAGGACTGGCCTTCAGAATGGTTCTACATAGACGACGTCCCGCTGCCGGACCCTGTCCGGGTCGGCCTCCCTGAGTTCAGCATGGCTCCCTTAAAGAAACGCTTAAGTTGGCGTCCGCGGAGCTCTCAGAGAGAAAGCAACAGAGACGTTCTTTACCTGATGGGCCGGATAAGACTGTTGGCTCATTCCGGACTAACCATGATTGGAGTCATGGCCGCATGTATTATGCGGGGGGTGCAGCCGCTTCAATATAGGAGTCACCCCATGTGGGATTTCAACAGGGAGGATGACGCCACCCGTTACGGCCGCAAGGGGCCAGACACAGCTGCCGCTCTAGTAAAGATTCTAACATCTTTGTACAAGGGAGAAAAGGAGGACTTCCTCCGCGTCAACCCGCGGGCCGGATTCACTATGTATGAACCTCCAAGTTGGGTAAGTGAACAATTGCACTTGCCCGCTTATTTAATGCTCCCATGACTAGATACGTAATCTGGTGATTTCAATGCAGGAGCTTCGACTGGAGGTAAAGGATATCAACAGCTGCCCTCCATAGCCTGAGGACCCAGAACGGTCCCTCGATCCGGACTCCAAAGAGGATCCGGACATATCGGTGGAGCTCATCAACGGGGTGTTCCACCAGTTAAGCAAAGATAATACCTTGGTGGCCATTACGGCTGATTATCCCGGGTTAATCCCGGCCTCCCAGGTGACATAAACCGGAGTGTTTATTCCCGCAAGAGAGATTCCGTCCTTACATATTCCGGTGTTTCTGACGACAACCGTATTTTACAGGGGAGATTTCCGAGGAGGGAGGCCGAACCTGCGGCGACTGGCCAACGAGGAGCCGCCGGGCCCCGTGGGGTAAAAAGGGATGAAGTCCGGACTAAGAGTTCGGCACAAAGGTATAACGCGCCCTCTGTCTTCCTGGCGTTATTCTGTCAGGGCATGTTAACATCCGTACTGTTTCCAGGACGAAGAGGCCTCGCCGAACTATATCCGGAGGGGCCGCCAACCGCGCCTCTACCAGCCAGGCCCCAACGTCTGGTCCGGAGGCAGGGACAAACACCAGGCTTGCGCTGGACGCTCCTCCAACAGAGGACGCGGACCGGCTATCTGCCACAAATTCAGAAGTGGAGAGCGCCATGAACCATAGGCGTCGCCGGACAGTTCTACGCGACGCTTGTTTCTCCCGAGAGGCCTTAGACGCCTTCAATTCGGGAGATGCGTACCTTCGTGCTGCTCAAGATGGTTTAGCCAGAGCCACGGAGCAGTATGTGAAAGACATACGGGTAAGAAAATTTAAATATATATATACCAGTAGCCCCCGAGACTTGAAACAATTAAACTAACTGATTTAAGGATCATATAATATGTAGGTTCTTACTGAGAAGAACACCGTGCTGTCCCAGGAGCTGGAGAAGTGCAAGGCCCAACTAGAGGCCGCACTAGCCGCAACAGGGGAGCCCAAAGGGACCCCCTCAGGTATGATATACTTTGAGAGATTAGTATTGTGCGGCTTATGTGCGAATCTGACAATTAATGTTACAGATGGTGCCGGACTAGATCCGGAGAGGCAACAACTCTTACGCCAGTTAAAGGCTGGCGAGAGTACGTTGACAAGGGTGAGGTGAGAGAAGAATGATCTTCAGGATGCCAACACCAAGCTGGATGTTGAACTGAAAGACGTTCGTGGCCAGCTATCTGACTCCACGAAGGAGAATCAGCGTCTTCGACGCGGCATATTTAGTAAGTGCTTGAGCGAACCCTTTGAAAAAAAGGAGTTCGGCGAGGAAGACGAATAACAGAAGGTACACTCATAGGTCGTCCTGCAGAGGAGATGCCCGGTTCTACGGGTGACCTTCTCCCCGAACTCCTGCAACTGCACGAACGAATTCGGCAGGCAATGCAAGGGGTTGCCCGGGCCTTATGGCCTGCCCACTCCACGCCCGAGGGCCTTGGAGAGCTTGCGGAGAAGCTGACGGGAGCTCGGCGGCGCATCCGGTTGTGGAAGATATCAGCCTGCCGACAAGGCGCGAGGGAGGCCTGGGCCATGGTGAAGACCCGCTTTACGAAGTCTAACCCCAATCACATGGCCGAGGTCGGACCAGTGGGGCCTGACGGGAAGGAGATCCCTGTGAGCTTGGTGTATGACCAGGTAGAGCTGGCCGCAAAGTATTCCCAGCAGGACTGTAAATTAGACAGCCTGTTAGATGGTATAGAGGAGGAATACGATCAGTCAAGATGACTATGTAATTTATAATTGACATGTGTAATGCCTTCTAGCCGGATTGTAGATCGTTTGTCGTTGCCGACCTTTTCGCTTCGACCTCGGGACCTGACGGTCCGGAGTGTGTCCGAATACCATAACGGCTATATAAAAGCCGGGGTATGCATGGAGACCAGGCGTAGGGGTCATTAGTGCTTTATCAGACAAGTGCCCAACTAGTTATGTTATATTACATGGTTAGTAAGAAACATCTTCCAGAGAGAATAGTTCCGTTAAGGGTTCCTTTCGCTGGGGTGGCGTGCCCTAAAGTGCACGTCCAGACTGCAAATGCAGAAGATCATCTGGGGGCATGTATAAAATAAAAAGGTTCATCTTTAGTTCACCGACCGAATATTCCCTTAAGAACGCTAGCTTTCGGCTTCACCCAGTCTGAGGTACACATCCGGCTTATCCGGCAGTAACAATTGCAGAGGTGCTCCCTTTACCGCCTAGCCGAGCAATCGGGAACGTAGGGGTAAGCACAGGAGCCAGGCAACCCAGCTTGGCCAAAACTTAAGTCATATCGATGCATATAATGGCGAAGAAAAGGTGCATGCGGAAGTCTGACGCATGCGTTGGGTGTGAAACCCATATATATAAGCTTCTGTTAAAGAAGCCCCCAGGTTTATGGAGCGTGGATAGCGCGTCATATAATGAGCCTTTTACGGGCTAGAAAAGAAAAGAGTAGTAGACAAAGTAAAAAAAAGGTATAAATGTAAATAATGGACAGAGGAAGGAGACAAACACAGAGTCCGGCGCTAGGCATAGAATCTTCGGAGACGTGTGGTGTTCCATGGGTTCGGCTCGAGTCGGTTGTCCGACGCATCTCGCAGGCGGTGCGCTCCACCAGTTAGGACTTGGTCGATTATGAATGGACCTTCCCATTTGGGCTTGAGTTTGTTCTTTTGCTTATCCGGCAGGCGCAGAACTAGTTCACCAACGTTGTAATTTTTGGCCCGTACTTCTCTGCTTTGATATCTTCGAGCTTGCTGTTGATAGAATGCGGTACGGGCCTTAGCCACGTCACGCTCTTCCTCTAAGGCGTCCAGGTTGCCCTGCCGATCAAGCTCGGCTTCTCTTTCTTCGTACATGCGCACTCGAGGTGAGTCATGAATTATGTCGCAGGGCAGAATCGCCTCAGCGCCGTACACCATAAAGAATGGCGTGAATCGGGTGGTACGATTTGGCGTGGTTCGCAGCCCCCAGAGTACGGAGTCGAGCTCCTCTACCCAGTGCATATCAGATTCCTTGAGGGACCGCACTAGTCTGGGTTTGATGCCGCTCATGATGAGACCATTTGCACGTTCGACTTGACCGTTAGTTTGTGGGTGATAGACAGAAGCGTAGTCGAGCTTAATGCCCATGTTTTTGCACCACAGCTTTACTTCATCAGAGGTGAAGTTTGTGCCGTTATCGGTGATAATGCTGTGGGGGACACCATAACGGTGTACGACCCCGGATACGAAGTCTATCATAGGTCCGGATTCAGCCGTCTTGACAGGCTTGGCTTCTATCCATTTGGTGAATTTATCCACCATGACCAATAAGTATTTTTTCTTGTGGGTTCTGCCTTTAAGGGGTCCCACCATATTGAGCCCCCAGACCGCGAAAGGCCAAGTGATGGGGATAGTTCGGAGGGCGTTGGGTGGCATATGGCTTTGGTTGGCAAAGAGTTGGCAACCGACGCACCGTTTGACTAGGTCCTGAGCGTCTGCTCTAGCCGTCGGCCAATAGAAGCCAGTACGGAAAGCCTTGCTTACAAGGGACCGAGCCGCGGCGTGATGGCCATCGAGTCCGGCATGAATTTCAGCCAACAGACTCCGGCCTTCCTCTTCCGAGATACACCTTTGAAGGACTCCTGTAGTGCTTTTCTTATATAGCTCTCCCTCGTGGACTTTATAGGCTTTAGATCGCCGCACTATGCAGCGTGCCTCGTTTTGGTCCTCGGGGAGTTCCTGCCTAGTAAGGTAGGCTAGGAATGGTTCCGTTCACGGGGCGATGACCGCCATTATTGCGTGGGCTGAGGGTGTAATTTCGGTGGCGGGGCCGCCGATTATGTCTGATTGTTCGGCATTGGGTTGTGCGGTTATGCCCGGGCTATTATCCGAGGGTTCCCCCTCCCATGCTACAGATGGCTTGAATAATCTTTCTAAGAAGATGTTGGGGGGACTGCATCTCGTTTTGCTCCAATGCGTGCCAGGACGTCCGCTGCCTGATTATTTTCTCGGGCTATGTGATGGAACTCCAGTCCCTCGAACCGAGCTGACATTTTTAGTACGACATTGCGATAAGCTGCCATTTTTGGGTCTTTGGCGTCGAAGTCGCCATTTATTTGGGATATCGCGAGGTTTGAGTCCCCGCGTACTTCCAGGCGTTGAATGCCCATGGATACCGCCATCCGGAGGCCATGTAGAAGGGCCTCGTATTCGGCTGCATTGTTGGAGTCCGTGTACATAATTTGGAGTACATATTGGACTGTATCTCCTGTAGGGGACGTCAAAACGACGCCAGCCCCCAGTCCGGCCAGCATTTTGGAGCCGTCAAAATGCATGATCCAGTTTGAGTACGTGCCGTACTCTTTAGGGAGTTCGGCCTCTGTCCATTCGGCGACGAAGTCGGCTAGGACTTGCGATTTAATTGCTCGCCGTGGCTTGTAGGTTATATCGAACGGGAGGAGCTCTATGGCCCATTTTGCTATCCGGCCTATTGCATCGCGGTTGTTGATAATATCGTTGAGTGGTACTTCCGAGGCTACTGTAATAGAACACTCTTGAAAGTAGTGTCGTAGCTTCCGGGATGCCATGAATACCGCGTATGCGATTTTTTGATAATGCGGGTACCGTGATTTGCATGGTGTGAGGACAGTGGACACATAGTAAACCGGCCTTTGAAGGGGTAATTTATGTCCGTCCGTTATCCGTTCGACGACGAGTACTGCGCTAACAAGTTGATGGGTTGCGGCAATGTACAGTAGCATGGGTTCGCCAGTATTCGGCGCGGCCAGGACGGGGTTTGTTGCCAAGATGGCCTTTATTTCCTCGAGTCCGGCCGTGGCAGCGTCCGTCCACTCGAAGTGTTCGGTGCGCCTAAGGAGGCGGTAAAGGGGTAGTGCCTTTTCTCCCAAGCGGGAGATGAAGCGGCTTAAGGCCGCCACGCATCCGGTGAGTTTCTGAATTTGCTTGAGATCTTTTGGGACATCCAATTGTGACAAAGCTTAGATTTTAGCTGGATTTGCTTCAGGATACAATGAAGCCCAGGAGCTTTCCGGCTGGGACGCCGAAAACACATTTTTCTGGATTGAGCTTGATGTCGTATTTTCGCAGGTTGTCGAATGTAAGTCTCAAGTCGTCTACTAGAGATTCGACGTGTCTTGATTTAACGACCACATCATCTACGTACGCCTCCACTATTTTGCCGATCTGGTTTGCCAAACATGTTTAAATCATGCGCTGATATGTCGCGCCGGCGTTTTTGAGCCCAAAGGGCATTGTGTTGAAGCAGAATGGGCCGTATGGCGTGATGAATGCTGTTGCAGCTTGGTCGGGTTCTGCCATCTTTATTTGATGGTAACCGGAGTATGTGTCAAGGAAACACAGGGAATCGTGTCCTGCGGTGGCATCGATGATTTGATCAATTCGAGGGAGGGGAAAGGGATCCTTTGGGCAGGCCTTATTAACGTCTTTGAAGTCGACACACAGGCGCCAGGATTTGTCGTTCTTTGGTACCATTACCAGGTTTGCTAGCCAGTCCGGGTGTTTGATATCTCTAATGAATCCGGCCTCCAATAATTTGGCTAGCTCCTCTCCCATGGCCTGTCTCTTTGGTTCGGAGAAACGCCGAAGGGTTTGTTTGACAGGTTTGAATCCTTTCTGGATATTTAAGCTGTGCTCGGCCAGCCTGCGTGGGATTCCTGGCATATCTGAGGGGTGCCAAGCGAAAATATCCCAGTTCTCTCATAGGAACTCGCGCAGTGCGGCGTTTACATCAGGGCTCAATTGTGCCCCGATGGAGGCTGTTTTATTCGGGTCCGTTGGGTGGACCTGGAATTTGACTATTCCGTCCGCTGGTTTGAAGGATGTGGATTTGGATCTCTTATCGAGTATCACATCATCCCTGCTCACCGTGGATCGCAACGCCGTCAGCTCTTCGGCCGCTAAGGCTTCAGATAGTGCCTCGAGGGCCAATGCGGCTGTCTTGTTTTCGGCGCGAAGTGCTATGTCCGGATCACTAGCGAGAGTGATAATTCCATTTGGCCCAGGCATCTTAAGCTTCATGTACCAGTAATGGGGTATGGCTTGGAAAACTGTGAATGCCTCTCGTCCTAATATAGCGTGATATCCGCTTCTGAACGAGGCCACCTGGAACGTGATTTGTTCGGACCTGTAATTATCTGGCGTGTCGAATACCACATCTAGTGTGATCTTTCCGGTGCAGCGCGCTTCCTGACTGGGGATTATTCCTCTAAAGGTTGTGCTGCTTCGCTCACTGTAGTTCCAGTCTATTTCCATCTTTTGGAGGGTTTCCTCGTAGATGAGGTTCAATCTGCTGCCTCCGTCCATAAGTACCTTTGCGAGGCGACAGCCGTCCACTATGGGACTGAGAACCAATGCGGCTGGCGCTCTGGCTGTTCGAAATTTAGGTTCGTCGCTCGCATTGAAGGTGATGGCAGTATTGCTCCATGGATTTATGGTCGCTACTTGGTAGACTTCGGCGAGGCTGCGAAGTGTTCTTTTTTGCATGTTATTTGATGCGAAAGTCTCGGAGATTGTGAGAACGGTACTGAAATTCTCGGGCTGGTTTCCTTCGACCTCTGGATTTAGGAGGTCCTCGCCAATTTTGGCCACCTGCCGGAGTATCCAACATGCCCTGAGGCTGTGAGTTGGGGTGGCATCCTCTATACTATGAATCTTGCAGGGTCCATCGAGCCACCTTTCTAGCGCGGTTCCGTGCCCCCTAGAGGGTTTTGATTTTTTATTTAATCCGGGCGCTTTGCTGTAGTGCGCCCTTTTGATTCGGACGGGATTGCTATTCAAGGCCGGATTATCCCAAAATTTAATTTCGGTTTTCCGAGCACTTTCCATCGTACAGTATTTTTGTACTATGGACGCCAAGTCAGCAAAGCGCGTAATATTACGAAGACTTATGGCGTTGAGTATCCCCTTGTCCGTGTAGTTACTTCAGAAGATTGAAATCGCGTCTCCCTCGTGGCAGTCCTTTATCCTGTTCATAAGCAGGAGGAATCTGGCCCAGTAATGATGTACTGTTTCTTCGGGCATCTGCTTGATTTGGGAGAGATCGCTTAAGATCGGACGAGCGGAATTCATTAGATCTGATACTTCGCCCGGTTTGCTGTTCGGAGGCCGAACGACCTCCGGATTCCGAGATCCGGAGTCCTGTATGTTTTCCGGTCTGCCTGGTTCAAAGCCCAGGTCTTGGGTTGTATCCTCCCCTCCGTGGATATCCAGCATGGAGGGTTCCGGAATTCGGACGTAACTGGTCCTTAAGATTGATGAAGGGTCACCGCATTGTGTTTCCACCACAGTAACATGATGGGTGGCTTGGGGAGAGTTGATTTCCCTTAAATCGGGTTTAGGCCCAACCTGGTCGTAGTTTGTAGCGACCCCCAAGGCGGCGATGCGATCCAGGAGCTCGTTTATGGAGGAGAGCTCCACCGGATCTAGCTGCTCGGCCAATTCCGAGCTGACGCGGAGATTGTTTTCGATGACCCGAGACGTCACCGTCGGCGTAATGGCCGAACGGGCGGTCATGAGAAAACCACCCAGCCGGAGTGGTTGGCCGATAGCCAAAGCTCCCTCAGTGACGGCGCCGTCTTTAAAGACGGGAAAAGGCATCCTTCCTGATTGCAACAGCACAGAGGAACTCTCAATGAAAGCACCAATGTCGGTGTCAAAACCGGCGGATCTCGGGTAGGGGGTCCCGATCTGTGCGTCAAGGTCGGATGGTAACAGGAGACAAGGGACACTTTATTTTACCCAGGTTCGGGCCCTCTCGATGGAGGTAAAACCCTACTCCTGCTAGATTAATATTGATGATATGGGTAGTACAAGAGTAGATCTACCACGAGATCAAGGAGGCTAAACCCTAGAAGCTAGCCTATGGGTATGATGATGGTTATGATGTGTTCATCCTACGGACTACAACCCTCTGGTTTATATAGGCACCGGATAGGGTTAGGGTTACACAGAGTCGGTTACATTGGTAGGAGATCTTGAATATCCGCACGCCTAGCTTGCCTTCCACGCCAAGGAAAGAACCTTCCGGACACGGGACGAAGTCTTCAATCTTGTATCTTCATAGTCCTGGAGTCCGGCTGAAGATATAGTTCGGCTATCCGAACACCCCCTAATTCAGGACTCTCTCACATGCTGTGTACCAGATCTATTGTATACCCTACACTGATTTTGGCAAGGGAGTACAATAGTGATCTAGGAGTAGATCACTGGACAGCGGTCAAAATTATCCTTAATGGAATAAGGATATGTTTCTCGATTATGGATGTGACAAAAAGGTTCGTCGTAAAGGGTTACGTCGATGCAAATTTTGACACTGATATAGATGACTCTAAGTCTCAATCTGGATACGCATTGAAAGTGGGAGCAATTAGCTAGAGTAGCTCCATGCAGAGCATTGTTGACACAGAAATTTGCAAAATACATACGGATCTGAATATATGGCAGACCCGTTGACTAAACTTCTCTCACAGGCAAAACATGATCACACCTTAGTACTCTTTGGGTGTTAATCACATAGCGATGTGAACTAGATTATTGACTCTAGTAAACCCTTTGGGTGTTGGTCACATGACGATGTGAACTATGGGTGTTAATCACATGGTAATATGAACTAGATTATTGACTCTAGTGCAAGTGGGAGACTGAAGGAAATATGCCCTAGAGGCAATAATAAAGTTATTATTTATTTCCTTATATCATGATAAATGTTTATTATTCATGCTAGAATTGTATTAACCGGAAACATAATACATGTGTGAATACATAAACAAACAGAGTGTCACTAGTATGCCTCTACTTGACTAGCTCGTCGATCAAAGATGGTTAAGTATCCTAGCCATAGACATGAGTTGTCATTTGATTAACGGGATCACATCATTAGGAGAATGATGTGATTGACATGACCCATTCCGTTAGCTTAGCACTCGATCGTTTAGTATGTTGCTATTGCTTTCTTCATGACTTATACATGTTCCTATGACTATGAGATTATGCAACTCCCGTTTGCCGGAGGAACACTTTGTGTGCTACCAAACGTCACAACGTAACTGGGTGATTATAAAGGAGCTCTACAGGTGTCTTCAAAGGTACATGTTGGGTTGGCGTATTTTGAGATTAGGATTTGTCACTCCGATTGTCGGAGAGGTATCTCTAGGCCCTCTCGATATTTTGAGATTACGGAACGAGTAAAGAGACTTGCCGGTAACGAGATTGAACTAGGTATTGAGATACCGATGATCGAATCTCGGGCAAGTAACATACCGATGACAAAGGGAACACCGTATGTTGTTATGCGGTCTAACCGATAAAGATCTTCGTAGAATATGTAGGAGCCAATATGAGCATCCAGGTTCCGCTATTGATTATTGACCGGAGACGTGTCTCGGTCATGTCTACATTGTTCTCGAACCGTAGGGTCCGCACACTTAAGGTTTCGATGACAGTTATATTATGAGTTTTCATGTACCGAAGGAGTTCGGAGTCCCGAATGAGATCGGGGACATGACGAGGAGTCTCGAAATGGTAGAGACATAAAGATCGATATATTGGACGACTATATTCGGACATCGGAAAGATTCTGAGAGGTTCGGGTATTTTTCGGAGTACTGGGGAGTTACGGGAATACGGGGGAAAAGTATTGGGCCTTATTGGGCCATACGGGAAAAAGAGAGGAGCTGCCTAGGGCAGGCCGCGCGCGCCCCCCAAGGCCTAGTCCGAATTGGACTAGGGGGAGGGGCTGCGCCCCCTCCTTCCTTCCCTTCTCCTTTCCCCTTCTTTGTCTCCTACTCCTACTACATGGAAGGACTCCTAGTTGGACTAGGAAAGGGGGAATCCTACTCCCGGTGGGAGTAGGACTCCCTAGGGCGCGCCATAGAGAGGACCGGCCCTCCCCTCCTCCACTCCTTTATATACGGGGGCAGGGGGGCACCCCATAGACAAACAAGTTGATCTTCGTGATCGTTCCTTAGCCGTGTGCGGTGCCCCCTCCACCATATTGTACCTCGATCATATTGTAGCGGTGCTTAGGCGAAGCCCTACGACGGTTGAACATCAAGATCGTCACCACACCGTCGTGCTGACGGAACTCCTCCCCGAAGCTTTGCTGGATCGGAGCCCGGGGAGCGTCATCGAGCTGAACGTGTGCCAAGAACTCGAAGGTGCCGGAGTAACGGTGCTTGGATCGGTTGAACCAGGAAGACGTACGACTACTTCCTCTACGTTGCGTCAACGCTTCCGCTTCGGTCTACGAGGGTACGTAGACAACACTCTCCCCTCTCGTTGCTATGCATCACCATGATCTTGCGTGAGCGTAGGAAAATTTTGAAATTACTACGTTACCCAACACTTCCGCCGCCACCGCCGGCCGCTGCTTCTCCCTTTCCCTGTAGCCGCCGTCCGCGCGCCTCCCGCGCATCCCGCTACACCCGCATTGCTAGCTCCCGCCGCCTGCCGCTGCATCCATTGCTAGCTCCATCTGCATCCATCGCTAGCTCCAGCCGCACGGTGCACATATACGTACGTGCATGCAAGCACGGTGCACATGCACGTTCGTGCATGCAAGCTCGAGCAATCAACCACATCCGACGTGGACGGCGTCGCGCAGCTAGCGAACGCCCAAGCAATCAACCACATCAACACAGCTGCGCAGAAAACTCTTTCGCTCCGATGGTGTCCGGCCCGTCTGCCGCTGTCTCTGACGTCCCGCCGACGACGCCCTCTAGCGCGGCTTTGCCGCTGGCGTACTATGGCACGGCCCTGCCACCGCCAGCGCTCTTCGGCCAGTCCCGTTACGGGCCCTCTAGCACGGCTCCGCCGCCGGCATCCTGTGGCGCGGCCCCGCCGCGGCCGCCGCCCTCCGGCCAGTTCCGCTACGGGCCCTCTGGCGCGCCTCCTCTGCCGGCATCCTACGGCGCGGCCCCGCCACCGTCGGCGCTCTCCAGCCAGTCCGTGGTCGCCCCGCCGCCGGTGCCGTCTCTGCCCGTCGACCCCTTGTTGTTGTGCGGGGCGTTTGATGCGCCCATTCCCACGTACGGGAATCCTACGTATGGGGCTCCGCCCGTGTACGGGTTTCCCAGATACTGATGGGGGTCGTCAGCAGGCCAGCACCTGCCCGCTGGGCAGCAGCCAGCCGGTGCTCAGCACCTGCAGCATCTGTCAGCGGGCCAGCAGGTTTTTTCGGTGGGCCATCCGGCCTACCCGGCCTCGCAGTCGCAGCCGGGGCTGCTACCCATATCGTATGGAAAGTACCCACCGCCGCAACCCAGCGACGGCTACGACCTCGCCATGGCGTCTCCGTCCCCCTCGCCGGCCCTGCCACCAGCGCCCTGGGATCCGGTGCTCCTCCCCGCACTGCATGTCGCTCCTACGCCGAATAACTACACTGGAGGTGGTGATTGGTACATGGACACCGGTGCTACGGCTCACATGTTTGCTCATCCTGGTAACCTTGCCTCCTTCATTCATGTCTCTACCGACCGCCGCATCATTGTCGGCGACGGTTCCACACTTCCTATCACACATATTGGACACACTTCTTTTCCTTCTAGTTCTACTCCATTATCTTTGTCTAACATACTTGTGTCATCTCATCTTATTAAGAATCTCATTTCTGTTCGTTGTTGAACTCGTGAAAATCCTGTTACCGTTGAATTTGACGAGCTTGGTTTTTGTGTTAAAGACGCTCGAACCAGGATAGTACTTCACCGATGTGACAGCCCCGACAAGCTCTATCCGATGCACTCGCCTTCATCCACCACCACCGCACCGGTTGCTCTCTCCGCTGGAATCGATCTCTGGCACGCTCGCTTGGGTCATCCCAACCCCATCACACTACGTCATATTCTTAGGAGTTTTAGTTTCACTTGCAATAAGATCGAGGATCATACTTGTCATGCTTGTCGAGTCGGCAAACATGTTCGTCTGTCGTTTAATAATTTCACCATCATTGCTTCTTTTCCTTTTCAGTTGATTCATAGCGATGTGTGGACTTCTTCTATTCCCGGTAACTTGGGCTATTTATATTATCTGGTCATTATTGATGATTATTCTCATTAAGTCGGATGCACTCTCTACCTTGACGGCTTTTTAGTCCTATGTCCGCACGCAGTTTGGGCGTCCCATCCTTGCGCTTCAGACGGACAATGGAAAAGAGTTCGACAACCTCGCTTTTCGCACCTTTTTGTCGCATCACGGTACAGTTTTCCGCCTCACATGCCCGTACACTTCACAGCAGAACGGTCGAGCCGAACGCGTCCTTCGCACT
This sequence comes from Aegilops umbellulata, assembly GCA_032464435.1. Classification (NCBI taxonomy): domain Eukaryota; kingdom Viridiplantae; phylum Streptophyta; class Magnoliopsida; order Poales; family Poaceae; genus Aegilops; species Aegilops umbellulata. The sequence continues at coordinate 377,190,668 of CP136058.1, read as the reverse complement.
CTGAATGACTGCGTTCGCACGCTCCTGTTTCATGCCAACGTGCCGCCTCGTTTCTGGCCGGACGCACTCGCCACTGCATCACTTCTTCTTAACATTAGACCCTGCCGCCCACGGTGAAACTATGCACCTCACCATCTTCTCTTTGGTATGCCCTCGTCTTATGACGACTTGCATATTTTTGGGTGCTTTTGCTATCCCAGCACTGTCGACACTGCTTCTCACAAGCTTGCGCCTCGATCTGTCGCTTGCATCTTCATCGGCTACCCCTCAAACTCCAAGGGATATCGGTGCTACGATCCCGTCTCCCACCGTGTGTTCACCTCCCGACACGTTTACTTTGATGAGCATGTGTTTTCATTTCACCATGTATCCCCGGCTGTTCCTCCCGTCACTGGTGACGCGGGCTCCTCGACACCTCTCCCAGGGGGCTCGTGCGCCTTTCTTGGCCCGCCCCCTGGCTTTGAGGCGCGCCCCCCGCGACACCTCCTACAGCCGCGGCGCTGGCGCCCCCGTCGCCCCCGACATTGGCGCCCACGACCCCCCGGCGCCCCCGACATCGGCGCCCACGGCACCCCCGGCAGCCCCTACGTTGGCGCCCGTGGCCCCCCTGGTGCCCGCGCCCTCCTGGTGCCTGCGCCCCCTGGTGCCCGCGGCCCCCACGGCGCCCGCGGCCCTCGCGGCCCCCTCGGCGCCCCCGGCGCCGGCCCCCGCAGCGCCCCCGGCCCCCTCGGCGCCTGTGGCCGGTCCGGTTACCCGCGCCCGTACGGGCGTTTTTCGCCCGAGCTCGCGCTACGCCTCGGATGACTACGTCCATGCGGCGTCCACCTCCGAGCCGTCGACGTTGCCGTCCTCCATTCGAGCCGCTCTTCGTGACCCGCTCTGGATGACTGCGATGCAAGAGGAGTTTGATGCCCTGTTGCGCAACCGGATGTGGCAGCTTGTTCCCCGTCCCCGGCATGCCAACGTGATTACCGGGAAGTGGGTCTTTAAACACAAGCTCCGTCCTGATGGTACCCTTGATCGCTACAAAGCGCGTTGGGTCGTTCGTGGCTTCCGGCAGCGTGCTGGCATCGACTTCACCAACACCTTCGCTCCGGTCGTCAAGCCCGACACGATACGCACGGTTCTCCACCTTGCGGTCTCCCGTGCTTGGCCGATGCACCAGATGGACGTCTCCAACGTCTTCCTCCATGGTCACCTCGAGGAGCAGGTCTTCTGCCAGCAGCCCACCGGGTTTGTTGACCCGGCGTTCCCGACCACGTGTGCCTGCTTTCGCGGTCCTTGTACGGACTCAAGCAGGCTCCACGCGCTTGGTACCAGCGCATCGTGGTGTTTCTCCACCAGTTTAGGTTCCGCTCTACCCGCTCGGACGCCTGCAATTCACATATTCTACAATCGAGACAATGAATCTTGAAAAAACAGACAAATAAAAAGAAACTCATAAGCTTCCGAGGCTCTGAGCGAACGGAAAAAAACTGCTGCCCCGAAAGGCGATTGCCGTAGCAAAACAGTGGATGTATGCTGCCCTTGAGAGGGCCGGAGAAAAATCGCTGCGAAATGAGACCACACATTAGCTCCCGGCCGAACAGCTCCACCGGCAACGAGACGGCACAGAAGCATACGGCCAACGCATCAGCAGCGAGCAACGAGACCGCAGAGCCACAGCCCACAGGACACCGACGCTCCTCCGGAATCAGGACGTACACAACGCCGCCGCAGCCCACACCGGCCGGTGCCGCACGCACGCACAGCTTCCTCAACTTGACGTCGTCCACCAGTGCCTGATACTACGAGAGAACCGAAAGCTACGCCGCGATAAAACTCCGCCACTCCTTTTGCCGCTGCGCAGCCAGTTGCTTGGGATACGGACAGAAGCGGCCTTGATGCCTTTGATGGGCTTGACGGGTGCGTGTGATCTTGCCTTGTTTGGAGCCATACTCGGGGATGGTTTGGTCCACCTGACGTCCAAGTTTCTAACTACCATCACGCTAACTTTTTCTATGCGGCTAGCAAGACTTCGGTCTCATTCTCAATCAATCCTTGCATCGAAATTTTGTTTAGCCTAAGTAAATTTCTTTTTGCGGGTTAGCCTAAGTATTTTCGTATTTGATGAGATTACTGGCTGAAGCATGAATTCAATATGAACCACAAAGAAGAGAAAGGGATGGCATGAACGTGCATTGGATCAAAATCCCCTTGTGTGCCATTTTGTATGATTTTTTTTAACCGGGCTAATTCCTTTCATTAATCACAAGTCATAACGGAAATAACCATTTTGTATGATATGATCATGTTCATTGGATCTCAAGGATGCTTGCAGCTTAAGGGATGAGCGCAACTGAATTAGAACAATCATTATGTGGAAATTAAACCACCTACCAAGTAGTATATGTCCAAGCATATTCTGATGGTATCACCATTCATGGTGCAGATCTGTCAACATCCACGTCACATTCATAATCCAGACAAGGATTTAAGTCCGTCACAATCGCCTAATTATGATTCCATGCTACTATTGATTACACTGTAATTTAGACACAGATATCGATTGGAAAGCAACCACATGGTGTTGTTTTCTCCACCGCTACCAAGAGGTCCAAAACCATGAGTTTTATGTGGCTTCAGAAGTGGTGACAATGATGTGATACTCCTACTCAAATATTTGGCTGGAAACTGTGGCAGAGATCAAGCAAAACAGTTTAGTACATAGCCATGAATTGGGACAAAAAAATTTTAAGGAGTGTTGCCTGCCACTACACGATACTCAGGGTGGTTCACTGAATTCGTTTGGGAAAAGTAGCGAATCATTTAGCAACTTTATTAAATGTGCAATTGATAAGCCGGCTTCGTCTTCACATCACTATGATTATATGGCATTATCTGCGACAAGGTGACTCAGTATCGCCCATGCTATTCAATATAGTGGCAGATATGCTAGCGGTCATGATTGAGCGTGCCAAGATTGATGGCCAAATAGATGGGGTAGTAAATCATCTAGTTGATGGTGGTCTCTCTATACTTCAATATGTCGACGATACAATTCTCTTCATGGATCATGACCTTGAGAAAGCGAGAAATCTGAAATTAATTTTATCAGCATTCGAGCAACTATCGGGTCTTAAGATCAATTTTCATAAAAGTGAATTGTTTTGTTTTGGCGAGGCTCAAGACGAGGCTCACCTGTACGCTGAACTGTTCGGATGCGGGTTGGGCCAGTTTCCAATCACATATTTGGGGATACCGATACATTATCGGAGACTCACAAATGCTGAATGGAAACACGTCGAGGAGAGACTGCAAAAAAGACTTAGCAGTTGGAAAGGTAAACTGTTGTCTCTTGGTGGAAGATTGGTCCTCATAAATTCAGTACTAAGTAACATGGTACTATATATGATCTCCTTTTTCCAGTTGCCGAAAGGGGTTTTACATAGATTGGATTATTTCTGATCAAGATTCTTTTGGCAATTAGATAGTGAGAGGAGAAAATATCGACTAGCTAAATGGAGTGTGGTTTGCCGTCCCAAAGACCAAGGCGGGTTGGGCATTCATGACCTTGAGGTTAAGAATAGGGCCCTCCTTGGCAAATGGTTGTTTAGATTACCAACCGAAGATGGTGTATGGCAAACCCTCCTGAGGAGGAAATATGTGGGTTCCAAGGCGATATCCCAAGTATATTGGAAGCCTGGGGATTCTCATTTTTGGGCGGGTCTAATGGCCACGAAGAAATATCTCTTCTCTTATGGATCCTTCTCGATTAAGGACAGCTCGAAAATTAGATTCTGGGAGGACAAATGGCTAGGAAATATCACACTCCGGGAACAATATCTGGCTCTATACAACATTGTACGTCACAAGGGTGATACTATCGCGACGGTAATGCAATCATTTCTGCCAAATGTGACATTCAGAAGAGATTCAATTGGACCTAGGCTCCAATCATGGTACTGTTGGGGAACGTAGTAATTTCAAAAAAATTCCTACGCACACGCAAGATCATGGTGATGCATAGCAACGAGAGGGGAGAGTGTTGTCCACGTACCCTCGTAGACCGAAAGCGGAAGCGTTATAACAACGCGGTTGATGTAGTCGTACGTCTTCACGGCCCGACCGATCAAGCACAAAAACTACGACACCTTTGAGTTTTAGCACACGTTCAGCACGATGACGATCCCCGGGCTCCGATCCAGCAAAGTGTCGGGGATGAGTTCCGTCAGCACGACGGCGTGGTGACAATCTTGATGTTCTACCGTCGCAGGGCTTCGCCTAAGCACCGCTACAATATTATCGAGGATTATGGTGGAGGGGGGCACCACACACGGCTTAGATCAATGATCAATTGTTGTGTCTATGGGGTGCCCCCCTGCCCCCGTATATAAAGGAGCAAGGGGGAGGGGCTGCCGGCCAGGAGGAGGCGCGCCAGGGAGGAGTCCTACTCCTACCGGGAGTAAGACTCCCTCCTTTCCTTGTCCATGTAGGAGAGGGGGAAGGAAGGGAGAGAGGAGAGGAAGGAAAGGGGGGCCGCCCCCTCCTTGTCCAATTCGGACTAGAGGGGGAGGGGGCGCGCGGCCTGCCCTGGCCGCCCCTCCTCTGCTCCACTTTGGGCCCATGAGGCCCATTAACCCCCCGGGGGGTTCTGGTAACCCCTCGGTACTCCGTTTTATATCCGATAACCCCCAGAACAATTCCGGTGTCCGAATATAGTCGTCCAATATATCAATCTTTATGTCTCGGCCATTTCGAGACTCCTCGTCATGTCCGTGATCACATTCGGGACTCCGAACAACCTTCGGTACATCAAAACATATAAACTCATAATGAAACTGTCATCATAACGTTAAGCGTGCGGACCCTACGGGTTCGAGAACAATGTAGACATGACCGAGACTGAAAGTGCGTTATATCGACTAGAGGGGGGGTGAATATGCGATTTTTATGAAATTCTTCACTGAGGAATTTGCTAGTGAGGAAATTTCTTAGCGAAGAACTACTAGCAGCGAAATAAGTACTCAGAAGTAAACATAACAGAATACACGCATGGTCATCATGATGAAATAAAGACAAGCACAAAGTACAGAAAGCGTAAACACAGGATAGCACAAGATGAAGACAAACAGACTGAAGAAATTGAACTGAGGAATTTGAGAAACTCTTCAGTCAAAGTCTTCAAACACAGATATGAACAAACACACAACACAATAATGAGGAAATGAAAGTGTTGAGGAAATAGAACCAGTTGGCTTGGTGAAGACAATGATTTGGTAGACCAGTTCCAACTGTTGTCTCAGTTGTACATCTGGTTGGAGCGGCTGAGTATTTAAACTCGAGGACACACAGTCCCGGACACCCAGTCCTGAGCACGCAGCTCGGGACACCAAGTCCTCACTGTATTCTCCTTGAGCTAAGGACACACAGTCCTCGCCCAATCACTCGTGGTAAGTCTTCAGGTGACTTCCAAACCTTCACAAACTCGGTCACTCGACGATCCATAATTCCTCTTGGATGCTCTAGACCTTGACGCCTAACCGTCTAGAAGAAGCACAGTCTTCAAAGGTAACAAGCGTCGGATCCACGCAGGATCAATCTCTTCAGTGATGCTCAATCACTTTGGGTTTGTAGGTGTTTGGGTTTGGGTTCGGATTTTCCTCACTTGATGATTTTCGCTCAAAGTCCTCGGAGGATGGGTTGCTCTCAAATGACAAGTGTCAAGTTCTTGCGGAGCAGCCGACAAGCTAGTGGTTGTAGGGGGCGGCTATTTATAGCCTAGGGAGCAGCCTGACATGATAAGACATAAATGCCCTTCAATGATATGACCGTTGGATGGATAAGATATTTTGGGACAGCTGGCGCGTAGCACAGCAACGGTCGGAAATTTGAGGTTCAAATTCCTCAGGGCTATCATGTTCCTCACTGTGTAGGCAATCCGCACTGGCGAATTCCTAACTCCTCAGTCAGAACAAAGTCCTCAGTGACTAGAAGAACTGCGTCTCTGTCACTGAAGAAATTGACTGAACTGTATGAGATTTCCAATGGCTTCACTCGAAGGGATTGGTAGGTGTAGGATTTGAGTTGAGCATCACATGGAAATTTTCTCCTTAGTATGTCCTCGACCCCGTTTAACAGTACGGTGTTTCCTATGACTCAATAAAGAGAAAATGAAACTACGAAAATAAAAGTCTTCACGCTTCATGTTCCTCGAATGAATACCAAGTCTTCAGGGTCACACCAATTTCTTCACTTTCAAAGTCTTCAGAAAGTCTTCAGTATATCAAAGTCTTCAGTCAAAGAACTTCATTTTTAGGGGTCGACTATCTCTGGAAATATCAAACTCCTCATAGACTTATAGACCTATGTACACTCATAAACACATCAGATTCTTAACCTATAAGTCTTCAATACACCAAAATCACTAAGGGGCACTAGATGCACTTACAATCTCCCCCTTTTGGTAATTGATGACAATATAGGTTAAGTTTTCAAAAAGAACAAGTTTGAGGAATTTGACCAGATGCGTCTTGAAGAATTTCACTAAGCGCGTTATATCTTAGGTTCCAGAGTTGTATAGATTGAAGATCCACACAATTGAGGAATCTTGAAGAAATTGATGCTTAGGGAAATGAATCAAGAACAGATAATATGTGAGGTGTTTTGTGTGTGAGGATTTGAAGAATAAAACACCTTTGAAGATTTTGTAGAAAAGTTTCGAATCAAAGAGGGCAGTAAAAGTAACTTTTAATTACCCTGAATGAAGAACACGACGAACAGTGAGGTGAAACAGTGGAGTTCGTCGATGTAGATCTTACACGCCCTAACTCGACGGAGGAAGACGTCTACGGCGGCGGCGGAGGAGAAGATTTCCGCGGTCGGCGCGAGTACGACGACGACGAGGTCGAGGCAGTGAAGCTCTTCCTCACCGGCGACGATGGAGTAGCGGCGGCGCTAGGGTTTGAGAAGCTCGAGCGGGAGAGAGAGATCGAGCGGAGTAAAATAAGTGAGGAAGGGGAGAGGGGTATTTATAGAGGCAGTGAAAAACTGTTCGCCCGAAGATTTAGGACGAACGTGCCCCTAACCATTCTCCTTCTCACGACATGTGTCACCCACGTACTGTGTAGTGGAGATCGTGTAAGATCGTGGGTGAGTAAAATAATGCATCGTGGGATGCGGAACGGTTTGAGCGGCAAAACCGAAAGTTTGGATAAGATCTGTTTTAACGTTCCGTTCGCAATTTCTTCAGCTGACAAGGACAAAGTGAAGATTTTGAATGAGTTTCAAATATAACGCACATGAAGAATTTGTGAACAGATTAGATTGAGTATAGCATAGAGGGGGAAGGGTCCGATCACATTCACTTAGCAGAAAAATCAACTTGAAGAAATTGCTATAAGTGAATGTTGTAGAGGACATAAACTCATACACACACACACACACACACACACACACACACACACACACACACACACACACACACACATATATATATATATATATATATATATATATATATATGTATATATATATATAGCCAATGAAGAAAAACGATGGCACAAGTGAAGATTTTGCAAGTTGAAGAATTTGAACAACTGAGGAATTTCAAAAGTTGAGGAAAAACTCAAATTGAAGATTTTCAACTTTTGTGGTGGCGTGACCCACCGTATAAGAATGATGATTTCAAACACCGCGTACAATTGTTGTAGGGTTCTGAGAATCAAATTCTTCATTAATTTCTTCACACTTAGAGTGTTATTTTTCATTGATTGAAGAAAAATGTTTCTTCATGTGTTGCACGTCTAAGTCGTCAAGTTTGCATAAGTGTTAGGATGAGTGCCTTTTCATAGTACATTCAAAGAGTCTAAGATATTTAGCTCACACCGCAACTTGCTAAATCTCTTCTCATCCAAGGGCTTAGTGAAGATATCAGCTAGCTGTTCTTCAGTCTTCACATGCTCAATAGAAATGTCGCCCTTCAACAATGATCACGAAGAAAATGATGATGAATCTGAATGTGCTTTGTCTTCGAGTGCTGAACTGGGTTGTGAGCGATCTTGATGGCACTCTCATTGTCACAGAGGAGAGGCACATTCTTCACATTGACGCCGTAGTCCTTGAGTGTTTGCTTCATCCATAGCAGTTGAGCACAGCAAGAACCAGCAGCAATGTACTTAGCTTCAGCAGTAGACAGTGATACGCAGTTCTGTTTCTTCGAGGACCAACAGACCAAGGATCGTCCGAGGAAATGACGGGTACCAGATGTTGACTTGCGGTCCACACGGTCACCAGCATAGTCAGAGTCAGAATATCCAATGAGATCAAAATCCAAGCCCTTGGGATACCATAATCCAAGTGTTATTGTGTGAGCTAGATATCGAAGAATATGCTTCACAACCTTATGGTGTGATTCCTTCGATGCAGCTTGAAATCGTGCACACATGCAAACACTAAGCATTATATCTGGCCTAGATGCATATAAGTACAATAAAGAGCCAATCATGGAGCGGTATACCTTATGATCGAAGTCAGTACCATTTTCATCAGTGCATAAATGACCATTTGTGGGCATAGGAATTTTGATGCCTTTGCAGTCTTGCATGCCGAATTTCTTCAGGACATCCTTGAGGTATTTCTCCTAAGATATGAATATGCCATTGCGCTGTTGACGAATTTGAAGACCTAAGAAGAATTTCAACTCTCCCATCATAGACATTTGATATTCTTCACTCATCATATAGGCAAATTCATCACTATAACGTTAGTCAGTACAGCCAAAGATGATATCATCAACATATATTTGGCACACAAACAGTTCACCATCATAAGATTTAGTAAAGAGAGTGGGATCGAGTGAACCGGGTGTGAAGCCTTTCTTCATGAAGAATTCCTTCAATGTATCATACCACGCCCGTGGGGCCTGCTTGAGGCCATAGAGGACCTTATTAAGTCTGAAGACTTTGTCAAGATGTTTTGGATCTTCAAAACCTGGGGGTTGAGCAACATATACTTCTTCCTCAAGCTTACCATTGAGGAATGCAATTTTCACATCCATTTGATATAAGATGATATCATGATGGTTAGCATAAGCAAGCAATATGCGAATAGCCTCAAGTCTAGCAACAGGTGCAAAAGTTTCATCGAAGTCAACTCCTTCAACCTGTGTGTAGCCTTGAGCTACTAGTCGTGCCTTATTCCTCACCACAACACCATTTTCATCTTGCTTGTTGTGGTAGATCCACTTTGTGCCAATGATGTTATGCTTGCGAGGATCGGGACGATTGACTAGTTCCCAGACCTTGTTGAGCTTGAACTGATGTAATTCTTCTTGCATGGCCTGAATTTACTCAGGCTCCAGAAATGCTTCATCTACCTTAGCGGGCTCTGTGATAGAGACAAAAGCAAAGTGCCCACAAAAGTTAGATAGATGTGAAGCTTTTGAGCGTGTGAGAGGACCTGGTGCTCTAATGTCATTGATGATCTTCTCCACTTGCACTTCTTTTGCAACGTGAGGATGAGTTGGTTGTCGTTGAGGAATTTGATCAGCATTTTCTTCAGCATCAATTTCCTCAGTATTTTCTTCAGGTGCATCAGCTCGACGTTCTTCACGTTCTGGAATGAATTCTTCAGAAGATTCTTCAGTAGGAATGACATCTTCAGTAGCCTTGTGCTTGATAGAGTCCTCAGGTGCTGGTTCATCTAACACAAAAGGTAGGTGCTCTCTTTGCGAGCCATTAGTCTCATCGAACCGCACATCTACAGTTTCAACAATCTTGTGAAGAACATTGTTGAAGACTCTGTAGGTGTGCGAGTCCTTTCCGTAACCAAGCATAAAACCTTCATGTGCTTTTGGTGCAAATTTAGAGTTGTGATGAGGATCTCTAATCCAGCATTTAGCACCGAAGACTTTGAAATAACTCACATTGGGTTTCTTGTCAGTGAGGAGTTCATAGGCAGTCTTCTTGAAGAATTTGTGAAGATATACTCTGTTGATGATGTGGCACGCAGTATCAATTGCATCAACCCAAAAACGACGAGGGTTTTTTTACTCATCGAGCATAGTGCGAGCCATCTCAGCAAGAGTCCTGTTCTTGCGCTCCGCGACGCCATTCTGTTGAGGAGTATAAGGAGCAGATAACTCATGAGTAATACCAAGTTCATCAAGATAGTCATCGAGACCCGAATTCTTGAACTCAGTGCCATTGTCACTTCTGATGTGCTTGATCTTCACACCAAAGTTGGTCTGATGTGCTTGATCTTCACACCAAAGTTGGTTCAAGCCCTCGAGAAAAATCGTTTGAAGACTTCCTGCACTTCATGTTTGTAAGAGACAAGGTGTACCCATGTGTAACGAGAGTAATCATCAATGATAACAAAGCCATATTGAGATGCTTCATTTGAAATAGAAGAATAGTGATTAGACCGAAGAGATCCATGTGAAGCAATTCGAATGGTCGAGTAGTGGTCATGATGGTCTTTGCTGGATGCTTGGCCTTGGTCATCTTTCCAGCTTCACAGGCACCGCATAAGTGATCCTTGAGGAATTTGACATTCTCAATGCCAATGACATGCTTCTTCTTCGCAAGCGTGTGCAAATTCCTCATGCCTGCATGACCAAGTCGTCGATGCCATAGCCATCCTTCTAAAGATTTTGCAAGTAGGCACACGGCTGGTTGTGAATCTGCAGAGAAATCAACAATATACAAGTCTCCTCTCCTAAAGCCTTCAAAGACTTTGGAATTGTCAGCTTCCATAATCACAACACAACGATACTTGCCAAAGACAACAACCATATCAAGATCATAAAGCATTGAGACAGACATAAGGTTGTATCCTAAGGACTCAACAAGCATGACTTTGTCCATGTGTCGATCCTTTGTGATAGCAACTTTACCTAGACCCAATACCTGACTTTTGCTTTTGTCAGCGAAGATGATATGCTTCAGATGTGATGACGATAAGGGAGCATCCATCAACAGATTCCTCATATACTTCAGCAGTGAAGAATATGATATTACAATTCATCAGATCAATTTCATCAAGTAGTAAGACAGATATAACAGAAGGGAGGACGTGTGAATTGAAAGTTCATTTCATCATGGTTAGCCTGCGTCTTTTCAGGCAGTTTGTCAGGTCCCCAGCAAATTCTTCAGACGTTATAGTACGTCTGGAGATCTGACCCTGCAGAAGAGATTAGTTCTTTTTCTTCACCACCAACATCTGAAGGGGTGGCAAAGAGTTCATTAATCTGCGAGCTCCATATGAGAATGGTGGCATAGCGGCCAAACCATTACGTTTCACAAAAGAGGGGTTAGGGTAAGTATATGAATAAGCAGAGAAATTCTTCGAGGACTTATGAACATAATAATTTGAAGAATTATGCTCATATTCATAGCCCTTGGCTTTTCCCTGCGAAACAGAGTTGTTAGCACGATGATGTTCATATGAGGACTTTGATCCATGTGAGGAATTTGATCCCCTTGAGGAATTTGGTCCGTAGGGGGACTTGGATCCATATGAAGAATTTGGTCCATATGAAGAATATAGTCGTCCAATATATCAATCTTTATGTCTCAACCATTTCGAGACTCCTCGTCATGTCTGTGATCATATTCGGGACTCCGAACAACCTTCGGTACATCAAAACATATAAACTCATAATGAAACTGTCATCGTAACGTTAAGCGTGCGGACCCTACGGGTTCGAGAACAATGTAGACATGACCGAGACACGTCTCCGGTCAATAACCAATAGCGGAACCTGGATGCTCATATTGGCTCCTACATATTCTACGAAGATCTTTATCGGTCAGACCGCGTAACAACATACGTTGTTCCCTTTTTCATCGTTACGTTACTTGCCCGAGATTCGATCGTCGGTGTCTCAATACCTAGTTCAATCTCGTTACCGGCAAGTCTCTCTACTCGTTCCGTAATACATCATCTCACAACTAACTCATTAGTTGAAATGCTTGCAAGGCTTATGTGATGTGCATTACCGAGAGGGCCCAGAGATACCTCTCCGACAATTGGAGTGACAAATCCTAATCTCGAAATACGCCAACCCAACATGTACCTTCGGAGACACCTGTAGAGCTCCTTTATAATCACCCAGTTACGTTGTGAGGTTTGGTAGCACACAAAGTGTTCCTCCGGCAAACGGGAGTTGCATAATCGCATAGTCATAGGAACATGTATAAGTCATGAAGAAAGCAATAGCAACATACTAAACAATCGGGTGCTAAGCTAATGGAATGGGTCATGTCAATCACATCATTCTCCTAATGATGTGATCTCGTTAATCAAATAACAACTCTTTTGTTCATGGTTAGGAAACATAACCATCTTCGATGAACGAGCTAGTCAAGTAGAGGCATACTAGTGACACTCTGTTTGTCTATGTATTCACACATGTATTATGTTTCCGGCTAATACAATTCTAGCAAAAATAATAAACATTTATCATGATATAAGGAAATAAACAATAACTTTATTATTGCCTCTAGGGCATATTTCCTTCAGTCTCCCACTTGCACTAGAGTCAATAATCTAGATTACGCAGTAATGATTCTAACACCCATGGAGCCTTGGTGCTGATCATGTTTTGCTCATGGAAGAGGCTTAGTCAACGGGTCTGCAACATTCAGATCCGTATGTATCTTGCAAATCTCTATGTCTCCCACCTGGACTAGATCCCGAATGAAATTGAAGCGTCTCTTGATGTGCTTGGTTCTCTTGTGAAATCTGGATTCTTTCGCCAAGGCAATTGCACCAGTATTGTCACGAAAGATTTTCATTGGACCCGATGTGCTAGGTATGACACCTAGATCGGATATGAACTCCTTCATCCAGACTCCTTCGTTTGCTGCTTCCGAAGCAGCTATGTACTCCGCTTCACATGTAGATCCCACCACGACGCTTTGTTTAGAACTGCACCAACTGACAGCTCCACCGTTTAATGTAAACACGTATCCGGTTTGTGATTTAGAATCGTCCGGATCAGTGTCAAAGCTTGCATCAACATAACCATTTACAATGAGCTCTTTGTCACCTCCATATACGAGAAACATATCCTTAGTCCTTTTCAGGTACTTCAGGATGTTCTTGACCGCTGTCCAGTTATCCATTCCTGGATTACTTTGGTACCTCCCTGCTAGACTTATAGCAAGGCACACATCAGGTCTGGTACACAGCATTGCATACATGATAGAGCCTATGGCTGAAGCATAGGGAACATCTTTTATTTTCTCTCTATCTTCTGCAGTGGTCGGGCATTGAGTCTTACTCAACTTCACACCTTGTAACACAGGTAAGAATCCTTTCTTTGCCTGATCCATTTTGAACTTCTTCAAAACTTTGTCAAGGTATGTGCTTTGTGAAAGTCCAATTAAGCGTCTCGATCTATCTCTATAGATCTTAATGCCCAATATGTAAGCAGCTTCACCGAGGTCTTTCATTGAAAAACTCTTATTCAAGTATCCCTTTATGCTATCCAGAAATTCTACATCATTTCCGATCAGTAATATGTCATCCACATATAATATCAGAAATGCTACAGAGCTCCCACTCACTTTCTTGTAAATACAGGCTTCTCCAAAAGTCTGTATAAAACCAAATGCTTTGATCACACTATCAAAGCGTTTATTCCAACTCCGAGAGGCTTGCACCAGTCCATAAATGGATCGCTGGAGCTTGCACACTTTGTTAGCTCCCTTTGGATCGACAAAACCTTCCGGTTGCATCATATACAACTCTTCTTCCAGAAATCCATTCAGGAATGCAGTTTTGACATCCATCTGCCAAATTTCATAATCATAAAATGCGGCAATTGCTAACAAGATTCGGACAGACTTAAGCATCTCTACGTGTGAGAAGGCCTCATCGTATTCAATCCCTTGAACTTGTTGAAAACCTTTTGCGACAAGTCGAGCTTTGTAGACAGTAACATTACCGTCAGCGTCAATCTTCTTCTTGAAGATCCATTTATTCTCAATTGCGTGCTGATCACCGGGTAAGTCAACCAAAGTCCATACTTTGTTTTCATACATGGATCCCATCTCAGATTTCATGGCTTCAAGCCATTTTGTGGAATCTGGGCTCACCATCGCTTCTTCATAGTTCGTAGGTTCACCATGATCTAGTAGCATGACTTTCAGAACAGGATTACCGTACCACTCTGGTGTGGATCTTACTCTGGTTGATCTACGAGGTTCAGTATTAACTTGATCTGAAGTTTCATGATCATCATCATTAACTTCCTCACTAATTAGTGTAGGTGTCACAGAAACCGTTTTCTGTGATGAGCTACTTTCCAATAAGGGAGCAGGTACAGTTACCTCATCAAGTTCTACTTTCCTTCCACTCATTTCTTTCGAGAGAAACTCCTTCTCTAGAAAGTTTCCGAATTTAGCAACAAAAGTCTTGCCTTTGGATCTGTGATAGAAGGTGTATCCAATAGTCTATTTTGGATATCCTATGAAGACCCATTTCTCCGATTTGGGTTCGAGCTTATCAGGTTGAATCTTTTTCACATAAGCATCGCAGCCCCAAACTTTCAGAAACGACAACTTTGGTTTCTTGCCAAATCACAGTTCATAAGGCGTCGTCTCAACGGATTTTGATGGTGCCCTATTTAACGTGAATGCGGCCGTCTCTAAAGCATAACCCCAAAACGATAGCGGTAAATCAGTAAGAGACATCATAGATCGCACCATATCTAGTAAAGTACGATTACGACGTTTAGACACACCATTACGCTGTGGTGTTCCGGGTGGCATGAGTTGCGAAACTATTCCGCATTGTTTCAAATATAGACCAAACTCGTAACTCAAATATTCTCCTCCACGATCAGATCGTAGAAACTTTATTTTCTTGTTACGATGATTTTCAACTTCACTCTGAAATTCTTTGAACGTTTCAAATGTTTCAGACTTATGCTTCATTAAGTAGATATACCCATATCTGCTTAAATATTCTGTGAAGGTGAGAAAATAACGATATTCGCCACGAGCCTCAACATTCATCGGACCACATACATCTGCATGTATGATTTCCAACAAATCTGTTGCTCTCTCCATAGTACCGGAGAACGGTGTTTTAGTCATCTTGCCCATAAGGCACGGTTCGCAAGTACCAAGTGATTCATAATCAAGTGGTTCCAAAAGTCCATCAGTATGGAGTTTCTTCATGTGTTTTACACCGATATGACCTAAACGGCAATGCCACAAATAAGTTGCACTATCATTATCAACTCTGCATCTTTTGGCTTCAACATTATGAATATGTGTATCACTACTATCAAGATTCAACAAAAATAGACCATTCTTCAAGGGTGCATGACCATAAAAGATATTACTCATATAAATAGAACAACCATTATTCTCTGATTTAAATGAATAACCGTCTCGCATCAAACAAGATCCAGATATAATGTTCATGCTCAACGCTGGCACCAAATAACAATTATTTAGGTCTAAAACTAATCCGGAAGGTAGATGTAGAGGCAGCGTGCCGATTGCGATCACATCGACTTTGGAACCATTTCCCACGCGCATTGTCACCTCGTCCTTTGCCAATCTTCGCTTAATCCGTAGTCCCTGTTTCGAGTTGCAAATATTAGCAACAGAACCAGTATCAAATACCCAGGTGCTACTGCGAGAATTAGTAAGGTACACATCAATAACATGTATATCACATATACCTTTGTTCACCTTGCCATCCTTCTTATCCGCCAAATACTTGGGGCAGTTCCGCTTGCAGTGACCAGTCTGCTTGCAGTAGAAGCACTCAGTTTCAGGCTTAGGTCCAGACTTGGGTTTCTTCTCCTGAGCAGCAACTTGCTTGTTGTTCTTCTTGAAGTTCCCCTTCTTCTTCCCTTTGCCCTTCTTCTTGAAACTGGTGGTCTTATTGACCATCAACACTTGATGCTCCTTTTTGATTTCTACCTCCGCAGCCTTTAGCATTGCGAAGAGCTCGGGAATCGTCTTATCCATCCCTTGCATATTATAGTTCATCACAAAGCTCTTGTAGCTTGGTGGCAGTGATTGGAGAATTCTGTCAATGACGCAATCATCCGGAAGATTAACTCCCAGTTGAATCAAGTGATTATTATACCCAGACATTTTAAGTATATGCTCACTGTTAGAATTGTTCTCCTCCATCTTGCAGCTATAGAACTTATTGGAGACTTCATATCTCTCAATCCGGGCATTTGCTTGAAATATTAACTTCAACTCCTGGAACATCTCATATGCTCGATGACGTTCAAAACATCGTTGAAGTCCCGATTCTAAGCCGTAAAGTATGGCACATTGAACTATCGAGTAGTCATCAGCTTTGCTCTGCCGGACGTTCTTAACGTCGTCAGTTGCATCAGCAGCAAGCCTGGCACCCAGCGGTGCTTCCAGGACGTAATTCTTCTGTGCAGCAATGAGGATAATCCTCAAGTTACGGACCTAGTCCGTGTAATTGCTACCATCATCTTTCAACTTTGCTTTCTCAAGGAACGCATTAAAATTCAATGGAACAACAGCACGGGTCATCTATCTACAATCAAACATAGACAAGCAAGATACTATCAGGTACTAAGTTCATGATAAATTTAAGTTCAATTAATCATATTATTAAAGAACTCCCACTTAGATAACATCTCCCTAATCCTTCTAAGTGATTATGTGATCCATATCAACTAAACCATGTCCGATCATCACGTGCGATCGAGTAGTTTCAACGGTGAACATCAATATGTTGATCATATCTGCTATATGATTCACGCTTGACCTTTCGGTCTCCGTGTTCCGAGGCCATATCTATTATATGCTAGGCTCGTCAAGTTTAACCTGAGTATTCCGCGTGTGCAACTGTTTTGCACCCGTTGTATTTGAACGTAGAGCCTATCACACCCGATCATCACGTGGTGTCTCAGTACGAAGAACTTTCGCAACGGTGCATATTCAGGAAGAACACTTATACTTTGATAATTTAGTGAGGGATCATCTTATAATGCTACCGTCAATCAAAGCAAGATAAGATGCATAAAAGATAATCATCATATGCAATCAATATAAGTGATATGATATGGCCATCATCATCTTGTGCTTGTGATCTCCATCTCCGAAGCAACGTCATGATCACCATCGTTACCGGCATGACACCTTGATCTCCATCGTAGCATCGTTGTCGCCTCGCCAATCTTATGCTACTACGACTATCGCTACCGCTTAGTGATAAAGTAAAGCATTAGAGGGCGATTGCATTGCATACAATAAAGCGACAACCATATGGCTCCTGCCAGTTGCTGATAACTCGGTTACAAAACATGATCATCTCATACAATAAAATTTAGCATCATGTCTTGACCATATCACATCACAACATGCCCTGCAAAAACAAGTTAGACGTCCTCTACATTGTTGTTGCAAGTTTTACGTGGCTGCTACGGGCTTAGCAAGAACCGTTCTTACCTACGCATCAAAACCACAACGATAGTTTGTCAAGTTGGTGCTGTTTTAACCTTCGCAAGGACTGGGCGTAGCCATACTCGGTTCAACTAAAGTTGGAGAAACTGACACCCGCCAGCCACCTATGTGCAAAGCACGTCGGTAGAACCAGTCTCGCGTAAGCGTACACGTAATGTCGGTCCGGGCCACTTCATCCAACAATACCGCCGAACCAAAGTATGACATGCTGGTAAGCAGTATGACTTATATCGCCCACAACTCACTTGTGTTCTACTCGTGCATATAACATCAACGCATAAAACTAGGCTCGGATGCCACTGTTGGGGAACATAGTAATTTCAAAAAAATTCCTACGCACATGCAAGATCATGGTGATGCATAGCAACGAGAGGGGAGAGTGATGTCCACGTACCCTCGTAGACCGAAAGCGGAAGCGTTATAACAACACGGTTGATGTAGTCGTACGTCTTCACGGCCCGACCGATCAAGCACCGAAACTACGACACCTCCGAGTTTTAGCACACGTTCAGCTTGATGATGATCACCGGACTCCGATCCAGCAAAGTGTCGGGGATGAGTTCCGTCAGCACGACGGCGTGGTGACGATCTTGATGTTCTACCGCCGCAGGGCTTCGCCTAAGCACCGCTACAATATTATTGAAGATTATGGTGGAGGGGGGCACCGCACACGGCTAAGAGATCAATGATCAATTGTTGTGTCTATCGGGTGCCCCCTGCCCCCGTATATAAAGGAGCAAGGGGGAGGGGCGGCCGGCCAGGAGGAGGCGCGCCAGGGAGGAGTCCTACTCCTACCGGGAGTAGGGCTCCCTCCTTTCCTTGTCCAAGTAGGAGAGGGGGAAGGAAGGGAGAGAGGAGAGGAAGGAAAGGGGGGGCGCCGCCCCCCCTCCTTGTCCAATTCGGACTAGAGGGGGAGGAGGCGCGCGGCCTGCCCTGGTCGCCCCTCCTCTGCTCCACTTTGGGCCCATGAGGCCCATTAACCCCCCGGGGGATTCCGGTAACCCCCCGGTACTCCGTTTTATATCCGATAACCTCCAGAACAATTCCGGTGTCCGAATATAGTCGTCCAATATATCAATCTTTATGTCTCGACCATTTCGAGACTCCTCGTCATGTCCATGATCATATTGAGGACTCCGAACAACCTTCGGTACATCAAAACATATAAACTCATAATGAAACTGTCATCGTAACGCTAAGCGTGCGGACCCTACGGGTTCGAGAACAATGTAGACATGACTGAGACACGTCTCCGGTCAATAACCAATAGCGGAACCTGGATGCTCATATTGGCTCCTACATATTCTACGAAGATCTTTATCGGTCAGACCACATAACAACATACGCTGTTCCCTTTGTCATCGATACGTTACTTGCCCGAGATTCGATCGTCGGTGTCTCAATACCTAGTTCAATCTCGTTACCGGCAAGTCTCTCTACTCGTTCCGTAATACATCATCTCACAACTAACTCATTAGTTGAAATGCTTGCAAGGCTTATGTGATGTGCATTACCGAGAGGGCCCAGAGATACCTCTCCGACAATTGGAGTGACAAATCCTAATCTCGAAATACGCCAACCCAACATGTACCTTTGGAGACACCTGTAGAGCTCTTTTATAATCACCCAGTTACGTTGTGACGTTTGGTAGCACACAAAGTGTTCCTCCGGCAAACGGGAGTTGCATAATCTCATAGTCATAGGAACATGTATAAGTCATGTAGAAAACAATAGCAACATACTAAACGATCGGGTGCTAACCTAATGGAATGGGTCATGTCAATCACATCATTCTCCTAATGATGTGATCCCGTTAATCAAATAACACTCTTTTGTTCATGGTTAGGAAACATAACCATCTTCGATTAACGAGCTAGTCAAGTAGAGGCATACTAGTGACACTCGGTTTGTCTATGTATTCACGCATGTATTATGTTTCCGGTTAATACAATTCTAGCATGAATAATAAACATTTATCATGATATAAGAAAATAAATAATAACTTTATTATTGCCTCTAGGGCATATTTCCTTCAGGTCCATTCTGCTTCAACGGTTGTCCATGGTGCAATAGTCACATGGGTCTGATATATTTCAATGGAACCTACATGGGAATGGACAATTCTCAGTAGAGTCTATGTATAGAGCATTAAGCCAGTCTAATGTGCCAGTTGATAATAACAAGAAGATCTGGAAGATGAAGATACCCCTTAAGAATAAAATCTTTGCGTGATATCTTCGTCGCGGAGTCATTCTTACTAAAGATAATCTTATTAAGAGAAATTGGCATGGAAGTCCGCAATGTGTCTTTTGTCACCATGACGAGATAATAAAACATTTGTTCTTCCAACGCAAATTGGCTCGTTCTATATGGTCAGTCATCCAGATAGCTTCTGGCTTGTATCCTCCTTGTAGTGTTGCTAATGTATTTGGCAATTGGTTACATGCGATTAATCACAGGTTTAGAACTCTTCTTAGGGTGGGAGCGCTTGCCGTTATCTGGTCGCTTTGGCTATGTAGAAATGATAAGGTTTTTAATGATAAAAGTACTTCTCTGATCCAGGTTATTTACAAATGTACCCGGACTCTTCGTTTATGGCCCTCTCTACAACGCGTGGAGAATCGAGACCTGTTTACGAAGGTGCGTACACAATTGGAGGATACGGTGAGGGATACTTTTACCCAGCATGGGTAGCAGCATGATCTTAGGATTGACCCACCTACGCTTTAGGCATTATACGGACTCTACATGTTTCTTTGTATTTCGCCTTTTTTTGTTGTTCGTGCGAGAGGACTTTGTTTGGCTATGTGCATCTTAGTTATGAAGAGGCTGGGTGTAATACTTAAACCTTTTAAGTAATAAAGTGCCTCTTTTCGAAAAATTATCTGCGACAATGCCGCATGGGTCACTTAACTAATAGGCATTGGTTATATACTTGTAGTTCCCTCAAAAAAATCCTCATTTCATATGATATGCGGGAACATAAGAAACATAGGATTAAAAACCATAGGAATTTGGATCAAATAGCGTTTAATGTCACAGAAAAAAACAAAATAATTATACAAAAAGGTTTGAGTGGGTGAAAATTCTCCTCCAAAATAGTGTGCAAAGTGATCCTAAATTCCTAAGGATCCAAATCCTCTACAAATCCTATGGAACTCCTTTAAAACCCAGGAGCCCATTGTGATTTGTGAGAACTGAGAACACAAGTTTTGTGCATTCAGCTGAGCCTGCATCTCATATTGAGTTAAGGCATATGAATATTTCCAAGTTTGTGAAAAATAAAATCATGGATGCTGGGAATGACCTGCAAAACTCCATAAATAAATATATAAAAATTATGCACCAGATAAAGTATACAAGAGAGTATTTCTTAGTACAAATTTTGCAAGGGCAGGGCGGCAACATTCTTGATTTTTTCTTTTAGAATTGTTACAAAGATAACTCATCCACCGGAGAACTGAAGCTAAGTAGGAGTATAATTTATTTTGAAACGTTGTTCCTCAGATATAAATAAACCGAGAGAACAAAAAGGGTCAGAAGGATGTAACGGAAAGCAGTGCAAACCATTGAAATGGAAGCAGGGAAGGGAACTGAGCAAGAATAATCTGCCATTATTTGCCAAATTTTCGTTTCTCCTGAGAGCTGAGACGAAGGCTGTTCATTTTTTCAGCCTCGGCCCTCTTAGACGATACACATACATATGACATGCCCAAATTGAAGGACAAAATCGTCATACCCACCTAATAACAACCCAATAATCCTAACCACATTATACACACATCTCTATAGTGACAGGCGCAGTTCCAATCCTGCCCTCCCCCGCCGCGCCCTCGGCGACGCCACCGCCGCGGTGACCTCGCCGTCCCACAGCCTTACAACGGTGCCGTCAAGCACCGCCATGTCAAGGTGGCGGTACCAGCCCAAATCTCCCCGCCTCCTCACGGCCATCTCCCTCTCCTCCCAGCAGGGCACCGCCGTCGATGCCGCCGACCTGATCCTCATCGACGCCGTCCGTCTCGGCAGCGTCTCGCTCAGGTCGTCGACGACGGGCACGCCGTCGTCGTCCTCGTCCCTGTCCCCGCATTTCCTGACGCCGTCCACTACCCCATCGTCGCCGGCGTCAGCTCCGGCCCCGCCGTAGTACGCCGTGAACCGAACCTTGGACGGCGAGCTCGGCTCGCTAATCGGGGAAGACGGCTCCACCGGCACGGCGAGTTTGGGCCGCGGCTCGTCAGCGGCAGGCGACGGCAGAGCCTGCAGCTGCTGCCTGTCGTCCACGAGGGTGCTGCTGCGGGTACCGGCGCCGGGTAGTTTGTTGGAGGAGCCGGCCGCGCGGATGCGCCAGAGGCCGACGGCGGCGGCGAGGGCGGCGACGAGCCAGGCGAAGAGCGAGGCGACGGTGTTGGCCGCCGCGGGGAGGGAGTAGAGGGGGAAGGCCATGGCGTCCGCCGGAACCACGTTGAGCAGCTCCATTTGCGGCGACGGCAACGGGGAAGTCTCCCGGCAGTTGTTCAAGATAGGAAGGAGGAGGTTTGGTTTTGGGGTTTGTTGTGAATGATGAGGATAGTGAGGAGGGTGGGCTTGGGTAGGAAGTGTATATATGGGTGGCGGAGTGGAATTGGTGGAATTTGCAGTTTAGTACTGAAAGCTTTTGTAATTTTATATAACCTCCTCAAATTATTGTCTTAAATTTGTCTACATACGGATATATCTAAACATCCGTGTCTAGACAAATCTCAGACAAGCAATTCGAGATGAAAGGAAGTATATGTTTAGTGGAGATGTAGGATTAGGTAAACAAGTGCATTGATACAATATTTTCTATTTTACTTTTTGCAAAAATGATACATTGTGCTAGGCAGAACACAATCCACTAGCTACTGAAAAGTATAGCTTTGAATCTTCAATTACTCAATCTTTCCGCTTAAAATTTTAAGCCGGCGAGGCATTTTTCGGCCACTTTCCGCTCTTATATTTCTTTAGGAGGGGGTATATCATTTCCCAAAATAAAGAAATCATTGGGCCTGTAAACAAGAAACGAACTAAGCTACCTCAAGAAAAAAAAAACATGTAAACTCGAGGTGCGTGCATGCAAAAGAGAAACGCTTCAATTTAATGGGAGCTGTCAAACGTAATAGTGCGGGGAAAGATGCCCGGAATTGGCATCAGTGCGGATCTGCTCGGGAGATGCCCGGAATCGAGCTCGGGAGATGCTGCGAGATATCCCATTTCCGCAGCCAGAGGCAGAGCCAGCGTCAGCATGCGTGCGCGCGGTTTGCAACCAGCGGTCGAGATGGCTCGTTGACGGAACCGGCTGCATGTGGGCCTGCCAGAGATATGGCACTACTACTTCGTGGCTCCTGTAGGTCGAGAGAGATATCGGTCGAGAATTATTTTCTTGTCGAAACGGCCGGTCGATAAATAGGCATCGTGATATGCGATGTGCCGCGTTCGTGCTCGAAGTTTTGGGAAACCGTTTCGCTCTTCTTCGGTCCGTAACCACAATTTCTTCCAACTTCGGCGTACCGGCCGAGGACTGCGTTGTGTTTGGTTTGAGAAAGGAAACCACCAGAGATGTATCGTTTTTGGCATGACACGAGCATCTCGTGTGATCAACGTGCCGCCTCAGGTCTAAACGTTCTATCCAATCGATCACGGTTTGATCTAGGGCTAGGTGGATGGATCCTTAGAGCAATTCCAAAGTGCCTACCCATTTCATCCGCCTACGTCCGTTTGGATCGGCGCGGACAAAAGTGACGGCCCAACGCGCCGACCCAAACCCAAATCACGTCTGCGTCGACGCATTTGCTGCCGAATTTGCGCACCAAATGCGTCGGCGCGGATGCCGAACGGACGCTTCGCGCGCTTTCTCGCTATCCGCGGCGTCCCCACATGGCGGCTGTCCAACTACCCGCTGCCCACGCGGTCAGCTTAATTTATGAAGACGGGCCCACGCGTCAGCGACGACGCTCGTCCTTTTTTAAGCCGACCGTGCGGCGGGGCCGTCCTCATCCAAACTCGCCGTCCACATCTGCCCACCTTTGCTCCCTCGTCGCCGGCAAACCCTAGCCACCACAACCACAGCGAGATGGGCCTCTTCTCCGGCGCCAACGGTAGCAAGGCCAAGGGCAAGTCCCCCGCCACCCCTTTCCCCTCAGAGTTCCTCCCACCTCCGCCGGCGCCTTGCCGGCAGAGGCATCGCGTGAACGTGCCAGTGCACCAGGCGGAGTGGCACTCGCAGAACCGCCAGCCTCTGCCGTATCCGGACGTGACGCTGCCGCACGACTGGCATCTGGATCCAGATAGGATCGCAATGCCGGCGGCGCCGCGGACGGCTCGTGCTCACGCGGAGGAGGTGCGGCGCCGGCGGGCGCTGCTGACGCCAGAGCAGCGCCTCGACAAGGCCTACGCAACCTACTCGCCCAACTGGGTGAGGTGGTTCACCTTCGAGCACGAGGAGGCGAGGCGACGGGGCGTGCGCGAGGTCGACCGGAGGTCGCCGCCAACGCCGCTCGTCGTCCGCGAGGAGGACCAGGCGGCGGAGGACGCCTACCAGGCGGCCCTTGCGACCGTCTACCGGGAGAGCGAGGAGGACGAGCGGCGCAGAGCGGAGGCGGCGGAGGCGAAAGAGGAGGCCCGGTACGAGGCGGCAATGGCGCAGGCCCTTGCCCTTTCCGCGGCGGGCGACAGCGTGGTGCTGCCGGTGGCCCCGCCGTCCCCCATCAAGCCGGAGCCGCAGCCCGAGCCCGAGCCCATCGCGCGCTTCTCCTGGAGGGGAGTGGTGCGCGAGTGGGTGTCCGCGCCCCCGGTTTGGCTGGGGGCGACGCCGGCGCAGGAGCAGGTGTACCTCGAGATGTGGCGTCAGCGCCGGCTGGCAGAGGAGCGTCGTCGCGACGAGTACGAGAAGATGCTCGAGCGCGACCTCGAGGAGGAGCAGCGCGAGGCCGAGGAGGAGGCGCGCCAGGCCGCGGATGCATAGGCGGCCGCACACCCCCCCCCCCGCCCCGGCACTGCCTGCGCCGGCACAGCTCGACATGGCGGCGCTCTGGAACACGGCGTTCGCCTGGGCCGGGCCGGCGCCGACGCTCATCGACCTCACGGACCCCGAGGACGACGACTACAATGCCTAGGGCAGCGCGCCGCTTCGTAGTTTAGGCTGTTTTTTTAAATGCAAATGTGGACGCGTGGACTCTCGCCGGCCTTCGTGGCCGGCTTTAATGTTTAATTAATGTTGTTTTTCTTTTTTTAATATGCATGCGTTCATTTTTTTGGCGCCGTCAAAATGGGTCTCAGGCCAGCGTTGGACGCACGCGCCGATCCAAATGCGAAAGCGGGCGTCCGTGTCCGTCTGGCCGATCCAAACAGACAAAAAATGAATGTAATCGCCGTCCGTTTGGGTCGGCCCATTGGAGTTGCTCTTATGTTGATCGTCCTATTCCAAATGTTTGATGGATCACACCCGAGACCGGACAGTTGGAGTTGCGGCCTCATGGTTGTGAGTATCTATATCTGCGATCCAGGTACGGGTCCGGCAACAGCAGTCAGTCCATGTCGGGGATCGTAGCATAAATTCAAAATTTTCTATGCATCACCAAGATCAATCTATGGAGTAATCTAGCAACGAGGGGAAGGAGAGTGCATCTACATACCCTTGTAGATCGCTAAGCGGAAGCGTTCAAGTGAACGGGGTTGATGGAGTCGTACTCGTCGTGATCCAAATCACCGATGATCCTAGTGCCAAACGGACGGCACCTCCGCGTTCAACACACGTACAGCCCGGGGACGTCTCCTCCTTCTTGATCCAGCAAGGGGAAAGGAGAAGTTGAGGGAAAACTCTGACAGCACGACGGCATGGTGGTGATGGAGCTCGTGGTTCTCCGGCAGGGCTTCGCCAAGCATTACGGAGGAGGACGAGGTGTTGGAGGAGGGAGAGGGCTGCGCCAGGAGAAGGGTGCGGCTGCCCTCTCTCTCCCTCACTATATATAGGGGGAAGGGAGGAGGGGGAGGCGCCCTAGGGTTCCCTAGGGGAGGGGCGGCGGCCACAGGGAAACCCTAGATGGGTTTGGGCGCCCCCACCCCTTAGGAAACTTGCCCCCCAAGCCGGGAGGGGCGGCTGCCCTAGGGGGGGGCGCCCCCACCTCTCCTGGTTACGTGAGATGGGATGGGAGGGGCGCTAAGCCCCTTAGTGGGCTGATGTGCTCTCTCCCCTTGGCCCATAAGGCCCCCAACGCTTGCCGGGGCCTCCGAAACCCCTTTCGGACACACTGGTCATCACCTGGTACCCCCGGAACAATTCCGGACTCCAATACCCTTCGTCCAATATACCGATCTTCACCTCCGGACCATTCCGGAGCTCCTCGTCATGTCCGGGATCTCACCCGGGACTCCGAACAACCTTCGGTAACCACATACTATTTCCCATAACAACTCTAGCGTCACCGAACCTTAAGTGTGTAGACCCTACGGGTTCGGGAACCATGCAGACATGACCGAGACAACTCTCCGGCCAATAACCAACAGCGGGATCTGGTGTTGGGAACGTTGCAGAAAACAAAAAATTTCCTACGGTTTTACCAAGATCCATCTATGAGTTCATCTAGCAACGAGTATTCAGATTGCATCTACATACCTTTGTAGATCGCGAGCGGAAGCGTTCACTAGAACGTGGATGATGGAGTCGTACTCGCCGTGATCCAAATCACCGATGACCGAGTGCCGAACGGACGGCACCTCCGCGTTCAACACACGTACGGTCAGCGTGACGTCTCCTCCTTCTTGATCCAACAAGGGTGTTGGGGATATTACTACTGGGCGTAAATCGGCCTACCAGGGCCGGGTTAACTTCATCAGTAGTTCAATGGTATTAAAGCCCAGAGAGGCAGATAAGGGCCCAAGGCCTATAGTCGGTTTAGAACCTATAGCCGTAAACCGGCCTGATGTATAAACTTGTGTTATAAGTTAGGAATAGAAAGAGACCAACCGGGATACGAGTATGAACCGGTGATTGGGACTCTGTAAACCGACAGACAATCACAACTCGAGGCTTAGGCGAAGCTTGTTTGCTCCCTAATCCTCGAAACCCCATCAATTCCATCACAACTAGACGTAGGCTTTTACCTTCATCGAAGGGGCCGAACTAGTATAAACCCTCTGTGTCCTTGTGTCTGCTTTAACCTCTTCGAGTTAACCCGTTGCGATGGCTCCACGACTAAGTCCTTTGGCTAGGACATCTGCTGTGACAAAACCACAACAGTTGGCGCACACCGTGGGGCTATCGCACGATGGTTTCAAGTTCTTGGAGGGCCGCTTTGAAGGACTCGAGGGATACGCTGTGGGCCGGATGACCAAGAGTCGCCGTGGCAAGATCTACATTGACGATGAAGGCTGGGGCCCCGAGGCCGGCTCGATTGAGTACGGGTACCGGGTCCCTTTTGGCGGCATACACGTTTTCATTGGCAAGATCGATGAACCGGGCCCTGAGCTGGACATCTGCACCGACCTCATCGAGACAGCTCAGTGTGCGCGACCTGCCCGGGTTAAGCCGGCCGTGAAGCATGCCTTCGTGGGAGTCATCCATGGAGGAAGCTACGAGGATGGATCAGGATCTGGTGGCGAAACTGTCGTTTACTTTGGCGACGAGTCGTCAACCGGAGAAACTGAGTCTTTGTATCAGCTACAAGATGGCTGGATTGGGGGCTGTTCCGATGGCGACAGTATTCCGGACCCCTCCGATCTGCCCAACCGGGTTGGAATATTCATGGCTGGTACGCAAGCAGCGATTCATTCATCAACTGCCGCAGCGATGGTTTCTGGTTCAGCAGCGGCAATGGCTGCCGGGGCAGGAGGCCCTGTGCGCCCGCCGGTTCAAGTCTTATCAGATCTGTTCGATGCATTGGCTGCGCTCATGGCAGAAGCTAACCCGACGGATCAAGACGCCCACAACGAAGAGATTGCAAAGGTGACGGAGCAGATCACTCAGGCCAAAGCGGATTTAGCAGCTGAAGAGGTCAGGATGACTGCGGAGCGGGCCGCTTTGGACACGCAAGCTTACAAACTCATGCTGGACCAGAGCGCATCACAGGAAGTCATGAGGAGGAAGTACCGATCTCGTTTGCCTTCAGTTTTCGAAGCAAGGGACCTTTTCAACACCCCTGGTGCGGGAGCCAGTAATCCGCCGGCGGTAAACCGGGCGGAGGTGCCTGGGACAGGCGAGCCGGTCCAGCCTCGCTTGATAGATCTGCCCCGTCATAATACTGGTGTACCGCAGGCTGTGCCCACACCTCCGGGTCATTACTCCAACCCGCTGGATAACCTTGTCGCAGCCGCGGCACGGTTGGAGGCTATTCCAGTCGAAGGTGATTCATTATAGGCGACAGAGACGCGCCGGGTCAAGGAGCTCCTTAGGACAGCTTTGGTCCAACAGGAAGCGTATTCATACAGCCGCGACCGGATTCATTCTACCCCACGTCCAAGCCGGAGTTATAGCAGGCATATGGGGGAACCAGCTGTGTCAAGTAATGCACAGCGTGGGGCGCCCCGTGGCAACAATCCGGCCGGTGGCATCGACAACGCCCAGGAGGTGGTGGACCGGGCCTGAGCGCGCAGGGAGGCCGAGTTAGCGGCACAACATCAAGCTCATCAGCTTACGCCGGTTCGTCCGACCACTTCGGTTGAGCCTGGGCTTAATTCTAGCGCATTGGGGGTACCTTGCCTTGTTCCCGCTTTACGCAATGTGCGCCTGCCTAAAGATTTCAAGGGCCCGCGCAAGGTACCGAACTATACGGGTGGAGAGCTATGAGATGGCCATGGAGATGCTGGATGTAGGTGAGGCAGCATGTGCAAAGTATTTCACCATGATGCTCGAAGGGATGGCCCGTACCTGGTTGAAGAGCCTGCCACCCAATTCTATCAGTTCATGGGCCCAGTTACGGGCCCGGTTTATCAATAACTTCAAAGACACATGTAAGCAGCCCATGTCGATAGTGGATTTAGCTGCCTGTGTCCAGGAAGAAGGAGAATCAACCACTCATTGGGTACGCCGGGTCTCACAAATTCTACACTCATCAGACCGCATCAACGCTGACACGGCAGTCATAACCTTGGAGGGCAATTGCCGGTTTGGACCCCTAAGGTTGAAGTTAGGACGAATGAAGCGCCATTGCACTAACATAGGGACTCTTATGGCCGCTTTGGTAAAATATGCTGATTCTGATAGTACCAAGGATCCCGAGTCTGATGATGAAAAGACAGGGAAGGGAAGGAGGAACGACAACTCCAAGGGTCAGCAACATCACTCAGTAGGTAATGGCGGCGGAGGCAAGCGTAAAGCGGATGGCAACATGGACTTTGTGGCTAACACCAATGCACAGGACAAGGGCCAGCGATGCAAGGGTAAATCGCAGAACCGCAGTGGAGCACCTAGTCCTAATCCGGACCGACTGAATTATCTGTTGAACCAGCCCTATCCAAAGCATGGGACGAAGGAGGTGCCGGTAAACCACCTTTGGAAGGACTGCTACATTATGCAGGAGTTCAAGAGCTCTGATGCTTTTCGGTATGATCCCAGCTCCGGCGGTGGTTCCGGGCCGGGTTCCGGTGGAGGAAACTCCGGTTCAGGATTTAATGGTAATCCGGGCGGAGGTAACAATCAGAGCAATCAGAATAACCAGGGAGGTTACAATCAGCAACAGCAGCAGTCGGGTTATCAGAGCAATCCAAAGAAATTGAATAGTGGGCAATATCACGTATTCACCACTAGCTTGGACAAGCGAGACCGGAAGGTCCAGAAGCGGGCAGTTAATTCTGTTGAACCGGCCGTACCACGATATCTACGCTGGTCAGAGCAGCCAATCATATGGAGTAGAGAGGATCACCCTCCCCGGGTTGACAATCCAGGTCAACTGGCTTTGGTGGTAGCGCCTCAGGTCGGAGGTTATAAGTTTACCAAGGTACTCATGGATGGGGGTAGCAGTATTAATATCCTGTATTATGAGACCTTCCGTCGTATGGGACTAACAGACAAAGATCTCCGACCGTCGAATACGGTTTTCCATGGTGTGGTACCTGGCAAGTCAGCGTACCCCATGGGTAAGATAGCGCTGGAAGTGGCCTTTGGAGATGATCATGATTCCAGATCAGAGACACTGACGTTTGAGGTGGTAAAAATCCAAAGCCCGTATCACGCCCTGTTTGGGCGACCGGCCTATGCCAAGTTCATGGCACGGCCCTGTATGTGTACTTGCAGCTCAAGATGCCGGGTCATAAGGGGACCATAACGGTTCACGGAAGTCGTAAGGTCGCTTTGGAATGCGAAGAAGGAGATGCGGCTTACGCAGAATCGGTTTGTGCCACCGAGGAGCTGAAGTATTACAAGGATAATGTTGATCCGGTGGATATGACTCCTTTGAAGAAACCTACCACAGAGCATGACCCGGCCCTGAAGTTCACATCGGCGGCTGAGACTAAGCTTGTTGACTTCGTACCTGGCGATTCGTCCAAGCAGTTCAGCATCAGTGCCAATTTGGATCCAAAATAGGAAAGCGCGCTCATCGAGTTCATCCGTGAGAATCGGGACATCTTTGCATGGAAGCCTTCTGACATGCCAGGTGTACCGAGGCGACTCGCTGAGCACACTCTTAATGTGGATCCTAAATACAAACCGGTGAAACAGTTTCTCCACCGATTCAACGAGGAAAGACGCAAGGCTTTATGGAGCATTAATACCACACCCAACAGGTCAACATGATACACACCATTCTTCATGGTCTATGGAGCGGAGGCGGTTCTCCCTAGTGATATCCGTCACGATTCACCTCGTGTGGCGGCTTATGTTGAAGCGAACAACGAGACAGCTCGACAAGACGCTTTGGACCGGTTGGATGAAGAGCGAGACATAGCAGCTGCCCGCTCAGTGATTTACCAACAGGATCTTCGTCGCTATCACAACCGTCGAGTCAGAACCAGAACCTTTCAAGAAGGAGATCTGGTGCTTCGGCTCATTCAAGATCAAACCGATATGCATAAATTATCCCCGCCTTAGGAGGGACCTTTCGTGGTCAGCAAGAATCTGCACAACGGGTCATACTATCTGATCGATGT
This sequence comes from Aegilops umbellulata, assembly GCA_032464435.1. Taxonomy (NCBI): domain Eukaryota; kingdom Viridiplantae; phylum Streptophyta; class Magnoliopsida; order Poales; family Poaceae; genus Aegilops; species Aegilops umbellulata. The sequence goes on along the minus strand of CP136058.1, from coordinate 377,160,108 downwards.
TCACGAGCGAAAAGACTCACGCAAGTCAGAAGAGGAGACCAACAGGCCGTGGAACATAGCTCATCTTCGGCCTTACTATACTTGAGCCATTGGCTCTGCTTATGTATATATTATGACAATGTACATATTATAAATACAATAAACCGGTCCCTCAGCCTAAAGCGGGGTATCCGTTCTTTTATATCATGTGTGGTTACATGGGGTTGTTTTATCTTAAAGCGGCCTCCGGTTTACCCCTTGAAACAATTATAAATATCACTAGGGAGCTCGGTCATGTCTGAACCAATGCAACACCTTTTGATAGGCGAAAGCCACCAGATCACTTGGGGGCTCGGTCGTGTCCGAACCGATGCAACACCTTTTGATAGGCGAAAGCCACCAGATCACTTGGGGACATGGTCAAGTCTGAACCAGTCACGCCTCTTGATCGGCCTAAAGGCCATAGAATCACTTGGGGGCTTGGTCGAACCCGAACCATTGCCATGCCACTTGATCGGCGTAATGCCACGGTTTCATTTGGGGACCTGGTTGACTTGAACCATAGCTACACCTATTGGGAGCTTGGTCGTGTCCGACCAAGGTAACACCATCTGATCGGCTCAGTAAAGCCTCTTTTTTGCAAACGGTTTTATCATTGCCTTTGCTTCAATATTTTTCTAAAACTGTTGTTTTATCTTGATTGCGTTTTTTAACCAACAAACGTTTACACCGGTTCAAACTGCCAGTTTGGCGGCACAAGGTCCATTTTTTAACCAGAGGTTATTTACCCGGTTTGATTTCTTCTGTTAACATCATTTTTTGGAGTAACAAATTGTTCATTATGACCAAGCACGGTTTACATAGTAAACCGGCATTGTATATACAGGAGCTGTTTTCTCCCATGAAGGTGCAGGTTTATCAAACCACCGCGTCAAGATTGGCTAAGCCTACTTCATGCCCAATGATGGCAGGTATTTTGTATCACAAAATTTGATCATATATGTCAATCTCCTTGCATGTATATATGAAGTTTATAAACCGGCTGGTGGTACAACCGCCCTGGTAGTTTAAGATTTTATGATTGCAGGTGGTATAGATTGGCAGTTTTGATCTTTCAACCAAAAGTATCGGTTCAGATGCACGAAGGCATCTCAGAAGCAAAAGTATTGGCTATCCTGTTACAAGGCAACATGGTGCCCAAATAAGATCACTGTTTTCTGGCAAAGTACCACAAGGCAGCCTATTAAACCGGTCTCCGGTTCAAGCTTGGTCACCGCCTTGGTCTGATGATTGCGGGTCGTCCTATGTCGCTTTAGTGTCTTCTGCCCTACCCAGCGGCTGGAAGTCAATAGTGGTCCAATCGATTCCCATTAAAGCTTGAAAGACAGCCTCCTCATGTATTAGTGAAGATGGTTCAATATCAGGAGCGTAGGTGTGCTTACGGATTGGAGGAATCAGATTCTCCGCTTCAGGGATTGGTGCAGCCACTCGTTTGTTCTGATCATCATATTGAGCTTGATAATGTGACAAATCTGCCTCTTCTGCCAATTGGCAAGCCAGAGGGCGCACCACCCGGTTTATCACTTTCAGATCATCTTCGTTGAATTCTGAGCCATCTTCTTTCAAGCTGGGATAGCCTTGAGCTGCCTCAACAGGATCAAAATCAGGCACCCATGCTTTGGCCCGGATTAAGGCATTAATGGCTCCGGTTCGAGCGGCAGATCTCTTCAGCTCTTCAATCCGGACAGGGAGCATTGACAACCTCTTCAGAGTGTCTTGGATTAAAGTGGGTGCCGGATTATTATGTGATGCAGTGGTGATGATCCGCTGCGCTCCAGTATACAGCTGTTCAATTAATGTGTAGGCAGCTTTCAACTTCATCTGAACATCTGACCCCAAGTGACCAATGCGTGTGCCTGCAGCGGTACAAGAAAGATCACAAACCGGACTTGTCATGAGAAAGCCAAATTCTCATAAAAACCAAAGGAAGCTTACCAAAGATGGCAGAAGTCATGGCATGCACTTGCCGCTTTATGCTGGTCAGCTCGTCTACCACCGGTTTAAGGGCAGCTTCAGCATTTTCAGCTTTTTTGGTTAAAGCGGCCTTCTCAGTGGTCCAATCAGCCCGCTCCTTCTTGAAACCCTCCTTCAGCTGTTCCATCATGCTTAAAGCGCTGGTCAATTCTTCCTTTGCCTTTGAGGATTCAGCTTGTTGGGATTTCAAAATTTCTTGAAGGTCGGTAAGCTGGTTTTCTTTTGTCCTCAGTTCAGCCTGCGTAAAAACAGTTATATGATTTAACAAGATGGTACAAGAATTTGAAATACCAATCACATAACAAGTTATGCACTTGGCACTTGGGGGCTAATGCATATTTGATCTTCATCTATTACTAAAATTGCAAAGTCCCAAGCTCAATACAGGTATTCAACTTGGCACTTGGGGGCTAATGGCTATTTGCTCAACTATGTTCTAAAGTCAAGTTATTAATCAAATTCCCGATTTAAACTATATCAAGTTGAACCGGCTTTTGGGGGATACATCAGTGAATTCTGGAGCATTGAGTTTTATGTCAAGTCCCGGTTTAACTATACTAAGTTGAACCGGCCCTTGGGGGCTACATTGGCAAGTTCCAAAAAATTGAGATCTATATTAAAATCCCGGTTTGAAAGAAGATTACTAACTGATCCTTGGGGGTTAGGAGAGTTAATGCGATTGTAGTAATTAAAGCAGGAAGAAGCACATGGAAATTACCTCAAGCTTTTCCTTCATCATCTTTACCAGACCACCTTCATAATCACGGCTAGTATATAGCCGGTTCAAGTAACCAGAATGAAGGTCTTGGGCGTTCAGAGCAGCATATGTCGTCAGATCAATATCCCATTTGCCTTTGCTCATGGCAGAAAATTCTTCTTTGGCAGTATGCTTAGCTAAAGCGACGGGATTCCCTGGCTCGGAACGACCAATGCCAGTAATTACAACATCATCATCCTTAGACTCGCTGGTTTGCACCGGTGCAGTCGGGTTGTTGGCAGGTTTTGAAGGACTGGTGGACCTTTCAATCCGGATGGGGCTGGCAGGCTGATCAACAGGGCCTGAAGTATTAATGGGTCTTTCTTCAGTAATCCGATCATCATCTTGCAGGGGTGGATCATTGGGTATATCTTCACGAACAACCGCTTCAACAACTGGCGCTTTATCCGGTTCAGGGGCAGCGGTTTCCTCGGCCGCTTTATCCAGGCGGGCTTTCTTGCTCGGTCTAGGTTTAGCCCTGAAAGAGAAATACAGAGTCAACAAACAGCATAAATTACAAGGCAATGTACCAGAAGTAGTACGTTTAGTCTAGCTTACCCAAAAACCGTTTTCAGCGGTGGCAGTTGAGTGGCCGATGATTCACCAGAGGATGAATGAGAAGTAACCTGATAATCGGAATCAGACGGATTAAGAGGTTGACGGATCAAACCCGCTTTAGGACAGAAACTAACAAGTAGGTTGGAGACCTCTGAGCGGCGTTTCTGAACTGGACTGTTCGGTAAACCGGTGGAGGTAACTACCTGGCCACTGTGCCGAGTTGTGCGGCGAGCTTCGTGTTGCTGAGTCTTCAGAAGAAATTTGGGATCCAAGTAAGCAAGAGGATGAGAAAATTTAACTTTCCGGTTTGCCTGGTGAAATTTTGGCAAAGGAAAAGGATCTAAATCGGAAGAGAGAATAATTACCTCTACAACATCAGCATTACTGGCTTCAGCATCATCCTGACAAATATCATCATCAATAAGGCGTGTGAAAAGTAAGCCTACTGAATCGAGCTCTACCTCAAGGTCCGGATTACCCACATCATCATCATCGGCCGCCGGATCGGAAGATGCAGTGGTTTTCTTCCTGTGGGTAGTTTTCTTCACGACCCTGGTCTTTGGTCGGGTTGTCCTCTCCGGTTGTTCTTGTGAAAGTTTTTTACTCCAAAACGGATCATTTCCCTATTTAAAGAGTATTGGAGTTTAACAATATACATGTGCAGCAATTACAAAATCAGTAAAAGCAAAGTCAAGATCTTACAGCAGGCGGTTTGTTGGTGGCACAGAAGGGAAGCAGGCCGGTTCGGGCACAAGCATATTCCGGTTCATTCAACATTTTCTTCACAGCCTCGGTGACTTCGTCGTCGGTCAGTTGGATATTAGAGTGCCTTAGTGGATCATTGACCCGGCCAGTATATTCGCACATTAAACCGGAGCGCATACTAAGGGGCAGTATGCTCCAGGATATCCAGCAGCGGGCGAGATCGACCCCTGTCAAACCGTTGGCCATGAAGGCTCGGAGTTTGGACAGTTGAGGAGCGTATTTACTTCTCTCCTTGGCAGATAGCCTTTGTGGGAAGGGGTGTGTATTGCTAAGCCGTTCCGGACGGAAGCTAGGCAGAGGATTTTGGTCAGCAGGCGAAGTATCTTTGCAATAGAACCATGAGTGATTCCATTCCTGGGGATGACTGTGCAGTTTGCATGAGGGTAAGTGACTTCTTTTCTTTTTTGAATCGCCATGCCACCCAGTTCCATATTGGGGCCATCAGTACACTACTAGAAAAAGGGCTACTAATGGCGCACCTAATTTGGCCATTAATGGCGCATTAGTGGTGCGCCATTAGTAGCACGCCATTAGTAATACTTACTAATGGCGCACCACTGGTGCGCCATTAGTATCTGGTATACTAATGGCGCACCACTGGTGCGCCATTAGTATAGGACATGGTGCGCCATTAGTATGCCTCCCAGAGCCATGTATAGCCAGGTGCTTTGGTATACTAATGGCGCACCACAGGGTGATGCGCCATTAGTAACCTCGGCATACTAATGGCGCACTGCTTAAGGATGCGCCATTAGTATCCTCTGGAATACTAATGGCGCACTATTATGTGATGCGCCATTAGTATGAATATTAGGTTTTTTTATTTTTTTATTTTCTGTTTTTTTGCACAGGTTACAAAATGTATAATTGGACAAAATATAGACAACACACATCAACAACAGATTCATCGAATACAATAGAAGATTAGTCTCTGAATACATTTCATCATATTAGTCTCCAAATACAATTCATCACATTAGTCTCCGAATTGAAAAGACCGAACAAAGATAGAACATTATATTACAAGTCTCGAGACCGCGAGTAGCGAGTTTGTCTTCACATTACAAGTCGATATCGATCATCTAAACTACCATCACATAGAAGAGAGATGCGGTCATCACGATGAGCATCATCACGATGAAACTCGTCTTCATCCGGTTCCTCCAACGCTCCCTCCCCTCTCGTGCTAGATAGCGGGTGTATCTAGATTCGGCCTCGGCCCTAGTGGTGTACCCTTTGTAACTGTTTCCGCTGAATCGGTGAACCTGTCTCCGACACTCCTCCCAGTCGTCGTAGACTCCGGGAACCTTACCTTTGTACACGACATACGACGGCATCGCTATGCACTAGCGAAACGAAACGTTAGTACCAATTCACAGACAATACATAAGCAATATATAAGTATGCAACAGAACGATCGGAAGAGAAAAGCAAGACATTAATAGCATCAATTACATCTAAGTTGAACGACTCTCGAAACCAAAGAGACATACTACAAGTTCATTAAAGTTTAATTACAACATGAGCCAATCGATGTTTCAGAACTAGACACATCATCACTACTTTCGACTCGACTCAAGGGACCGGAGCGTGGATGAAGCCGCCGTCTATCGTGGGAGTCATGAAATTACGGGCGTTGTCAGCCTGCATTTGTAGCATTCCGTCTATCTCACTGTTGGACGGTTGATTTCTGAGGTAGAACTGCCCCGAGGTACGAAGGACATCTTGATGGATGATTTCCGCAAACTCCGACTGGATGCGAAAGAATTCTTGTCTGATGTCCGCGTCCTGGATTGCCGACACGCTCGCGGCCCAATCTTTGAGTTTACTCGGTAGCAGAAGTTGATGATGGTCCCGTACGATCGCCCGCATGTGATGGATGGCGTAGTAGGCACCCTTCTGACCGCCAGGCGGCTGCTTGACGCAGCAGAACGTCGTATTGTGGGAGAACACGTGCTTGCCGTACTTACGAATAGGCCTGTTGAAGGTGCCTCCAGATTGGGCGTAGCCGGGGAGAACATCATCAAGAACCTTCTTGACATTTGTGTAGTCTACGTTCGACTGACGGTCCGGGTCGAAATACGTGGCCATGGAATATTTGGGGCTTAGGAGGATGAGCGTGCAATGTGTGTCACTGCAGAAAACACGAAATGTTAAAAGAAAAACGATCGAAATCTAAGAATTCGTATGTTACGGGGCGGTTGAGGGGAGGACTTACTCGGGAAAGTAAGGCACGATGAAGTTATCCTTATCTGGGTTTGCCAGAATGATGCCTTCGAGGTAAGAACTCGCGACTTGCCGGTCCCCAGCGCTGCCCAAGATCTTGGCACGCATGTAGAAGGGGTCGACTATCACGATGTCCGGGGTCTTGTCGCGAATGATCCGCATCTCCATACTCAGCGAAAATAGCCGAACGAAGGTGTAGTGCAGCGGATGAAGGTTCAACATAGCGTGGATGTCATCAAACCGCAGGACGATCGTACCCCCGATGTAGTTATCCACAAAGCCCTTGCCCTCTGGCACCTTGGCCACGAAAATCGGGTATGACACATCCTTCTCTCTGAGACGCCGCTTCTCCAAAGAAAGAACACTGTCATGCAGACTCCGCATAGCACCGGCTGCAACATCGAGCATATTTCTCGGTAGCATCGGCCTACCCGCCACATGCACCCTCCTCATTAAATCCTCAGGTGAAGGTGGCCCGTCCTGAGCACGGATCGTACTCGGTGCCGGCTGGCCCGCACCCTTGTTAGTCTTTCTTTTGCGTGCCTTCTTCTTCTCCTGTAATGGGACCGAGTTCTGCTCACAGACCGCCTTCTTGAGTGTGTTGGGGCTGAGAATATTTTGCACCTCGCCTGTCTGAGGCTCAGTGAAGTCGGCAGCTGGAGGCGTCTCCTGAGAGCTGAACGGCAGACGACGCCTGTTGCAACTTGGCTTCTCCGCGGTACCAGCTAGATCGCGCACGTCTTTTGTTGGGTTGGGTTCTTGAGAAGGAGGCCCCATGAAGTCGCCCTCGTACCCATGATCGGCAAAGTACCGATCGACGTTGGCAAATGTATCGTCGTCGTCGTTCTGATCCTGTGCCATATGCATGTTCGGATCCAGTGGCATAGGGATGTCCGGCACCGTTGCGGCGGTCTTGCCATGGGGCCGACTTGGCGCCGACACGACTGGCGGTGTTGTCTTTGGGGTGGTGTCCCCCGCCCCCAAACGAATCTGGCTCTTCGGCCAAAGCAGGGGCCAGCTCAGGCAGGCGCTGAGGGTCATCACGTCATCATCGTCGGCCCCGACGGGTCGAATCGGAGGTAACAACTTGTCGCAGCCTGGCAGCACCCGAACCAGTTGAACCCTAAACAAGTTGGGTGGCATCTGGGTACCGTGGAACAACGGGTTGCCCGGTTGAACGATTTTGCCCTTGGCGACATCGACCAACTCATTGTTCACGAAGTGCAGGAGAGTGCACGGAATGTCGGCGGCGCCCTGCGAAAACATGTAGGGCGTCAGGGATGCCCAGTCAAAGGCAAGGAGATGAAGTCCTCGGCCGAGAGAGGCTTAATTAGTTACCGTGATGATGGCGTCGAGCTCGGCTAATGTCGAGGCACCGCCAAAGGCGGGCGTGCAGTTGACGGAGGGGCCGCTTGCTGCAGAGGTGCCGGTCGGCGTACACCCGGGTGCATTAAGCTCCCGTGCCGGCGTCGGAGACACCAATGGCCCTGCCATCGCGTTCTGCGAGTTGCTGGCCGTGAAGCTAGGAATCAGGGGCGGCCCCTGTTGGCCGCCCGCAATCCACGCACTCAACCCCTGGATCAAGGTAGGCACAATGGCGGTGATCGTCGCTCCGAGTTGTTGTTGCACTTGCTCTTGGACAATCTCCGGAATCCGCGCCACCTGTGCCTTGAGTTCTTGAACCTCGCGCGCCTGGCTTTCCGAGCTGGTCTTTTTCTCCTTTTGTCCACCAGTGTTATAGTATGACCCCCATTTTGTCGACAAGCCTTTGCCGGCCACACGACCAGCTGACGTCGGCTTACTGAGCTTATCCTTGTTCTTCATTACATTCAACGCCCTATTTAGAGTGGTGTCCCAAGGGTTGCTCTTAGTCGACCCCGCGCTACTGCTTTCAGTCCCCTGCGGAAGGAATGTGAACCATTTAGAAATTTGGCTTCATTAATTAGAATGCAACCATATGGAGCTAATTACGCGGGGGTGTATTCCTTACCAGAACAAGCTCAAGCGCCCTGGTCTTTGGATCCGTGGTAAGCTCCTTTGTTTTCAGGTCCTTCTTGTACCGGGCCCTGACATAGTTCCTGGTCTGCTTGTCACCGTATTTATCGAAGAGGGGCGGTAGGCCTTGCTCGGCACGGTCCGCCTCCTCCTTGTCCCATATAGGCTCCGCCACTATATAACCGCCGGGACCGAGTGTGTGTTCCCCTAAGTTCAGCTCCCGCATTTCTTTCCCCCACTAACTTGATTGGGAGTGTGCGGTGCTCGAGCAATTGATCTTGAAGTCGTTGTAGTCATCTTTGGTGATCGAAGGATTTTTCTCCTTGATCTTCTCATAACTCTCACCTTTCTCGATCATTCTCTTCACATTGCTTTTCCAAGTAGATAAGGCCTTGCTCATCTTCGTGAGGGCAGCATTGTTCACTTTATTCCCTTTGAGGCTTGTGTTTTCAAATTCAGCGGGGAACTTGTATCGTTCGTGCAGCTTCGTGAAGAGGAGGTTGCGCAAATTCCCTCGGTCAGGATGCCTCAGGTTCTCGGTGTTGATCGAGACGGTGCTCCGGAGAATGCACCCGAGCTGAAGCAAGTACCCCTTGACTATTCGTTCGGGCGCCGTTGGATTCCCGTCGGAGTCCACTTCAGTAACTTCCTCCTTGAGGGTGCGGAGCACGGTCGGGCGCCGGTCCTTCCGTTGCCTCTTCTGGCTGCCATCTGTGCGTGCGCCGCCATCATCAGTGGTGGCATCCTCGGCGGCACCATCAGTGGTGGCATCAGTGGGGTCATCCTCGGCGGCACCATCAGTGGTCTCAGGATCGGTGGGGAAGGCGGTGTCCTCATACAAGTGAGGTTGTTCCTCCATCTCCTGGGACAGCTCCCAGAATGCCTTGCCGCCCGAACCCCCGGCCTCATCGTTGTGGGCCATGTTTCTCTCTAAATAGAAACAAAGTTTGGTCAAAAAGTTGGTTATTATCAAGGAACAAGATCATGGTCTCATCATTTAGGGTTTGTCGACACCGAGGCATCCTAAAATCTAAGCTTTTATCATTGAGGGTTTTTCGACGCCGAGGCACCCTAAAAGCCTAAGCTTTCATCATTTCGGTTTTTATCGACACCGAGGCACCCTAAAAGCCATGCATTAGTCACAAGTACGCCGGGGCACTTGATCCTACTTAATTAACTACTAAGATACCCCAGCCCATGCATTAGTCACAAGTACCCCATATGTCCTATTTTTAGCAAAGTCATGCTAAAATTCATGGAAAATTTCAGCATGACCTTTGCTGAAAATAGGACATATGGAGTACCCGAATTTGCCGGAACGGAAGTTAATCAACATTCCGGCAAACTCAAGGGCCTCTCGGGGTGCCTGCAAAATTTCAGCATGATCCAATGCTCTATTTACAAGACAAACAACACGTGGCAAAGCCCAGTGTTAAAAAAAAGGCCTGTGCTGATTCAGTTCTACCATCATGCTCACAAAAATATGGTCAATCATTGGGCCAGACCCATCAATAAACGTAGGCCACCCTACATTGAGACTCATTGAGGATCACACTTGTTGCTTCAATTTGAAATTTGTTGTACGTCTTTATATAATTAACAAAGAGTGTATAGTTTTTTCCTTCAAGTGCTGAACATAAATTCAGATTGCATGACTATATAGAAGGTCTATATATTCGGATTACATGAACATAAATGCAGCATCCGTTCTTTATCAGATTGGATAAGAAAATGATTGATAAAGAAACGCTTCTATATATTCAGATTATATATAGAAATGCTTCAGTGAGCATATAAAAAATAACTTGTTCCTAAACAACCTAAATGTTACATCAAAGGCCTTCAGTTCCTGTGCATGACAAATTCCTAAGCAAAATGTTAGTGTACCTGTCCTGTGCCTTCAATCAAACAATATAATGTGCAAGGAACTAAGCTTTATGTGCTATTGTAAAAAAACTACCTGAATTATATTCAGAGGTTTTTTTAGGAATTAATTCAGAGGTTAGAAAATTAGTATATTATCTGAAAAGGTGAAATGAGATGACTGAACTTGATTTGCCTATCTATCTATGAGCAAATGTTCCAGAATGGAACTGAATTATCTGAATCAAGGACTGAACAAATCCACATGGCAAATCAAACTACTTTTACTCTTGTATAAAACTGCAACAGTTTCAGGCAACTACCAAATTCTAAATGAAGTACTTTTACTCTTCTATAATATCCTTTTTCCAAGCACGATTGGATTAGCACTCAACTAAAGAAAGATTCTACATATTTTCATGCAGTAAAATAGTATCTACACCAACATCAGTTTAGACTACAAGAGTTTCAGTAAACTGTTTCTTCAGACTACAACAGTTTCAGTAAACTGTTTCTGGGACTAAAACAGTTTCAGTAAACTGTATCAAGCACAAGCAGATTAGCACACCAAAAAAAAGATGCAATGCAGCAAATAGCATCTACACCAAAATCTGAATGTTGTTCATGACAAATTTCTGAGCAAATCGTAGTGTACCTGTCCTGTACCCTGACGAAACCCGTGAAGGACCTCTGCTGATGCTCGAACTGAACCCGTATGAACACCGGAGGGCTCGACGCGAACGAGTAGCCGTGGAACTGGAATGGCGCGTGGGCGTGGCAGTGCGGCGTCGCGAGCTGGAAATGTCGGGGACCTGCAAGCGATAACAGTCAATGAAATTATCAAGACAAGTCTAACAACTGACTGAAATTATCAGGTCCTTTGGTGCCATGGTCCTCACCGCCGATGCCGAGTAATTAGCACTTGCAGTGCAAGCTTTGGTAGCATAAACAACATTTGCTTGTTGTAGTACCTGGTTGTGGTAGGAGTTTGACATGATGTTCATCATGGCTAATTAGCATTTTTTTCTTAATCCTGTTAACATTAACTAATCATTCCCGGGCAACTTCTCTTTGGCTCACCTATCACAGTCAACACTAGGCAGTAGCCTTAGTCTCAACGCTGCCCCGACTAACGGAATGATGAATCGCAGTTTCTGTTGGGCTTTCTTACCTCAACAACTCCCAAGTCCCAGGAGCAACACCAAAATAGATACTATCATTTCACAAAGAATCGTGATACTATAACTACCAAAAGATGTTGATGTTTGCAGTTTCTGTTTGGTTTTTTGGGTCTGGGTGAACCATCCCAGTTCCCAAAAGCTTTGCTTGTGCTAACTTACAATTGTCTCCTCCCAAAACGGACCGGCCATTGTAAATCTGGGAGTGTTTATCTTGTGATGATGGGAGAAAAGGCGGCCACTTAATTAGCTACGCAGTGTAGTTAACCTAGCCCCTTGTTGTCTACTCTGGCCTGCGCTTGTACCGAACCTCAGTGAGCTAACACAACAAGAGCGCCAGTTTAAGGAAAATACAGTACATGGTAAAATTATTCAGTATGTCAGCCGTGGTGGTCAAGCTGGAGGGAGGGAGGGAATGGGGAATGGTGGAGAGAGGGAGGAAGGAGGAAGGAGGAGAGGTACCTGGTCGCCGGAGGGGTCGGGGTCGGGGTCGGCGAAGGGGTCGGGGTCGGGGTCCGAGCTCGTCCGGGTCCTCGCTCGCCGCGGTCGAAGGAGAGCAGGGGCCGGTGGCGGAGGACGGCAGGGGCAGGCGGGGTGGGTGCGTCGAGGCCACGCTCGCCGGCTGCTGCAGGGGCCGGAGGAGGCCCTCGCTCGTCGGAGGAAGGAGGAGAGGAGAGGAGCGGGCGGCGCGCGCTCGGCCGATCCCGTTCGGAGGGCACGGGGGCGGCGGGGGTGGAGTCCCGCGGGGAGAGCGGCGCCGACGTCGGGGTCTCAGGCGGCGGTGGGCGCAGGGGCAAGGCGGCGGGGCGGCGTCGAGGCGGCGGGGCAGCGGCGTCGGGAGAGGAGAGGGGAAGGGGATCAAGGGCGAGGTCGAGGGAGAGAGAGGGGATAGGTGTGGGCCCGGGAGGCAGTATGGATGGGGGCACAATACTAATGGCGCACCACCCCTCGGTGCGCCATAAGTATATACATGCTAATGGCGCACCTCGACCTGGTGCGCCATTAGTATTTTTTTTATTTCCGCTCGAGCCAACAGGTTATCTCACACCTGACCTTATCCACATCAACTCCCCTCTACTAGCTCGACTGGTCAGTTGCCTGTTCTCACACCAGGAGGTCCTGGGTTTGATTCCCAGGCTCCACAATTTTTTTATGCATTTAAAATGTTGTTTGATACTTATTTGTGTTTAAATATGTTCAAACTTGTTTAAATCATAACAGCAATTTTTTTATAAGACAGTAATAATTTTAAAAGGGGGGTCGGTGGCGGCGGTTGAGTAGGGGAGGGGTGCGGGGGGTCGGCGGCGGCGGTTGAGTAGGGGAATCGAGGGTGCGGGGGGTCGGTGGCGGCGGCCGGTGGACCAGGGGGTGCTCGGCGGCGAGGGGGACCGGATCTGGCGAGGTGGGATAGCGATCGAGATGGAGGGGGATCGAGATCGAGTGTCCATGAAATTTAAAAATATTCATGATAGTTTAAAAAGTGCCCATGAAATACAATCGAGAAATGAAGGCTACGATTTAAATACAATCGATCTTAGCTAGCTATCTGTTAACAATCTTCTTGTCCTTCTTTTTCGCAAATGGAGTTCTTCTGTGGAACGGACGTCCTTTAGGTAGGGTGGTCCTGCTTCTTCTTGTGGTGTATGCTGCTACTTCATCATCGTCGTCATGTTCGATCCTCGGGTCGCCGTACTTGTCAAAGTCTTGCTCATTGGCTACCCCATCCATTCCGATGATCTTCCTTTTGCCTCTCCTCACGACAACACGACTGGTCTTTGACAGGTCGGTAATGAAGAAGCATTGGTCCACTTGGGAAGCCAGTACCCATGGCTCATTTTTCGCGGTGACGTTTGCGCCCGCGGTCTTGGATTTGGCTTCGGGTATAACCATGGTGAAATACCGGTCTTCTTTTAGGACGCTCTTGGCCCATCTGACACGGAACATCGGGACCTTCTCTCCAGCGTAGCTCAGCTCCCAGATCTCCTCGATCCTTCCGTAGTATCTGTCCTTGTCGTTACCGGTGTAGGATTCCATTGTTACCCCGGAGTTCTGATAACCATCGCTCTTCATGTCCTTGGCCTCGGTGTAGAATGTGTAGCCGTTGATATCATACGCCTCATAGGTCATCAGGTTGTGCTCGGCGCCCTGTGACAAGGCGAATATGAGTTGTTCTTCCGCGAAAGAATCCTCATGTAAAGGGTACGACAGAAGCTTCTGCTTGAACCAACGCGTGAAACATGAGTTGTGCTCTTTGAGTATATCTCCGTCCGTCCTCTGTTGGCCTCGGTCATTGTACGTCTTCTTAATAAAGGTTTTGTGCTCTACCACCCAAGGATCGACCACGTCTATGTGTTGTAGCGCGACTAGGTTTGCTCTTTCAAAGTCGGCGAGTCGACCCTCGAAGTCGACATGCATTTCGCGGCGACCCTCACGGTGACCCCATCCAGCGAGCCTGCCGAGGTGCCTGTTGACGGGCAGACCAACGGGGTTCTCGATGCCTAGATAATTCGTGCAGTACGAGATGCACTCTTCGGTCAGAAAGCCCCTGGCTATGCTTCCCTCTGGACGTGACATGTTGCGAACGTATCCTTTGATGACACCATTCATCCTTTCGAACGACATCATGCTGTGCAGGAACGTCGGCCCGAGTTGGATGATATCCTCCACTATATGGACCAGCAGATGCACCATAACGTCGAAGAATGCGGGCGGGAAGTACATCTCAAGCTCGCATAGTATCACCACGATCTCTTCCTGTAGCCTTCTGAGTTGCCTCACGCCAATCGACTTCCGAGAGATGACGTCGAAGAAATTGCATAGGCCAAATAGCGTTTCACGGACGTGCGCCTCCATGATCCCACGGATTGCAACTGGAAGTATCTGCGTCATCAGCACGTGACAGTCGTGAGACTTCATCCCGCTGAATTTCTGCTTTGCTGGGTCTAGGTATCTGCTTATCTTCCCCGCGTAACCGTAAGGAAGTTTTACTCCTAGAAGGCAGGTGAAAAACTGCTCGATCTCCTCCTGACTTAGAGTGAAGCACGCGGGAGGGTAGTCATTTCCGGTCTTCTTGGCCTTTTTGCCTTTGAGACGACTTTCTGTGTCCTGCTTCGCCTCATCATCATCATCATAATCATATATAGCGTGAAGCTCCTGCCTGATGCCCATTGATTTCAAGTCTGCCCTTGCTTTCGGCCCATCTTTGGTCCTCTCTGGCATGTTGAGCAGGGTACCAAGCAGACTCTCGCACACGTTCTTCGTGATATGCATGACATCAAGGCTGTGAGGCACACGGTGGATCTTCCAGCACGGCAAGTCCCAGAAAACAGACCTCGTTTTCCATACCTTCAGCAGCGGCTCTGGCGCCTTTCGCTTTTCCCCCGGCTCTGGTGCCTTTTACTTCTTTCCCGGCAGTGGGCGGTCTTTCCAATTTTTCAACAACTTGTCTATTTCCTCGCCGCTCCTCGTACACGGGCGTTTTCGGGGTTCGGTTTCACCATCGAACAGATCCTTGCGTTTCCTCCACGGGTCATCGTCGCGAAGCCACCTTCGATGTCCCATGAACACGGTTTTTGAAGACCCGGGATCTCTATCTAGCTGGCGATACGTTGTGTCATCCATGCACCGTACGCATCCAGAAAATCCGTGGACTACCTGCCCCGCGAGATATCCGTAACCGAGATAGTCGTGCATCGTCGTGAGCAGTGCGGCTCTCATAGGGAAATATTATTTCTCTGCGGCGTCCCACGTATTGGCTGGCGTTTTCCACAGCGTGTCTAGCTCCTCCTTCAGCAGCCCCAGATACAGATTGATGTCGTTCCCTGGTTGTTTCGGCCCTTCAATTAGCATACTCATGTGAATGTACTTCCTCTTCATGCACAACCAGGGGGGAAGGTTGTACATCCACACAAACACAGGCCAGGTGCTATGTGTGCTTCTCTGGCTGCCAAACGGATTGACTCCATCGGTGCTCGCGCCCAGCACGATGTTCCTTGGATCCTTCCCAAATTCTGGGTATTCAAAATTCAACGCTTGCCACTGGCTCGCATCCTTAGGGTGACTCAACATCTTGTCTTTTTTATCTATCTCCGGATCATTTGCGTCATCTTCTCGCTTCTTCTCCTCCCTATCCGCGGGCCAACGCAGGAGCTTTGCTACCTTAGGATCCGCGAAATACCGCTGCAGACGAGGAGTGATCGGAAAGTACCACACCACTTTTCGAGGAGCTTTCTTCCTCTTCTTGTATTGAGTGACGCCGCACACCGGACATATGGTAGACTCCGCGTGCTCGTCTGTCAGGACCCCGATCCTAAGCCACATCGATCTAGCATGTAACACATCATATCACTTTGCGACCTCACGCACGGTATTCCCACGGGTGCCACCTTACCTGGCCCGGGACCGTTTGCGCCTTTTGGCTCACGTATATGATAGTGTCACTAGCATCCATATGACAGAGAACCCGGGCCGACATGGCTAGTCGTGAACCCAAGGCGGCACTAACCCATGAGGACAGGCATACATGAATCACATCGAGCATGTCGGTCAACAACGTGTGAATCCGGGCTGTAGCACTGGGCTAACAGGACTCCGGTAACCCGGGCTGTAGCAGGCTAGGCAGGACTCCGGATGTCACCGCGTGACATTTCCCCGAAGGGACAGACACAGGAACGAAGTGAATCACATGCCGGCCAGGCAAGTGTTCCGAGCAGTAGTGCTGGGCTAGCAGGACTCCGGTGAACCGGGCTGTAGCGGACTACTATCGCTCAGAAGCACTAGACTTACATTTCCTCATATGAAAGGCTGCCAAGGATAAACAACTAGATAGTCGGATCCCACACATAGCAAGCATTTCAATCATACACACAATATGCTCGATATATGTAGATACAACATGGCATCACAACAAGACTCTACGACTCAAGTATTTATTCATTAGGCTCCGAGGAGCGAGATATTACAAACATGGGTCTCATGACCCAACATTCAGAGCATACAAATCAAAACACAAGCGGAAGCTTAGCATGTCTGAGTACAGACATCTACAAATGAAAAAGGCTGAGAAGCCTGACTATCTACTAGATTCTATCGAGGGCACAAGATCGTAGCTGAGGTATCAAGCTAAACGTCGAAGTCCAAGCAGTACTACTAGCGAGACCGACGTCTCTCTGCAAAAACATAAAATAGGCAAACGTGAGTACAATTGTACTCAGCAAGACTTACATCAGAACTAACTATATATGCATCAGTATCAATAAAGGGGGTGGTGGAGTTTTAACTGCAGCAAGCCAGCTTTGACTCGGTGGCTATTCTGAACTACGACTGCAAGCAACTCTTTTGAGGTGGCGCACACGAGTCCACATATTCACCATATCAATACACCACTATGGATCCACTTCCGTCTCCCTACGAGAAGGCCATCCATAGCACACACGGCGCCATCATGTGAATTCCCATATCACTGGACTTCCACCATCATGTGAACACGGTGATAGCATTGGTCAGACCAAAAGATGTAATGGTGTATGCTCGAGGAGTCAACCACGAGTAAGACAACAATATGAACATCGTTGGTTCTGATTTGACTTGACGATAGCCCATACTCAAGTCAAAGTTTTGACAAGACAATAGATCGAACAACTGATCACGAGGACCAATCGATGGAGATATCATCTTTCTTCAACACACACACACACACACACAAAGATATCCCTTAACATGAACTAAGTTAGACAAGCTTTTATCTTCCAACTCTCCAAGTTGTTGTCTAGCTCAACCAACTAGCTCAGGGATATCTAACACAGATTCTTGGAGAAAGGGTGGTTCACAAGGAACCAACTTGATCACGAGCTCAACATAACAGTCTGGGGACAACCTGGTAATACTTCCGAGAAGATATTCGGAAAATCACGAACCACCGATATGATACTAAGCTCGAGATCAATCTTGCTTTTCAGGGCAAGATGATATGATCAAATAAACAAGGAATTGAACACTCCTTACTCATTGATCGAGGAGTGCACCAGAAATAAGGACTAGGTAGCACGATCAATCTTAGGATGATGATTTAGTAACCAACACGCTAAGAATGAGAATATTGTCCATTTACTACAAAGCAACGAGTTGCTCAGAGTATTGATTTCACACATCACGAATCACTTGTCGGCATTCCGGTTGCAACAACACGAAACCAAGGAATGAACAATGATGGCAAGAAGTATTACTACGTCAAGAATTCATAAGAGGTGGTGCAATTCTCATGACTTTCTTGACATAAAGATGGTAACACTCCAAGGTAGAACAGAACAAGAGCTGGATTGGCATTTTGATCTGTGGAATACAACTGCTTTGACCCAATCCTGGATATGGATGAGGTACTGGAGTTTGTTTCTCCTAGTCATTCCGGAACAGAACGACTTGACGGGCCACAAGAATAATAGGCATCGTTAAATGATTGCACACATATTCTTGACTATCAATTGACAGACGAGGGCCAGAAAATAACTAAAGAGGGACAACTCAAGGAACATATGATTTTCTGAGTTGTGGAGGCATGGATTAGTATGTCAAACAAGTTCAACGAATTTCTTCCGGATAATCCATGCGGAGAGGTAGGACTGGCAGACTCACAATTATGGATGGAGAACTCCTCAAGGGTACTCTAGTTGTGATTTTTGGTTCAACAATGAACTTCTGCCATAAGTAGTTCATGGTATTGGAAGAAGGATTTACCATGGACCTCGAGGACTAATGCAAAGGTTACTACTATCCTAATGGAACTAGCAAACACTATCAACAAGAAGTGAGTAGAGTGAATCTCGGGTTCGAGAACCCAGGAGTAGAATACCTACTAACTAAATGGCATCACGGGATGCTTTCGAGAATGGTGGCCAGATTCATCACACTGGTAACACAAACATGCTAGATTACTAGATGGTTTCATAAGACACCTAAGGTCATAATAGTAGCTCCAACATAAATGTCGAGGCAACGGAGTACCTCACAGACCGGTAGTGTGCTTAATCTGGCCCAAAAGGACATCGGGAACGGAAAGAAAGGATTTGCAAATGCTTCAGACTATTTAGAAACCTGGGATGACTCGGACAGCATAACGGCTGTAAATGCTCAAAAAGATTTGAGACATCATGCAAAATGGTGGCATAAACACTCAACATCACAATATCAATGTTCTGAGATCAACTAGGAACACATGGGAGTAGCAGAAAATGAATAGAGGCTTGAACTCAACAATCCTAGGCAACTACGGTTTAGTAACACGTCATCCTGAGAGATAGAAGAGAAGCCTAGTTCTTAATCCCCGTAGAAAGGAAGAGGTTGACTCAGATCAGAAGGGCATGAGGTATAAGGAGTAAAAAGAGCCTTACGTTCCCTTCCACAATCAATTCCCTTATATAACTAGAGCATTTCTAGACTCAACTTCGACCAGTTTGGCTTGGTAATCCTACAGGCAGTCAGGCTCTGATACCAAAGCTGTCAGGACCCCGATCCTAAGCCACATCGATCTAGCATGTAACACATCATATCACTTTGCGACCTCACGCACGGTATTCCCACGGGTGCCACCTTACCTGGCCCGGGACCGTTTGCGCCTTTTGGCTCACGTATATGATAGTGTCACTAGCATCCATATGACAGAGAACCCGGGCCGACATGGCTAGTCGTGAACCCAAGGCGGCACTAACCCATGAGGACAGGCATACATGAATCACATCGAGCATGTCGGTCAACAACGTGTGAATCCGGGCTGTAGCACTGGGCTAACAGGACTTCGGTAATCCGGGCTGTAGCAGGCTAGGCAGGACTCCGGATGTCACCGCGTGACATTTCCCCAAAGGGACAGACACAGGAACGAAGTGAATCACATGCCGGCCAGGCAAGTGTTCCGAGCAGTAGTGCTGGGCTAGCAGGACTCCGGTGAACCGGGCTGTAGCGGACTACTATCGCTCAGAAGCACTAGACTTACATTTCCTCATATGAAAGGCTGCCAAGGATAAACAACTAGATAGTCGGATCCCACACATAGCAAGCATTTCAATCATACACACAATATGCTCGATATATGTAGATACAACATGGCATCACAACAAGACTCTACGACTCAAGTATTTATTCATTAGGCTCCGAGGAGCGAGATATTACAAACATGGGTCTCATGACCCAACATTCAGAGCATACAAATCAAAACACAAGCGGAAGCTTAGCATGTCTGAGTACAGACATCTACAAATGAAAAAGGCTGAGAAGCCTGACTATCTACTAGATTCTATCGAGGGCACAAGATCGTAGCTGAGGTATCAAGCTAAACGTCGAAGTCCAAGCAGTACTACTAGCGAGACCGACGTCTCTCTGCAAAAACATAAAATAGGCAAACGTGAGTACAATTGTACTCAGCAAGACTTACATCAGAACTAACTATATATGCATCAGTATCAATAAAGGGGGTGGTGGAGTTTTAACTGCAGCAAGCCAGCTTTGACTCGGTGGCTATTCTGAACTACGACTGCAAGCAACTCTTTTGAGGTGGCGCACACGAGTCCACATATTCACCATATCAATACACCACTATGGATCCACTTCCGTCTCCCTACGAGAAGGCCATCCATAGCACTCACGCTTATCTTGCGCATTTTAGAGTATCCACTTTCACTTGTTTATGAACTGATATAGGCAACCCAGAAGTCCATTGCCGCGGACACGGCTATTCGAATAGATGATGTTAACCCTGCAGGGGTGTAATTCTTCATACATGTTTCCACCACTTAGCGTCTGCACACGACATGTGCTCGGCAGACTTCAAGCGAAAGCCGACGTGGGTGTAGACCACGACCTACCTAAACACTCAAGTCTCTAGTCCAGGTTTATCGCCTATTCGGGTTCCATCCATGAGGAGATCCGGCCGGAGTTTCGCTCACAGCCCCAAACGATGTGTGCAGGGTCCGAGACACCAAACGGGCGCCCGGCTGGCCCGGCCACGTGCCTACCGCAACACAGCCCACCCCTACGGTCAGCGCTGCGTGCGGCCCCCAGCATACTACAAACACCAGAAACTACTTGCAACTCCTGGACAGAGGACAAGGGTGATTAAGAAGTCGAGCGTGGTCATATTTCAGGGCCCAATGTATGGTAGTAGCTGTTTCATGGATCACAAACACAGAAATCAGTTCCTGAGGACGGCTTCAATGAGACAAACCACCATGTACTCCTACATGGCCTCTCACCGCTACCTTTACCAAATCGTGTTCACACATTTAGCTCACACACAATAGGACATGTTCATCACCATTCCAATTCATTCCCGATGAATCAGACCTGACTCAACTCTAAGCAATAGCAGCATGACAAACAAGCATGAATGAGTAGGCACATCAGGGCTCAAACAACTCCTACTCATGCTAGTGGGTTTCATCTATTTACTGTGGCAATGACAGGTCATGCAAAGGATAAAGGGGTTCAGCTACCGCAGCAAGTAACAGATGAATCGTTGTTGTCCTAATGCAGTAAAAGAGAGCAGGAGCGAGAGAGTGGGATTGTATCGGAATGAACAAGGGGGTTTTGCTTGCCTGGCACTTCTGAAGATAATATAGTTCTTCATCGGTGTCATCGATCTCATCGCCGGAACATCGTTGACTGAGAGGGGATGGTTACCGGCAAACAGAGAAGGACACAATCAATGCAGTGCAACAATATGATGCATGAATGTGACATGGCAATATGCTGATGATTGGCCTAATTCAACTAGCAACAAGTTAAATGGAGTTGCTTTGAACACTAGGTTCAAATTCAAACTCCATATGTGCTTTATTAAATGCCATTTATTTGGATTGTCCTAAACAGAGGACAAACATTGTTCAAACATGCATGAAAATGGTACAGATGGATTCCTTGAATTTTTCTGATCATTTTTCATATATAAATTATTTGATTTGGAGCTACGGTTGATTTTCTATGAATTTTTTGAAGTTTGGGGTATTTTCTGAAATTTTCAAATATTTAGAATTAACTAATTCCAGAAAATGAAATATTGCGCCAGCACTGCATCAGCATGACGTAAGCGAGTCAACGGGGCGTGGTCCAGGTCAACCCTGACCAGTGGGGCCTGGTCAGAGCTGACTGGGCCGGTCAACCTGACAGCCGGACCCACTGGACTAATCTAATCCTAAACAGAAACTAATCCATGTTAATTAAGGGCGTGGGGCCCATGAGTCAGTGGCCTAGGGGTTGGTTAGTGTGGGGGTTTAGCCGATAACGACGGCCACGTCGGATTCGCCGGCGGTCAGCCGCCGGCGACCATTTGCCGCGGCGGACGTGCGTCGGGAAAGCGCTAGGGGCCGCGGTTTGCCGCGCGGGGAGCATCTACAGGGAGCTGGCGGAGGGGCGCGTCCAGTGGTGGTGGCGAGCGGAGCTGGGGTGGCCGGAAATGGCGCCGGCGACGACTTCGGCGGCTGCCGGAGCTCGGGCGAGGTCGGGATTGGTGCTATAGGGCACGGCAGGGCGGACCCGTGGGTGTTTCGGGTTCACAGGAGTGCGGCGAGCACGCTGGTGATGCTCGGGCGAGCAGCCGAGCTCAGGAGCGCGGAGCTCGTTGACCATGGCGGCGGCGAGCCTCGGCGGAGGTGGGGAACGGAGCTCGAGCAAGAATGCGAGTAGGAGAGGAGGGGGAATAGGTCCGTGAGCTCACAGTGGTTGCGACGGTGGCCACGGGGAGCTCGGGGAGGGGGCTGGTGACGGCAGGAGGTCGCCGGCGATCTCGGTGACCCGAGGTTGAAGAAGACGATGGCGACGGCGATGCAGTGCTCCTCCGGTGGCGTGGCTCAGGGTGGAAGAAAGAGGGGGTCGAGGCGGAGCCTCTGGGCTGGTCAGGGAGGCGAGGGGGAGGCAGTGGCCGCGGTGATGGCGAGTGACGGCGGCTCTTTGTTCGGTGGCGCCGTGAGAGAGAGAGCAGGGGAGGGGAAAGAGATCCAGGGAGAGAGGGGAGAGGACGAGGGGGTCGGGGGGTGTGCGTGGCGTCGTACAGCGCGTCCAGGGCGTCGGCGGCAAGCAGGAGCTGGCGAGGCGCGTGCTCGCGAGCGGTGGCCACGCGCCCTTCGTCCTCCTGGCAAGAGGAGGAAGACGACAGGGGAGGTGGAGATGGGCTGGGCTGGCTTTGCCCAGCTGGGCGGCTACAGTGCCAGGCCAGGTGGGCTTCCCAGGTAAGTTCCTCTCTCTCTCTTTTAATTCTGTTTTCTATTATTCTATAGTCTTTAGGCTTTTATTAAAATACTAAAACTAACCCATAAATCATGAAACTGCTCAAAGCTACTGTTTGGAATATTTCCAACAGTGAGGATTTTAGTTCATGATTATCTGAGCATTTAAAATATTTTATAGCATTTAAATGCCCAAATTCAAATAGCATATGATTTAATTCAAAAATCCAGAATGGCCTAGAAATATGTGCATGACTTTTGGCAGAGGTTTTCACCTTTAACAAAAATCATGAGCTTTTCTAAAGGGCATTTGGGATTATTGAAAATATTTTTATTTGATCCTAATTGCATTCCATTTGGTGCTAGGGTTTGTCATCCCCATTTCAAATTTAAATGGAATTTAAATCATGATGCAAGAATGCAGATGCAAAGACAAGCAAGGCCTGAACTGGGGCTGTGACATCGTCCCGATAAATGATGCAATTGTTCATGCAGACATGGTATTTCACGTGCGGTAAATCCAGAGGACACACGATTTTCTTCGCCTCCTCCAAACTGGTCGGGCACTTGTTCCCCTTTGGAAGACGTTCGTGCCAGAATGACATGTTCTCGTCGAAGCATGCGTCGGTCATTTTGTGTTTTACCTTCATCTCCAGAGCCATGAGCGTTACTTTCAGGCGGGTATCCTCGGGCCTGCATCCTTCATACAATGGAGTAACCGCGTCTAACTCAAGTTGATCCACCTTGGCTTTCTCTCGGGCGGCGGCTCTTGCGTTATCCGTCTGCTTGAGAAGCAGCTCTTGAATATAAGGGTCCTGCACCCAGCCCATCGATGGTCCACCGTCGTATGCTCCGCCGGCATCATCATCTTCATGATCATGCCCGTCGTCTGCTCCGGCGCCATCTTCCTCATCATCATGTCCTGCATCTTCTACATGATGACTGTGTACAGCATCACCGTCGTGATCATCTCCTGGGGATTCTTCGCCTTCTCGCCCGCCCGAGCCGCGGTGGTTGCCTTGCTGCCCTTCCTCATTTCTTGCCCGGCCCCCATGGACGACTTCGTAGTCATCTTCATCACCTTGCCACCGATAGCCATCCATGAAACCACGCAAAAGCAGGTGGTCCCGCACCTGCCCGGAAACCGGGTCCACAATAAGGCTCTCCAGCTTGCATCTTTGACACGGACATCTTATCTCCGTCTCATTCTTTTGAAGCATCTCGGCCTTCGCGGACCTCAAAAACCTATTCACGATGCCTTCGGTCATCGTGCGGACCATGGTTGCCTGCGGGGTAGAGCAAAACGATATTTTAGAACCAAGAAAAAATTTGGCATGACTTTCCCTAAAAATAGGACCAAAAAGAATGCTTAATGCCAAAATTATCGCCGAAACGGAAATGAATCAACATTCCGGCAAAATATTGGCAACTATCGCATTTCAAATACCGGTACACCTCCAAACACAAACACACATATGCAACACCAAAACATATGCAACACCATGAACATACATAGATCTAGCTAGGCCATAAAAAGTGCATGTGCAAATTGTTGTAGGGAGAACAACATAAATATAGCTTCCCCCCTTACTTACCTATCAAAACAAGGTAATTTAACCACTTAATTTCAATGAATCTATGGTGGAAATGAGGTGAAAAAGAGGAGGCACCCGAGACAAGGAGAAGGTGGAGAGAATGGAGTGGGGAGAAAGTGAGTGTGGCTAGGAGAGGCTGCCCAAAATATCTTGTTGCTGACCACTTACTAATGGCGCACCAGCAGTAAATGCGCCATTAGTAATCCAGGTTACTAATGGCGCACCTCTATCTGATGCGCCATTAGTAGTTTTGCGAAAAAAAAGAAAAAAAATCAAACTAATGGCGCACTCTCCAACGGTGCGCCATTAGTAGTTTGAACTAGTAATGGCGCACGGTCGGACAGTGCGCCATTAGTAGTTTTCCAACAAAAGGAATAAAAAATATAATTAAAAAAACAGCATTAGTGGCGCACTCTGGTACTAGTGCGCCATTACTAGTTACAACTAGTAATGGCGCACCGTGCCAGGATGCGCCATTAGTGTGTTTGGACAGACGCGCTAGTTCAAAAAAAAATTAGGATACTAATGGCGCACCCTAGGCAAGGTGCGCCATTAGTACTTTCAACACTAATGGCGTACCAGATTGTGGTGCGCCATTAGTATATACTAATGGTGCACCACCTATCTGGTGCGCCATTAGTATCAATCCCACCTATAGCCCTTTTTCTAGTAGTGGTAAACTCTGTGCAGCGGTTCAAGTGAAAACAGTCTCGGAACAGCTCAACTGTGGGTTCCTCTTGGAAGTACACTTCGCAAAGCACTTGGAAGTGGCATATATTGGTAACAGAATTGGGACCGGTATCTTGTGGGCGCAGTTGAAAGTTGGCTAAGACATCCCGATAAAATTTTGAACCGGGCGGATTAAAACCCCGGGCCAAGTGATCCGCAAACACAATAACCTCTCCTTCTTCAAGTGTGGGAGGACATTCTATGCCTGGGACTCTCCAGTGGATGGTGTTTTTACTGCTTAAAGCGCCGGTTAGAACTAAATTGTTCAGCTGTGTTTCCGTAACACGAGAAGGAACCCAGTTGCACTCATATATTTGCTTGGCCATGAGGAAATCTACAAGACAAGTGGTTCCGGTTCAAGAGTGCGTTTGTTCAAGCATGCTGATATGTACAATGTTAAACCGGAGGTATATCTATTTAAACCGGAGGCAGTCCTATCTAAACCGGAGTTATGCAAGGTGGCAACGTCTGGCGGTTCAACAAGGGGCCTAATGTTGGGGATATTACTACTGGGCGTAAACCGGCCTACCAGGGCCGGGTTAACTTCATCAGTAGTTCAATAGTATTAAAGCCCAGAGAGGCGGATAAGGGCCCAAGGCCTATAGTCGGTTTAGAACCTATAGCCGTAAACCGACCTGATGTATAAACTTGTGTTATAAGTTAGGAATAGAAAGAGACCAACCGGGATACGAGTATGAACCGGTGATTGGGACTCTGTAAACCGACGGGCGTCCCCGTGTATATAAGGGGACGATCCGACAACGGTTCAGGACAGACAATCACAACTCGAGGCTTAGGCGAAGCTTGTTTGCTCCCTAATCCTCGAAACCCCATCAATTCCATCACAACTAGACGTAGGCTTTTACCTTCATCGAAGGGGCCGAACTAGTATAAACCCTCTGTGTCCTTGTGTCCGCTTTAACCCCTTCGAGTTAACCCATTGCGATGGCTCCACGACTAAGTCCTTTGGCTAGGACATCTGCCGTGACAAAACCACGACAAAGGGGGAAGGAGAGGTTGATGAAGATCCAGCAGCACGACGGCGTGGTGGTGGATGCAGCAGGGATCCGGCAGGGCTTCGCCAAGCGTCTGCGGGAGGAGGAGGTGTAGCAAGGGGAAGGGAGGCGCCAAGATGCAGGGTGCGGCTGCCCTTCCTCCCCTCCACTATATATAGGGGCTAGGGGGCGCATGCCCCCTTGGAGATCCCATCTAGAGGGGGGTGGGGCGGCGCCCCCCGGGGCAATGGCCCCCTTAGGGTTTCCAACCAGGGGGGCGCATGCCCCCTCGGGGGGCAACGGCCCCCTAGGGTTTCCAACCAGGGGGGCGCATGCCCCCTCGGGGGGCAACAGCCACCCCTAGGCGCCTTGGGCCCTTGGGTGGGGTGCACCAGCCCACCAGGGGCTGGTTCCCACGCCACTTCAGCCCATGGGGCCCTCCGGGATAGGTGGCCCCACCCGGTGGACCCTCGGGACCCTTCTGGTTGTCCCGGTACAATACCGGTGACCCCCGAAACTCTCCAGATGGCCGAAACAGCACTTCCTATATATATTTCTTCACCTCCGGACCATTCCGGAACTCCTCCTAACGTCCGGGATCTCATCCGGGACTCCTAACAACTTTCGGTTTGCTGCATACTAATATCTCTACAACCCTAGCGTCACCGAACCTTAAGTGTGTAGACCCTACGGGTTCGGGAGATATGCAGACATGACCGAGACGCCTCTCCGATCAATAACCAACAGCGGGATCTGGATACCCATGTTGGCTCCCACATACTCCTCGATGATCTCATCGGATGAACCACGATGTCGAGGATTCAATTAACCCCGTATTCAATTCCCTTTGTCAATCGGTATTTTACTTGCCCGAGATTCGATCGTCGGTATCCCAATACCTCGTTCAATCTCGTTACCGGCAAGTCACTTTACTCGTACTGTAATGCATGATCCCGTGATCAAACACTTTGATCACATTGAGCTCATTATGATGATGCATTACTGAGCGGGCCCGGTGATACCTCTCTGTCATACGGAGTGAAAAATCCCAGTCTCGATCCGTGTCAACCCAACAGACACTTTCGGAGATACCCGTAGTATACCTTTATAGTCACCTAGTTACGTTGTGACGTTTGGCATACCCAAAGCACTCCAACGGTATCCGGGAGTTACACGATCTCATGGTCTAAGGAAAAGATACTTGACATTGGAAAAGCTCTAGCAAACGAATTATACGATCTTGTGCTTATGCTTAAGATTGGGTCTTGTGCATCACATCATTCTCCTAATGATGTGATCTCGTTATCAATGACATCCAATGTCCATAGTCAAGAAACCATGACTATGGGTTGATCAACGAGCTAGTCAACTAGAGGCTTACTAGGGACATGTTGGTGTCTATGTATTCACACATGTATTACAATTTCCGGATAACACAATTATAGCATGAATAGAAGACAATTATCATGAACAAAGAAATATAATAATAATGCTTTTATTATTGCCTCTAGGGCATATTTCCAACAGTCTCCCACTTGCACTAGAGTCAATAATCTAGTTACATTGTGATGAATCGAACACCCATAGAGTTCTGGTGTTGATCATTTTTGCTCTAGGGAGAGGTTTAGTCAACGGATCTGCGACATTCAGATCCGTATGCACTTTACAAATTTCTATGTCTCCATCTTGAACATTTTCACGAATGGAGTTGAAGCGACGCTTGATGTGCCTGGTCTTCTTGTGAAACCTGGGCTCCTTGGCAAGTGCAATAGCTCCAGTGTTGTCACAGAAGAGTTTGATCGGCCCCGACGCATTGGGTATGACTCCTAGGTCGGTGATGAACTCCTTCACCCAAATTGCTTCATGCGCTGCCTCCGAGGCTGCCATGTACTCCGCTTCACATGTAGATCCCGCCACGACGCTCTGCTTGCAGCTGCACCAGCTTACTGCTCCACCATTCAACATATACATGTATCCGGTTTGTGACTTAGAGTCATCCAGATCAGTGTCGAAGCTAGCGTCGACGTAACCCTTTACGACGAGCTCTTCGTCACCTCCATAAACGAGAAACATGTCCTTAGTCCTTTTCAGGTACTTTAGGATATTCTTGACCGCTGTCCAGTGTTCCTTGCCAGGATTACTTTGGTACCTTCCTACCAAACTTACGGCAAGGTTTACATCAGGTCTGGTACACAGCATGGCATACATAATAGACCCTATGGCCGAGGCATAGGGGATGACACTCATCTCTTCTATATCTTCTGCCGTGGTCGGGCATTGAGCTGAGCTCAATTTCACACCTTGCAACACAGGCAAGAACCCCTTCTTGGACTGATCCATATTGAACTTCTTCAATATCTTTTCAAGGTATGTGCTTTGTGAAAGACCTATGAGGCGTCTTGATCTATCTCTATAGATCTTGATGCATAATATATAAGCAGCTTCTCCAAGGTCCTTCATTGAAAAACTATTATTCAAGTGGGCCTTAATGCTGTCCAAAAGTTCTATATCATTTCGCATCAAAAGTATGTCATCTACATATAATATGAGAAATGCTACAGAGCTCCCACTCACTTTCTTGTAAACGCAGGCTTCTCCATAAGTCTGCATAAACCCAAACGCCTTGATCATCTCATCAAAGCGAATGTTCCAACTCCGAGATGCTTGCACCAGCCCATAAATGGATCGCTGGAGCTTGCATACCTTGTTAGCATTCTTAGGGTCGACAAAACCTTCCGGCTGCATCATATACAGTTCTTCCTTAAGATAGCCATTAAGGAATGCCGTTTTGACGTCCATTTGCCATATCTCATAATCATAGTATGCGGCAATTGCTAACATGATTCAGACGGACTTCAGCTTCGCTACGAGAGAGAAAGTCTCATCGTAGTCAACCCCTTGAACTTGCTGATAACCCTTAGCGACAAGTCAAGCTTTATAGATGGTAACATTACCATCCGCATCCGTCTTCTTCTTAAAGATCCATTTGTTTTCTATCGCTCGCCGATCATCGGGCAAGTCTGTCAAAGTCCATACTTTGTTTTCATACATGGATCCTATCTCGGATTGCATGGCCTCCAGCCATTTGTTGGAATCTGGGCCCGCCATCGCTTCTTCATAGTTTGAAGGTTCACCGTTGTCTAACAACATGATTTCCAGGACAGGGTTGCAGTACCGCTCTGGTGCGGAACGTGTCCTTGTGGACCTACGAAGTTCAGTAGTAACTTGATCTGAAGTTTCATGATCATCATCATTAACCTCCTCTCTAACCGGTGGAGGCACCACAGAAACATTTTCTTGAGCTGTACTACTATCTGGTTCAAGAGGTAATACTTCATCAAGTTCCACTTTCCTCCCACTTACTTCTTTCGAGAGAAACTCTTTGTCCAGAAAGGATCCGTTCTTGGCAACAAAGATCTTGCCTTCAGATCTTAGGTAGAAGGTATACCCAATAGTTTCCTTAGGGTATCCTATGAAGACGCATTTTTCCGACTTGGGTTCGAGCTTTTCAGGTTGAAGTTTCTTGACATAAGCATCGCATCCCCAAACTTTTAGAAACGACAGCTTACGTTTCTTCCCAAACCATAATTCATACGGTGTCGTCTCAACGGATTTAGACGGTGCCCTATTTAAAGTGAATGTAGCTGTCTCTAGAGCGTATCCCCAAAATGATAGCGGTAAATCAGTAAGAGACATCATAGATCGCACCATATCCAATAGAGTGCGATTACGATGTTCGGACACACCGTTACGTTGAGGTGTTCCAGGCGGCGTGAGTTGTGAAACGATTCCACATTTCCTTAAGTGTGTGCCAAATTCGTGACTTAAATATTCTCCTCCACGATCTGATCGTAAGAACTTTATTTTTCGGTCACGTTGATTCTCTACCTCATTCTGAAATTCCTTGAACTTTTCAAAGGTCTCAGACTTGTGTTTCATCAAGTAGACACACCCATATCTACTCAAGTCATCAGTAAGAGTGAGAACATAACGATATCCTCCGCGAGCCTCAACACTCATTGGACCGCACACATCAGTATGTATGATTTCCAATAAGTTGGTTGCTCGCTCCATTGTTCCGGAGAATGGAGTCTTGGTCATTTGCCCATGAGGCATAGTTCGCATGTGTCAAATGCTTCATAATCGAGAGACTCTAAAAGTCCATCAGCATGGAGCTTCTTCATGCGCTTGACACCAATGTGACCAAGGCGGCAGTGCCACAAGTATGTGGGACTATCGTTATCAACTTTACACCTTTTGGTATTCACACTATGAATATGTGTATCATCACGTACGAGATTCATTAAGAATAAACCATTGACCGTCGGAGCATGACCATAAAACATATCACTCATATAAATAGAACAACCATTATTCTTGGATTTAAATGAGTAGCCATCTCATATTAAATGAGATCCAGATACAATGTTCATGCTCAAACTTGGCACTAAATAACAATTATTGAGGTTTAAAACTAATCCCGTAGGTAAATGTAGAGGTAGCGTGCCGACGGCGATCACATCGACCTTGGAACCATTCCCGACGCGCATCGTCACCTTGTCTTTCGCCAGTCTCCGCTTATTCTGCAGCTCCTGTTTTGAGTTACAAATATGAGCAACGGCACCAGTATCAAATACCCAGGAGCTACTACGAGCACTCGTAAGGTACACATCAATTACATGTATATCACATATACCTTTAGTGTCGCCAGCCTTCTTGTCTGCTAAGTATTTGGGGCAGTTCCGCTTCCAGTGACCCTTTCCTTTGCAATAAAAGCACTCAATCTCAAGCTTGGGTCCATGCTTTGACTTCTTCCCAGCAACTGGCTTACCAGGCGCAGCAACATCCTTGTCGTCCTTCTTGAAGTTCTTCTTACCCTTGCCTTTCTTGAACTTAGTGGTTTTATTGACCATCAACACTTGATGTTCCTTTTTGATTTCAACCTCTGCTGATTTCAGCATAGCAAATACCTCAGGAATGGTCTTTACCATCCCCTGCATATTGTAGTTCATCACAAAGCTCTTGTAGCTAGGTGGGAGCGACTGAAGGATTCTGTCAATGACCACCTCGTCTGGGAGGTTAATCCCCAGCTGAGTCAAGCGGTTGTGCAACCCAGACATCTTGAGTATGTGTTCACTGACAGAACTATTTTCCTCCATCTTACAACTATAGAACTTGTCGGAGACTTCATATCTCTCGGCCCGGGCATGAGCTTGGAAAACCATTTTCAGCTCTTTGAACATCTCATATGCTCCGTGTTGCTCAAAACGCTTTTGGAGCCCCGGTTCTAAGCTGTAAAGCATGCCACACTGAACAAGGGAGTAATCATCAGCACGCTGCTGCCAAGCATTCATAATGTCTTGGTTCTCTGGGATGGGTGCTTCACCTAGCGGTGCTTCTAGGACATATTGTTTCCTGGCAGCTATGAGGATGATCCTCAGGTTCCGGACCCAGTCCGTATAGTTGCTGCCATCGTCTTTCAGCTTGGTTTTCTCTAGGAACGCGTTGAAGTTCATGTTGACATTAGTGTGGGCCATTTGATCTACAAGACATATTGAAAAGTTTATTTAGACTAAGTTCATGATAATTAAGTTCTTCTAATCAAATTATATAATGAACTCCCACTCAGATTAGACATCCCTCTAGTTATCTAAGTGAAACATGATCCGACTCGACTAGGCCGTGCCCGATCATCACGTGAGACGGACTAGTCATCATCGGTGAACATCTCCATGTTGATCGTATCTTTCATACGACTCATGTTCGACCTTTCGGTCTCTTGTGTTCCGAGGCCATGTCTGTACATGCTAGGATCGTCAAGTTAACCTAAGTGTTTGCATGTGTAAATCTGTCTTACACCCGTTGTATGTGAACGTTGGAATCTATCACACCTGATCATCACGTGGTTCTTCGAAACAATGAACTGTCGCAACGGCACACAGTTAGGGGGAAC
Source organism: Aegilops umbellulata (assembly GCA_032464435.1). NCBI lineage: Eukaryota > Viridiplantae > Streptophyta > Magnoliopsida > Poales > Poaceae > Aegilops > Aegilops umbellulata. Next base: position 377,128,274 of record CP136058.1, on the reverse strand, counting down.
ACTTTCTTGAAATTGTTATGAGGGATCATCTTATTTACTACTGTCATTCTAAGTAAACAAGATGCAAAAACATGATAAACATCACATGCAATCAAATAATAGTAGTGACATGATATGGCCAATATCATATAGCTCCTTTGATCTCCATCTTGGGGCTCCATGATCATCTTGTCACCGGCATGACACCATGATCTCCATCATCATGATCTCCATCATCGTGTCTCCATGAAGTTGCTCGCCAACTATTACTTCTACTACTATGGCTAACACGTTTAGCAATAAAGTAAAGTAATTTACATGGCGTTTCTCAATGACACGCAGGTCATACAAAAAAATAAAGACAACTCCTATGGCTCCTGCCGGTTGTCATACTCATCGACATGCAAGTCGTGATTCCTATTACATGAACATGATCTCATACATCACATATATATCATTCATCACAACTTTGGCCATATCACATCACAAAGCACTTGCTGCAAAAACAAGTTAGACGTCTTCTAATTGTTGTTGCAAGTTTTACGTGGCTGCAATAGGGTTCTAGCAAGAACGTTTTCTTACCTACGTAAAAGCCACAACGTGATTTGTCAACTTCTATTTACCCTTCATAAGGACCCTTTTCGTCGAATCCGCTCCAACTTAAGTGGGAGAGACAGACACCCACCAACCACCTTATGCAACTAGTGCATGTCAGTCGGTGGAACCGGTCTCACGTAAGCGTACGTGTAAGGTTGGTCCGGGCCGCTTCATCCCACAATACCGCTGAAGCAAAATAAGACTAGTAGCGGCAAGAAAGTTGACAACATCTACGCCTACAACAAATTGTGTTCTACTCATGCAAAGAGAACTACGCATAGACCTAGCTCATGATGCCATTGTTGGGGAACGTTGCAGAAAACAAAAAATTTCCTACGGTTTCACCAAGATCCATCTATGAGTTCATCTAGCAACGAGTATTCAGATTGCATCTACATACCTTTGTAGATCGCGAGCGGAAGCGTTCACTAGAACGTGGATGATGGAGTCGTACTCGTCGTGATCCAAATCACCGATGACCGAGTGCCGAACGGACGGCACCTCCGTGTTCAACACACGTACGGTCAGCGTGACGTCTCCTCATTCTTGATCCAGCAAGGGGGAAGGAGAGGTTGATGAAGATCCAGCAGCACGATGGCGTGGTGGTGGATGCAGCAGGGATCCGGCAGGGCTTCGCCGAGCGTCTGCGGGAGGAGGAGGTGTAGCAAGGGGAAGGGAGGCGCCAAGATGCAGGGTGCGGCTGCCCTTCCTCCCCTCCACTATATATAGGGCTAGGGGGGCGCATGCCCCCTTGGAGATCCCATCTAGAGGGGGGGGGCGGCAGCCCCCGGGGCAACGGCCCCCTTAGGGTTTCCAACCAGGGGGCGCATGCCCCCTCGTGGGGCAACGGCCCCCTAGGGTTTCCAACCCTAGGCGCCTTGGGCCCTTGGGTGGGGTGCACCAACCCACCAGGGGCTGGTTCCCATGCCACTTCAGCCCATGGGGCCCTCCGGGATAGGTGGCCCCACCCGGTGGACCCCTGGGACCCTTCTGGTGGTCCCGGTACAATACCGGTGACCCCCGAAACTCTCCAGATGGCCGAAACAACACTTCCTATATATATTTCTTCACCTCCGGGCCATTCTGGAACTCCTCCTGATGTCCGGGATCTCATCCGGGACTCCGAACAACTTTCGGTTTGCTGCATACTAATATCTCTACAACCCTAGTGTCGGTGTCAAAACCGGCGGATCTCGGGTAGGGGGTCCCGAACTGTGCGTCAAGGTCGGATGGTAACAGGAGACAAGGGACACTTTATTTTACCCAGGTTCGGGCCCTCTCGATGGAGGTAAAACCCTACTCCTGCTAGATTAATATTGATGATAGGGGTAGTACAAGAGTGGATCTACCACGAGATCAAGGAGGCTAAACCCTAGAAGCTAGCCTATGGTATGATTGTGTATGATGATGGTTCTTGTCCTACGGACTACAACCCTCCGGTTTATATAGACACCGAATAGGGTTAGGGTTACATAGAGTCGGTTACAATGGTAGGATATCTCGAATATCCGCACGCCTAGCTTGCCTTCCACGCCAAGAAAAGATCCTTCCGGACACGGGACGAAGTCTTCAATCTTGTATCTTCATAGTCCTGGAGTCCGGCCGAAGGTATAGTCCGGCTATCCGAACACCCCCTAATCCAGGACTCCCTCAGTAGCCCCTGAACCAGGCTTCAATGACAACGAGTCCGGCGCGCAGATTGTCTTCGGCATTGCAAGGCGGGTTCCTCCTCCAAGTTCTTCAAGAAGATTATAAACACCAAAAAATAGTGTCCGGCTCTGCAAAATAAGTTTCCACATATTGCCATATAGATAATAATGTTAACACAAATCAAATCTGCTGACGTATCCCGTAGTGCGTCATAACACTGCGACCAAGCCTTCTATATAAGTTGCTTTCATTGTTCCACCTCAGCTCGTTTAGCGAGGCGGTTTCCTTGGCACGTCTTGTCAAAGCAGAGATCAAGTGCCCCCTTTAATGGGATTCTCATTAATACGGACGTGGGTAACCCAACCACGCCATTTACCACGGCGTTTGGGAGGCAAGTGAGTTTTATTAGGTAGGTGGGGACGCCTAACCGTACCTGGTTATATAAAGGGATAAGGATTCACCTTTTTAACCTACGCCTTCTTCCTCCTTTGCCAATCCATCTCTCGCGAACTCAAGCTCCAGCGCCCAAGTCCGCTCTTCCTTCCTCAACTTTCTCCAACAATGTCCAGAGCGGGATGCAAGTGGATGGTCTCCTCCATTACGGAGGCTCAAGTAAAAAGGTTAAGGAAAGCCGGGTACTTGTCCAAGGACATCCCGCATCGGCTTCCTGATAAGGGGCGGCTTCTTCCTACCCCAAGGCCCCATGAGAGGGTAGTTTTTCTTCCCCACTTCCTCCGCGGACTGGGCTTTCCACTTCACCCATTTGTCCGGGGGCTCGTGTTCTACTACGGCCTGGATTTCCACGATCTGGCCCCGAACTTTGTTCTCAACATCTCGGCGTTTATCGTCGTGTGTGAGGCCTTTCTCCGCGTCCGCCCCCACTTCGGCCTCTGGCTCAAGACCTTCAACGTCAAGCCCAAGGTGGTGTCCGGCACCCAGGCGGAGTGCGGAGGCACTATGGTTGGCAAGATAGCCAACGTCCTCTGGTTCGATGGCTCCCTCGTGGAGTCCCTAAAGGGGTGGCAGGCCGGGTGGTTTTACATAACCGAGCCCCACGATCCGAAATGGGTCGCGGCCCCCGAGTTCAGATCCGGACCCCCCATGCGGCTCATGTACTGGAAAGAGACAGGCCTGTCGTGGGGCAACAAGGAAGAAGTGACTGGGTTGCAAACGTGCATCCAGTCCCTGGTGAACAAGCCAATCCGGCTTGTCAATATAGTCCAGGTCATGCTCGTTCGCCTGATCCTCCCGTGCCAAGAACGGGATTTTACTTTGTGGGAATTCGACCCGGCGCAGCACCAAACCCTCAGTAGGCTCTTCGACACGACGTATGAAGACGTCTGGAAGGTGCTGATCAAAGGCGCCGAGTCCCCCACATCCGCCTCCGAGGATCGCGGATACAGCTCGCAGCGTAACGCTAGCGAGGTAAGCTATCTGTACCTTTGACAGGTTCGTTAATCTCTTCTTCATAGATTATCTCTATGCGGGATCTAAACTCCCTTTACCTTTGACAGGCTTGGTAGGAGGTATCCGGACCAATTAACTGTCCGGCTCCTCTGCCCGAAGACCCGGCCCCAGCTCTCTTGGTGAAGCTGATGGCTCCAGCAACTTATGTGGTGCCGGAGAGGAAGGCCAAGAAGAAGAAAACCACCGGGACTCAAAAAAGTTCCCGCAACATGGTGGTGTCGGACTCGTCATCTGACGAGTCCGCAACGCCCTCCTCTCGTGAAAACGAGGAGGAGGAACGAGGAAGCTCTCCCCCCCCAATGAGGGGAGCAAAGAGGAAGAAGGCCGCCCCAACAGGGGAGGCCGAGGGGTCGAGGAAAAGGAAAACCCCTCCGCCGGACTACTCCCACGACGCCGAAGAGGGCGGAGAGGAGTGGCTGGACCGAACCAAGCGTCCGGCGACATCGTAAGTGCTTACATACCTGAGTGACTCATGATATTCTTTTAATGCGCGGCTTTCCCTAATATCGAACGTAATTTATGCAGCCCACCCCGGGCCGGACTCGATGATTCGTCGAGCGGATCCCTGGATTCGTCGGACGTGAACTCTGTTCCGCCCGCGGTCTCCCCCCGCGGGGCGGACGACGCCGAAGTGGCGCCCCGCCAAGCTTCGGGGCAGGAGGAGATGGTCCTGGAGGAGCCACAAGGCAATCCTCCGGACCCCAGGAGTAAAGGGGATGAAACCCCCCAGGGCTCCAAGTCCGGCTTTGTGCCGGATACCGCGCCGGACTCGACAGTCCCGGTCCGCGGTGGGCGAACTCCTTCCAAGAGGAGTAAGCCGTCTGAGCCGGCGGCCTCTGTCCAACCAGAGGCGCCGGACAATCTGCTGGAGGTGCTTAAGGGCGCCGCCATCGATGAGGAGCACCGTACTGTTATGAGTACGGTGATCCAAAAGATTCAGTCCGCCAAGAGCGGACTGAATGAAGCTTGCGCTAGCCTTCTAACAGGCTTCGAGGTAAGTAAAAATATGTCAAATTATTTACCGCATAAACAGTAGCCCCTGATGCTTTGTTCGGTGTTCGGAAAGAAAAGCCGGATAGAGGATCTAGTAATTTTCGCAGGAGTCTAACAAAAAAGGTCAAATATGCGTATGCAGGCTTCACTGCTGTCCACCGCCGCACTGACTGCGCAGGTGGATGTCCTTAAAAAGGACCTCGGGCGGACCGAGCAAGAGCTCGGCCTTGCCAAACGGCAGCTCGAGGAGAAGGAAGGTAAGAAATACCTAAAAAAAGAAAAAAAAGAAAAAAAGGTGCCTATAGAGAGGCTTGATTGCAGAAAGAAATAACATGATTGTACTGCTTATTGTAGGGGCCGCAAGCGAGGTGGCAACCCTGAAGCAGGCGCTGGCAGTGGCCGAAAAGAAAACGGCCGAGGAGCGCGCCGAGCGAGAAAGGCTTGGGGTTCAGGTCGATGAGGTGCAGCAAGAGCTGCAAGCTCTCATGACAAAACATGAGGGTTTGGAGCTTGAGTAAAAAATGCAAGCATCCGAGCTCGCGTCGGCCGTCGAGACCGCCAAGAGTGACAAGGCCGAAGCCCAAAAGGCCCTCCAAGAGTTGGAAGAGGTGAAAAAGATAGCAATGGGTAAGGCATTCTCAATGCAAAGTAGGAATATAAAAGTAAACTACATATTACTTACCCGAATCCAGAGTTCTCCAGGGGCGTTCACCGATCTTTCCCACAGTGTATCCGATGCCGCCGCATTCTACCGAGCTGAAGAGGGCAGCTCGACGGAGAGTGTGTTCTGGTCTCAGTATTCTAAGGCCGGACACCCTGTGCCCTTAAGCGATCAGCTAAAACAGCTGGTCGAGCTCCACAAGGCGGCCGAACAGGCCATGAAGGGCTTACTAGTTCGGCTGTGGCCTGGAGAGGCCCTGCCTGGGAGCTATTTCGGGCTGGTGCGGCGGCTGGTGGAGGCCTGTCCACGGCTTGAGATCATCAAGCGCTCCGTCTGCATTGAAGGTTCCCGGAGGGCCCTTGCCCGTGTAAGGGTACACTGGGGTAAGCTGGACAGAGAGAAGCTGGTGAGGGACGGGCCGCCGCAGGGGAAGGAGCATCGCAAGCCCGAGAACTACTACGAGGAAGTTCTTGCCGGAGCCCGCCTTGTCGCAGATGAATGTACTAAAGATGTAATATTTGAGTGAACTCGCTCGTTTGTATCCTGTGCGCTGAAAACTTGTTCATATGCGCAAAGCAATGCTTATTTAATTTAAAATATTATTTTCTGTGCGGCCGTTTATCAAAAATCTGAGAGATGGCCACTCGTCGGCTTCTGCCCCCATGCCACTAGTGCTGGGGTGTTCGGGATAAACCTGAGGGCTCTTGTTCCCATAGTTGGGTCCTTCGAGGGAGGCGCTCAGCACAACGAATCAGGCAATCGGACTATAATGCTTGAACACTCTCACTTAGCCATAGAACGTTATAATTTTAAATTTCGGCGAAGCCCCTAGTTCGGAAGGCCGAATTCGGGGCGCTATCCTCGCCTTTGGCCGGACATAGCCAGCTCCTCGCTCAAAGCGGCATAAGCCTTTAAGGACTCGAAAAACCTCTCGAACAGCGACCGGTCTCACGCCTTATCATGACAGTCTGTTTTAGCTTTCTCCACTGAGGTGCTCAACCCACCTGATCTGGGGCACAATCGCAGTGGTTCTCCTAGTGCTACCTTAGCCGATAAAGCGGAACTTAAGGCACCAAAACATAGGAGCCGGGCAAACCCAACATGTGACCAAAATCATGACTCGGAGCCGATGCATATAGTGCTATAAGTTCGGGGTGCCGCACTTGTGAAAGTGTACGGACTTCTCACAGCAGATAAAAGGGTAATGAAGCCCCTGGCGTGGTTTGCCGTACCATGGTGTACGGGTGCTATCATGTTATGTAATAAATATATATATATTCAAAAGAGTATAATGCAAAAAATAGACAATAAGCTATGCATTGTTTTATAAAGAGGCTATCTATCAAAGCCGAACGATACAAGTATTGCGATGAGCAAAAAAGATATTAGACTATTTAACATGTCCTGACCAGGCACAAGCCGCGGAATTTAGAAACAGATATATCGCTCGAAATAGAGACCACCTGAGAGTTCCGGAAAGCGGCGTAGCTTTGACTGCTCTCCTGGATCTTGCATCGTCTGTGCGGCAACAATGCCGAACAGGTTATCCAGAGTATGGAGTCCTGAAAGTAAAAAAAAGTAAAAAAGAAAAATCCGGCAGCCCCTAGTACGTTTGACGCTGTGTTGTAGGCATGCCGTTAATGTGCCCCTCCCCCTGTGCCCATGGAGTTTTAAGGGCGTAATTGTGTACTCGAGGTACTTTCTCCGCTATGTAGCGATGGATGGGGTCGGGGCCGTATTGCTACGCTTGCTTTGATCGTGCCAGGTGGTCTTGTTGCAGGTTACTCCGGGCGCGCTTTGCATTGTCCGGTTTTTTAACGGCCGGACTGGAGAGTTGCCTTGAAAGGCTGCTTTGTACTTCCACTGCGAGGGCCGTCGTGTGCTCCTCCGCACGGATGGAGCGTTCTGTGTTTCCGCTGACCATAATTACTCCTCGAGGGCCTGGCATCTTGAGCTTGAGGTATGCGTAGTGCGGCACCGCATTGAATTTAGCGAATGCGGTTCGTCCGAGCAGGGCGTGATAGCCACTGCGGAACGGCACTATATCGAAGATTAACTCTTCGCTTCGGAAGTTATCCGGAGATCCGAAGACCACATCAAGTGTTATCGAGCCTGTGCAATTGGCCTCTACACCTGGTATGACGCCTTTAAAGGTCCTCCTTGTGGGCTTGATCCTTGGTGGATCTATGCCCATTTTCCGCACTGTATCCTGATAAAGCAGGTTCAGGCTACTGCCGCCGTCCATGAGGACTCTTGTGAGATGAAATCCGTCCACGATTGGGTCGAGGACCAGTGCGGCAAAACCGCCGTGACGGATGCTAGTGGGGTGGTCCCTTCGATCGAAAGTGATCGGGCAGGAGGACCATGGGTTGAACTTTGGGGCGACTGGCTCCATCGCATACACGTCCCGTAGCACACGCTTCCTCTCCCGCTTGGGAATGTGGGTCGCGTATATCATGCTCACCGTCCGCACTTGTGGGGGAAACCCTTTCTGTCCATTGTTGTTCGGCGGCCTGGGCTCCTCCTCGTCGTCGCTGTTCAGCCCCTTGTCCTTGTGTTCGGCTCTTAACTTGCCTGCCTGCTTGAACACCCAACAATCCCTGTTGGTGTGATTGGCTGGCCTTTCGGGGGTGCCATGAATCTGGCACGAGCGGTCGAGTATCCGGTCCAAACTGGACAGGCCCTGGGTATTCTTTTTAAATGCCTTTTTCCGCTGACCGGATTTATAGCCTCTGAATCCGGCATTAACTGCCGTATCCTCATTGCTGTCGCTGCTAACGCGGCGCCTTTGATTATTTCGACATGACCTGCCACTTTTGTCCTTGGTATCCGAATTACCGGGCTTCTTTGATAAGTTGTTGCTGCGAGCTAGCCAGCTATCTTCGCCCGCGCAAAAGCGGGTCATGAGTGTCGTGAGGGCTGCCATGGTTTTCGGCTTTTCCTGTCCCAGGTGCCGGGCAAGCCACTCATCACGGATGTTATGTTTGAAGGCTGCTAGGGCCTCTGCGTCCGGACAATCGACTATCTAATTTTTCTTTGTTAGGAATCGTGTCCAGAATTGCCTGGCCGATTCTTCTGGCTACTGAATTATGTGGCTTAGGTCGTCGGCGTCCGGTGGCCGCACATAGGTCCCCTGGAAGTTGTCGAGGAATGCGGCTTCCAGGTCCTCCCAAGAACCGATTGAGTCCGCTGGTAGGCTGTTAAGCCAGTGCCGGGCTGGTCCTTTGAGCTTAAGGGGTAGGTATTTGATGGCGTGCAGATCATCGCCACGTGCCATGTGGATGTGAAGGAGATAATCCTCAATCCATACTACCAGATCTGTCGTACCATCGTATGACTCGATATTGACGGGTTTAAAACCCTTTGGGATTTTATGATCCATTACTTCGTCTGTGAAGCATAGTGGGTGTGCGGCGCCCTGTACTGGGCTATGTTATGACGCAGCTTGGAAGAGCTGTGCCTGCTGTGTTCGGCCCGGCCGGATTTATTGTGTCCGGAGTGAAGATCATCACGTGTCGTCGGGCGTCCGCGCGATCCATAGATCGATCTTGTTTGCTTTGCTTTATCCTCCAGTACGTCTCGCAGGTCTGGCTCGTTTTCCCGTGCCTTATTTGAACGGCACCGGGGCATGGCTTGCTTAAGGGTTCGACAGGCCTCTCTGTCGCGGCCACGGGGTGGCCGGTCTGCCATGTCATATGCTTCCCCCTCTGATTGGGGTAGCGGCCTGCGCTTAGGATAATTTTTGGAGGGGCGCCCGAGTTCATACTCTTCGGCCGCAAGGACTTCAGTCCATCTACCAGCTAGCACATCTTGATCAGCTCTAAGCTGTTGTTGCTTTTTCTTTAGGCTGTTGGCCGTGGCTAGAAGCCTGCGTTGAAAACACTCTTGTTCGGCGGGGTCTGATGGTACGACGAATTCGTCGTCGTCGAGGCTTGCCTCGTCTTCGGAGGGAGGCATGTAGTTATCATCCTCAACCTCTTGCTCTGCCGCTCTCTCCTGAGGGCTGGCTTTTCCATCTTCCTGCGCCGAATCTTGCTGGTTCTAGTGTTCTTCGGCGCTGTCCGGGGTAGTATTATCTCCCGTGCCGGAATCACCGTTTCTGCTGTGGCGGGATTTAGAGTGGCGCCGTTGGCGCCGGCGTTTTGGTGGTTTTTTCGAGTTATCGTCTTCCGCTGTTCCATCGCCATCCGCATCCTTTGGAGCATCCACCATATATATGTCATATGACGAGGTGGCGGTCCAGTGCCCTACAGGTGCTGGTTCTTGTTCGTCTCCTCCTTCGTCGTCCATACCGTCGAAGTCTTCGGAGCCGAAGTCAAGCATGTCGGTTAAATCGTCGACAGTGGCTATTAAGTGGGTGGTGGGTGGGCTTTGAATTTCTTCGTTGTCCGAATCCCAACCTCGCAGACCATAGTCCGGCCTGGGCTCTCCTGATAAAGAGAGAGACTTGAGAGAATTCAGGATATCACCGAAAGGTGAGCACTGAAAGATGTCCGCGGCGACGAACTCCATTACAGGCGCACAATCAGATTCGATCGGCGGGGGCACGGAAGGCCCGGAGTTCAGAGAAGAGTCCGGCTCCTTGGAGTTCTGGGCCGTGCGGAGTACTGGGCTGGCGTTTGATTCGATCGCCTTTGAGATCGCAGCCCCCGAGGTGACGTCCAACCATTCATCCTCGAAGAACGCAGCGGGCTCCGAGTCAAGGATCGGGGCCGGAGCGTGTGCGGCCTCCAGGGTACTATTCGGAGGCAGAGCTATATCATGCCCCTCGAAATAGTGCGGCGCGCTTGGCTATGGCTCGAACCCGTCGAAGATCAAGTCTCCGCGGATTTCGGTCGTGTAGTTTAAGCTTCCAAACCTGACTTGATGGCCAGGGGCGTAGCTTTCGATCTGCTCCAGATGACCAAGCGAATTGGCCCGCAGAGCGAAGCCGCCGAAGACGAAGATTTGTCCGGGGAGGAAAGTCTCACCCTGGACCTCATCGTTGTTGATGATCAAAGGAGCCATCGGGCCTAAGGCGACGACACAGAGGAACTCTAAATGAAAGCACCAATGTCGGTGTCAAAACCGGCGGATCTCGGGTAGGGGGTCCCGAACTGTGCGTCAAGGTCGGATGGTAACAGGAGACAAGGGACACTTTATTTTACCCAGGTTCAGGCCCTCTCGGTGGAGGTAAAACCCTACTCCTGCTAGATTAATATTGATGATAGGGGTAGTACAAGACTGGATCTACCACGAGATCAAGGAGGCTAAACCCTGGAAGCTAGCCTATGGTATGATTGTGTATGATGATGGTTCTTGTCCTACGGACTACAACCCTCCGGTTTATATAGACACCGGATAGGGTTAGGGTTACATAGAGTTAGTTACAATGGTAGGAGTGTTGGAAATATGCCCTAGAGGCAATAATAAAAGTATTATTATTATATTTCCTTGTTCATGGTAATTGTCTTTATTCATGCTATAATTGTGTTATTTGGAAATCGTAATACATGTGTGAATACTAGACACCAATACGTCCCTAGTAAGCCTCTAGTTGACTAGCTCGTTGATCAATAGATAGTCATGGTTTCCTGACTATGGACATGGGGATGTCATTGATAACGAGATCACATCATTAGGAGAATGATGTGATGGACAAGACCCAATCCTAAGCATAGCACAAGATCGTGTAGTTCGTTTTGCTAGAGCTTTCCAATGTCGAGTATCTTTTCCTTAGACCATGAGATCGTGTAACTCCCGGATACTGTAGGAGTGCTTTGGGTGTACCAAACGTCACAACATAACTGGGTGACTATAAAGGTGCACTACAGGTATCTCCGAAAGTATCTGTTGGGTTGACACGGATCAAGACTGGGATTTGTCACTCCGTATGACGGAGAGGTATCACCGGGCCCACTCGGTAATGCATCATCATAATGAGCTCAAAGTGACCAAGTGTTTGGCCACGGGATCATGCATTATGGTACGAGTAAAGTGACTTGCCGGTAACAGGACTAAACGAGGTATTGGGATACCGACGATCGAGTCTCGGGCAAGTAACCTACCGATTGACAAAGGGAATAGTTTACGGGGTTGCTTGAACCCTCGACATCGTGGTTCGTCTGATGACATCATTGAGGAACATGTGGGAGCCAACATGGGTATCCAGATCCCGCTGTTGGTTATTGCCCGAGAGTCGTCTCGGTCATGTCTGCATGTCTCCCGAACCCGTAGGGTCTACACACTTAAGGTTCGGTGACGCTAGGGTTATTAGGAAGACTTGGATGTGATTACCGAATCTTGTTCGGAGTCCCGGATGAGATCCCGGACGTCACGAGGTGTTTCGGAATGGTCCGGAGGTAAAGATTTATATATGGGAAGTTGTCATACGGACACCGAAATAGTTCGGGGGCATATCGGTATTGTACCGGGGCCACCGGAGGGGCCTCGGGGGTCCACCGGGAGGGGCCACCTCTCCCGGAAGGGCTCATGGGCTGTAAGGGGGAAGGGAACCAGCCCAAAGTGGGCTGGTGCGCCTCCCCCCAAGGGCCCATGCGCCCTAGGGTTTGGGGGAACCCTAAAGGGGGCGCCCCCCTTGCTTGGGGGGCAAGCCCCCTCCTCCTTGGCCGCCGCCCCCCCCCCCCTCTAGATCCATCTAGAGGGGGCCGGCCCCCTTGCCCCTTCCCCTATAAATAGAGGGGTGAAGGGAGGGCTGCATACATAAGTCAAGGCGCAGCCCCTCCCCTCCCCAACACCTCTCCTCCTCCGTACGTGCTTGGCGAAGCCCTGTCGGAGTTCTGCTGCACCAACATCACCACGCCGTCGTGCTGCCGTTGTAGTCTTCTTCCTCAACCTCTCCCTCCCCTTGCTGGATCAAGAAGGAGGAGACGTCGATCATCCCGTACGTGTGTTGAACGCGGAGGTGTTGTCCGTTCAGCACTTGGTCATCGGTGATTCGAATCACGACGAGTACGACTACGTCATCACCATCCCCTTGAACGCTTCCGCACGCAATCTGCAAGTGGTATGTAGATGCAATCTCTCTCCCATGACTCGTTGCTTAGATGAACTCATAGATGGATCTTGGTGAAACCGTAGGAAAAATTTTATTTTCTGCAACGTTCCCCAACAGTGGCATCATGAGCTAGGTCTATGCGTAGTTCTCTATTGCACGAGTAGAACACAAAGTAGTTGTGGGCGTCGAATTGTCAATTCTTCTTGCCGTTACTAGTCCTATCTTGGTTCAGCGGTATTGTGGGATGAAGCGGCCCGGACCAACCTTACACGTACACTTACGTGAGACCGGTTCCACCGACTAACATGCACTAGTTGCGTAAGGTGGCTGGCGGGTGTCTGTCTCTCCCACTTTAGTTGGATCGGATTCGATGAACAGGGTCCTTATGAAGGGTAAATAGAGATTGACAAATTCACGTTGTGGTTTTAACGTAGGTAAGAAACGTTCTTGCTAGCCACCTATAACAGCCACGTAAAAACTTGCAACAACATTAGAGGACGTCTAACTTGTTTTTGCAGCAAGTGCTTTGTGATGTGATATGGCCAGAAGTTGTGATGAATCATGTGATGTATGAGATGATCTTGTTATTGTAATAGGAATCACGACTTGCATGTCGATGAGTATGACAACCGGCAGGAGCCATAGGAGTTGTCATTATTCTTTTATGACCTGCGTGTCACCATGTAAATTACTTTACTTTATTGCTAAACGTGTTAGCCATAGTAGTAGTAGTAGTAATGGTTGGCGAGCAACTCCATGGAGACACGATGATGGAGATCATGATGATGGAGATCATGGTGTCGTGCCGGTGACAAGATGATCATGGAGCCCCAAGATGGAGATCGAAGGAGCTATATGATGATGGCCATATCATGTCACTTCTATATAATTGCATGTGATGTTTATTATGTTTATACATCTTGTTTACTTAGAACGACGGTAGTAAATAAGATGATCCCTTACAAAATTTCAAGAAGTGTTCTCCCCTAACTGTGCACCTTTGCTAAAGTTCGTCGTTTCGAAGCACCACGTGATGATCGGGTGTGATAGATCCATACGTTCACATACAACGGGTGTAAGACAGTTTTACACATGCAAAACACTTAGGGTTAACTTGACGAGCCTAGCATGTACAGACATGGCCTCGGAACACGGAGACCGAAAGGTCGAACATGAGTCGTATAGAAGATACGATCAACATGGAGATGTTCACCGATGATGACTAGTCCGTCTCACGTGATGATCGGACACGGCCTAGTCGACTCGGATCATGTAACACTTAGATGACTAGAGGGATGTCTAATCTGAGTGGGAGTTCATTCATTAATTTGATTAGATGAACTTAATTATCATGAACTTAGTCTAAATCTTTACAATATGTCTTGTAGATCAAATGGCCCACGGTAATGTCAGCCTCAACTTCAACGCGTTCCTAGAGAAAACTAAGCTGAAAGATGATGGCAGCAACTACTCGGACTGGGTCCGGAACTTGAGGATCATCCTCATAGCAGCCAAGAAAGATTATGTCCTAGATGCACCGCTAGGTGATGCACCATTCCCAGAAAACCAGGACGTTATGAACGCCCATCAGTCATGCACTGATGATTACTCCATCGTTCAGTGCGGCATGCTTTACAGCTTAGAACTGGGGCTCCAAAAGCGTTTTGAGAAGCACGGAGCATATGAGATGTTCGAGGAGCTGAAATTGATTTTCCAAGCTCATGCCCGGGTCGAGAGATATGATGTCTCCGACAAGTTCTTTAGCTGCAAAATGGAGGAAAATAGCTCTGTCAGTGAACACATACTCAAGATGTCTGGGTTGCACAACCGCTTGACTCAGCTGGAAGTTAATCTTCCGGATGAGGCGGTCATTGACAGAATCCTTCAGTCGCTCCCACCTAGCTACAAAAGCTTCGTGATGAACTACAACATGCAGGGGATGGAAAAGACCATTCCCGAGTTGTATTCAATGCTGAAATCCGCGGAGGTGGAGATCAAAAAGGAACATCAAGTGTTGATGGTGAATAAAACCACTAAGTTCAAGAAAGGCAAGGGTAAGAAGAACTTCAAGAAAGACGACAAGGAGGTTGCCGCGCCTGGTAAATCAGTTGCCAGGAAGAAGTCAAAGAATGGACCCAAACCTGAAACTGAGTGCTTTTATTGCAAGGGAAATGGTCACTGGAAACGAAATTGCCCCAAGTACTTAGCGGATAAGAAGGCCAGCAACACTAAAGGTATATGTGATATACATGTAATTGATGTGTACCTTACCATTGCTCGTAGTAGCTCCTGGGTATTTGATACCGGTGCTGTTGCTCATATTTGTAACTCACAGCAGGAGCTGCGGAATAAGAGAAGACTGGCGAAGGACGAGGTGACGATGCGCGTCGGGAATGGTTCCAAGGTCGATGTGATCGCCATCGGCACGCTACCTCTACATTTACCCACGGGATTAGTTTTAAACCTCAATAATTGTTATTTAGTGCCAAGTTTGAGCATGAACATTGTATCTGGATCTCGTTTAATACGAGATGGCTACTCATTTAAATCCGAGAATAATGGTTGTTCTATTTATATGAGTGATATGTTTTATGGTCATGCTCCGATGGTTAATGGTTTATTCTTAATGAATCTCGTGCGTGATAATACACATATTCATAGTGTGAATGCCAAAAGGTGTAAAGTTGATAACGATAGTCCCACATACTTGTGGCACTGCCGCCTTGGTCACATTGGTGTCAAGCGCATGAAGAAGCTCCATGCTGATGGACTTTTAGAGTCTCTCGATTATGAATCGTTTGACACATGCGAACCATGCCTTATGGGCAAAATGACCAAGACTCCGTTCTCCGGAACAATGGAGCGAGCAACCAACTTATTGGAAATTATACATACTGATGTGTGCGGTCCAATGAGCGTTGAGGCTCGCGGAGGATATCGTTATGTTCTCACACTCACTGATGATTTGAGTAGATATGGCTATGTCTACTTAATGAAACACAAGTCTGAGACCTTTGAAAAGTTCAAGGAGTTTCAGAGTGAGGTTGAGAATCAACGTGACAGAAAGATCAAGTTTCTACGATCAGATCGTGGAGGAGAGTACTTAAGTCACAAATTTGGCACACACTTAAGAAAATGTGGAATAGTTTCACAACTCACGCCGCCTGGAACACCTCAGCGTAATGGTGTGTCCGAACGTCGTAATCGCACTTTATTGGATATGGTGCAATCTATGATGTCTCTTACCGATTTACCGCTATCATTTTGGGGATACGCTCTAGAGACAGCCACATTCACTTTAAATAGGGCACCGTCTAAATCCGTTGAGACGACACCGTATGAATTATGGTTTGGAAAGAAACCTAAGCTGTCGTTTCTAAAAGTTTGGGGATGCGAGGCTTATGTCAAGAAACTTCAACCTGAAAAGCTCGAACCCAAATCGGAAAAATGCGTCTTCATAGGATACCCTAAGGAAACCATAGGGTATACCTTCTACTTAAGATCCGAGGGCAAGATCTTTGTTGCCAAGAACGGAACCTTTCTGGAGAAAGAGTTTCTCTCGAAAGAAGTAAGTGGGAGGAAAGTGGAGCTTGATGAAGTACTGCCTCTTGAAACGGAGAATGGCGCAGCGTAGGAAAATGTTCCTGTGGTGCCTGCTCCAATTAGAGAGGAGGTTAATGATAATGATCAAGATACTTCGGACCAAGCTTCCACTGAACTTCGTAGGTCCACAAGGACACGTTCCGCACCAGAGTGGTACGGCAACCCTGTCCTGGAAATCATGTTGTTGGACAACGGTGAACCTTCGAACTATGAAGAAGCGATGGCGGGCCCGGATTCCAACAAATGGTTAGAAGCCATGAAATCCGAGATAGGATCCATGTATGAGAACAAAGTATGGACTTTGACAGACTTGCCCGATGATCGGCGAGCGATAGAAAATAAATGGATCTTCAAGAAGAAGACGGACGCGGATGGTAATGTCACCATCTATAAAGCTCGACTTGTCGCTAAGGGTTATCGGCAAGTTCAAGGGATTGACTACGACGAGACTTTCTCTCCCGTAGCGAAGCTGAAGTCGGTCCGAATCATGTTAGCAATTGCCGCATACTATGATTATGAGATATGGCAAATGGACGTCAAAACGGCATTCCTTAACGGCTATCTTAAGGAAGAACTGTATATGATGCAGCCGGAAGGTTTTGTCGATCCTAAGAATGCTAACAAAGTGTGCAAGCTCCAGCGATCCATTTATGGGCTGGTGCAAGCATCTCGGAGTTGGAACATTCGCTTTGATGAGATGATCAAAGCGTTTGGGTTTATGCAGACTTATGGAGAAGCCTGCGTTTACAAGAAAGTGAGTGGGAGCTCCGTAGCATTTCTCATATTATATGTGGATGACATACTATTGATGGGAAATGATATAGAATTCTTGGAAAGCATAAAGGCCTATTTGAACAAGTGTTTTTCAATGAAGGACCTTGGAGAAGCTCCTTATATATTAGGCATCAAAATCTATAGAGATAGATCAAGACGCCTCATAGGTCTTTCGCAAAGCACGTACCTTGATAAGATTTTGAAGAAGTTCAAAATGGATCAGTCCAAGAAAGGGTTCTTGCCTGTATTGCAAGGTGTGAAATTGAGCTCGGCTCAATGCCCGACCACGGCAAAGGATAAACAAGAGATGAGCGTCATCCCCTATGCTTCAGCCATAGGATCCATTATGTATGCCATGCTGTGTACCAGACCTGATGTAAACCTTGCCGTAAGTTTGGTAGGTAGGTACCAAAGTAACCCCGACAAGGAACACTGGACAGCGGTCAAGAATATCCTTAAGTACCTGAAAAGGACTAAGGACATGTTTCTCGTTTATGGAGGTGACGAAGAGCTCATCGTAAAGGGTTACGTCGATGCTAGCTTCGACACAGATCTGGATGACTCTAAGTCACAAACCGGATACGTGTATATGTTGAATGGTGGAGCAGTGAGCTGGTGCAGCTACAAGCAGAGCATCGTGGCGGGATCTACATGTGAAGCGGAATACATGGCAGCCTCGGAGGCAGCGCACGAGGCAATTTGGGTGAAGGAGTTCATCACCGACCTAGGAGTCATACCCAATGCGTCGGGGCCGATCAAACTCTTCTGTGACAACACTGGAGCTATTGCACTTGCCAAGGAGCCCAGGTTTCACAAGAAGACCAGGCACATCAAGCATCGCTTCAACTCCATCCGTGAAAATGTTCAAGATGGAGACATAGAAATTTGTAAAGTGCACACGGATCTGAATGTCGCAGATCCGTTGACTAAACCTCTCCCTAGGGCAAAACATGATCAGCACCAGAACTCTATGGGTGTTCGATTCATCACAATGTAACTAGATTATTGACTCTAGTGCAAGTGGGAGACTGTTGGAAATATGCCCTAGAGGCAATAATAAAAGTATTATTATTATATTTCCTTGTTCATGGTAATTGTCTTTATTCATGCTATAATTGTGTTATTTGGAAATCGTAATACATGTGTGAATACTAGACACCAATACGTCCCTAGTAAGCCTCTAGTTGACTAGCTCGTTGATCAATAGATAGTCATGGTTTCCTGACTATGGACATGGGGATGTCATTGATAACGAGATCACATCATTAGGAGAATGATGTGATGGACAAGACCCAATCCTAAGCATAGCACAAGATCGTGTAGTTCGTTTTGCTAGAGCTTTCCAATGTCGAGTATCTTTTCCTTAGACCATGAGATCGTGTAACTCCCGGATACTGTAGGAGTGCTTTGGGTGTACCAAACGTCACAACATAACTGGGTGACTATAAAGGTGCACTACAGATATCTCCGAAAGTATCTGTTGGGTTGACACGGATCAAGACTGGGATTTGTCACTCCGTATGACGGAGAGGTATCACCGGGCCCACTCGGTAATGCATCATCATAATGAGCTCAAAGTGACCAAGTGTTTGGCCACGGGATCATGCATTACGGTACGAGTAAAGTGACTTGCCGGTAACGGGACTAAACGAGGTATTGGGATACCGACGATCAAGTCTCGGGCAAGTAACCTACCGATTGACAAAGGGAATAGTTTACGGGGTTGCTTGAACCCTCGACATCGTGGTTCGTCTGATGACATCATCGAGGAACATGTGGGAGCCAACATGGGTATCCAGATCCCGCTGTTGGTTATTGCCCGAGAGTCGTCTCGGTCATGTCTGCATGTCTCCCGAACCCGTAGGGTCTACACACTTAAGGTTCGGTGACGCTAGGGTTATTAGGAAGACTTGGATGTGATTACCGAATCTTGTTCGGAGTCCCGGATGAGATCCCGGACGTCACGAGGAGTTCCGGAATGGTCCGGAGGTAAAGATTTATATATGGGAAGTTGTCATACGGACACCGAAATAGTTCGGGGGCATATCGGTATTGTACCGGGGCCACCGGAGGGGCCTCGGGGGTCCACCGGGAGGGGCCACCTCTCCCAAAAGGGCTCATGGGCTGTAAGGGGGAAGGGAACCAGCCCAAAGTGGGCTGGTGCGCCTCCTCCCAAGGGCCCATGCGCCCTAGGGTTTGGGGGAACCCTAAAGGGGGCGCCCCCCTTGCTTGGGGGGCAAGCCCCCTCCTCCTTGGCCGCCGCCCCCCCCCCCCCCTCTAGATCCATCTAGAGGGGGCCGGCCCCCTTGCCCCTTCCCCTATAAATAGAGGGGTGAAGGGAGGGCTGCATACATAAGTCAAGGCGCAGCCCCTCCCCTCCCCAACACCTCTCCTCCTCCGTACGTGCTTGGCGAAGCCCTGTCGGAGTTCTGCTGCACCAACATCACCATGCCGTCGTGCTGCCGTTGGAGTCTTCTTCCTCAACCTCTCCCTCCCCTTGCTGGATCAAGAAGGAGGAGACATCGATCGTCCCGTATGTGTGTTGAACGCGGAGGTGTTGTCCGTTCAGCACTTGGTCATCGGTGATTCGAATCACGACGAGTACGACTACGTCATCACCATCCCCTTGAACGCTTCCGCACGCAATCTGCAAGTGGTATGTAGATGCAATCTCTCTCCCATGACTCATTGCTTAGATGAACTCATAGATGGATCTTGGTGAAACCGTTGGAAAAATTTTATTTTCTGCAACGTTCCCCAACAAGGAGATCTCGAATATCCGCACGCCTAGCTTGCCTTCCACGCCAAGAAAAGATCCTTCCGGACACGGGACGAAGTCTTCAATCTTGTATCTTCATAGTCCTGGAGTCCGGCTGAAGGTATAGTCCGGCTATCCGAACACCCCCTAATCCAGGACTCCCTCACCTAGCGTCACCGAACCTTAAGTGTGTAGACCCTACGGGTTCGGGAGATATGCAGACATGACCGAGACGCCTCTCCGGTCAATAACCAACAGCGGGATCTGGATACCCATGTTGGCTCCCACATACTCCTCGATGATCTCATCGGATGAACCATGATGTCGAGGGTATTTTACTTGCCCGAGATTCGATCGTCGGTATCCCAATACCTCGTTCAATCTCGTTACCGGCAAGTCACTTTACTCGTACCGTAATGCATGATCCCGTGATCAAACACTTTGATCACATTGAGCTCATTATGATGATGCATTACCGAGCGGACCCGGTGATACCTCTCCGTCATACGGAGTGACAAATCCCAGTCTCGATCCGTGTCAACCCAACAGACACTTTTGGAGATACCCTTAGTATACCTTTATAGTCACCCAGTTACGTTGTGACGTTTGGCATACCCAAAGCACTCCTACGGTATCCGGGAGTTACATGATCTCATGGTCTAAGGAAAAGATACTTGACATTGGAAAAGCTCTAGCAAACGAATTATACGATCTTGTGCTTATGCTTAGGATTGGGTCTTGTCCATCACATCATTCTCCTAATGATGTGAACTCGTTATCAATGACATCCAATGTCCATAGTCAGGAAACCATGACTATCAGTTGATCAACGAGCTAGTCAACTAGAGGCTTACTAGGGACATGTTGGTGTCTATGTATTCACACATGTATTACGATTTCCGGATAACACAATTATAGCATGAATAAAAGACAATTATCATGAACAAGGAAATATAATAATAATGCTTTTATTATTGCCTCTAGGGCATATTTTCAACATCTGGATACCCATGTTGGCTCCCACATGTTCCACGATGATCTCATCGGATGAACCACGATGTCGAGGATTTAATCAATCCCGTATTCGATTCCCTTTGTCTAGCGGTATTGTACTTGCCCGAGATTCGATCGTCGGTATCCGATACCTTGTTCAATCTCGTTACCGGCAAGTCTCTTTACTCGTTCCGTAACACATCATCCCGTGATCAACTCCTTGGTCACATTGCACATATGATGTCCTACCGAGTGGGCCCAGAGATACCTCTCCGTCACATGGAGTGACAAATCCCAGTCTCGATTCGTGCCAACCCAACAGACACTTTCGGAGATACCCGTAGTGTACCTTTATAGCCACCCAGTTACGTTGTGACGTTTGGCACACCCAAAGCATTCCTACGGTATCTGGGAGTTGCATAATCTCATGCTCTAAGGAAATGATACTTGACATTAGAAAAGCTTTAGCATACGAACTACACGATCTTTGTGCTAGGCTTAGGATTGGGGTCTTGTCCATCACATGATTTTCCTAATGATGTGATCCCGTTATCAACGACATCCAATGTCCATGGTCAAGAAACCGTAACCATCTATTGATCAACGAGCTAGTCAACTAGAGGCTTACTAAGGACATGGTGTTGTCTATGTATCCACACATGTATCTGAGTTTCCTATCAATACAATTATAGCATGGATAATAAACGATTATCATGAACAAGGAAATATACTAATAACTAATTTGTTATTGCCTCTAGAGCATATTTCCAACAGTCCATGCCCCGCACGGCAGGCCACACAGTCCCCTGTGCGTATACGTGTGCGTGTGCCTGTCCCGCCATGGCATTGGAGGCCAAATTCGTTATTTTGACCCTTTTCTGAAACTTGAGCGAGATCTGACCCCAGTTTTAAAAAAAAATCGGAATCTGACACCTTCTCCTGCCGCCGTAGTTATTGGCGGTAGGGTTACACAATCTGCCGTCAACGTCAGTGACGGTAGGACTTCACTGCGCCGTGACAACCATTTTATCGTGAAAAATACCTTATCGTCAGAGTTTTTGACGGTAGGCTGTGTAACCCTACCGCCAAAGTGCTTGACGGTAGGGTCTTTCATGTAGCAAGAAAACAGTTGACACAGAACATTGATCTATTCAAATTATATGTATATAAATAAAAATATATCACATTAGACCAACTTGAAGCCAAAAAGGCGTTCACAATGGGGAAATACGCTTTGGCTCCCACATGTATATAGACCCTATATGTGGTATTTTTTAAAATAATTAAACAAAAGTCAAAGTACTTCAAAAGTATTTTTAGATTAAACTTGACTTACTTGCGCACTAGTATATAAATTCTAAAAAAACCTACATTGACTTCACAGCGAAAAAAACAAAATTTATTTGCTATTATAGATCACTATTCATGCTATTTTGACCGAAAATTTGTCTTTTATGAAAAGAAATCAAAGAGGAATTTTGTTTTTGTGAAACTTTTCTCACTAGTACAATGAAAGGTCAAGTTTATTTCGAAAATATTTTCAGAAATTTTTGACTTTTTATTAAATTGCTAAATAAAATCGATATAGGATACATATGTACCCAGAAATCAAAAGTCCGCCTCCTTCACAATGTTGTTACTACTACTAATTTACTGCTCTCTGCTAAAAAACGAAGTAACTCTGATAAACTGGAGCACTATAGGGTAGATTCTTTAGTGGAGCACTATAGCGCAGATTCTTTTGCAAGTTGGGCTGTTCGTGCCGCTGTGTGTTCGCGGCTTCTGGCTGACCCGCATGCGTGTGGAGAGTTGTCCCTAGACAGAGCACGAAGTGCGTAGGCAGAGCACAAAGTGTAATAAATTACAGCAGAACACAAGTGCAGAGCCTATCGCTAAGGACAATGACGATAGGGTATAATGACCTACCTCGCTGGCGGTAGGGTGTTTTTTATGTTAACAATGTGACGACACAGTTAAACCTTACCATCATAGACCGTGGTGGTAGGATGTGTTAGTCTATCATCGGAGCGGGTGACGGTAGGAAAAGGGTCAGATCCTGAATTTTTTGGGCCGCATTGGACGTGTAGGCAGGGTCGTCGACGCTTGCATGGTAAGTTGTTGTCTGTGTCGACACTGTTGTGCAGGGAGGCAACTAGTGCATTTTGGCAGCTCGATTTTGTTTAGATAACTTTCGATCTATTCATCTTTAATCATGGCAGTACAGCAAACACCAAAAATAATAAAAATTACATCCAGATACGTAGTGTCGGGGATTGGGTGCGACATATGCCAATGGATAGCTTATCATGGTGGGAGCGAGTAGAACGTAGCCGGTGCCTAGAAGCGGGATGAGGCGTAGACACGAACGCCGGCGCACTTTACCCAGGTTCGGGGCTCTCCTATGAGATAACACCCCTAGGGGTCTCCGCATGATCACTAAGGCACTAGTGAGTACAATGGTGCTCCTCGGGCTGTTTGCTAGAGGTAAAAGAAGGCAAGGCTTGCTCTCCTCTTCCCCTAGGTGCTGGTCTAATTCTAATAGGTTCCAACCCTTTGCATGGGTGCCCTGGGGGTTTATATAGGCCTACCCCCAGGGGTACAATGGTAATCTGGCCGGGTGTAGGACCCGGCCGTCAGTCTCTCTGGCTGTCGGCTTCTCCGTCGGCTGCTGGGCCCGCCGCCTAGTGGGCCCCGCTGATTGGTCTGGTACGGAGCCGACAGGCCGTTCCCGCCGCTCGCGGGTCTTGCCGGCCGTAGATTACTGTAGCCGTAACGCTAATGATGCTTGGTTGGTCAGCGGAGCGTGGCTACAGTCCCGCTGCCTGGCGGGAGATCACAGTAGGCACTCTGCGTCCTATCTGGTTAATGGCGTGTGGGCCCCGAGGAAGGGGCAGGCCGACTGCTGGGGGCCGGCCTCCCTCGGGTCCGACTGGTGAGGCTCTCGCCGTCTTCCGGGCTCTCGCTGATCGGTAGGGCCCACCGTCTTCGGGCCGTACCGACAGACGGTCGTGGGAGAAGGGCTTCGTCTGACAGGAGTGATGTCAGGGGCGGAGCGGCAACAGTGTCGCGCTGGGCGAAGATCTCCGCCTGTACGGAGCACTGTGGCCATGCCCGGCCCTGGATACGGGGGTGATGCACTACACTGTGGCCTCACCCTGTCCTGTCTTCTTAACGGGGGCTCAGACTTTGAGGGCGGCATGGGCCGACTGCTCGGAGTCAGCCTCTCTGGAGGTCGCCTGCTAGGAGTCGGCCCGTCTTGGAGCCGTCTTCCTAAGCACAGCCGTCTTCCGGCAGTCGGCCGTTCGGCCAGCCGGCTACTAGAAGGCGGCGCTTCATCTTGACGTCTTGAGGGGCGCAGCCGGCCCAGATGCCTTGAAAGGTTTTGGGGCTTAGGCTACCCGTGGCCCATTACTCCGACAGTAGTCCCCGAAGCTGGGGAGCCACCGCTGCTGAGGGGCCGAGAAGTCTCAACAGTTTCCTCCTCCGAGTGCTATGGGTGGAAGCTTCATCCGACTCCTGGCAAACCACCTGAGAGAGTCGGCCACGTCCAGTCGGGTTTATCTGGAATTTCGAATGCAGCGGTGGGAACTAGGTGGCGTGTTAGCTAAGCTTCTAGGCCCGCCGCCCGTCGTGGGCATGCCACATGGCGCCAGCCAGCCGGGTCAGCCTGCCAGCCCACATGCGGGATGGGACGCGACTGTAGGCTGGGCCCACCACCACCGGGCCTCGGCACGCGAGCGGATCCGCTGCTGCTGCGGCAGGCGGTTGGGTTTCTCTGCGGAGTTACTGCGCGGTAACTCGCGCGATAAAGGTGGGAACATGGGGTCGTGGGCACAGTTAATCCCACGATCCCACGCCCGCCCCCTCGGCTTCATAGCCCGCAGGCTATAAGTAGGGGGAGGAGAGGGAGTGGCAAAGCACGCGCGCCCCTCCACCCCATTTCCCCTCCTCCTTCTTCCTCTCGCCGCAGTGCCCCCGAGCTCTCTTGGCCCCGCCCCAATCTCAGCTCTCCCGCCGCGCCGCTCTTTTCGTCGAGCCCTCCATGGCGCGCGAGCATGGAGGGGACTGGGACGGGTCGAATGTCCATGAAGACCACATTGCTTTCCTCCGCGACACGCAGCGTCTCCCCGGTGCGGGCTACGTGAAGGCGCGCGTGCCGCCGGAGGGAGAGATCTCGCCGGCCAGGGGAGGGCGAGCGGGTCATCTTCCGCTCGCACTTCATCCGTGGCTTCGGCCCGCTGGCGAGCGGCTTCCTCCGCTCGTTCCTCGAGTTCTATCACCTCCAGCCTCATCACCTCACGCCTAACACGGTGATGCTCCTGGCCGCCTTTGTCACGATGTGCGAAGGCTATCTCGTCATCCTCCCCACCATCGAGCTGTGGGGAGCATTCTTCTACACCAAGCTGTGCACCTCCGTCCGCGAGGTGCCTGCCCAATGTGGTGCCTTCATCGCGGTGCACCGGCCGTCCTCGAAGAACGCCTTCCCCACCGTCAAGCTGCCACAGTCGGTCAAGATGTGGCAACAATCTTACTTCTACATGAAGAACGTCGACCCGGCTATCGACTTCCTCAACTTGCCGGCTTATGTAGCCGGCCCGCCGGCTGAGCCTCGGGCCAGCTGGGGCTACAAGCCGAAGCCGGTGTCGGCGAACAGCGCCGCCGCCATCCAACGACTCCGGGAGCTGACCAACACCGAGGGCCTCAAGGCGGCCGACTTGTTGGTTGCCTTCGTCATGCGCCGGGTTCTCCCGCTCCAAGGCCAGCCTCACCTGATCAGCCGGATGAGTGGGCATCGGGACCCATGCCGGCTGAGCACCAAGGAGATGTCGGCTGCCGAGGTGGCCAACTTGGTGAACAAAATCTCCGGCTTCAAGCTGGAGGAGTCCTGGCAGTTCGGCAAGCCGCCGTACTCTCGCGCGGACCCGCCACCCGCCATAAGTCTTTCAGTCTCTCCTTTCTTTAATAATTCATCTTTATTCCGTGTGGCGATCTTGAGCGATCGGACTTTGAGATGCAGATATACATGTCTCCGACGACGGCCGCTGTCGTGGGGCCGGGTGGTGACTACGTGCCGGACCGGGCCGTAAGCGACGTGGACGACCCCGACTTAGGGGCCGCCGCCTTGGAGGACACCGCGACAGGCGGCGTCTATGGAGCTGGTGGCTCCGAGAAAGGCGGCATCGAGACCTGGCCCGACGACGACGATGACGAAGACGAGCCGCGCCCTTTACGAGGCGCGGGCAAGGCAGACGCGGGCCCCTCCGCCGAGCCGACTGCTCGAGGCGGCACGCGGAAGTGCAAGCAAGGCGCCTTCTTTTCGGTAGTACGCCAAAGAAGGCCAAGAACCCGACTGCCGCAACCCAGCGAAAGGAGGCCGCCGCCAAGGCAGCCAAATTTCAGAAGCTCCCGAAGGTGCCTCCCATGGTGTCGGCGTAAGTATCTTCTCTTGCGCTTTTCTTTTTTCCTTGTTGATTCTTTCTGAGTTTCCTTTGCTTTAATTTCTTGACTTAGGGCCCCACTCTCTCTCGAGAAGTCGGCCGCCGCCTCCATCATTGGGTCGGCGGAGACCTCCTCCACCACTCGACGAATCGATCCGGCCGTCGACCTTCGGGAGGCGACGGAGCGAAACGCGCGGGAGGCGCACGAGGAGCAGGAGGCCGCCCGCCTGGAGAAGGAGGAAGTAGAAAGGGCGGAGGTTGCCGCCCTGAAGAAGCTGGCGGAGGCCGAGGCAGCCGCCGCAGTGAAGAAGCAGGCCGAGGAAGCCGCGCGCCGCTAGTCGGCGATATTCGTCACCCCCCTGAACTCTGCGTCGCCACCTCCAGAATTCGTGGCGCCGACTGGGGGAGCCGGCGACGAGCACCCGATCATGGAGAGGGACGGCGGCAATGTCGTCATGCTGGACGTAACCGTGCCCCGGCCGCCGCCCTCTGAGGAGGCGCGAGACAAGCAGCCGGCTGATCCACCGGCGCCACCAGCCGGAGACGAGATGGCGACGGACCCAACTCCTGAGGTCCGCACCCCGACGCGTCGCCGGCTTGCAAAGGCGGCTTCGGCGCCACGCCCGCAGGAGACCGCCGCCGCGAGCTCTTCAATCCCGGACGCCGAGGCGACCAACGCCACGCCCACTGGGTGGGTGCTGGGAGGCGGGACGGGCCCTTTGAACACGGCGATCCTAGACGTCCAAGCCAAGCTTCAGGCTGAAGCCGACGCTCTTAAGCGTTGCAACAATGCGTTCTTGGAGTCGCGAGCAGCCGTCCGGGTATACTTCTTGCTTTTTTGACTTTTATGCTTCTCCGTGAGGGCGCGCCAGCGCGCCCACTGGGTGTAGTCCCCGAGTTTCGGGCCGGCTGCTGAGCAGGCGGCTCGGAATTTTTAACTGGAAAGCTCCGAGTACTAAAGTTATCTGATATCTTCATTGCAGGATTATCACAACCTTCGTGCGACCGTCTTCAACTCCAAAGTCCAGGAGCTAACCCAACGGGCCGCCGACTTGTCGAAAAGCCGAAGTGAGTCTTATTTTCCTTCTCTGCGGGGGCGCGCTAGCGCACCCGTGGGCTATAGTCCCCGAGATTCGGGCCGACTAGTGAGCAGTCGGGCCGGATCTCCCCGGTAACTGTTCTTATTTTTTGTTGATTTTGACGACTCATTTCTCTGCGGGGGCACGCTGGCGCACCCGCGGGCTGTAGTCCCCGAGATTCGGGCCGACTGCTGAGCAGTCGGGCCAGATCTCCCCGGCGACTATACTTCTTCTCTGTTGGCTACTGACGCCTTTTTCTTTTTCTACTTTTACAGAGGCCAACGCCGCCCTGCAGCAGCAGCTGGGCGAAGCCAACACCGCGCTGCGTGCCAAGGAGGTGGAGTGCCACAAGCTGGCCGAAGAGCGTGACTGGCTGGTCACGCAACTGGTGGAGCAGGCGGAGCTTCTCAAGAAGACCTAGAAGGAGGCGGGGGATAAGGAGGTCAGCCTCCTTACTGAGTTCGAGACCGAGCGCTCCACCTGGACCGACAAGGAGGCAATGCTGACTGCCGGCTTTGGCGAGATTGAAGACATGGTTGACGGTGAGCCTCCTTCTTTATTCTTTCTTCGAGCCGCCGGCTTCTGATTAGGCCGGCTTCTTGTTTCTAATTTCGGCTTTTTGGCTCTCTGTTTGAGCAGACTTCTTCCCCTGTCACTCCGGCGTTGCCAATCAGGCCATCGAGGACGGTCGCGAAAGGCGGAGGGCAGCAGGCGTGGAGATCGCTGCTGACGCCCCCTGGACCCTTAGCGAGCAGTTTCTCAGCATTTAGGCCCGCCTTCGGCCGGCTCATCGGATGCTGCACCAGCTTCAGTGTGTCGGTGCTCAGGCGGTCGCCAACCTGTGGCCAGACATGCCGGTTCCACGCACGCCCAGCCGGACTGCCGACTGGCTGGAGGTGGCGGACGGCTGTCTTGAAGCCTGGAAGGGCTCCTCAGCCCGAGCTGGAGCGCGCTGGGCCTTGGAGTTTGTCAAGGCATGGTACCCTGGGCTAAATCTAGCCAGTTGACCATGTTTCGGCAGGAGGCCCAGGAGGAGCTGGTGGCAGTGGAGGATGACCTTGTCAAGCGCGTGGCAGCAATCACCGAGTACATCAACACCAGCATCTTCATCCTGGAGCAGGCCGAGAACGGCGCCAAGGCGCCACCAGAATGGTTCGGGCTGAACCCGGAGGACGGCGAGGACTCGGCCGAGGTGATCGACTCCAGCGGCAAGGAAGAAGATGACGAGGAGGAGGAAGGCAAAGAGGAGGCGCTAGAGGTTGGAGCGGGCGGCCAGCCTCAGCTCGACCGCGCCTCCAGCAACGAGCCGTGTTCAAGCGAGCCGGCTGCTACTGAAGGCGACCAAGCATGGACTGACCAGCCGACCGCTCCACCAACCGGCACCACCGACTCCTCCGCTCCACCGAAGCCGTCTGCTGCTCCCTAGGCCGCCAATTTATCTTTGTTTTTACCTGTCTATAAGTCTCGACAAACTTTGTTAATTTCGCACAATTCCACCTGCGGGGTGTATTTCGAACTTCTGTTGACCGTCGGCCAAGGGCCTTTTGATATGTAAATATTTTTTCCGAGTTTTATCTTTCCTTGCTTTCTGCTCTTTGGCTTTTTCCTTTACCGCCTTCCCTTGGTTGCCGTCTTGCCAACCGAACAGCCGCTCTGCAAACTGTGGCTGGGTCAAGTACTTAGCCACTTTTGGGAGGTAAGTACTTAGCCGATTAGAGTTTTCTAGCAAGTTAAGTAGAAGCCGGCTGGCCGGCTGCTCAGCAGCCGGTCGGCAAAGTGGGAAGTCGGCTTGGACTACGTGCATGCTTTGGGTCCTTAGCCATTTTTCATGCAGACACCCTTTCTGCCTTAACTCCTGCCGGCCGAACAGTCGCTCTGCGAGCTGCGGCCTCTGGAAGGAGAAAGCTTGAGTGCCAACACATTACTTGTCCGGCTACATGAAGCATTACATAGTACAAGGCGGCGAGTCCCTGGGTCGACTGGTCGAACCCGGTGCCAGACGAACAAATGAAATAACACGATGACAGACATAATACTTATCATATAGATAAAAGAGGGTAGTCCCCGAGATCTTCTCGAGGGACTCGGAGTCTTCGTACTTAATACAAAAGTTGGCATGGTACATACTGCATCAACTGTAAAACCTTCGAAGGAGGTTTGCGTTCCATGGTCGCTCCGTCTCCTTGCCAGAGTAATCTCTTTTGCGTGCTCGAGACTTCTGAGCGTCGATGAGGTAGTAGGAGTCGTTGCCCAACACCTTGCTGATGATGAAGGGGCCTTCCCAAGGTGCCGAGAGCTTGTGCTGGCTGGCTGTTCGCTAGATCAGCCAGAGCACAAGGTCTCCCTCTTGGAAGGATCTTGGCTTGACCTTCCGGTTGTAGTACTGACGCAGGCTCTGCTGGTAGATGGTGGACCAGCTGAGTACCAACAGCCGACCCTCTTTCAGTAAATCGACGCCGTCTTCTTGTGCTTCTTTTGCCTCCTCTTCAGTGTACATGGTGACTCGAGAGGAGTTGAATTCTATGTCCGTCGGGAAGACGGCTTCGGCACCGTAGACGAGGAAGAACGGCGTGAAGCCGGTTGACTTGTTTAGAGTTGTGCGTAGGCTCCAGAGGATGACCGACAGCTCGTCGAGCCAGCAGCTGGCCGAACGCTCCAGAGGCTCAACCAGTCGGGGCTTGATGTCGGACAAAATGAGGCCATTTGCATGCTCCACTTGGCCATTTGACTGCGGGTGGGCAACAGACGCTAAGTCCAGTCGGATGCCCTGCGTTGCGCAAAAACTAGCCAAGGCGCCTTTGGCAAAGTTTGTGTCGTTGTCAGTGATGATGTTGTGTGGTATGCCGTACCGGATGGTGATGTTGGAGATGAAAGTCATAGCAGTCGGACCATTCAATTTCTTAGTTGGCTTTGCTTCTATCCACTTGGTGAACTTGTCCACCGCGACAAGCAGATGAGTCATGCCGCCGCGTGCCGTCTTGAATGGTCCCACCATGTCCAGGCCCCAGACGGCGAAGGGCCAGGCAATGGGGATAGTCTGGCGTGGAGAAGCCGGCTGATGTGGCTGTGAGCGGAACTTCTGGCACCTTTGCATTTCTGGACCAAATCTTTGGCGTCTTCTAGAGCAGTCGGCCCGAAATAACCATGGCGGAAAGCTTTGGCCACGAGTGCTCTTGAAGCCGCGTGGTGACCACACTCGCCTTGATGAATATCTTTGAGGACTGCTTGGCCTTGCTCCGGCTCTACGCAGCGCTGGTAGACACCAGTGATATTG
Organism: Aegilops umbellulata; assembly: GCA_032464435.1. NCBI lineage: Eukaryota > Viridiplantae > Streptophyta > Magnoliopsida > Poales > Poaceae > Aegilops > Aegilops umbellulata. The sequence goes on along the minus strand of CP136058.1, from coordinate 377,098,011 downwards.
CGCCTCACAAGCTCTCTGTTGACTATGGTGTATGTTGCTGCCCGGCATTGCACTTGCCGGGCCGAGATCTCATCAGTCGGCAGCTCTTTGTTCACTAGGAAGTTGAGGATGGGCTTGGCCCATGAAGGTGTTGCAATTTCTTTGATTTCTAGGACTGCTACTTGCACGAGGGCGGTTGGGCCGAGAGGCGGCGGGTTGGAGTCAGCTGCCGCTTGCTGAGTCGATGAAGTCCCCGGGCCGGGTGCGGCTGCTGCATTCCCTGGGTCGCCTGCCGAAATCCTCGTGCCGGCTGCTGGGGTCCTCAAGTCGGATCCGATTGCTTCAGGAGGAGCCGGCACAAAGATGGAATCCGACTCTGGCGATGGCTTGACAGACAGCTTGAGGAGGCGTTGTAGGGCGACGCCGGTTGGTATTGCTCGCCGGGTGGAGCCGATTCGTGCCAAGGCATCTGCTTGCTCATTGTCATTCCTTGGCACATGGAGAAACTCACACCCTTCAAAGTATCCACTGAGTTGATGTACGAGGAAGCGGTAGCTCGGCATGTTTGCATCCTTGGCGTCCCAGTCGCCTGACGACTGCTGGACCACCAAGTAGGAATCACCATAGCACAGGACCCGACGAATGCCGAGTTCCTTGGCAAGCCGGAGCCCGTGAATGAGTGCCTCATATTCAGCGACATTGTTGGAGGCGGCAAAATGGATTTGCAGCACATATCTGAGCTTGTCGCCTTTGGGAGAGGTGAGGACGATGCCGGCTCCCAAGTCGGTGTGCATATTGGAACCATCAGAGTGCATTCGCCAATGGGTGGAGTCTGGCGCTGGCGGCAGGTACTGGGTCTCGGCCCAATCAACGAGGAAGTCGGCCAGTGCTTGTGACTTGATGGCGGTGCGAGGCTGGTAGTAGATGGTGTAGGGGGGCAAATCTATGGCCCATTTGGCCACTCGGACTGAAGCATCTCGGCTTCCAATGATCTCGGCAAGCGGAGCTGTGCAGACCACAGTGATTGGGTGCTCTTGGAAGTATGGCTTCAGTTTCTTGGCGGCAAAGTGCACGCCGTAGCACATCTTCTGATAGTGGGGGTACTTTTTCTTGGAGGCGGACATCACTTCACTTAGGTAATACACCGGTCTCTGGACTGGTAGTGCTTTGCCTTCTTCTTTACTTTCCACAACTATGACTGTGCTCACCACCCGACTGGTAGCGGCGATGTATAGGAGCATGGGCTCCTTAGGAGTCGGAGCCGCCATGACAGGCGGAGTGGTCAACATCTTCTTGAGCTGGAGAAAAGCTTCATCCGCCTTGTCATTCCACTCGAAAAAAGTGGTCTTCTTCATGAGCTGGTACAGGGGAAGAGCCTTCTCGCCCAGCCGACTGATGAAACGGCTGATGGATGCCAAGCAGCCGGTGAATTTTTGCACGTCCAGCAGTCGGGTGGGCACTTCCATCCTCTCAATGGCCTTGATCTTCACAGGGTTGCACTCTATGCCGCGTTCTGAGACCAGAAAGCCAAGAAGCTGGTGAAGGAAATATGCCCTAGAGGCAATAATAAAGTTATTATTTATTTCCTTATTTCATGATAAATGTTTATTATTCATGCTAGAATTTTATTAATCGAAAACTTGATACATGTGTGAATACATAGACAAACAGAGTGTCACTAGTATGCCTCTACTTGACCAGCTCGTTGATCAAAGATGGTTATGTTTCCTAACCATAGACATGAGTTGTCATTTGATTAACGGGATCACATCATTAGGAGAATGATGTGATTGACTTGACCCATTCCGTTAGCTTAGCACTAGATCGTTTAGTATGTTGCTATTGCTTTCTTCATGACTTATACATGTTCCTATGACTATGAGATTATGCAACTCCCGTTTTCCAGAGGAACACTTTGTGTGCTACCAAACGTCACAACGTAACTAAGTGATTATAAAGGAGCTCTACAGGTGTCTCCGAAGGTACACGTTGGGTTGGCGTATTTCGAGATTAGGATTTGTCACTCCGATTGTCGGAGAGGTATCTCTGGGCCCTCTCGGTAATGCACATCACATAAGCCTTGCAAGCATTACAACTAATGAGTTAGTTGTGAGATGATGTATTATGGAACGAGTAAAGAGACTTGCCGGTAACGAGATTGAACTAGGTATTAAGATATCGACGATCGAACCTCGGACAAGTAACATACCGATGACAAAGGGAACAACATATGTTGTTATGCGGTCTGACCGATAAAGATCTTCATAGAATATGTAGGAGCCAATATGAGCATCCAGGTTCCGCTATTGGTTATTGATCGGAGACGTATCTCGGTCATGTCTACATTGTTCTCGAACCCGTAGGGTCCGCACGCTTAACGTTACGATGACAGTTTCATTATGAGTTTATATGTTTTGATGTACCGAAGGTTGTTCGGAGTCCCAGATGTGATCACGGACATGACGAGGGGTCTCGAAATGGTTGAGACATAAAGATTGATATATTGGAAGCCTATATTTGGATATCGGAATCGTTCTGGGTAAAATCAGGATTTTACCGGAGTATCGGGGGGTTACCGGAACCCCCCCCCCCTCCCGGGGGGGGGGGGGTTAATGGGCCTACATGGGACCTAAGGTAGAAGAGGAGGGCCGTCCAGGGAAGGCCGCGCGCCCCTCCCCCCTAGTCCGAATAGGACAAGGAAGGGGGGGGGCGGCGCCCCCCTTTCCTCTTTCCCCCTTCCCCTTTCCTTCTCCAACAAGGCAAGAGGGGGGAGTCCTACTCCCGATGGGAGTAGGACTCCTCCAGGCGCACCCCTATGGGCCGGCCGCACCTCCCACCTCCCTCCTTTATATACGGGGTCAAGGGGGCACCCAGGACACACAAGTTGATCTTCGTGATCGTTCCTTAGCCGTGTGCGGTGCCCCCTTCCACCATATTCCACCTCAGTCATATCGTAGCGGTGCTTAGGCGAAGCCCTGCGACGGAAGAACATCAAGATCGTCACCATGCCATCGTGCTGACGGAGCTCATCCCCGACACTTTGCTGGATCGGAGTCCGGGGATCATCATCGAGCTGAACGTGTGCTAGAACTCGGAGGTGTCGTAGTTTCGGTGCTTGATCGGTCGGGCCATGAAGACGTACGACTACATCAACCGCGTTGTTATAATGCTTCCGCTTTTGTTCTACGAGGGTACGTGGACAATACTCTCCCCTCTTATTGCTATGCATCACCATGATCTTGCGTGTGCGTAGGATTTTTTTTTGAAATTAACACGTTCCCAATAGTGGCATCCGAGCCTGGTTTTATGCGTTGATGTTATATGCACGAGTAGAACACAAGTGAGTTGTGGGCGATACAAGTCATACTGCTTACCAGCATGTCACACTTTGGTTCGGCGGTATTGTTGGATGAAGCGGCCCGGACCAACATTACGCGTACGCTTACGCGAGACTGGTTCTACCGACATGCTTTGCACACAGGTGGCTGGCGAGTGTCAGTTTCTCCAACTTTAGTTGAACCGAGTGTGGCTACACCCGGTCCTTACGAAGGTTAAAACAACACCAACTTGACAAACTATCGTTGTGGTTTTGATGCGTAGGTAAGAACGGTTCTTGCTCAGCCCGTAGCAGCCACGTAAAACTTGCAACAACAAAGTAGAGGATGTCTAACTTGTTTTTGCAGGGCATGTTGTGATGTGATATGGTCAAGACGTGATGAGATATAAGTTGTTGTATGAGATGATCATGTTTTGTTGAAGTTATCGGCAACTGGCAAAAGCCTTATGGTTGTTTCTCTATTGCATAAGATGCAAGCGCCAAATAATTGCTTTACTTTATCGCTATGCGATAGCAATGGTTGCAAGAGCAATTGTTGGCGAGACGACCATGTGATGACACATTGATATAGATCAAGATGATGGAGATCATGGTGTCATGCCGGTGACGATGGAGATCATGATGATGCTTCGGAGATGGAGATCACAAGCACAAGATGATGATGGCCATATCATATCACTTATATTGATTGCATGTGATGTTTATCTTTTATGCATCTTATTTTGCTTTGATTGACGGTAGCATTATAAGATGATCTCTCACTAAATTTCAAGATAAAAGTGTTCTCCCTGAGTATGCACCGTTGCCAAAGTTCATCGTGCCCAGACACCACGTGATGATCGGGTGTGATAAGCTCTACGTCCATCTACAACGGGTGCAAGCCAGTTTTGGACACGCAGAATACTCGGGTTAAACTTGACGAGCCTAGCATATGCAGATATGGCCTCGGAACACTGAGACCGAAAGGTCGAGCGTGAATCATATAGTAGATATGATCACCATAGTGATGTTCACCATTGAAAACCACTCCATTTCACGTGATGATCGGTTATGGTTTAGTTGATTTGGGTCACGTGATCACTTAGATGATTAGAGGGATGTCTATCTAAGTGGGAGTTCTTAAGTAATATGATTAATTGAACTTTAATTTATCATGAACTTAGTCCTGGTAGTATTAGCATATCTATGTTGTAGATCAATAGCTCGCGTTTAGCTCCCCTGTTTTATTTTTGATATGTTCCTAGAGAAAAATAAGTTGAAAGATGTTAGTAGCAATGATGCGGATTGGATCCGTGATTTGAGGTTTATCCTCATTGCTGCACAGAAGAATTATGTCCTTGATGCACCGCTAGGTGACGGGCCTATTGCAGGAGCAGATGCAGACGTTATGAACGTTTGGCTAGCTCAATGTGATGACTACTTGATAGTTTAGTGCACCATGCTTAATGGCTTAGAATCAGGACTTCAAAGACGTTTTGAAACGTCATGGACCATATGAGATGTTCCAGGAGTTGAAGTTAATATTTCAAGCAAATACCCGAGTTGAGAGATATGAAGTCTCCAACAAGTTCTATAGCTAAAAGATGGAGGAGAATAGCTCAAGCAGTGAGCATGTGCTCAGATTGTCTGGGTACTACAATCACTTGAATCAAGTGGGAGTTAATCTTCCAGATAAAATAGTGATTGACAGAATTCTCTAGTCACCATCACCAAGTTAGTAGAACTTCGTGATGAACTATAATATGCAAGGGATAACAGAAACAATTCCCAAGCTCTTCGTGATGCTGAAATCGATGAAGGTAGAAATCAAGAAAAACATCAAGTGTTGATGGTTGATGAGACCACTAGTTTCAAGAAAAGGGCAAAGGGAAGATGGGGAACTTCAAGAAGAACGACAAGCAAGTTGCTGCTCAAGTGAAGAAGCCCAAGTCTGGTCCTAAGCCTGAGACTAAGTGCTTCTACTGCAAATGGACTGGTCACTGGAAGCGGAACTGCCCCAAGTATTTGGCGGATAAGAAGGATGGCAAAGTGAACAAAGGTATATTGGATATACATGTTATTGATGTGTATTTTACTAGTGTTTATAGCAACCCCTCGGGATTTGATACTGGTTCAGTTGCTAAGAGTAGTAACTCAAAACGGGAGTTGCAGAATAAACAGAAACTAGTAAAAGGCGAGGTGACGATGTGTGTTGGAAGTAGTTCCAAGATTTATATGATCATCATCGCACACTCCCTATAATTTCGGGATTAGTGTTGAAACTAAATAATTTTTATTTGGTGTTTGCGTTGAGCATGAATATGATTTGATCATGTTTGTTGCAATACGGTTATTCATTTAAATTAGAGAATAATTATTGTTTCATTTACATGAATAAAACATTCTATGGTCATACACCCAATAAAATGGTTTGTTGGATCTCGATCGTAGTGATACACATATTCATAATATTGAAGCCAAAAGATGCAAAGTTAATAGTGATAGTGCAACTTATTTGTGGCACTGCCGTTTAGGTCATATTGGTGTAAAGCGCATGAAGAAACTCCATGATGATGGGATTTTGGAATCACTTGATTATGAATCACTTGATGCTTGCGAACCATGCCTTATGGGCAAGATGACTAAAGACTCCATTCTCCGGAACAATGGAGCGAGCAACTGACTTATTGGAAATAATACATATTGATGTATGCGATCCGATGAGTGTTGAAGCTCGTGGCGGGTATCGTTATTTTCTGACCTTCACAGATGATTTGAGCAGATATGGGTACATCTACTTGATGAAACATAAGTCTGAAACATTTGAAAAGTTCAAAGAATTTCAGAGTGAAGTGGAAAATCATCATGACAAGAAAATAAGGTTTCTACGATCTGATCGCGGAGACAAATATTTGAGTTACAAGTTTGTTCTTCAATTAAAACAATGTGGAATAGTTTCACAAATTCGTGCCACCTGGAACGCCACACCATAATGGTGTGTCCGAACGTCATAACCATACTTTATTGGATATAGTACAATCTATGATGTTCCTTACCGATTTACCACTATCGTTTTGGGGTCATGCATTAGAGACAGCTGCATTCACGTTAAAAAGGGGCACCATCTAAGTCCGTTGAGACGACACAATATGAACTGTGGTTTGGCAAGAAACAAAAATTGTCGTTTCTTAAAGTTTGGGGTTGCGATGCTTATAAGAAAAGGTTTCATCATGATAAGCTCAAACCCAAATCAGAGAAATGTGTCTTCATAGGATACCCAAAGGAGACAGTTGGGTACAGCTTCTATCACAGATCCGAAGGCAAGACATTCGTTGCTGAGAATGGATACTTTCTAGAGAAGGAGTTTCTCTCGAAAGAAGTGAGTGGGAGGAAAGTAGAACTTGATAAGGTAATTGTACCTTCTCCCTTATTGGAAAGTAGTTCATCACAGAAATCTGTTCCTGTGACTACTACACCAATTAGTGAGGAAGCTAATGATGATGATCATGTAACTTCAGATCAAGTTACTACCGAATCTCGTAGGTAAACCAGAGTGAGATCCGCACCAGAGTGGTACGGTAATCCTGTTCTGGGAGTCATGTTACTAGACCATGACGAACTTGTGAACTATGAGGAAGAGATGATGAGCCCAGATTCCGCGAAATGGTTTGAGGCCATGAAATCTGAGATAGGATCCATGTATGAGAACAAAGTATGGACTTTGGTTGACTTGCCCGATGATCGGGAAGCCATAGAAAATAAATGGATCTTCAAGAGGAAGACGGACGCTGATAGTAGTGTTACTATCTACAAAGCTAGACTTGTCGACAAAGGTTTTTGACAAAATTCAAGGTGTTGACTACGATGAGATTTTCTCACTCGTATCGATGCTTAAAGTCTGTCCGAATCATGTTAGCAATTGCCGCATTTTATGAAATCTGGCAAATGGATAACAAAACTGCAATCCTTAATGGATTTCTTAAAGAAGAGTTGTATATGATGCAACCAGAAGGTTTTGTCAATCCTAAAGGTGTTAACAAAATGTGCAAGCTCCAGCGATCCATCTATGGACTAGTGCAAGCATCTCGGAGTTGGAATATACGCTTTGATAAGTTGATCAAAGGATATAGTTTTATACAGACTTGCGGTGAAGCCTGTATTTACAAGAAAGTGAGTGGGAGCACTACAACATTTCTGATAAGTATATGTGAATGACATATTGTTAATCAGAAATAATGTAGAATTATTCTGCAAAGCATAAAGGAGTGTTTGAAAGGAGTTTTTCAAAGAAAGACCTCCGTGAAGCTACTTACATATTGAGCATCAAGATCTATAGAGATAGATCAAGACACTTGATAAGTTTTTTCAATGAGTACATACCTTGACAAGATTTTCAAGTAAGTTCAAAATGGAACATTCAAAGAAAGAGTTTCTTGCATGTGTTACAAGATGTGAAATTGAGTAAGACTCAAAGCCCGACCACGACAGAAGATAGAAAGAGAATGAAAGTCATTCCCTATGTCTCACCCATAGGTTCTATAAAGTATGCCATGCTGTGTACCAGATCTATTGTATACCCTACCACTGAGTTTGGCAAGGGAGTACAATAGTGATCTAGGAGTAGATCACTCGACAACGGTCAAAATTATCCTTAGTGAAATAAGGATATGTTTCTCGATTACGGAGGTGACAAAAGGTTCGTCGTAAAGGGTTACGTCGATGCAAGTTTTGACACTCATCCAGATGACTCTAAGTCTCAATTTGGATACATATTGAAAGTGGGAGAAATTAGCTAGAGTAGCTCCATGCAGAGCATTGTTGACATAGAAATTTGCAAAATACATGCAGATCTGAATGTGGCAGACCCGTTGACTAAACTTCTCTCACAAGCAAAACATGATCACACCGTAGTACTCTTCGGGTATTAATCACATAGCGATGTGAACTAGATTATTGACTCTAGTAAACCCTTTGGGTGTTAATCACATGATGATGTGAACTATCAATGTTAATCACATGGTGATGTGAACTAGATTATTGACTCTAGTGCAAGTAGGAGACTGAAGGAAATATGCCCTAGAGGCAATAATAAAGTTATTATTTATTTCCTTATTTCATGATAAATGTTTATTATTCATGCTAGAATTGTATTAACCAGAAACTTGATACATGTGTGAATACATAGACGAACAGAGTGTCACTAGTATTCCTCTACTTGACTAGCTTGTTGATCAAAGATGGTTATGTTTCCTAACCATAGACATGAGTTGTCATTTGATTAACGGGATCACATCATTAGGAGAATGATGTGATTGACTTGACCCATTCTGTTAGTTTAGCACTTGATCGTTTAGTATGTTGCTATTGCTTTCTTCATGACTTATACATGTTCCTATGACTATAAGATTATGCAACTCCCGTTTGCCGGAGGAACACTTTGTGCGCTACCAAACGTCACAACGTAACTGGGTGATTATAAAGGATCTCTACAGGTGTCTCCGAAGGTACATGTTGGGTTGGCGTATTTCGAGATTAGGATTTGTCACTCCGATTGTCGGAGAGGTATCTCTGGGCCCTCTCGGTAATGCACATCACATAAGCCTTGCAAGCATTACAACTAATGAGTTAGTTGTGAGATGATGTATTACGGAACGAGTAAAGAGACTTGCTGGTAACGAGATTGAACTAGGTATTAAGATATCGACGATCGAACCTCGGACAAGTAACATACCGATGACAAAGGGAACAACGTATGTTGTTATGCGGTCTGACCGATAAAGATCTTCATAGAATATGTAGGAGCCAATATGTGCATCCAGGTTCCGCTATTGGTTATTGACCGGAGACGTGTCTCGGTCATGTCTACATTGTTCTCGAACCCGTAGGGTCCGCACGCTTAACGTTACGATGACAATTTCATTATGAGTTTATATGTTTTGATGTACCGAAGGTTGTTCGGAGTCCCAGATGTGATCACGGACATGACGAGGGGTCTCGAAATGGTCGAGACATAAAGATTAATATATTGGAAGCCTATATTTGGATATCGGAATCGTTATGGGTAAAATCAGGATTTTACCAGAGTACCGGGGGGGTTACCGGAAACCCCCGGGGGTTAATGGGCCTACATGGGCCCTAAGAGAGAAGAGGAGGGCCCACCAGGGAAGGCCGTGCGCCCCTCCCCCCTAGTCCAAATAGGACAAGGAAGGGGGGCGGCGCCCCCCTTTCCTCTTTCCCCTTTCCTTCTCTAACAAGGCAAGAGGGGGAGTCCTACTCCCGGTGGGAGTAGGACTCCTCCAGGCGCACCCCTAGGGGCCGTCTGCACCTCCCCCCTCCCTCCTTTATATACGGGGGCAAGGGAGCACCCCAGGACACACAAGTTGATCTTCGCGATCGTTCCTTAGCCGTGTGCGGTGCCCCCTTCCACCATATTCCACCTCAGACATATCATAGCGGTGCTTAGGCGAAGCCCTGCGACGGAAGAACATCAAGATCATCACCACGCCGTCGTGCTGACGGAACTCATCCCCGACACTTTGCTGGATCGGAGTACGGGGATCGTCATCGAGCTGAACGTGTGCTAGAACTCGGAGGTGCCGTAGTTTCGGTGCTTGATCGGTCGGGCCGTGAAGACGTACGACTACATCAACCGCGTTGTTATAACGCTTCCGCTTTCGGTCTACGAGGGTACGTGGACAATACTCTCCCCTCTCGTTGCTATGCATCACCATGATCTTGCATGTGCGTAGGAATTTTTTTGAAATTACTACGTTCCCCAATAGCTGGCCGGCTGGCACTCCAAAGACGCAGTTCTCCGGGTTGAGCTTGATCTGAAATTGGCGCAAGTTCTCAAAGGTCTCCTTGAGGTCTTCTAGCAGCGTTCCACACTTCTTTGTCTTCACCACAACATCATCCACATAGACGTGGGCGTTTCGGCCGAGTTGTTTTAGGAGACACTTCTGCATGCAACGCTGAAACGTGGTGCCGGCATTCCTCAAGCCGAACGTCATGGTTAGGTAGCAGAAGGCTCCGAATGGCATGATGAAGGCGGTCTTCAGCCGGTCGGCCAGGTTCAGCTTGATCTGGTGGTATCCTGAGTACGCATCCAAGAAACTAAACAGCTCGTATCGGCTGTGGAGTCAATCACTTGGTCAATTCTTGGCAAAGCGAACGGGTCTTTGGGGCATGCTTTGTTGAGGCTGGTATAATCAATACACATGCGCCACTGCTTGTTCTTCTTCAACACCAGGACCGGGTTGGCAAACCACTCTGGAAAGAAAACTTCCATGATGAAGCCGGCTGCTAGAAGCCGGGCTATCTCTTCTCCAACAACTCTTCTCTTCTCTTCGGACAGACGGCGCAAGGGCTGCCTGACTGGCTTGGCATCAGACCGGACATGTAGCTTGTGCTCGGGGAAATCCGTCGGAACACCCGGCATGTCCTTGGGTGACCATGCAAAGATGTCCCGATTCTCACGGAGGAAATCGACGAGTTCGCCTTCCTATTTGCTATCAAGGTTTGCACCTATGACAGCGTGCCTCTCTGGGTGCTCCGGGTCCAACGGTATCTTCTTTGTCTCTTTGGCCGGCTTGAACGAGCCCTCAGCTTCCGACTCCTTGGGGTTGGGTGACATTTTCGGCTGCTTGCCTGCCATTGCCACAACCCGGTCAAGGAGCCGCTTCTCAGCCGCGATCACGAGGGACTCGGCTAACCGGCTGCTCTCTGCTGCGCAGGCGGACGACTTCCTGTAGTCTCCTGCTATGGTCAGGATTCCCTTGGAGATCGACATCTTCATCTTGTGGTAGGCATAGTGGGGGACCTCCATGAACTTGGCCAGCGCAGGCCGGCCAAGCAGTGCATGATAGGGGCTCTCAAGGTCCACCACCTCAAACCAGACTGGCTCTTGGTGGAAATGATTCTTGTCCCCGAAGAGGACATCTATCTGAGTCTTGCCGATTGGTGAGCAGGAAAGGCCTGGAACGATGCCATGGAAAACTGTCCGGCTGGGCTGAAGATGTCTCTGCTTGATTCCCAGTTTTTTCATGCTATCTTTGTATAGGATGTTGATGCTGCTGCCGCCATCTATCAGAACTCGGGAGAAACGAGCAGATCGCCTCTCGGTGGCAAAGGTGGCATCCAACACCAGAGCAAAGGAGCCAGGATTAGGCATCACTTTCGGGTGGTCGGCTCTGCTCCAGCTGATGGGCTTCTCAGACCAATGCATGAACTCGGGGGTCTCTGATGCTACTGCATTTACTTCTTGCTGTTGCTGCCGTCTGCTGCGCCTGTCATCGGCCACGCTGGTGAACACGATGTAGGCTCCATGCTCCTCAGGGTATTCATCTTGTATCGCGCCGACTGGCCGAACCGCCGGTTGCTGAGGAGGAGGAGGCAGAGGGCCGGCAGGCGGAGCGGGCTGGAGTCCGTCACCCTTGGTGATCCTGGTGAGCCAATGGCACTTCCGAGTCATGTGGTTGGACGGTTTCGCGCCACTGTGGAACTTGCAGGGTGCATCAAGGGTCTGCTCGTATGAGAAGGCGGGTAACCAGTTGGGCTTGCCGCCCTTCTGGCGCTTGGGGGGAGGCTGCCCTTTCGGTTGCTGATCTTCGACTGTTTCCACCTGCCGGCTCATGGAAGCCGGCTGCATGGCCTTGCGCTTGTTGTCGTTTGGTTGTTGTCGCCGACTGGTGTCACCAGCCGGGGTCCGAGGAGCTTGAGGGGCCACCTTGCCCGACGCGTTAACTTGGATCTCCGCCTTTATGGAGGAGTCGGTCGTGGCGTACTTGTCTGCTATGATCAACAATTCATTGAGGGTTGCCGGCTCATCGCAGAGGAGCTTGTAGTTGAGGAGGGTGCCCTCTCGGCACCCGGCAGTGAAATACTCGATGGCATGCACCTCGTGCACGCCCTCACAAGAGTTGCGTAGCTCAGCCCAGCGCATGAGGTAGTCGCGAGTCGACTCGTTGGGGCCTTGGACGCACAAGGAGAGTTGGCGAGGCTTGGGCGGCCGCTTGTATGTGCTAGTGAAGTTGTGGATGAATGCTTCAGTAAAGTCAACCCAGCTGTTAATGCTTCGGGGCTTCAGGCTGTTCAGCCATGTCCAGGCCATGCCCTGGAGCATGAGCGGAACTTACTTCACGGCAACGCGCTTGTTGCCGTTCGTGATGCTGGCGGTTGTGGAGTAGTCGACCAGCCAGTCCTTCGGCTTCACGGAGCCAGTGTACTTGGGTGTATCTCTCGGGAGCATGAACCCTTTGGGGAAAGGTTCGTCTCAGATGCAGGGGCTGAAGCATGGCGGACCCAGCTCATCTTCTTCTTCTTCTAGCGCCAGGGATCGATTGAGGTGATCGATCCGGTGGCGGGCATCATTTTCTCCGATTCCTTCTCGGCGGCCAAGGCGGTCGCCGAGTGACGGGTGATCAACAGGTGGCGGGAAAATGTGCCTCTCCCTGGGGGGGAGGAGGCGCACAGTTGTCTCGTCGCTGTACTGCTCTTGGGCGGCCATCTTGGTCACGCTCGATGGTGATGCGAGTCCGGCTGCGGCAAGCAGCCGGCTCCTTGTCTCTTCTATCGCGGGCGCCACCATTCAGCGTCCGAAATGTTGCGCCTTGGTCTCGGCAAGGAGGCGGGTCGTCGTTTCGCCGGTTGGGCGCTTCAGTGCGACACCCGACATGCTTCTTCTCAACAACCGCGTCGAGGAGCTGCTGGACCCGCTCCGTCATGTGGCGACGCTCGTCGCCCTCAAGCTTGTCTAGCTCGTCTACTGCCGCCTGGGCAGCTCGTATGTTCTCCGCAGGTGTGGCGTAGACGGGACAATCAGTCATGAACATGCTGGCGATGGTCGCGCCACGCTGCCGAATCTGGCCAATGCGGCTAGGCCCACCAGGAGCCGGCGTGCCACCGACAACACTGTCCATCTCGCGCTGGTAACCCTCCGAGAGGCGTCTCATGCTGGCCAGCCGGTTGGCGCTCTCGACAAGCTGGACGCGGCGTGCCTCCAGCGTCTCTGCGTCGGCGTCTTCTGGGATGGGCGCAGCCAGGTCTTGCATCGCCGCTTGCAACGGATCCTAGCCACCTCCGCCAGAGTGCTCGTCATGGCTGATGATGAGCACTTCCGTGACGGTGCTGCCGCCGCTGTCCGTGCAAGGAAGAGGCTCGTCGTAGACCACCACGTTGGTGGGTAACGCACCAAGCAACGCCGTGTCGGAGTCGACAAACATCGGGTCGGTGGAGCCAACCGACTCCAAGTCTACAGCAGGCTCGCTGGAGACGTGGAGCTGATAGATGAGGCTCACGAGGCGGCTCTCACGGCCCTCGGTGCACGCGTCAGACGCGGGCTCGTCGGAGAGGTGAACCTTGCCAACAAGATCGGCGAGGCAACTCGCCACACAGGAGACCTCCGTGCCGTGCAGCGCGTCGGCGCAGACGCCGTTAGGCGTGCCGGGCTGGCTGCGCTCGCCAGGAAGGAACAAGATTCCCGTCCAGAATAGGTGAAAGCACAAGTGCTCCTCAGGTGGTTTTGGTAATTAATGTCAACATATCTCTTGTTGGACTAACACTTTTATCTAGTATGTTTCAGATAAGTTCAACAATGGAGTGGCATGGACTAAAGGTTGTGGGAACTCCTTCAAGATGCTAAGGACAAAGGATTGGCTAAAGCTTGAAGCTCAAGACTCTTCATTTTACACTTTTAGTGATCCAAGATCACATTGAGTCCATAGGAAAAGCCAATACTATCAAGGAGGGATGAGGTGTTGTTTAATGAGCCTTTTGCTCCATGTGCTTAATGATATGCTCCAAAAACCCTCAGCTACATTCCCACTTCCACATATGACCTAAACCCTAAGCCAAACTCGGTCATACCGATTCTTTCTATCCGACGCCACCGAGTTTTCACTTGTCATAAGCCACTGCCAAAACCCTAGCAAATCGGTTCTACCGATAGGGATCTCGGTCTCACCGAGATGGGATTGCAATCTCACTGTGTATGTCCATTGTCAAAATCGGTATCACCGAGTTTAGGCAATCGGTACTACCGAGATTACAATGCAAACTCTCTGGTTAACTCATTACCAAAATCGGTCTCACCGAGTTTAGTAATCGGTCCCACCGAGTTTGCCTGACCAACTCTCTGGTTAGCTAATTACCAAATCGGTCTCACCGAGTTTGTGTAATCGGTCTCACCAAGATTACGTTATGCCCAAACCCTAACCATATCGGTCCTACCGAGATGCATGTCAGTCCCACCGAAAATCTCTAACGGTCACTAGGTTTACCTTTTCGGTCCGGACGAGTTTGTTGATTCAGTCCCACCAAGATTGGTAAATTGTGTGTAACGGTTGGATTTTAAGTGGAGGCTATATATACCCCTCCACCTCCTCTTCATTCGTGGAGAGAGCCATCAGAACACATCTACACTTCCAACTCATATGTTCTGAGAGAGAACCACCTACCCTTGTGTTGAGACCAAGATATTCCATTCCTACCATATGAATCTTGATCTCTAGCCTTCCCCAAGTTGCTTTCCACTCAAATCTTCTTTCCACCAAATCCAAATCCTATGAGAGAGAGAGTTGAGTGTTGGGGAGACTATCATTTGAAGCACAAGAGCAAGGAGTTCATCATCAACACACCATTTGTTACTTCTTGGAGAGTGGTGTCTCCTAGATTGGCTAGGTGTCACTTGGGAGCCTCCGACAAGATTGTGGAGTTGAACCAAGGAGTTTGTAAGGGCAAGGAGATCGCCTACTTCGTGAAGATCTACCACTAGTGAGGCAAGTCCTTCGTGGGCGATGGCCATGGTGGGATAGACAAGGTTGCTTCTTCGTGGACCCTTCGTGGATGGAGCCCTCCGTGGACTCGCGCAACCGTTACCCTTCGTGGGTTGAAGTCTCCACTAACGTGGATGTAGGATAGCACCACCTATCCGAACCACGGGAAAAACATCCGTGTCTCCAATTGCGTTTGAATTCTCCAAACCCTTATCTTTACATTCTCGCAAGTTGCATGCTTTACTTTCCGCTGCCTATACACTCTTTGCATGCTTGCTTGATATGTATTGTATGTGCTGAAATTGTGCCTAAAACTTCACTCAAACCAAAAAGGATTAAAAACTGCAAGTTTAGTACTAAGTGTCTAATCACCCCCCTCTAGACACACCTACTTCTAGATCCTACAAGTGGTATCAGAGCTTTGGTCTCCATTGCCTTGGTTTAATCACCATTGGAGGAAGATGGATGTGTCTACTTTAGGGAGTCTTAGACATAGAGTGCCTATTCTTGATGGAGAGTATTTTCATGAGTGGAAAAATGAGATGCTTGTGATTTTCACTCAATATCATTTGAACAAGTATATTGCTAGTCCTTGTGCTCCTCATGTTGATCCTATGCACCCCACACTAGATGAAGATATTGACATGATTCGCAATCTTAGAACCGTTGAGCTCATCATTAGAGGATTGTCCAAAAACTTGATTGCTAGTTTACCTACTCTTAATTGTGCCTATACTATATGGAAATTTCTTGAGGAAGGATTTCCCAACTATTCGTTAAAATTTTTGGATGAAATTCTCCATAAATCTATTGCCTTGAGTAAGATGAACTCTAGTGATCCTAGTTTTGGTAATTGTCTATTTGAGCTTACTAATCTCATGCATGCTAAAGGAAATGTTGGAATCATTGGTGATATCATAACCGGATCCATAAGAATTCATAAAAGTGACCACTTTGATGATCATTTATCTAATGAATTACCCTCTCTAGGATATGATCAATCACAAGATGATGTTGAACATGGATACTATGATGAAGATGATGATAGTGACTCCGATCTTGATGATGCAATGAGACACTTTGGTCTTATGGCTAATCTTCGAGGATATGTGTCAGGAGGAAAGGAATGGGTTCTCGACAGTGGATGTACTGATCATATGACCGGAGATGAAGAGATGTTCCGTGAGCTTGCTGAAAATGACGGCCCTCGAAAATATGTCACCTTTGGTGATAATTCAAAGGGTAAGGTGGTTGGCCTTGGTAAGGTGGCCATCTCACACGATAGCTCCATTCAAAATGTCATGTTCGTTGAATCTCTTGGGTACAATTTACTTTCAGTATCTAGACTTGCTGATTTCGGTTTGAATGTCCTATTTACTGAGGTAGATTGCCAAGTGTTTCGACGAGACAATCATAAAATGGTCTTTACCAGTATACATAGAGGTGACCTTTATATTGTCGATTTCTCTAAAATGGCACAACCTACAACTTGCTTTATTGCTAAATCCTCAAAAGGTTGGTTGTAGCATAGACGACTAGGTCATGTTGGCATGAGAAACCTTGACAAGCTTATTAAAGGAAATCATATCCTTGGAGTTAACGATGTCATATTTGATAAGGATAGACTTTGTAGTGCTTGTCAAGCAGGTAAACATGTTGGAGGAAGGCATCCCGTGAAGAACATCATGACCACAAGGAGGCCACTCGAGCTACTTCATATGGATCTTTTTGGTCGCAATGCCTACAAGAGTCTCGATGGAAATTCTTTTGGTCTAGTCATAGTTGATGATTTTTCAAGATTTACGTGGGTGTTCTTTCTTGATGATAAATCGCAGGTCCAAAAGATCTTCAAAAACTTCGCTAGGAAGGCCCAAAATCAGTTTGACGTGAAGATCAAGAAGGTTCAGAGCGACAACGGAACGGAGTTCAAGAACGCAAATGTGGACACCTTTCTTGACGAAGAAGGGATTTCACATGAGTTCTCGGCTACGTACACACCTCAACAAAATGGAGTTGTTGAGAGGAAGAACTGGACGCTCATCGAAATGGCGAGAACGATGCTTGATGAGTACAAGACGCCAAAGCACTTCTGGGCAGAAGCGGTTGAGACGGCTTGTCATGCAACAAATCGCTTGTATCTTCACAAGCTACTCGGCAAGACGGCATACGAGCTCCTCACCGGTAACAAATCCCAAGTTGGATACTTTCGAGTATTTGGCTCAAAGTGCTACATTCTAGATAAGCATCGTCGTTCAAAGTTTGCTCCTAAATCTCATGAAGGTTTCCTACTTGGTTATGGCTCAAACTCTCACACTTACCGTGTCTACAACAATTTCACCCGAAAGGTTGAAGAAACGGTAGATGTGAAGTTTGATGAATCTAATGGCTCGCAAGTAGAGCAATTGCCAATTGATGTAGGAGACAAAGACCCTTCGGAAGCAATTCAAGACTTGTCTATTGGCAAAATTCGTCCAACGGAGGTGAAGGAGAATACCTCGTCCGTCCAAGTGGAAGCTTCTACTTCACGACAAGGTGAACCAAGAGTTGACACGGAAGCATCCACAAGTGGGACACACCAAGATGAAGAAAACGAGGAAACGCATCAAGACGAACATCAACAACCTCCTTCTCCACCACGACAAGAGAACAACAACGTCAACAATGAAGAAGATCATGAAGAAGAACAAGATGAAGAAGAAGTTCAACGAAGACCCAAGCAAAAGCTTTCACGAGTTCGAGCAAGAATTGCCAAAGATCATCCCGTCGAACAAATCTACAATGATATCCAAACCGGGAGAATCACTCGCTCTAAAACTCATTTAACTAACTTTTGTGAAAACTATTCATTCATCTCTAGCATTGAACCTATGAAGGTTGAAGAAGCATTGGAAGATCCGGATTGGATAAACGCTATGCATGAAGAGCTACACAACTTTGAGAGAAACCAAGTCTGGACATTGGTTGAGAAGCCCGACAACAACCACAACATCATTGGTACCAAATGGGTGTTTCGCAACAAGCAAGATGAAGATGGACAAGTGGTTCGCAACAAAGCACGTCTCGTCGCCCAAGGGTACACACAAGTCGAAGGTATGGACTATGGTGAGACATATGCTCCCGTTGCTAGACTTGAGTCCATTCGCATCTTACTTGCCTTTGCTAATCATCATAATATCACCTTGTACCAAATGGACATTAAAAGTGATTTTCTAAATGGTGAAATAGAGGAGGAAGTTTATGTCAAACAACCTCCCAGCTTTGTCAATCCTAAGAAACCTAATCATGTTTATAAACTTCACAAAGCACTCTATGGTCTTAAACAAGCTCCTAGAGCATGGTATAAATGCTTAACTAAGTTCCTTATTGGAAGTGGTTTTGAAATTGGAAAAATTGATTCTACACTTTTTACTAAAAGAGTTAATGGAGAACTATTTGTATGCCAAATTTATGTTGATGATATCATATTTGGTTCTACTAACCCTCTTTTTAGTGAAAAGTTTGGAAAGCTTATGTCAAAGAAGTTTGAGATGTCAATGATGAGTGAACTCAAATTCTTTCTCGGTTTGCAAATCAAGCAAACTAAGTAAGGTACATTTATCTCTCAAACGAAGTACACCAAAGACCTATTCAAGAAGTTCAATATGCAAGAATGCAAAGGTATGTCCACACCCATGCCTACTAATGGACATAATGATTTGACCAAAGATGGTGAACCGGTTGATCAAAAGGTTTATCGCTCTATGATTGGTTCATTGTTATATCTATGTGCCTCTCGTCCCGACATTATGCTAAGTGTGTGCATGTGTGCACGATATCAAGCTGCTCCTAAAGAATGTCATCTTAAGGCCGTGAAAAGGATAGTGAGATACTTAATCCATACACCAAATTTTGGCATTTGGTATCCTAAGAGGTCCTCTTCCGATCTTCTTGGATATTCCGACTCGGATTATGCCGGAGACAAGGTTGATAGAAAGTCCACTTCGGGTACATGTCAATTTCTTGGTAGATCTCTTGTGTCTTGGTCCTCCAAGAAACAAAACTCGGTATCCTTATCCACCGCCTAAGCGGAATACATTGCCGCTGGTTCATGTTGTGCTCAGTTACTTTGGATGACCCAAACTCTTAAAGATTATGGGGTCTATGTGAAACATGTTCCATTGCTTTGTGACAATGAAAGTGCTATGAAAATTGGTCATAATCCTATGCAACATTCTCGAACTAAGCATATTGAAGTTCGTCATCATTTCATTCGAGACCATGTTGCAAAGGGTGACATTGATCTTAAACATGTTCGCACCGATAAGCAATTAGCGGATATATTCACTAAACCGCTTGATGAGAAAGTGTTTTGCAGGTTGAGAGGAGAATTGAACATCATTGATGATTCAAACTTGGAGTAGAAACTCCATTGGATACATGCAAGACATGAGCTTATGACTAATCCTTGATATATCTCTTATGATAACTATCTAATGTCTTGGATATATTTGCATCTTGCATGTTATCTAATCCATGTAGGTACTTGGATGAATCTATTTCTATGAGATTGCAACTCTCTCACATCTTGAGCAATCTCTACATCACCAAGTCTCTACACAAGGGTGGTTGACAACAAGGAAGCACGAAACCATTCGAACATATCCTTTGACAAATTCTATGTTGAGCTTCATGATTGTCATTTTTGGATATACAAGTGCTTTTCCTTGCAAGAACTAACCCATGTAGGTAGATGAACTCAAACTCCAAGTGGTGCTCCCGACTCTTGATGATCTACATCAACTTCGAGCACCCACACAAGTTCAACTACATGAGCAAGATCCACTCCACCACCCAAGGTATGATATTCCATCTTAGAGAAGCTTTACTCAAAGTCATGAGTCAAAGCAACTTGACAAGATGTGAATACATCAAGATGCTTAAACGAAAAATGGTAACCCCATTTTGAGCTTAAACGATGAGTATGACCCATGATCAAGTGTTCTCACTTGACTCCTAAGTCAATATACTCTAACATAGGTGACTATGTCATCGCCCAATTCTGGATGAAGTTCTCTTGTGTTCGTTTCTGTGTTATTGCATTTGTCCCTTGCATATTTGTTTCCCTCTTTTTCACACAAAAAAAACTTCATCTAGAACTTTCATTCTTTTCTTTTTGCTTCTAGTTCTGCATATTTCTGCATCAAATTCCTTGCAAATCCTTCAGTTAATTCATTGCAAATCTTTGAGAGATTTTACTTGACTAGTGAGCTAAGGTGACAAGTGTTTTCTTTGTGATGAACTCGGTTTCACTGAATTGTAATTTTCGGTCCAACCAAATCCCTTCGGTACCACCGAAACATGCCACTCGGTGTCACCGATTTCATAACAGGAAAAACAGTTTGACACTTATTTTATATTTCTTCTGATCCAGCTCCACTCAATGAATCTTGTCCTCTACAAGCATCACAGTTTTATCCATTGCTCTGTGCTGGATCTCAAGGACCAAACCTATTCGATGGATTCCAGGAAAAACCTTCTTGGAAATTGATGTGAAAGGGGGAGAGAGAGATCACATCAAAGCTTATCATCGGGGAGAAAGAGATCACATTCAACTTATCACCTACAAAGGAGAAAGTACTAAGGGGGAGAGAATACTCAAGGATCCCAAATATTAAGGGGGAGAAAGAAATCTCCAGGAGGAGAGAATACTCAAGGATCCCAGATGCTTGATGTTCAAGAGGAGAGATGCCACATGTCTTTTTTGGGGGAAAGACATGTTCATATGTACTCATTTGAATTAAGTTCTATTCATATCTTTCAGCTTTCAGCTCTGATTTTCTGTTCCCTATCTTATCCCAATATCCCATGTCAGATTCAGGGGGAGTAAGACATCTAAGGGAAAGAAATCATTCAAATTCATTGCATATCTTTACTCTTGGGGACATGTCTAATTCAATGTGGTACCTTGTACTCACTCTTTACATGTCATCCCAGTCTTGGTATTCTTGTGGTTTCTTTTGGTTTGCTCTGGCTATTGGATGTACATGTGTTATCTAACCTTGTTTGTGCAGGTTCATTCCATCCTAAGTCAACTCAAGACTACAAGGTAAGTATATGCATCAGAATCATGAGTATGAGGAATTCTTGCTTTTGTACATACTGTTTGCAAGAAGGACTCATAAGCATGAAGGTATTTCTCTTAATAATCTTTTACTCTGATGCATATGGCCAAGATACATGTAACACATTGCCTACTCTGTCATGATTATGCTCTCACATGCTTCTATATTCTATATTCACATGATTGCATACATGTAGGGGGAGCCTATGCTTGTTACATGTTCTTCCAAAGCTTTACTTGCTATTCTTCGTATCTTTATCTAAAGCTTTGATGTATGTTGCCATCAATTACCAAAACGGGGGAGATTGAAAGCACAAGTGCTCCTCAGGTGGGTTTGGTAATTAATGTCAACATATCTCTTGTTGGACTAACACTTTTATCTAGTATGTTTTAGATAAGTTCAACAATGGAGTGGCATGGACTAAAGGTTGTGGGAACTCCTTCAAGATGCTAAGGACAAAGGATTGGCTAAAGCTTGAAGCTCAAGACTCTTCATTTTACACTTTTAGTGATCCAAGATCACATTGAGTCCATAGGAAAAGCCAATACTATCAAGGAGGGATGAGGTGTTGTTTAATGAGCCTTTTGCTCCATGTGCTTAATGATATGCTCCAAAAACCCTCAGCTACATTCCCACTTCCACATATGACCTAAACCCTAAGCCAAACTCGGTCATACCGATTCTTTCTATCCGGCGCCACCGAGTTTTCACTTGTCATAAGCCACTGCCAAAACCCTAGCAAATCGGTTCTACCGATAGGGATCTCGGTCTCACCGAGATGGGATTGCAATCTCACTGTGTATGTCCATTGTCAAAATCGGTATCACCGAGTTTAGGCAATCGGTACTACCGAGATTACAATGCAAACTCTCTGGTTAACTCATTACCAAAATCGGTCTCACCGAGTTTAGTAATCGGTCCCACCGAGTTTGCCTGACCAACTCTCTGGTTAGCTAATTACCAAATCGGTCTCACCGAGTTTGTGTAATCGGTCTCAATTAGATTACGTTATGCCCAAACCCTAACCATATCGGTCCTACCGAGATGCATGTCAGTCCCATCGAAAATCTCTAACGGTCACTAGGTTTACATTTTCGGTCCGACCGAGTTTGTTGATTCGGTCCCACCGAGATTGGTAAATTGTGTGTAACGGTTGGATTTTAAGTGGAGGCTATATATACCCCTCCACCTCCTCTTCATTCGTGGAGAGAGCCATCAAAACACATCTACACTTCCAACTCATATGTTCTGAGAGAGAACCACCTACCCTTGTGTTGAGACCAAGATATTCCATTCCTACCATATGAATCTTGATCTCTAGCCTTCCCCAAGTTGCTTTCCACTCAAATCTTCTTTCCACCAAATCCAAATCCTATGAGAGAGAGAGTTGAGTGTTGGGGAGACTATCATTTGAAGCACAAGAGCAAGGAGTTCATCATCAACACACCATTTGTTACTTCTTGGAGAGTGGTGTCTCCTAGATTGGCTAGGTGTCACTTGGGAGCCTCCGACAAGATTGTGGAGTTGAACCAAGGGGTTTGTAAGGGCAAGGAGATCGCCTACTTCGTGAAGATCTACCACTAGTGAGGCAAGTCCTTCGTGGGCGATGGCCATGGTGGGATAGACAAGGTTGCTTCTTCGTGGACCCTTCGTGGGTGGAGCCCTCCGTGGACTCGCGCAACCGTTACCCTTCGTGGGTTGAAGTCTACACTAACCTGGATGTAGGATAGCACCACCTATCCGAACCACGGAAAAAACATCCGTGTCTCCAATTGCGTTTGAATTCTCCAAACCCTTCTCTTTACATTCTCGCAAGTTGCATGCTTTACTTTCCGCTGCCTATACACTCTTTGCATGCTTGCTTGATATGTATTGTATGTGCTGAAATTGTGCCTAAAACTTCACTCAAACCAAAAAGGATTAAAAACTGCAACTTTAGTACTAAGTGTCTAATCACCCCCCTTCTAGACACATCTACTTCTAGATCCTACAACAGGTCTCCGGGAGACGGTGCACCTCGCCCCACGGTGCGCTCCAAATGTCGGGGGTTGGGTGCGACATATGCCAATGGATGGCTTATCATGGTGGGAGCGAGTAGAACGTCGCCGGTGCCTGGAAGCGGGATGAGGCGTAGACACGAACGCCGGCGCACTTTACCCAGGTTCGGGGCTCTCCTAGGAGATAACACCCCTAGTCCTGCTCTGCGGGGTCTCCGCATGATCACTAAGGAACTAGTGAGTACAATGGTGCTCCTCAAGCTATGTGCTAGAGGTAGAAGAAGGCAAGGCTTGCTCTCCTCTTCCCCTAGGTGCTGGTCTAATTCTAACAGGTTCCAACCCTTTGGATGGGTGCCCTGAGGGTTTATATAGGCCTACCCCCAGGGGTACAATGGTAATCCAACCGGGTGTAGGACCCGGCCGTCAGTCTCTCTGGTGGACGGCTTCTCCGCCGGCTGCTGAGGCCCGCCGCTTGGTGGGCCCCGCCTATTGGTCTGGTACGGAGCCGACAGGCCGCTCCCGTCACTCGCGGGTCTTGCCGGCTGCTGATTACTGTAGCTGTAACGCTAATGACGCTTGCTTGGTCAGGGGAGCGTGGCTACAGTCTCGCCGCCTGGCGGGAGATCACTGTAGCCACTCCGCATCTTATCTGGTTAATGGCGTGTGGGCCCCGAGGAAGGGGCAGGCCGACTGCTGGGGGCTGGCCTCCCTCGGGTCCGACTGGTGAGGCTCTCGCCGTCTTCCCGGCTCTCGCTGATCGGTAGGGCCCGCCGTCTTCGGGCCGTACCGACAGACGGTCATGGGAGCAGGGCTTCGTCTGATAGGAGTGATGTCAGGGGCGGAGCGGCAACAGTGTCGCGGCGGGCGGAGATCTCCGGCTGTATGGAGCACTGTGGCCACGCCCGGCCCTGGATACGGGGGTGATGGGCTACACTATGGCCTCACCCTGTCTTATCTTCTTAATGGGGGCGCAGACATTGAGGGCGCCATGGGCCGACTGCTCGGAGTCGGCCTCTCTGGAGGCCGCCTGCCAGGAGTCGGCCCGTCTTGGAGCCGTCTTCCTAAGTGTGGCCGTCTTCCGGCAGTCGGCCGTTCGGTCATCCGGCTACCAGAAGGCGGCGCTTCATCTTGACGTCTTGAGGGGCGCAGCCGGCCCCGATGCCTTGAAAGGTTCTAGGGCTCGGGTTAGGCTACCCGTGGCCCATTACTCCGACACGTAGACCACCTAGCGACAACTACAAGAACTGAAGCGAGCCGAAGGCGAGCCGATGTTATCGCCCCTCCCGCATCGGAATCGGGCACAACTTGTTATAGTAGACGGTCGGGAAGTCGTCGTGCTAAGGGTCGTAGGACCAGCGCACCAGAACAACAACCGTCACCGATGAAGAACAACGCAGATCGAATCGCCTCTCCCTCACCGGTGTCGGGCACAACTTGTTGTAGTATACAGTTAGAAGTCGTCGTGCTAAGGCCCATAGGACCAGCGAATCAGAACAACAACCACCGTCGATGAAGAATAACGTAGATCGAAAGGATCCAATCCGAAGACACATGAACGTAGATGAACAACAACCAGATCCGAGCAAATGCATCAAGGATAGATCTGCCGGAGGCACACCTCCACACGCCCATCAACGATGCTAGACGCATTACCGAAACGGGGGCTAGGCGGAGAGAACTTTATTCCATCTTCAAGGAGACGCCGCCGTCTTGTCTTCCTGAGCAGGACACAAATCCTAACAAAACTCAAAGAAACGACTAACAACGGAGCCCTCCCGCCGGCCCTTGCCAGGATCCACCGCGCCCACATGGCCCCTAGGGCCAGTGGAGATGAGGTGGACCTGAAGTGGCGCCGGCAAGAGGCACAAACCCTAGCTTTTTTTGGAAGTGGAGGAGGCGGCGGTTGCATGACCTTGATTTGATGTAATATTGTGAAGGAACCCTCCCTCCTCAGGGGATCCAAAGTTGTATATCGACCATTTCTTTGAAAGGAACCCTCCCCCCTCGCAAAAAAAAAATCCAAGTCCCTGTTACGTCGTAACTGCTACATTTTTAGTTGTTTCAGGTATAAGTTTTTGCCGTGGGAGGCTGAGTAGTGTTTTTCTTAGGCAAGAAGATAGTCTTTTTTAGTGAATTGGGTTTCTTCTTGAGCAAATTTTAGTGAATTGGCTAACAAGACATTTAAGCCCAGTCTTTTTTGTGAATTGGCTAACAAGACAATTAAGCCCACTTATTAGATTAAAACAGATCATTAGCCCACCCAGGCCTATGAGGGCATATCATATTCCCTGGATAGGCCAGGGAATAGCGGCAAAATCATTAGTTAAGGGTGACCCCTTGCAAAGTTGACTTCCATTTTCTTTGCTGCTGACGTGGCGCATTGGATGTACATTACTTGTCGCAACCTTGGAGCTTTCCATATATTTTTTCATATTTTTTTTCATAACAGTTTATCTTTTGAGCCGTTCGTTCAAATACCAAATCGTTTTCACTGTTGGATTTCTCGTGACGAGATCTTCGAAAATAGATCCCATTTTAATAAGTTTCAATGAACTTTTAATCACGAAGAACGAACCCAAAAATCCGACAAAAAACCAAAACTGGAAGAAAAAACTGGTGCCCAAAAGCACAATCGCGTTTTTATATTTTTGGGAAGGGCAAACCGTGCTTTTATCTTTTTTCAGGGTTTGTGCTTCTCCCATTATAAAATTCATGCTTCTTGCAGAAGCACAAAGAAGCACACGCTATGCTTTCGCCTTTTGTTTAGAGGGAAGCACATCATGTGGTCTCGCAGAAGTACAGAAGCATAGACTCTGTTTTTCACTTTTTCTGTGGAAGCACATCAACGCCTTTCTCTTTTCGGAATCATGGTAGAAGTAGAGTTGAGTTGTGCTTCGCATGGAAGAAATGTTGTGATTCTCCCGGCTATGTTTTTTTTATCTTTTTTGGGAAGTACAATTGTGCTTCTTGCAGAAGCACATGTTGTGTTTTTCATCGAAAAATATTGCTTCCCGGAAGAAGAAAAAACTTGCACAAAAACCTAGGGAAAACCAAGCAAAAAATCAAAATGCCAAAAAAAATTGACCCAAAAAGGTGTGCAGAAATAAAAAATAAGATCCCAAGGATAAGCTAGAGGATGACACATGGCGGCCTCTAGACGCATCACTTTGCACGCTCCGACCTCCAAGGCCACGAAATGACCCTTGAGGTTGCCCCCAAAAGGGTAACCGTGAACTATTCGCTCGTTTTTTTAAGGTAAGAACTATTCGCTCGTGAATAGCAGGAAAAAGAGATAGCCTGTGTATGGGCCGACCAGTTCCTGTTTCGCCCCCATTGGTTCTGGGAAGGTTGATTCTATAGCATTCCTTGAACATATTTTTTTTTCTCCAAACACTTTTCTATTGATTTTTTTCGGTTTTCTCGTTTCGGTTTCCTTCTATTTATGCCTAATTTTTTTTCATTTCGTGAACAGTCAAAAAACATTGGAACAATTGGAACATGTTTTGGAATCTAATAATATTTCAAATTCATGTACATTTTTCGAATCCGAAACATTTTTGAAATATGTAACATTTTTCAAATTGATGATTTTTGTTAAAACCAGGTTTTTCAAATATGTGAATATTTTTAAAATTCGGAACACTTATTTTATAGAAATACATTTAAAATTCATGAACATTTTCTGAACTTCAAGATTGTTTTGGTACTTCAAAGCATTTTCAAATTTGTGAACACTACGTGAAATTTGAATCATTTTTTAAATCCTAGACCATTTTTCATATTCATAATCATTGTTTGGAATCGGGGAACCTTTTCCAAATTCAATAAATTTTCTAAAATTTGGAAACATTTTCCAAATTCATTAACTTTCTATTAATTCAAGCTATTTTTGAAATACTGAACATTTTAAAGAAAACATAAAACAAAACAAGAAGGGAAAAAATTAAATGGGCGCGACCGCCCGGCACATGGGTCGGCCCAAAGCACGGGGGTGCGGGGTGCACGTTTGGTGGTTAATCCCCGACCCACGCGCGTTATAGGAGGTCTCGCCTTAGGGGGCGCGTCTTTTGCGCCAGGACGATATCTCGTTTTAAGCGAGCCCTAAGCTAGCATCGCCTGAACATTTGCCCTCATGTAGTTTACTGCCCCCTATGCTGTTGGTTTTCATTCTTGCTCGCTCGCTGGTTAGGCTGGTCACAATGGGTAGGAACATAAGGTAGTAACATACACACTTATCTAGACTATGTTACTACCTCCACAGTGGATAGGAACATATAGGTAGTGTCATGCAATGATGCATTTATTAGCTTATAGACTCATTGTTTCTTGAAGTGTGTGATATTCCGGTAACTTAGCTAGTTACCACAAGCACCTCACTCTTCATTAAATATGTGCCACATAAGCAACGTTGTATTGAAATATGTGATGTTACTCCTAAGTTCCACCCCATTGTGACCAGCCTTAGCCTTTGGTTGTTCGTGTTTGCCCGGTGATTTGTAGCAGCTCGCTCTCTAGCTGCACAGCTTCTTTCCTTTTCTTTTTTTATTGTTTTCTTCGATTTTCCAGTTTTTTTCATCTATTTTCTTAAATTTCACGGTTCTTGACGGTTTCTTTTGCTTATTCACTATTTCTTTGGGTTTTGTTTTTCCTTGTTTTTTTTTATCATTTTTGTTTGTTTATTTCTCGGATTCACCGAGTTTTTTCTTTGATTTATTATTTTCCTTTTTTTATTTCTTTCTTTGTTTTCTTAAGTTTTTTTTGTTCTTTTGTTTCCTTTTCTTTTGTTGCACTGGTTTTCAACGGTTTTCTTGTTTTTTCTTTGCTTTCTCATGGATTTCCACGCTTGTCTTTGGGTTTTTTTTTCATTTTCTTTGTTTCTAAGGTGGGTCTTTTTTCTTACTTTCTTCGGTTTTCTCCGCTTTTCTTTGTTGTGTTTTTTCTTTGTTCTCAACACCTGTCTATATTTTTCCTGACAGATTTGTACATTTCGTGTATGTATAGAAAACAGCCTATTATGCTTTTTAACATTTTCATATACATGATTACCATTTTTAATTAGATGATTAACATTTAAAAAAATTACGTTCGATTACTACTTTTCTCATAGAGATAGTACATTTTCTCTATGTACCACGAACATTTCTAATATTTTTTCAATACATGTTCTACATTTTTTAATTCTATTCTTTTTATGTTCAAATTTTGCAAGACACGTTCTAAATTTTTCATATATGTATAAGGAACATTTTTAGTTACAAATTTAACATTTTTGAAATAGATGATTAACAATTTTAGAATATTTATGTTTGATGACGAATTTTTTTCACACATTTGAAACACTTTTTATATAATATTAACATTTATTCAAATAGTATTAACATTTATTCAATATATGATTAACATTATTGATGCACGATGAACATTTCTAAATTTAATGTTTTTATGTCCAAATTTTTAATAAATGTTCTACATTTTTGTTATACATCAGAAAATATTTTACACATTTAATTTTTATTAAATAGAAGATTAACATTTTTTCAAATGCCGTGTCAATTTTTGTCATACACCATTTTTGTATACATTTTATTATACATGAGAACCATTTTTCTATACTCCTTTAGTGTTTTCAAAATGCTAGATTGTTATCTCTTTTCCTATTTTTTTTTATTCTGCATCCTTGTCATACACCATTTTTGTATACATTTTATTATACATGAGAACCATTTTTTGATACTCCTTTAATATTTTGAAAGTGCTAGATTAATATTTTTTATTCTGCATCCTATGATTGTAAAATTACGAAGCCTTAAAATACGGTGCATTGACGTCAAAATAGAGAGGGGGTGAAGAATAACTATTCTTCATCCAGGGTGACGAATATATATATTATTCACCCCCCTGGGTGAGGAATATTTATTCTTCACCCCCTCTATTTTACCATAATGCACTGTAATTTTATGTTCCATAAGTTTTGTCTTATTTCCGACGTAAAAAGAGACCATAAGAAAATATATAATCGTCGTATAAAATATTTTATTTTATGTAAAATTAGAAACGTAAAAACATAGTGTAAAATATACTCCCTCCGTTCCTAGATATAGGGTGTATAGTTTTTGGCACGGAAATTAAAGAACGCACGTGGAGGGAAAATTTCACAAGTTTTGGGCGAGATTACAACTGAATAATTGACATGAGAAAATAAAGGAGCTTGCCCGATAAAAGGAAATGTAATCAAATCCCTAAAAAAAATATCCAAACAAGTGGTACAATGCAATACACCTTATATTTCGGACTTTTTCTCAAAAATCTATACACCTTATATCAAGGTACGGAGGGAGTACAGAAACTACACTTTTTCTTGTCTTATGCCAAATTTTATGTAGTGAATCAATAGAATGTAACTATTTGAATTCCAAACGTAATTTAATTATGAAGTGATCGTAAAATTACCTCGGGTGAAGAATAATTTATTCTGCACCCTGGATGATAAATAATATCACTATATATATAGAGGCGCCCCGACTTTTGTGTGTGTGTATATATCACCCTGGGTGAGGAATAGTTATTCTTCACCCCCTCTCTATTTTGACATCAATGCACCGTATTTTTATGTTTCGTAAATTTTGTCTTATTTCATACATAAAAAGAGAACGTAAGAAAATATATACTCCCCGTAAAAAATATTTTATGGTATGTAAAATTACGAATGTAAAAACATAGTGTAAAACATACATAAAATGTGATTTTTCTGGTCTTATAACCTATGTTTTTGTTTTTTTATACCAAATTTTACGTGTTGAACCAATATGCATGTAACTATTTATATTCTAAACGTAATTTATTTAGGAAGCGACCATAAGATTACCTCGGATGAAGAATAATTTATTCTGCATCCTGGGTGATGAATGGTAACACTATATATATATATATATATATATATATATATATATATATATATATATATATATATGAAAAAACAATTTTATAAACAGGAAAAAAACAAGGCTGTGCCTCCTGCGAGCTGGGGCGTCCATCTGGCACTCGCCTTCACGCGAGGGTTCCTACAGTTTGCTTTGAGCGGGACATAGGGGCGCCCCGACTTTTGTCTCGTTTATTATACCGAGACCAGCAGGTGCATCGGCTACAACGTCAGTCTCAATAGGCCAGGCTGAACAGCCAGACGTGCATCACGAGCTGGACATTAAATCTTCAAGCATCTTTCCATTTTATTGATTGTCAGGTGTAAATTATTTTATTTTCCTTAATTTTATTTATATACTAAAACGTTTTAAATACATATATGAAGTTTATTACATAATTTAAAATTTTGAAAGCGTTCTCAGGCATTTTAAAATTGTTCATGCAATGTAAAATGTTTGTTCACGTAATATTTTAAAAATGTCCTTACAATTTTATAAAAAGTTTATGATATTCAAAATATGTCCACGCATTTCAAAAAAAGTTATCTACATTTTTAAAATTGTTTATAAAATGTTAAAAAAGGTTCACATAATTAAAAGAACCTTTGTACGACTCATAAAAATGGTTTTGTAATTTTTTTAAAAACATGTTCACCTGTTTCAAGAAATGTAGCGTGTTTATACAATGTAAAACAATTTTCATTTAGTTCAATAAATGTTTTGTATCATTCAAAAAAATGCTTATAATATTTAAAAAATGTTCTAACTCAGAAAAAGATTGTTTTGCACGCTTATGTAAAAATGTTTATGCATGTGCAAAATGTCCAATGTGTTATAGAATGTTCACCATGTATTAAAAAAAATCTTCAATGTGCATCTGTTAAATGCTCAACGTGTAATCTCGAAAAATGTTCAGCGTGTTTCTAAACAATGTTCAACCTATATACAAAAAATGTTCGACCTGTGTTTGGAAAAGCTGAAGTACTTGAAAAATGAAAAGCGAAAAAAATGAATAGAGAAACAGATAGAAAACTAAAAGAAAATTGATAAGAACCAATAGAGGCACACGGAATACAAATAAGAAAAAAAACAAAGAAGACATAGAAAAAGCAGAAAGAGGGGGGAAATGCAAGAATGTTCTAACACCGGTCCGTACCAGTATGTAGAATCTTCCAAACCGCTCTAATGTGTGAACCCACTAAGGCGAGGAAACACACCAAGCATCAGAGGTGAGACGAGTGTATGTCTCGTAGTAAGCGAGACATAGCCCTGTTGGGCCTTTGATTCAAGTCAAAATGCGGCCTAGCTTCAAGTCAGCTAGGCCTTTGAGTCAAGTCAAATTGCAATTTAGCTGCAGCCCAACACGAGACGACCATCATTGGTTTTGTCATAATCAAAGCTTGGTCACAGTTAATCCATCATTGGTCTTGTCATAATCAAAGCTTTCGATTTTGGCAACAAGAGCCTTGAGACGACCATGAAGCTCGTGAGGTGTCTCATTCTTATCCAACACAAAGTAGTAGATCTCACTCTTGTCCATTTCATATCTTGATAGTTGAAGAGTGGAGGCACCCGTCTTTGTCAACACAACAATATCACACACTTGTTTGGCGATGTTGATATGCAGGTAAGATTGCTTCTCGGTTACGGAAAACCCTTCCTTATGATCATGCATGTGGAAATGTTGAGTTGTTTATTGTAAGCTTCTTGTGGAGGTAGATCAGTGGGGTTGACAGGATTGAATCTTCTTCCACACATCCCACATATATTGGAAGATGCTCTTGATTTGATCTTGCATCTCAATTCTCCATGCTTAGAACTTCCCATTTGTGTCATACAAAGGGGGGTTACCTTGATAGTTTAATATGGGTTCTCTAGGTGGTCTTTTTTGGTAAGTCCAACCAAACTCAACTGGATTGATACCTAAAGGTGTGGTGGTGGGATGAAGAGCATCGGGCTTGACGCCCTGATAGTGCAACCACCGCTTCGTTAGCGATAGAGGCACCACCGAGGTTTATGGATGTATCCGCCACTACACGATCAATCATAGCTTGGATATTGATGGATTGTGAAGCTAACAATTTATCTAAATTCTTGGAGCTATAATTCTTCTCATCTTTCAATGAGGTATCCACCTCCGGGTCACCCTGCTATGTGGGGTTAGGTAGAACGCTCTCCCTGTCATGGGACATTGTGCTATAGGGAGGTTAAGCCACAAGATAGGTCATGATGTTTTGATACCAATTGAAATGACCAAGATGGACCTAGAGGGGGGTGAATAGGTACAGTTGCAAATTTTAATTGATTATTAGTATGTTTAGGCATTGAAAAATATAAAGTGAGCCTAAGCAATTGCCATTGTGACATAAGTAATGCAATCTATTGTGTTCAACAACTTATAGTAAAGCAAGGTCAAGTGACCAAAGTAACAAAAAGGGAGCTAGGGTTATGGATAACTGACGACATGAAGATGAGGATGCATCCCCATGTTCATTTCCTTGGAGGGAAGCTAATCATCGTTGAAGGAATGAGTGTTACCATGAAGGCACACGAACAACATTAAAGACCCATCCTATTCTCCATGAGATATCACAATAGATTCGATTCTAAACCATTCACTAATATATAATTGGGTTTGCATATGGTTTTCGTAGATGGGACGATGGTGGTTGTGAGATCTGGCTCAAAGCATATGTCACTAATACTTGGAACAACATAGGTGGTTTTTGAAACTGCACGCGTTGAATCACCACTGCAAGCGGTTTATGCACAATAACCGCTTGCGATGCTCTGAGAGCTCGAGGAGGTTTTGTCCATACAACTGCCCCTGTTACCATTTTTTGGGCTACATGTTGTTTCTTTTTTGTAACTGGATATGCAAATGAAATTGATATACAAACATGATCTGCAACATACAACATTCATTGGCACCACACCTTTAGTTTTCACAACACTCATGCATATAATTGGGGTTTCAAGCCAACATGTATAGTTACACACTTTACACCAACATATGGACATATTTCTAAAACATACAAAGTCTATTATTGCCTTAGAGATTATTTTAGTCGTGCTTCTTCAATAAACTTTCTTTCATTAGAAGAAAATTTAAAATCTCCTATGCACCCCGTCTAGTTGATTTCTGATCCTACACGGATAGTCCGGCTTGCAGTTTGGGCGGTCTGACTAATACTAGATGAACTGATCCCCGAAAAACTATCCGATGAAGCATTTGACTTGGCATTTTGCTCTTTGATGTTTTTGGGGCACCAAGACGGACAGTCCTGCTAGCACCCCGGGTAGTCCAAATGTTAGCCTGACAGTCCGACAGGTATGCCACATAGTCCGACCAGACAGTGAACACAACAATATGACTTCGTAGGTTTTTTTGGATTTGGGCACATGCGTATGATTTGAGTGGAATTGTGTATAAAACCATATTGAGTTGGATGCGGGCGGCGAGAACTGGATCCGATGGAGTCGCCTCGAGAGGAGCGACGCAGAGCTGTTTATTTTTCCCAACATTTGGTGTATAAACGGTGACAACATTGAGAACTTAATTTGTTGCACAAAGACAAATCCTTTTGACTCCTTCGTCCCCACGCTCTTCTTTAGCATGGTAGTTGTTAAGGTGAGTTTTTTCCTGAGTTTGTTAGGGTTCTTTGTAAGTGTGCTAGCTGGACTTACAATCGAGATCCAAACATGCCAAGCTCGGTACATTCCCTCGATAGATGTGTTTAGAATGTTCTTTTTAAAGGCCTAAGACATGTATTAAGCATCATAGGTCCTTACAAACACACCCATACATGAAAAATTACATTCAAATTCTTGATGGTACCGAAGTCTTCTTCCTCCTGCATCCACCGGTGGTGCGCCATGACCATAGCCAGATGCCACCTCTCGCCCCCGCCTCGGGGGAGCAAACTATTTTAAACCTAGGAGCTTGTAGAAGCAGCAACCAGGAAGTCATCGATGAAGACTAGGAGATGCCGATGATTATGATCTGCAAAGAAAATCGCTGCCTCAGAGAAGAAAAATTGATAAGAACATGTAAAAACTTTGAAGACCACAGATGCTGGCTAAATCCAGAAGGATCCACAAAAACCAAAACCGACCAGATCCCGTAAGACCCGCCAGAGACATGACTCCACACGCCCCCCGCCAGCGATAAAGACATGTAAGTGCATCTAGTGCCCCTTAGTGATTTTGGTGTATTGAAAACTTATAGGTTAAGGATCTAATGTGTTTGTGAGTGTACATAGGTCTATAAGTCTATGCGGAGTTTGATATTTACAGAGAAAGTCGACCCCTAAAAATGAAGTTCTTCGACTGAAGACTTTGATATACCGAAGACTTTCTGAAGACTTTGAAAGTGAAGAAATTGGTGTGACCTTGAAGACTTGGTATTCATTCGAGTAACATGAAGCGTGAAGACTTTTGTTTTCGTAGTTTCATTTTCTCTTTCTTGAGTCATAGGAAACACCGTACTGTTAAAGGGGGTCGAGGAAATACTAAGGAAAAATTTCCATTTGATGCTCAACCCAAATCTTACACCTACCAATTCCTTCGAGTGAAGCCATTGGAAATCTCATACAGTTCAGTCAATTTCTTCAGTGACAGAGACGCAGTTCTTCTAGTCACTGAGGACTTTGTTCTGACTGAGGAGTTAGGAATTCGCCAGTGCGGATTGCCTACACAGTGAGGAACATGATAGCCCTGAGGAATTTGTATCTCAAATTTCCGACCGTTGCTGTGCTACGCGCCAGCTGTCCCAAAATATCTTATCCATCCAACGGTCATATCATTGAAGGGCATTTATGTCTTATCATGTCGGGCTGCTCCCTAGGCTATAAATAGCCGCCCCTACAACCACTAGCTGGTTGGCTGCTCCGAGAGAAACTGACACTTGTCATTTGAGAGCAACCCATCCTCCGAGGACTTTGAGCGAAAATCATCAAGTGAGGAAAATCTAAAACCCAAACCCAAACACCTACAAACCCAAAGTGATTGAGCATCACTGAAGAGATTGATCCTGTGTGGATCCGATGCTTGTTATCTTTGAAGACTGTGCTTCTTCCAGACGGTTAGGCGTCATGGTCTAGAGCATCCAAGAGGAATTGTGGATCGCCGAGTGACCGAGTTTGTCAAGGTTCGGAAGTCACCTGAAGACTTACCACAAGTGATTGGACGAGGACTGTGTGTCCTTAGTTCAAGGAGAATATGGTGAGGACTTGGTGTCCCGAGCTGCGTGCTTAGGACTGAGTGTCCGGGACTGTGTGTCCTCGAGTTTAAATACTCAGCTGCTCCAACCAGATGTACAACTGAGACAGCAGTTGGAACTGGTCTACCAAATCGTTGTCTTCACCAAGCTTACTGGTTCCATTTCCTCAACTCTTTCATTTCCTCAGTATTGTGTTTTTTTTTTTATCATATCTGTGTTTGAAGACTTTGACTGAAGACTTTCTCAATTTCCTCAGTTCAAATTCTTTAGTCTGTTTGTCTTCATCTTGTGTTATCCTGTGATTACGCTTTCTGTACTTTGTGCTAGTCTTCATTTCATCATGATGACCATGCTTGTGTTCTGCTTTGTTTTCATCTGAGTACTTATTCCGCTGCTAGTAGTTCTTCGCTAAGGAATTTCCTCACTAGCAAATTCCTTAGTGAAGAATTTCATAAAAATCGCCTATTCACCCCCCCTCTAGTCGATATAACGCACTTTCAATTGGTATCAGAGCAAGGTACTCCCTTATTCTGTGTGATTTTTTTTTAACCGCCTGGAGTTTTAGTTATGTCGACCGCAGGTATGAAGAAAGTGACATGCCCCATCTTTGACGGTCACGAGTATCCCAAGTGGAAGGCCATGATGAAGAAGCGCCTCATGGTGATGAACAGCGAACTGTGGACCATCACTGAGATTGGTCTTACCGATCTGTGCAAGACGGCGGGAGCTGATGACATTCGCAAGTACACTCTTCTCAACCTCACGGCGAAGGACGTCATCTGCTCCTGTCTGTCTCAAAATTAGTTCAGGAACATCATGCATCTCGATCATGCGAAGCTTATCTAGGACCGTCTCTCTGATGTCTATGAAGGCCATCGAACCTGTCACGATCCTTGGTTTGAGGACTTCAAGGAATCTCTCAAGTCAATGACATTTGAACCAGAATCACCATCCTCCTCACCATGTCTTATGGCAGATGGTGAACAGGTAACTGAATGCTATCTGTCTGAATCCAGTGATGATGAATCTGGTGATGAATTTGGACCCAGTTATGTCAAACTTGCTTCCCTTGCCACTAAACAACAAAGAGCTTTGGAAAAAGTTTATTATATGCTTAATAAGAGCGATGATATGTTGGGTGAAGAAATGGATCAGTCAAAAGCTTTGGCTGAAAGTCTTCAGAGACTTCATACTAAGTATGACACCCTTCAAGATCACATAACACTCTCTTATCTGATCATGAGAAGCTTTCTTATGAATTTCTTCAAAGAAAGCAAGATCTTGAGAAGCTAAGAGTGAGTTATGAAGATCTTCAGAAGGAGCGCGATTCATTACTTGCTCAACAAATCAGCGCTGCTCAGGAAGAATTTATTCCTCCATGTTCGAAATGCATTGAACGAGAATCTGCTAATTCCTCACCTGAATGTTCAAATGCTCCTAATGTTACAAATTCTTCACCTGCCTCTGCTATCACTAATTCCTCATCTGAGGACATTGCTAGTATCACTGACGATGCAGGGCTGAAGGAATTGTACATGACAGGCATGTACAAAAGCCTCAAAGGGCATCCGACTCTTTGTGATGTGCTTAAAAAGCAGATCCTCAACAGGAACCCTAGCAAAGAGGGTATTGCCTTTGAGAGGAAACTCAATGCTGATGGTACATATTGGAAGCCTGAGCAGTACCCCAAAACCTCATGGGTTGCTGCAAAGGGACCTCCAGTTGATCCATCTAATTTATCTGGTTATAGACGTGAATCTTCTCATTCTTCTGATGACTCATTTGACTCCAACTATAAACTGTTCAAAAATAAGAATGGTGAAGTATTTGCTAGATATGTTGGCACTAACTGCAGGAATGGTTACCCCAAGAAGAAAATCTGGGTTCCCAAAAGGTGCCTTGAAAGTCTTCTGGTGAATGTCCTCATGACACCACCTGTGAAGAATAGGAACCCCAGATCAAATTCTTCATATGAACCAAATTCTTCATATGGATCCAAGTCCTCATATGGACCATATTCCTCAAGGGGATCAAATTCCTCACATGGATCAAAGTCCTCATATGAACATCATCGTGCTAACAACTCTGTATCGCAGGGAAGAGCCAAGGGCTATGAATATGAGCATTATTCTTCAAATTATTATGTTCATAAGTCCTCGAAGAATTTCTCTGCTTATTCATATGCTTACCCTAACCACTCCTATGTGAAACGAAATGGATTGGCCTCTATGCCTCCATTTTCATATGGAGCTCGCAGAGTGATGAACTCTTTGCCACCCCTTCAGATGTGGGTGGTGAAGAAAAAGAACTAATCTCTTATGCAGGGTCAGGTCTCCAGACATACTGTAACGTCTGAAGAATTTGCTGGGGACCTGACAAAGTGCCTGAAAGGACGCAGGCTAATCATGAAGAAATGAGCTTTCATTTCACACGTCCTCCTCCTGCTTTATTTGTCTTACTACTTGATGAGATTGATCTGATGAATTGTGATGTCATATTCTTCACTGATGAAGTATATGAGGTTCGTAAGTTGCACTAGTTCATCTGCAGGATGATCAACCCAAAGCCACTGAGTGGGTCGTCGATAGTGGATGTACAAATCACATGACTGGTGACAAGAATCTATTGATGGATGCTCCCTTATCATCATCACATCTGAAGCATATGATCTTCGCTGACAAAAGCAGAAGTCAGGTATTGGGTCTAGGTAAGGTTGCTATCACAAAGGATCGACACATGGACAAAGTCATGCTTGTTGAGTCCTTAGGATCCAACCTTATGTCTGTCTCAATGCTTTGTGATCTTGATATGGTTGTTGTCTTTGGCAAGTATCGTTGTGTTGTGATTATGGAAGCTGACAATTCCAAAGTCTTCAAAGGCTTTAGGAGAGGATACTTGTATATTGTTGATTTCTCTACAGATTCACAACCAGCCATGTGCCTACTTGCAAAAGCTTCAGAAGGATGGTTATGGCATCGACGACTTGGTCATGCAGGCATGAGGAATTTGCACACGCTTGCAAAGAAGAAGCATGTCATTGGCATTGAGAATGTCAAATTCCTCAAGGATCACTTATGCGGTGCCTGTGAAGTTGGAAAGATGACCAAGGCCAAGCATCCAGCGAAGACTATCATGACCACCACTCGTCTATTTGAATTGCTTCACATGGATCTCTTCGATCCTAATCATTATTCTTCTGTTTCAAATGAAGCATCTCAATATGGCTTTGTTATGGTTGATGATTACTCTCGTTACACATGGGTAGACCTTGTCTCTTTCAAACATGAAGTGCAGGAAGTCTTCAAACGATTTTGCTCGAGGGCTTCAACCAACTTTGGTGTGAAGATCAAGCATATCAGAAGTGACAATGGCACCGAGTTCAAGAATTCGGGTCTCGATGACTATCTTGATGAACTTGGTATTACTCATGAGTTATCTGCTCCTTATACTCCTCAACAGAATGACGTCATGGAGCGCAAGAACAGGACTCTTGCTGAGATGGCCCGCACTATGCTCGATGAGTACAAAACCCCTCGTCGTTTTTGGGTTGATGCAATTGATACTGCGTGCCATATCATCAACAGAGTTTATCTTCACAAATTATTCAAGAAGACTGCCTATGAACTCCTCACTGACAAGAAACCCAATGTGAGTTATTTCAAAGTCTTCGGTGCTAAATGCTGGATTAGAGATCCTCATCACAACTCTAAATTTGCACCGAAAGCATATGAAGGTTTTATGCTTGGTTACGGAAAGGACTCGCACACCTACAGAGTCTTCAACAATGTTCTTCACAAGATTGTTGAAACTGTAGATGTGCGGTTCGATGAAACTAATGGCTCGTAAAGAGAGCACCTACCTTCTGTGTTAGATGAACCAGCACCTGAGGATTCTATCAAGCACAAGGCTACTTAAGATGTCATTCCTACTGAAGAATCTGCTGAAGAATTCATTCCAGAACATGAAGAACGTCGAGCTGACGCACCTGAAGAAAATGCTGAGGAAATTGATGCTGAAGAAAATGCTGATCAAATTCCTCAACGACACCCAGCTCATCCTCGCGTTGCAAAAGAAGTGCAAGTGGAGAAGATCATCGATGACATTAGAGCACCAGGTCCTCTCACACGCTCAAAAGCTTCACACTTATCTAACTTTTGTGGGCACTTTGCTTTTGTCTCTATCACAGAGCCCACTAAGGTAGATGAAGCATTTCTGGAGCCTGAGTGGATTCAGGCCATGCAAGAAGAATTACATCAGTTCAAGCTCAACAACGACTGGAAACTGGTCAATCGTCCAGATCCTCGCAAGCATAATATCATTGGCACAAAATGGATCTACCGCAACAAGAAAGGTGAAAACGGCCTTGTGGTGAGGAATAAGGCACGTCTAGTAGCTCAAGGCTACACACAGGTTGAAGGAGTTGATTTCGATGAAACTTTTGCACCTGTTGCTAGACTTGAGGCTATTCGCATATTACTTGCTTATGCTAACCATCATGATATCATCTTATATCAAATGGATGTGAAAAGTGCATTCCCCAATGGTAAGCTTGAGGAAGAAGTATATGTTGCTCAACCCCCAGGTTTTGAAGATCCAAAGAATCCTGACAAAGTCTTCAGACTCAATAAGGCCCTCTATGGCCTCAAGCAAGCCCCACGGGCGTGGTATGATACTTTGAAGGAATTCTTCATGAAGAACGGCTTCACACAAGGTTCACTCGATCCTACTCTCTTTACTAAATCTTATGATGGCAAACTATTTGTGTGTCAAATATATGTTGATGATATCATCTTTGGCTGTACTGACCAACGTTACAGTGATGAATTTGCCTATATGATGAGTGAAGAATATCAAATGTCTATGATGGGAGAGTTGAAATTCTTCTTAGGTCTTCAAATTCGTCAACAACGCAATGGCATATTCATATCTCAGGAGAAATACCTCAAGGATGTTCTGAAGAAATTCGGCATGCAAGATTGCAAAGGCATCAAAATTCCTATGCCCACAAATGGTCAACTATGCACTGATGAAAATGGTATTGACTTCGATCATAAGGTATACCGCTCCATGATTGGCTCCTTATTGTACTTATGTGCATCTAGGCCAGATATAATGCTTAGTGTTTGCATGTGTGCCCGATTTCAAGCTGCACCGAAGGAATCACACCATAAGGCTGTGAAGCATATTCTTCGATATCTAGCTCACACACCAACACTAGGATTATGGTATCCCAAGGGCTCGGATTTTGATCTCATTGGATATTCTGACTCTGACTATGCTGGTGATCATGTGGACCGCAAGTCAACATCCGGTACATGTCATTTCTGTAGGGGATCATAGCAGAAATTAAAATTTTCCTACGCATCACCAAGATCTATCCATGGAGTATTCTAGCAACGAGGGGATAGGAGAGCATCTACATACCACTTGTAGATCGCAACGGAAGCGTTCAAGGAGAACGTGGATGATGGAGTCATACTCGCCATGATCCGAATCACCGATGACCAGCGCCGAAAGGATGGCACCTCCGCGTTCAACACACGTACGGGACGACCGACATCTCCTCCTTCTTGATCCAGCAAGGGGGAAGGAGAGGTTGATGAAGATCCAGCAGCACGACGGTGTGGTGGTGGATGCAGCAGAGTTCCAGCAGGGCTTCGCCAAGCTTCTGTGGAGAGAGGGA
This sequence comes from Aegilops umbellulata, assembly GCA_032464435.1. Taxonomy (NCBI): domain Eukaryota; kingdom Viridiplantae; phylum Streptophyta; class Magnoliopsida; order Poales; family Poaceae; genus Aegilops; species Aegilops umbellulata. Next base: position 377,057,023 of record CP136058.1, on the reverse strand, counting down.
GAGGTGTAACGGGGAGAGGGAGGCGCCAATGCAGCAGGGGTGCGGCTGCCCTCCCTCTCCCCCTTTATATAGGCCCCCAAGGGGGGGGGGGCGCAGCCCTGGAGATGGATCTCCAGGGGGGCGGCGGCCAAGGGTGGGGGGCTTGCCCCCCAAGCAAGGGGGGCGCCCCCCACTAGGGTTTCCCCCCAACCCTAGGCGTATGGGCCCAAGGGAAGGGGGTGCGCCCAGCCCACCAGGGGCTGGTTCCCTGCCCCTTGTGGCCCATAAGGCCCTCCGAGAGGGCTGGCCCCTCAAGGTGGACCCCCGGTGCCTCTTCGGTGGCCCCGGTACAATACCGATATGCCCCCGAGACTTTCCGGTGTCCGTACAACAACTTCCCTTATATAAATCTTTACTTCCGGACCACTCCGGAACCTCTCGTGACGTTCGGGATCTCATCCGGGACTCCGAACATCCTTTGGTTTGCTGCATACTAATATCTTTAACAACCCTAGCGTCACCGAACCTTAAGTGTGTAGACCCTACGGGTTCGGGAGACATGCAGACATGACCGAGACGATCTCCGGTCAATAACCAACAGCGGGATCTGGATACCCATGTTGGCTCCCACATGCTCCTCGATGATCTCATCGGATGAACCACGATGTCGAGGACTTTAATCAATCCCGTACTCAATTCCCTTTGTCCATCGGTACGATACTTGCCCGAGATTCGATCGTCGGTATACCGATACCTTGTTCAATCTCGTTACCGGCAAGTCTCTTTACTCGTTCCCGTAATACATCATCCCGTGAACAACACCTTGATCACATTGAGCTCATTATGATGATGTCTTACCGAGTGGGCCCAGAGATACCTCTCCGTCACACGGAGTGACAAATCCCAGTCTCGATTCATGCCAACCCAACAGATACTTTCGGAGATACCTGTAGTGCACCTTTACAGTCACCCAGTTATGTTGTGACGTTTGATACACCCAAAGCATTCCTACGGTATGCGGGAGTTGCATAATCTCATGGTCTAAGGAATGATACTTGACATTCAGGAAAGCTCTAGCAAACGAACTACACGATCTTTGTGCTATGCTTAGGTTTGGGTCTTGTCCATCACATCATTCTCCTAATGATGTGATCCCGTTATCAATGACATCCCCATGTCCATAGTCAGGAAACCATGACTATCTATTGATCAACGAGCTAGTCAACTAGAGGCTTACTAGGGACATATTGTGGTCTATGTATTCACACATGTATTATGATTTCCGAACAATACAATTATAGCATGAACAATAGACAATTATCATGAACAAGGAAATATAATAATCCATTTATTATTGCCTCTAGGGCATATTTCCAACAGTCTCCCACTTGCACTAGAGACAATAGTCTAGTTACATTGTGATGAATCGCACACCCATGGAATTTTGGTGTTGATCATGTTTTGCTCTAGGGAGAGGTTTAGTCAACGGATCCGCCACATTCAGGTCCGTATGTACTTTACAAATCTCTATGTGTCCATTTTGAACACTTTCACGAATGGAGTTGAAGCGACGCTTGATATGCCTGGTCTTCCTGTGAAACCTGGGCTCCTTCGCAAGGGCAATTGCTCCAGTGTTGTCACAGAAGAGAGTCATCGGGTCCGACGCATTGGGTATGACTCCTAGGTCGGTAATGAACTCCTTCACCCAGACTGCTTCTTGTGCTGCCTCCGAGGCTGCCATATACTCTGCTTCACATGTTGATCCCGCCACGACGCTTTGCTTGCAACTGCACCAGCTTACTGCCCCTCTATTCAAAATATACACGTATCCGGTTTGTGACTTGGAGTCATCCAGATCTGTGTCGAAGCTAGCGTCGACGGAACCCTTTACGACGAGCTCTTCGGCACCTCCATAAACGAGAAACATATCCTTAGTCCTTTTCAGGTACTTCAGGATGTTTTTGACCGCTGTCCAGTGTTCCTTGCCGGGATTACTTTGGTACCTACCTACCAAACTTACGGCAAGGTTTACATCGGGTCTGGTACACAGCATGGCATACATAATAGACCCTATAGCTGAGGCATAGGGGATGACACTCATCTCTTCTATATCTTTTGCCGTGGTCGGGCATTGAGCCGTGCTCAATCGCACACCTTGCAATACAGGCAAGAACCCCTTCTTGGACTGATCCATTTTGAACTTCTTCAAAATCTTGTCAAGGTACGTACTTTCTGAAAGACCGATGAGGCGTCTTGATCTATCCCTATAGATCTTGATGCCTAATATATAAGCAGCTTCTCCAAGGTCCTTCATTGAAAAACACTTGTTCAAATAGGCCTTTATGCTTTCCAAGAATTCTATATCATTTCCCATCAATAGTATGTCATCCACATATAATATGAGAAATGCTACGGAGCTCCCACTCACTTTCTTGTAAACGCAGGCTTCTCCATAAGTCTGCATAAACCCAAACGCTTTCATCATCTCATCAAAGCGAATGTTCCAACTCCGAGATGCTTGCACCAGCCCATAGATAGAGCGCTGGAGCTTGCATACTTTGTTAGCATTCTTAGGATCGACAAAATCTTCCGGCTGCATCATATACAATTCTTCCTTAAGGAAGCCGTTAAGGAATGCCGTTTTGACGTCCATTTGCCATATCTCATAATCATAGTATGCGGCAATTGCTAACATGATTCGGACGGACTTCAGCTTCGCTACGGGAGAGAAAGTCTCATCGTAGTCAACCCCTTGAACTTGCCGATAACCCTTAGCGACAAGTCGAGCTTTATAGATGGTCACATTACCATCCGCGTCTGTCTTCTTCTTAAAGATCCATTTATTTTCTATGGCTCGCCGATCATAGGGTAAGTCATTCAAAGTCCACACTTTGTTTTCATACATGGATTCTATCTCGGATTTCATGGCTTCTAGACGTTTGTCGGAATCTGAGCCCGCCATCGCTTCTTCATAGTTCGAAGGTTCACCGTTGTCCAACAACATGATTTCCAGGACAGGGTTGCCGTACCACTCTGGTGCGGAACGCGTCCTTGTGGACCTACGAAGTTCAGTAGGAGCTTGATCAGAAGTATCTTGATCATCATCATTAACCTCCTCTCTAATCGGTGCAGGCACCACAGGAACATTTTCCTGAGCTGTGCTACTTTGATTCTCAAGAGGTAGTACTTCATCAAGCTCTACTTTCCTCCCACTTACTTCTTTCGCGAGAAACTCTTTCTCTAGAAAGGACCTGTTCTTGGCAACAAAGATCTTGCCTTCGGATCTGAGGTAGAAGGTATACCCAACTGTTTCCTTGGGATATCCTATGAAGACGCATTTTTCCGATTTGGGTTCGAGTTTTTCAGGTTGAAGTTTCTTGACATAAACATCGCAACCCCAAACTTTCAGAAACGACAGCTTAGGTTTCTTCCCAAACCATAATTCATACGGTGTCGTCTCAACGGATTTTGACGGAGCCCTATTTAAAGTGAATGCGGTTGTCTCTAGAGCGTATCCCCAAAATGATAGCGGTAGATCTGTAAGAGACATCATAGACCGCACCATATCCAATAGAGTGCGATTACGACGTTCGGACACACCGTTACACTGAGGTGTTCCAGGCGGCATGAGTTGTGAAACGATTCCACATTTTCTTAAGTGTGTGCCAAATTCGTGACTTAAATATTCTCCCCCATGATCTGATCGTAAGAACTTTATTTTTCTATCACGTTGATTCTCAACCTCACTCTGAAACTCCTTGAACTTTTCAAAGGTCTCAGACTTGTGTTTCATTAAGTAGACATACCCATATCTACTCAAATCATCAGTGAGAGTGAGAACATAACGATAGCCTCCGCGAGCCTCAACGCTCATTGGACGACACACATCTGTATGTATGATTTCCAACAAGTTGGTTGCTCGCTCCATTGTCCCTGAGAATGGAGTCTTGGTCATTTTGCCCATGAGGCACTGTTCGCATGTGTCAAATGATTCATAATCGAGAGACTCTAAAAGTCCATCAGCATGGAGCTTCTTCATGCGCTTGACACCAATGTGACCAAGGCGGCAGTGCCACAAGTATGTGGGACTATCGTTACTAACTTTACATCTTTTGGTATTCACACTATGAATATGTGTAACATCACGTATGAGATTCATTAAGAATAAACCATTAACCATCGGAGCATGACCATAAAACATATCACTCATATAAATAGAACAACCATTATTCTCGGATTTAAATGAGTGGCCATCTCGTATTAAACGAGATCCAGATACAATGTTCATGCTCAAACTTTGTACTAAATAACAATTATTGAGGTTTAAAACTAATCCCATAGGTAAATGTAGAGGTAGCGTGCCGACGGCGATCACATCGACCCTGGAACCATTCCCGACGCGCATCATCACCTCGTCCTTCGCCAGTCTCCGTTTATTCCGCAGCTCCTGTTTTGAGTTACAAATATGAGCAACGACACCGATATCAAATACCCAGGAGCTACTACGAGCACTGGTAAGGTACACATCAATTACATGTATATCACATATACCTTTAGTGTTGCCGGCCTTCTTATCTGCTAAGTACTTGGGGCAATTCCGCTTCCAGTGACCAGTTCCCTTGCAATAAAAGCACTCAGTTTCAGGTTTGGGTCCATTCTTTGACTTCTTCCTGTCAACTGATTTACCAGGCGCGGCAACCTCCTTGCCGTCCTTCTTGAAGTTCTTCTTACCCTTGCCTTTCTTGAACTTAGTGGTTTTATTCACCATCAACACTTGATGTTCCTTTTTGATCTCCACCTCTGCAGATTTCAGCTTGAATACAACTCGGGAATGGTCTTTTCCATCCCCTGCATATTGTAGTTCATCACGAAGCTCTTGTAGCTAGGTGGGAGCGACTGAAGGATTCTGTCAATGACCGCCCCATCCGGGAGATTAACTTCCAGTTGAGTCAAGCGGTTGTGCAACCCAGACATCTTGAGTATGTGTTCACTGACAGAGCTATTTTCCTCCATCTTACAGCTAAAGAACTTGTCGGAGACATCATATCTCTCGACCCGGGCATGAGCTTGGAAAATCAATTTCAGCTCCTCGAACATCTCATATGCTCCGTGTTGCTCAAAACGCTTTTGGAGCCCCGGTTCTAAGCTGTAAAGCATGTCGCACTGAACGAGGGAGTAATCATCAGCACGAGACTGATGGGCGTTCATAACGTCCTGGTTTGCTGGGAATGGTGCATCACCTAGCGGTGCTTCTAGGACATAATCTTTCTTGGCAGCTATGAGGATGATCCTCAGGTTCCGGACCCAGTCCGCATAGTTGCTGCCATCATCTTTCAGCTTGGTTTTCTCTCGGAACGCGTTGAAGTTGAGGGTGACATTAGCGCGGGCCATTTGATGTACAAGACATATTGTAAAGATTTAGACTAAGTTCATGATAATTAAGTTCATCTAATCAAATTAATGAATGAACTCCCACTCAGATTTGACATCCCTCTAGTCATCTAAGTGATACATGATTCGAGTCAACTAGGACGTGTCCAATCATCACGTGAGACGGACTAGTCATCATCGGTGAACATCTCCATGTTGATCGTATCTTCTATACGACTCATGTTCGACCTTTCGGTACTCCGTGTTCCGAGGCCATGTCTGTACATGCTAGGCTCGTCAATCCAACCTAAGTGTATTGCGTGTGTAAATCTGGCTTACACCCGTTGTATGCGAACGTAAGGACCTATCACACCCGATCATCACGTGGTGCTTCGGAACAACGAACCTTAGCAACGGTGCACAGTTAGGGAGAACACATTTTTGATATTTTAATGAGGGATCATCTTATTTATGCTACCGTCGTTCTAAGCAAATAAGATGTAAAACATGATAAACATCACATGCAATCAAATAGTGACATGATATGGCCAACATCATTTTGCTCCTTTGATCTCCATCTTCGGGGCGCCATGTTCATCGTCGTCACCGGCATGACACCATGATCTCCATCATCATGATCTCCATCATCGTGTCTTCGTGAAGTTGTCACGTCAACTATTACTTCTACTACTATGGCTAACGCTTTAGCAATAAAGTAAAGTAATTACATGACGATTTAAGTTGACACACAGGTCATAAATAAATAAAGACAACTCCTATGGCTCCTGCCGGTTGTCATACTCATCGACATGCAAGTCGTGATTCCTATTACAATAACAAGATCATCTCATACATCACATGATTCATCACAACTTCTGGCCATATCACATCACAAAGCACTTGCTGCAAAAACAAGTTAGACGTCCTCTAATTGTTGTTGCAAGTTTTTTATGTGGCTGTTATAGGTTGCTAGCAAGAACGTTTCTTACCTACGTTAAAACCACAACGTGAATTGTCAATCTCTATTTACCATTCATAAGGACCCTGTTCATCGAATCCGATCCAACTAAAGTGGGAGAGACAGACACCCGCCAGCCACCTTATGCAACTAGTGCATGTCAGTCGGTGGAACCGGTCTCACGTAAGCGTACGTGTAAGGTTGGTCCGGGCCGCTTCATCCCACAATACCGCTGAACCAAGATAGGACTAGTAACGGCAAGAAGAATTGACAATTCGACGCTCACAACTACTTTGTGTTCTACTCGTGCATAGAAACTACGCATAGACCTAGCTCATGATGCCACTGTAGGGGATAGTAGCAGAAGTTAAAATTTTCCTACGCATCACCAAGATCTATCCATGGAGTATTCTAGCAACGAGGGGATAGGAGAGCATCTACATACCACTTGTAGATCGCAACGGAAGCGTTCAAGGAGAACGTGGATGATGGAGTCGTACTCGCCGTGATCCGAATCACCGATGACCAGCACCGAAAGGACGGCACCTCCGTGTTCAACACATGTACGGGACGATCGACGTCTCCTCCTTCTTGATCCAGCAAGGGGGAAGGAGAGGTTGATGAAGATCCAGCAGCACGACGACGTGGTGGTGGATGCAGAAGAGTTCCAGCAGGGCTTCGCCAAGCTTCTGTGGAGAGAGGGAGAGGTGTAACGGGGAGAGGGAGGCGCCAATGCAGCAGGGGTGCGGCTGCCCTCCCTCTCCCCCCTTTATATAGGCCCCCAAGGGGGGCGCAGCCCTGGAGATGGATCTCCAGGGGGGCGGCGGCCAAGGGTGGGGGGCTTGCCCCCCAAGCAAGGGGGGCGCCCCCACTAGGGTTTCCCCCCAACCCTAGGCGCATGGGCCCAAGGGAAGGGGGTGCGCCCAGCCCACCAGGGGCTGGTTCCCTGCCCCTTGTGGCCCATAAGGCCCTCCAAGAGGGCTGGCCCCTCAAGGTGGACCCCCGGTGCCTCTTCGGTGGCCCCGGTACAATACCGATATGCCCCCGAGACTTTCCAGTGTCCGTACAACAACTTCCCATATATAAATCTTTACTTCCGAACCACTCCGGAACCTCTCGTGACGTCCGGGATCTCATCCGGGACTCCGAACATCCTTCGGTTTGCTGCATACCAATATCTTTAACAACCCTAGCGTCACCGAACCTTAAGTGTGTAGACCCTACGGGTTCGGGAGACATGCAGACATGACCGAGACGATCTCCGGTCAATAACCAACAGCGGGATCTGGATACCCATGTTGGATCCCACATGCTCCTCGATGATCTCATCGGATGAACCACGATGTCGAGGACTTTAATCAATCCCGTACTCAATTCCCTTTGTCCATCGGTACGATACTTGCCCGAGATTCGATCGTCGGTATACCGATACCTTTTTCAATCTCGTTACCGGCAAGTCTCTTTACTCGTTCCCGTAATACATCATCCCGTGAACAACACCTTGATCACATTGAGCTCATTATGATGATGTCTTACTGAGTGGGCCCAGAGATACCTCTCCGTCACACGGAGTGACAAATCCCAGTCTCGATTCATGCCAACCCAACAGATACTTTCGGAGATACCTGTAGTGCACCTTTATAGTCACCCAGTTACGTTGTGACGTTTGATACACCCAAAGCATTCCTACGGTATCCGGGAGTTGCATAATCTCATGGTCTAAGGAATGATACTTGACATTCAGAAAAGCTCTAGCAAACGAACTACACGATCTTTGTGCTATCCTTAGGTTTGGGTCTTGTCCATCACATCATTCTCCTAATGATGTGATCCCGTTATCAATGACATCCCCATGTCCATAGTCAGGAAACCATGACTATCTATTGATCAACGAGCTAGTCAACTAGAGGCTTACTAGGGACATATTGTGGTCTATGTATTCACACATGTATTATGATTTCCGAACAATACAATTATAGCATGAACAATAGACAATTATCATGAACAAGGAAATATAATAATCCATTTATTATTGCCTCTAGGGCATATTTCCAACAATTTCCTCGGACTATCTTTGGTCTGTTGGTCCTCGAAGAAACAGAACTGTGTATCACTGTCTACTGCTGAAGCTGAGAACATTGCTGCTGGTTCTTGCTGTGCTCAACTGCTATGGATGAAGCAAACACTCAAGGACTATGGCGTCAATGTGAAGAATGTGCCTATCTTCTGTGACAATGAGAGTGCCATCAAGATTGCTCACAACCCAGTTCAGCACTCAAAGACAAAACACATTCAGATTCGTCATCATTTTCTTCGCGGTCATGTGTTGAAGGGCGACATTTCTATTGAGCATGTGAAGACTGAAGAACAGCTAGCCAATTTCTTCACCAATCCCTTGAATGAGAAGAGATTTAGCAAGTTGCGGTGTGAGCTAAATATCTTAGAGTCTTCGAATGTACTTTGAAAAGGCACTCATCCTAACACTTATGCAAAATTGATGACTTAGATGTGCAACACATGAAGAAACGTTTTTTCTTCAATTAATGAAGAATAACACTCTAAGTGTGAAGAAATTAATGAAGAATTTGATTCTCAGAACCCTACGACAATTGTACGCGGTGTCTGAAATCAGCATTCTTATACGGTGGGTCACGCCACCACAAAAGTTGAAAATCTTCAATTTGAGTTTTTCCTCAACTTTTGAAATTCCTCAGTTGTTCAAATTCTTCAACTTTTCAAAATCTTCACTATTTCCATCGTTTTTCTTCATTGGCTATATATATATATATATATATATATATATATATATATATATATATATATATATATATATATATATATATATATATATATGAGTTTATGTCCTCTACATCATTTACTTATGGCTATTTCTTCAAGTTGGTGTTTTTCTGCTAAGTGAATGTGATCGGACCCTTCCCCTCTATGCTAATACTCAATCCAATCTATTCACAAATTCTTCATGTGCGTTCTATTTGAAACTCGTTCAAAATCTTCACTGTGTCCTTGTCAGCTGAAGAAATTGCGAACGGAACTTTAAAACTAATCTTATCCAAATTTTCGGTTTTGCCGCTCAAACCGTCCCGCATCCCACGATGCATTATTCTATTCACCCACGATCTAACACGATCTCCACTTCACAGTACATGGGTGACACATGTCGTGCGAAGGAGAAGGGTCAGGGGCACGTTCGTCCCAAATCTTCGGGCGAACAATTTTTCACTGCTACTATAAATACCCCCTCACCCCTTCCTCACTTCTTTTACTCTCCTCGAACTCTCTCTCCCGCTCGAGCTTCCCAAACCCTAGCGCCGCCGCTACTCCATCGTCGCCGGTGAGGAAGAGCTTCACTGCCTCAACCTCTTCGTCGTCGTACTCGCGCTGTTGTGGATATTACTACTGGGCCTAAACCGGCCGTCTGGGCCGGGTTAATTTCATCAGTAGCTCAAGAATGTTAAAGCCCAGGAGGCTATGTATAGGCCCGAGGCCATAGTCGGTTTAACATCTGTAGCTGTAAACCGGCCTGTGTACAACTTGTATTGTAAGTTAGGAATAAGCAAGAGACCAACCCAGGTACGAGTATAAACCGGAGATTGGGACTCTATGAACCGACGGGCGTCACCCGTGTATATAAGGGGATGACCCGATATCGGTTCAAGGGAGAACGACAACTCGAGGCCTAGGCGAAGCTTATTTGCTCCCTAGTCATCGAGACTTCATCAATTCCACCACAAACTAGACGTAGGCTTTTACCTTCATCGAAGGGGCCGAACTAGTATAAACTCTCTGTGTCCCTGTGTCCGCTTTAACCCCTTCGAGTTAACCCGTTGCGATGGCTCCACGACTAAGTCCTTTGGCTAGGACATCTGCCGTGACAAACCCACGATAGTTGGCGCCCACCGTGGGGCTATCGCACAATGGTTTCAAGTTCTTGGAGGGCCGCTTTGAAGGACTCAAGGGATATGCCGTGGGCCGGATGACAAAGAGTCGCCGCGGCAAGATCTACATCGACGACACAGGCTGGGGCCCCGAGGCCGGCTCAATTGAGTACGGGTACCGGGTCCCCTTTGGCGGTATACACGTTTTCATCGGCAAGATTGGTGAACCGGGCCCTCAGCTGGACACCTGCACCGACCTCATCGAGACAGCTCAGCGTGCGCGACCTGCCCGGGTTAAGCCAGCCGTAAAGCGTGCCTTTGTGGGAGTCATCCACGGGCGAAACTATGAGGACGGATCAGAATCTGGTGGCGAAACCGTTGTTTATTCCGGTGATGAGTCGTCAACCGGGGAAACTGAGTCCCTGTATCAAGTGCATGATGGTCGGATTGGGGGCTGTTCCGATGGCAACAGTATTCCAGAGCCCTCCGATCTGCCTAGTCGGGTCGGCATATTCATGGCTGGCACCCAAGCAGCGCCTCATTCATCGACGGCCGCAGCAATGGTTTCCGGTTCAACGGCTGCCGGAGCAGGAGGTTTTGTGCGCTCACCGGTTCAAGTATTATCCGATCTGTTCGACGCACTGGCGGCGCTCTTGACAGAGGCTAATCCGGCGGATCGGGATGCTCATAACGCAGAGATTGCAAAGGTGAGAGAGCAGATTAGCCAGGCCAAGGCGGATCTGGCGGCCGAGGAGGTCAGGATGACTGCGGAACGGGCCGCTTTGGACGCACAAGCCTATAAGTTCATGCTGGATCAGAACGCTTCGCAGGAGGTCATGAGGAGGAAATATCGGTCCCGCCTGCCACCGGTTTTTGAAGGAAGGGATCTTTTCAACACTCCTGGGGAAGGGACCAGTAATCAACCAGTGATAAACCGAGCAGAGGCGCCCGAGACAGGCGCGCCGGTTCAGCCCCGCATAATAGATCTGCCCCATTATAACCCGGAGCCACGGATTGTGACCACACCCCCGGATCACTACTCCAACCCGCTGGATAATCTTGTTGCTGCGGCAGCACGTCTAGAGGCTATTCCGGTCGAGGGAGATTCGTTACAGGCAATAGAGACGCGCCGGGTTAAGGAGCTCCTGAGAACGGCGCTAGTCCAACAGGAGGTGTATTCATACAGTCGCGAGCGGATTCATTCTACTCCACGTCCAACCCGGAGTTATAGCAGGCACATGGAAGAACAAGCTGAGTCCAGCAATGCACGGCGTGGAGTGCCCCGCGGCAACAATCCGGCTCCCGATGCTCAGGAGTTAGTAGACCGGGCCCGTGCACGCAGGGAAGCCGAATTGGCAGCACATCAGACTACGCCGGTTCGTCCCACCACTTCGGTCGAACCAGGGCTTGCTTCTAGCGCTTTGGGGGTGCCTTTCCTTATACCTGCTTTGCGCAATGTGCGCCTGCCTAAGGACTTCAAGGGGCCGCGCAAGGTACCAAATTATACAGCAGATCAACCCCCGGAGGCGTGGGTGGAGAGTTACGAGATGGCCATGGAGATGCTTGACGTAGATGAAGCTGCATGTGCAAAATATTTCTCTATGATGCTTGAAGGAACGGCCCACACTTGGTTAAAAAGCCTGCCGCCCAATACCATCGGTTCATGGGCTCAATTGCGAGCTCGGTTTATCAGTAATTTCAAAGATACGTGCAGGCAGCCCATGTCGATAGTGGACTTAGCCGCCTGCGTCCAGGCGAAAGGAGAGTCAACCACTCATTGGGTGCGCCACGTTTCGCAAATCTTGCATTCATCAGACCGCATCAATGCTGACACTGCAGTTGTGACTTTGGAAAGCAATTGCCGGTTTGGGCCCTTGAGATTGAAATTAGGACGAATGAAGCGCCATTGCACTGACATAGGGACTCTCATGGCTGCTTTGGTAAAGTATGCTGATTCTGATAGTACCAAGGATCCCGAGTCTGATGATGAAAAGGCAGGGAAGGGAAAGAAGAACGACAACTCCAGAGGGCAGCAGCATCACCCAGGGAGCAGCGTCGGAGGCAAGCATAAAGCGGATGGTTCTATGGATTTTGTGGCAAACACCAATGTGCAGAACAGGGGCCGGCAGCGTAGGGGCAAAGGCCGCGGTGGCAGACCCAGCCCCAATCCAGAGCGCTTAAATAGTTTGTTGAATCAGCCCTGCCCAAAGCATGGGACGACGGAGGAACCAGCAAACCACCTGTGGAAGGATTGTTACATCATGCGAGAGTTCAAGAATTCCAACGCCTTCCGGTATGATCACAATCCTGGTGGCGGTTCAGGATCCGGGCCGAGCCACGGTGGAGGAAACTCCGGTTCAGGGTTTAATGGTAATCCGAGCGGGAATAGCAATCCGGGCGGACATGGTAATCAACATAACCAAAATGATCAAGGGGGCTATAATCAGCAGCAGTCGGGGTACTAGAGCAATCCAAAGCAACTAAACAGTGGCCAATATCATGTATTCACCACTAGCTTGGACAAGCGAGACCAGAAGGTCCGGAAGAGGGCAGTTAACTCTGTTGAACCGGCCGTGCCCCGATATCTACGATGGTCAGAGCAGCCGATCACCTGGAGTAGAGAGGATCACCCTCCTCGGGTGGATAATCCGGGTCAGCTGGCTTTAGTGGTGGCGCCCCAGGTAGGAGGTTATAAGTTCACCAAGGTGCTCATGGATGGGGGTAGCAGTATTAACATCCTATACTATGAGAACTTTCGACGTATGGGGCTCAAGGATAAGGATCTACGGCCTTCAAACACGGTTTTTCATGGCGTGGTGCCAGGCAAGTCTGCGTATCCCGTGGGCAAGATAGCATTGGAGGTGGCTTTCGGAGATGATCACGATTCCCGATCAGAAACACTGACTTTTGAGGTGGTGAAGATCCAAAGCCCATACCATGCCCTGTTTGGTCGGCCGGCTTATGCCAAATTCATGGCACGGCCCTGTTATGTATATCTGCAGCTCAAGATGCCAGGCTACAAGGGAACCATCACGGTTCACGGGAGTCGCATGATCGCTTTGGAGTGTGAAGAGGGAGATGCCGCCTATGCAGAATCGGTTTGTGCTACTGAGGATCTCAAATACTACAAAGATAATGTTGATCCGACGGATATGACTCCTTTAAAGAAGCCTACCACAGAGCATGATCCGGCTTTAAAATTCACGTCAGCCGCGGAGACCAAGCTTGTTGATTTCGTAGCTGGTGATTCATCCAAGCAATTCAGCATCAGTACCAATCTGGATCCAAAATAGGAAAGCGCGCTCATCGAGTTCCTCCGTGAGAATCGGGACATCTTCGCATGGAAACCCTCTGACATGCCAGGTGTACCGAGGCGACTCGCTGAGCACACCCTTAATGTGGATCCTAAATACAAACCGGTGAAACAGTTCCTCCGTCGGTTCAGCGAGGAGAGAAGAAAGGCTATTGGAGAAGAGGTGGCCAGGCTCTTAGCAGAAGTTTTTCACCCTGAATGGCTTGCTAATCCGGTGCTGGTCCTTAAGAAAAACGGCACTTGGCGTATGTGTGTGGACTATACAGATCTTAATAAGGCCTGCCCTGCAGATCCTTTTGCCCTCCCCCGTATTGATCAAATCATTGATGCTACGGCGAGTTGCGAGCGTTTATGCTTTCTGGATGCATACTCCGGTTATCATCAGATTAAGATGGCGGTTAAGGACCAGGAGAAGACGACGTTCATTACTCCCTTTGGAGCCTTCTGCTATGTATCTATGCCTTTTGGGCTCAAAAGTGCCCAGGCAACTTATCAACGATGTGTGCAAAATTGTATCCACAAGCAGATTGGCCGTAATGTGCACGCTTATGTGGATGACATTGTGGTCAAGTCAAGGAAGAAGGAAACGTTGGTCGATGATTTGAAGGAGACCTTTGATAACTTAAGGGCATACAAGATGATGCTCAATCCGGCCAAATGTGTCTTTGGTGTACCAGCTGGCAAGCTATTGGGTTTCCTGGTGTCCAACAGGGGAATTGAGGCTAATCCGGAAAAAATTACGGCTATCACCTCTCTAGCTAAACCGAAATGAATCAATGACGTCCAACGTCTGGCAGGCAGAATTGCTGCGTTAAGCCGGTTTATCAGCCGCCTCGGAGAGAAAGCAATTCCTCTGTATCAAATGTTGAAAAAGACGGATCAGTTCGTCTGGAGTTCTGCCGCTGATCAGGCGTTCGAGGATTTAAAGCGACAGTTGGTCAATCCGCCCATACTCGCTGCTCCCACGGATAAGGAACCATTGCTGTTGTATGTAGCTGCTAACGCTCGCGCGGTCAGTGTGGCTATCGTGGTAGAGCGGAAGGAGGCAGGCAAAGAATACCCGGTTCAGCGTCCGGTTTATTATATCAGCGAGGTGCTTATTGAATCCAAACAACGATATCCGCATTGGCAAAAGCTAGTATATGGAGTTTTTATGGCAAGTCGGAAGCTGAAGCAGTATTTCCATGTCCACCCTATCACGGTGGTCAGTTCTGCTCCTTTGGGTGATATCATCCAGAACCGGGAAGCGACTGGTCGGATTGCCAAGTGGGTTATTGAGCTTGGACCGCACGGTTTAAAGTATGTGCCTCGCACTACGATAAAGTCTCAGGCATTGGTGGATTTTATCAATGATTGGACAGAGTTGCAAGTCCCTGAAGAGAAGCCGGATCACACTTACTGGACCATTCATTTTGACGGATCACGTCAATTGGAAGGATCGGGGGCTGGAGTCATATTAACTTCCCCACGAGGTGATAAGTTTTGTTATGTTCTTTGTTTAATGTTCCCTTGTACTAACAATGCAGCAGAATATGAGGCCTTGCTCCATGGCCTCCGGATGGCTAAGGAGATGAATTTAAGCCGGGTCAAGTGCTTTGGCGACTCTGATTTGGTGGCTCAGCAGGTGTCTGGTACATGGGATTCTAAAGATCCACTCATGGCTGCTTATCGTCGTGAGGTTGATGTGGTCGCAGGTCACTTCAAAGGTTATCAGGTGGACCATGTGGACCGACGAAAGAACGAGGCGGCGGACGCTTTAAGTCGACTAGGTTCACAGCGTAAACCGGTACCACCTAATGTGTTCCTTGATGTGCTTTACAACCCGTCGGTTCAACTGCCTGGCGAAGCAGATTTGGCGGTTCCTGACCCAGAGGCTCAATTGGTGGCGGCATTACATGTCATCCCGGATTGGACGCTTCCTTACCTGGCGTACATGAACCGAGGGGAGTTGCTAGAAGATGAGATTCTGTCCAGGCAGATAGTACGGCGGTCCAAGTCCATGGTAGTTGAAAACGGCGAACTACATCATCGCAGTGTGACAGGAGCGTTTCTGTCGGGACCCCGATCCTAAGTCACACCGATCTAGCATGTAACACATCATATCACTTTGCGGCCTCACGCACGGTATTCCACGGGTGCCACCTTACCTGGCCCGGGACCGTTTGCGCCTTTTGGCTCACGTATATGATAGTGTCGCTAGCATCCATATGACAAAGAACCCGGGCCGACATGGCTAGTCGTGAACCCAAAGCGGCGCTAACCCATGAGGACAGGCATACATGAATCACATCGAGCATGTTGGTCATCATCGTGTGAATCCGGGCTGTAGCACTGGGCTAACAGGACTCCGGTAACCCGGGCTGTAGCAGGCTAGGCAGGACTCCGGATGTCACCGCGTGACATTTCCCAGAAGGGACAGACACAGGAACAAAGTGAAACACATGCCGGCCAGTCAAGCGTCCTGAGCAGTAGTGCTGGGCTAGCAGGACTCCGGTGAACCGGGCTGTAGCGGACTACTATCGCTCAGAAGCACTAGACTACATTTCCCCATATGATAGGCTACCAAGGATAAACAACTAGATAGTCGGATCCCACACATAGCAAGCATTTCAATCATACACACAATATGCTCGATATGTGTAGATACAACATGGCATCACAACAAGACTCTACGACTCAAGTATTTATTCATTAGGCTCCGAGGAGCGAGATATTACAAACATGGGTCTCATGACCCAACATACAGAGCATACAAGCAACAAGCACAAGCGGAAGCTTAACACGTCTGAGTACAGACATCTACCAATGAAAAAGGCTGAGGAGCCTGACTATCTACTAGATCCTGCCGAGGGCACAAGATCGTAGCTGAGGTAACAAGCTAAACGTCGAAGTCCACGCGGAACTACTAGCGAGACTGAAGTCTCTCTGCAAAACATAAAATAGGCAAACATGAGTACAAACGTACTCAGCAAGACTTACATCAGAACTAACTACATATGCATCGGTATCAACAAAGGGGGTAGTGGAGTTTAACTGCAGCAAGCCAGCTTTGACTCGGTGGCTATCCTGAACTACGATTGCAAGTAACTCTTTTGAGGTGGCGCACACGAGTCCACATATTCACCATATCAATACATCACTATGGATCCACTCCCGTCTCCCTACGAGAACGCCATCCATAGCACTCACGCTTATCTTGCACATTTTAGAGTATCCACTTTCACTTGTCTATGAACTATGCAAGGGGTCCAAGTTTCCATATCCGAGGAATCCGGCTATTCGAATAGATAATGATAACCCTGCAGGGGTGTACTTCTTCACACACGCTCTCGCCACTTATCGCCCTGTACACGTCATGTACCTCGGCAACCTTCAAGCGGAAGCCGGGCGAGGGAGTCGGCCACGACCTGACTAACCATGCAAGTCTCTCGTCCAGGTTTATCGCCTATTCGGGTTCCATCCGCAAGGAGATCCGGCCGGGGTGTCGCTCACGGCCCCAAACGATGTGTGCAGGGTTCCCAAGCCCACCTCGACGGGTGGATCTACGCTTGGTACACCGTGCCACGGTGCCTAGTCTGTCCCAAGCCCACCTGTACAGGGTACCACTTGGTAGACTACTAACACTACCTACAAACACCAGAAACTAGTTGCAACTCCTGGACAGAGATCAAGTTGATTAATAAGTCGAGAGGGGTCGAGTTACCGGAACCCAATGTGTGGTAGTAACTGTTCATGGATCACAAACACAGAACTCAGTTCCTGAGGACGGCTGCAATGAGACAACCCACCATGTACTCCTACATGGCCTCTCACCGCTACCTTTACCAAATCGTGTTCACACACTTAGCTCTCAACAGTAGGACATGTTCACCACATTCCAATTCATTCCCGATGAATCAGACCCGACTCAACTCTAAGCAATAGCAGGCATGACAAACAAGCATGAATGAGTAGGCACATCAGGGCTCAGACAACTCCTACTCATGCTAGTGGGTTTCATCTATTTACTGTGGCAATGACAGGTCATGCAGAGTATAAGGGGTTCAACTACCGCAGCATGTAACAGTTGAATCGTTGTTGTCCTAATGCAGTAAAAGAGAGCAGGAGCGAGAGAGTGGGATTGTATCGGAATGAACAAGGGGGTTTTGCTTGCCTGGCACTTCTGAAGATAATATAGCTCTTCATCGGTGTCATCGAACTCGTCGTCGGAATTCGCCTACCGAGAGGGGACAAGCACCGGCAATAGAGAAAGAACACAATCAATGCAATGCAACAATATGATGCATGATCATGACATGGCAATATGCTTGTGGTTGAGCTAATGCAACTAGAAACCAGATTAAATGAAGTTGGTTTGAACCAAAGATTCAAATTCAACTCCATATGTGATTATTCAAATGCCATTTATGTGTTTTGTCCAAAACAGAGGACAAACATTGTTTAAACATGCATGAAAATGGTACAGATGGATTCCTTGAATTTTTCTGATAATTTTTCATATATAAATTATTTCATTCTGAGCTATAGATTATTTCCTATGATTTTTAGAAGTTTATAGGATTTTCTGGAATTTCCTGAATAAAATTAAATCCAGAAATTAGTTTATTGCGTCAGCATGACAACA
Organism: Aegilops umbellulata; assembly: GCA_032464435.1. NCBI lineage: Eukaryota > Viridiplantae > Streptophyta > Magnoliopsida > Poales > Poaceae > Aegilops > Aegilops umbellulata. The sequence goes on along the minus strand of CP136058.1, from coordinate 377,038,883 downwards.
AGGTGACATCAGCAGGTCAACACGCCAGGTCCAGGTCAACCTGACCTGTGGGACCCGCGTGTCAGGGCCATTAGTTTAACTAAATTAGATTAATCCTAATCCTGGATTAGTTAGCGGGCGGGGCCCGCATGTCAGTGAGGGAGAGGGGAAAGTCAAACCGGGCAGTGGGGTCAACCCACGCCGGTCAACGGTCAGCGGTCGCCGGCGTTTAGCCGCCGGCGAGTCCCGACGCGGCGGTGCGCTGCGGAATTGGCCTACAGAGCGCCGTTTGGCGCGCGGAGCACAACTACGGCATGCGGACGCTCGTCCGCATCCAACCAGGGTGGTGGCGCGGCCGGGGAGTGGCCGGAGAGTGGCCGGCGACGAGCTTTAGCGGCGGCCGGAGTTCGGCGTCAGTGAGGACGGTGCTGCGGTGCACGGGGGAAGGAGCAGGTGGGTGCGTTCGGCTCCTGAGAGCAGCACGAGCACGATGACGTGCTCAGGGGCAAGCTATGGCGTCTGTAGCCACGACGGCGACATGGCCATCGGCGGCGAGCTTCGGTTACGGCGGGGAACGACACTACGACAAGCGACAGGCCACGGGGACAGGGGGAAAACGGCGGAGGAGCTCACTGGGAGGTCGAAGCGCATCTCAGTGGGCTCGGGGTCGACCCGGAAGCGGCGAATTTGTCGATGGCGTCCGGCGGCCGTGCGGAGAAGGCGAGCTCGAGGACGAGGCTTCAGGGCGTCCGGGGTCCTGCGGTTTGGCGTAGAGGTGCGCGGCAGCGAGGCAGAGCTCGTGGACTGGTCGGGAAAGCGAGGGTGGGGCGGTGGGCACGGCAACGCCGAGCAGCAGCGACAGCGACGCTCGGACGTGTTCGGGAGGGGGGAAGCAGAGAGAGGAGAGAGGCCAGGGAGCGAGGGAGAGAGCGGCGAGTGAGGGGGAGGAGCGAGGGGGTCGAGGGGAGGCGGTTCAGGCGTCGCGGTGGCGAGGGACGCAGGCAGGCAGGGAGGTGGCGTGTCGCCATGGCGCGCGCGTGCGATGTCCTCCCTCCTCTGCCTACTGGCAGAGGTAGAGGACGACCGCTCAGGCCAGTGGGCTGGGCCACCAGCTGGAGCTGGGCCAGCTGGGCTTCCAGGTGAGCGCCAGGTAAGTCCTCTCTCACTCTTTATTGTTTCTGTTTTCTAACTTTCTGCAACTGTTGGGCTTTATTAAAAATGCCAGGGCATTTCCATAAATCATGAAACTAATTATGGATACTGTTTAGAACATAACCAACAGTAAACATTTTAGTTTATGATTATTTGAGCATTCAAAATATTTTATAGCATTTAAATGCCCAAATGCAAATACTATATGATTTAATCTAGTGACCAAATATGTCATGGAAAAATGTGCAACACTTCTAGTTAGGGTTTTAGCATTTTCCAGAAATGATGAACATTTTTAAAAGCCATTTGGAAAACTAAAAATATTTTAGGTGAACCTAGTTGAATTTCATTTGGTGCTAGGGTTTGTCATCCCCATTTCAATTAAAATAGAATTTAAACATGATGCAACACTCTAATGCAAGCACTAAGCAATACCAGAACTAGGGATGTGACAACTCACCCCCACTAAACAAGAATCTCGCCCCGAGATTCAAGACGTGAGGTAAGAAGACAGAGGGGGCACAAGACCAACACAATCTTCACGATCCCTTGCTTCAGATCGATCATAGCGTCCTTCCTTTCAGGATCTTCATCCAACACGATGACGACGGATAGGAACTCTACCGGAATCGATCTTCTCGAAGATCGGGCAACTCAAGATCAACTCCCAAAACGAGACACAGCGACATCTGTCGAGATGAGACACGATACACACATCAAGAATGATGGAAATGAGCATAAGACAAGGTTTAAATAAGTAGCGGAATTCCCACACCTAGGAGGGTGGTGAACGGTGTCAACGTAGCGAGGAGTTAGGTTGCCATGATACCACAACGAGACATCTTAAGGAAGGTGACTCGCAGAAATATTCCCTTAAGTGGCAAAAAGAATTACTTTTGATTTTGAGATCATTGGAACTCTTTATACCAGCCTAAGGCAATCACAACGATCGGGTGTACGAACTCGAAAGAATGGCATACTCATAACACAATGGATGATGTGGACTACCTTGTTGAAGACAACGCAATGGATGACTTTGCTTACACGTGCTCTCAAGAACTTGAGCATTTCCATATTCATCAGGGTTCTACCAACATCCGTGTCAAGGATCTTGGCAACACAACATACTACCATGATGAATAGTGATGGACGATGCAAATGCAAAGGAAGACATCACTTTCTCAGATTTTTCCTTAGCAATGCCAAAGAAGCAAATCTGGATGATCGACCGAGAGACATTTAGCACTCCGCTTCTAATGTTCTCCTTGATGTACTAGGTACCACGGTCAATGCCTAGAAGCATCAATAAGGTCATCAAGTAAAGGTCGGACTTCGGAAGCACAAAAATCCATAAGGATCAACTATTGAAATAAATTCTACGAGATCCTTATGGGGAGGTGGCCCACTTTCTCAATCAAGATACTACGATAATAGGTCTTCCGGCTGGTGTGTTGGCCACAACATCCACTTTACCGGGTTACGGAGAGACCAATATTATAGTTCTCGGGAAACGTTCCAACCATCATATTTGCCTGAGATTCAGATCTGGTTGGAAGCAGGATATTTCAGACAACATGTCTGGAAAAGAAAGTTTGCAACACAAACCGACGAGATGACGTTGCGAGATTCTTGGGAAATTAACTACGATAGCAAGCTCCAAAACATGAGCTGGTTCTGCTACAAACCTGTGAACAAGCCGTCCAAGACAAGCATGTCCACGTAGTAGTCTTATAGTAAAACACTACCGAGTTCAGGTGGGGAACCATCATCGAGGATGTCGGAGTCTTGTGCATGAACTAGTATTCGCACAACAACTCCTTTTCCTTGAGCAAATCAATCAGTGGCTTGGGGTGCTAGGGAATACATATGGGATGAAGATGATCAGTCTATCAGACCATAGAATACTTCGCACATGCATGACTGACTTGGGATGATTCCATGGATAACAAAACAATCCTTCTCGATCTCACGGCGGCAACTTGCACCAAATGCACGTGAACCAGAGGAAGTCACTTCTTTCATCCAACATAAGTTTCATGAGCTAGCATGAAGGGATGCTTTCAAAAGTTTCCAACACTCGCTTAATGTTCAACAAAATCATGGGGAGGACATGGATGTTGTCGATGGGCTCAACAACAATTCATCCAGATTTCCACATAGATGGAATTCCATAATTAGGTGAACACGGTGATAGCATTGGTCAGACCCAAAAAAAAATATAATGATGTATGCTCTGGGAATCAACCACGAGTAAGACAACATTACGAATATTGTTGGTTCTGATTTGACTTGATGATAGCCCATACTCCAATCAAAGTTTTGACAAGACAATAGATCCAACAACTGATCACGAGGACCAATTGGTGAAGAGATCATCTTTCTTCAACACACACACACAAAGATATCCCTTAACATGAACTAAGTCAGACAAGCCTTATCTTCCAACTCTCCAAGTTGTTGTCTAACTCAACCAACTAGCTCAGGGATATCTAACACAGATTCTTGGAGAAAGGTGGTTCACAAGGAACCAACTTGATCACGAGCTCAACATAACATTCTGGGGACAACCTGGTAATACTTCCGAGAAGATATTCGGAAAATCACGAACCACCGATATGATACTAAGCTCGAGAACAATATTGCTTTTCAGGGCAAGATGATAGGATCAAAAAGAGTGAGGGATTTACACAATCCTAACTCATTGATCGAAGAGTGCACCAGAAATAAGGACTAGGTAGCACGATCAATCTTAGGATGATGATTTAATAACCAACACGCTAAGAATGAGATTATTGTCCATTAACTACCAAGCAACGGAGTTGCTAGGAGTAGTGGTTTCACACATCATGGTTCACTTGTCGGCATTCCGGTTGTGACAACACGGAACCGAGGAATGAACAATGATGGCAAGAAGTATTACTGCGTCAAGAACTCATAAGAGGTGGTGCTATTCTCATGACTCTCTTGACATAAAGATGGTAACACTCCGAGGTAGAACAGAACAAAAGCTGGATTGGCATTTTGATCTGTGAAGTACAATTGCTTTGACCCAATCCTAGATATGGATGAGGTACTGGAGTTTGTTTCTCCTAGTCATTCCAGAACAGAATGGCTTGACGGACCACAAGAATAATAAGCATCGATAGCACGGATGCACAATTACTCCTGACTATCAATTGATGGACGAGGGTCAGAAGACAACTAAGGGAAACAACTCGAGAAGCATATAACTTCCTGAGTTGTGGATGCATAGGTTAGTATGTCAAACGAGTTCAACAAATTTTCTTCTGGATAACCCATGCAGAAAGGAAGAACTGGTAGAATCACAATATGAATGGAGTACTCCTCAAGAGCACCCTGGTTGTGATCTTTTGGTTCAAAGAACTTCTGCCTTAATGGTTCATGGTATTTGGAAGAAGGAAATACCACGGACCTCGAGGACTAATGCAAAGGTTACTAATATCTTAAGGGAACTAGCAAATACTAACAACATGAAGTAGGGTGAATCTCGGGTTCGAAAACCCAGGAATAGAATACCTACTAACTAAATGGCATCACAGGATGCTTTCGAGAATGGTGGCCAGAATCATCACACCGGAAACACAAAACATTGCTAGATTACTAGGTGACTCCCTAAAACACCTAGGGTCATAATAATAGCTCCAACATATATGTCGAGGAAACAGAGTACCTCAACTCACCGATTAGTGTGCTTGTTCTGACCAAAAAGGACATCAGGAACGGAGAGAAAGGATTTGCAAATGCATCAGACTATTTAGAGACCTGGGATGACTCGGACAGCATAACGACTGTAAATGCTCAAAATGATTCGAGACATCCTGCAAAAATGGTGGCATAGCCACTCAACATCACAATATCAAGGTTCTGAGGCCAGCTATGAACATATGGAGGTGGTAGAAACAGAACTGGGGCTGGAACTCAACAATCCTAGGCAACTACGGTTTAGTAACACGTCATCCTGAGAGATAGATGAGAAGGCCTAGTTCTTAAACCCCGTAGAAGAGAAGAGGGTGACTCAGATCAGAGGGCATGAGGTATAAGGAGTAAAAAGAGCCTTACGTTCCATCCCACAATCAATTCCCTTACATAACTAAAGCATTTCTAGACACAACTTCGACCAGTTTGGCTTGGTAATCCTACAGGCAGTCAGGCTCTGATACCAACACTGTCGGGACCCCGATCCTAAGTCACACCGATCTAGCATGTAACACATCATATCACTTTGCGGCCTCACGCACGGTATTCCACGGGTGCCACCTTACCTGGCCCGGGACCGTTTGCGCCTTTTGGCTCACGTATATGATAGTGTCGCTAGCATCCATATGACAAAGAACCCGGGCCGACATGGCTAGTCGTGAACCCAAAGCGGCGCTAACCCATGAGGACAGGCATACATGAATCACATCGAGCATGTCGGTCATCATCGTGTGAATCCGGGCTGTAGCACTGGGCTAACAGGACTCCGGTAACCCGGGCTGTAGCAGGCTAGGCAGGACTCCGGATGTCACCGCGTGACATTTCCCCGAAGGGACAGACACAGGAACAAAGTGAAACACATGCCGGCCAGTCAAGCGTCCTGAGCAGTAGTGCTGGGCTAGCAGGACTCTGGTGAACCGGGCTGTAGCGGACTACTATCGCTCAGAAGCACTAGACTACATTTCCCCATATGATAGGCTACCAAGGATAAACAACTAGATAGTCGGATCCCACACATAGCAAGCATTTCAATCATACACACAATATGCTCGATATGTGTAGATACAACATGGCATCACAACAAGACTCTACGACTCAAGTATTTATTCATTAGGCTCCGAGGAGCGAGATATTACAAACATGGGTCTCATGACCCAACATACAGAGCATACAAGCAACAAGCACAAGCGGAAGCTTAACACGTCTGAGTACAGACATCTACAAATGAAAAAGGCTGAGGAGCCTGACTATCTACCAGATCCTGCCGAGGGCACAAGATCGTAGCTGAGGTAACAAGCTAAACGTCGAAGTCCACGCGGAACTACTAGCGAGACTGAAGTCTCTCTGCAAAACATAAAATAGGCAAACGTGAGTACAAACGTACTCAGCAAGACTTACATCAGAACTAACTACATATGCATCGGTATCAACAAAGGGGGTAGTGGAGTTTAACTGCAGCAAGCCAGCTTTGACTCGGTGGCTATCCTGAACTACGACTGCAAGTAACTCTTTTGAGGTGGCGCACACGAGTCCACATATTCACCATATCAATACATCACTATGGATCCACTCCCGTCTCCCTACGAGAACGCCATCCATAGCACTCACGCTTATCTTGCACATTTTAGAGTATCCACTTTCACTTGTCTATGAACTATGCAAGGGGTCCAAGTTTCCATATCCGAGGAATCCGGCTATTCGAATAGATAATGATAACCCTGCAGGGGTGTACTTCTTCACACACGCTCTCGCCACTTATCGCCCTGTACACGTCATGTACCTCGGCAACCTTCAAGCGGAAGCCGGGCGAGGGAGTCGGCCACGACCTGACTAACCACGCAAGTCTCTCGTCCAGGCTTATCGCCTATTCGGGTTCCATCCGCAAGGAGATCCGGCCGGGGTGTCGCTCACGGCCCCAAACGATGTGTGCAGGGTTCCCAAGCCCACCTCGACGGGTGGATCTACGCTTGGTACACCGTGCCACGGTGCCTAGTCTGTCCCAAGCCCACCTGTACAGGGTACCAATTGGTAGACTACTAACACTACCTACAAACACCAGAAACTAGTTGCAACTCCTGGACAGAGATCAAGTTGATTAATAAGTCGAGAGGGGTCGAGTTACCGGAACCCAATGTGTGGTAGTAACTGTTCATGGATCACAAACACAGAACTCAGTTCCTGAGGACGGCTGCAATGAGACAACCCACCATGTACTCCTACATGGCCTCTCACCGCTACCTTTACCAAATCGTGTTCACACACTTAGCTCTCAACAGTAGGACATGTTCACCACATTCCAATTCATTCCCGATGAATCAGACCCGACTCAACTCTAAGCAATAGCAGGCATGACAAACAAGCATGAATGAGTAGGCACATCAGGGCTCAGACAACTCCTACTCATGCTAGTGGGTTTCATCTATTTACTGTGGCAATGACATGTCATGCAGAGTATAAGGGGTTCAACTACCGCAGCATGTAACAGTTGAATCGTTGTTGTCCTAATGCAGTAAAAGAGAGCAGGAGCGAGAGAGTGGGATTGTATCGGAATGAACAAGGGGGTTTTGTTTGCCTGGCACTTCTGAAGATAATATAGCTCTTCATCGGTGTCATCGAACTCGTCGTCGGAATTCGCCTACCGAGAGGGGACAAGCACCGGCAATAGAGAAAGAACACAATCAATGCAATGCAACAATATGATGCATGATCATGACATGGCAATATGCTTGTGGTTGAGCTAATGCAACTAGAAACCAGATTAAATGAAGTTGGTTTGAACCAAAGATTCAAATTCAACTCCATATGTGATTATTCAAATGCCATTTATGTGTTTTGTCCAAAACAGAGGACAAACATTGTTTAAACATGCATGAAAATGGTACAGATGGATTCCTTGAATTTTTTTGATAATTTTTCATATATAAATTATTTCATTCTGAGCTATAGATTATTTCCTATGATTTTTAGAAGTTTATAGGATTTTCTGGAATTTCCTGAATAAAATTAAATCCAGAAATTAGTTTATTGCGTCAGCATGACAACAAGGTGACATCAGCAGGTCAACACGCCAGGTCCAGGTCAACCTGACCTGTGGGACCCGCGTGTCAGGGCCATTAGTTTAACTAAATTAGATTAATCCTAATCCTGGATTAGTTAGCGGGCGGGGCCCGCATGTCAGTGAGGGAGAGGGGAAAGTCAAACCGGGCAGTGGGGTCAACCCACGCCGGTCAACGGTCAGCGGTCGCCGGCGTTTAGCCGCCGGCGAGTCCCGACGCGGCGGTGCGCTGCGGAATTGGCCTACAGAGCGCCGTTTGGCGCGCGGAGCACAACTACAGGATGCGGACGCTCGTCCGCATCCAACCAGGGTGGTGGCGCGGCCGGGGAGTGGCCGGAGAGTGGCCGGCGACGAGCTTTAGCGGCGGCCGGAGTTCGGCGTCAGTGAGGACGGTGCTGCGGTGCACGGGGGAAGGAGCAGGTGGGTGCGTTCGGCTCCTGAGAGCAGCACGAGCACGATGACGTGCTCAGGGGCAAGCTATGGCGTCTGTAGCCACGACGGCGGCATGGCCATCGGCGGCGAGCTTCGGTTACGGCGGGGAACGACACTACGGCAAGCGACAGGCCACGGGGACAGGGGGAAAACGGCGGAGGAGCTCACTGGGAGGTCGAAGCGCATCTCAGTGGGCTCGTGGTCGACCCGGAAGCGGCGAATTTGTCGATGGCGTCCGGCGGCCGTGCGGAGAAGGCGAGCTCGAGGACGAGGCTTCAGGGCGTCCGGGGTCCTGCGGTTTGGCGTAGAGGTGCGCGGCAGCGAGGCAGAGCTCGTGGACTGGTCGGGAAAGCGAGGGTGAGGCGGTGGGCACGGCAACGCCGAGCAGCAGCGACAGCGGCGCTCGGACGTGTTCGGGAGGGGGGAAGCAGAGAGAGGAGAGAGGCCAGGGAGCGAGGGAGAGAGCGGCGAGTGAGGGGGAGGAGCGAGGGGGTCGAGGGGAGGCGGTTCAGGCGTCGCGGTGGCGAGGGACGCAGGCAGGCAGGGAGGTGGCGTGTCGCCACGGCGCGCGCGTGCGCTGTCCTCCCTCCTCTGCCTACTGGCAGAGGTAGAGGACGACCGCTCAGGCCAGTGGGCTGGGCCACCAGCTGGAGCTGGGCCAGCTGGGCTTCCAGGTGAGCGCCAGGTAAGTCCTCTCTCACTCTTTATTGTTTCTGTTTTCTAACTTTCTGCAACTGTTGGGCTTTATTAAAAATGCCAGGGCATTTCCATAAATCATGAAACTAATTATGGATACTGTTTAGAACATAACCAATAGTAAACATTTTAGTTTATGATTATTTGAGCATTCAAAATATTTTATAGCATTTAAATGCCCAAATGCAAATACTATATGATTTAATCTAGTGACCAAATATGTCATGGAAAAATGTGCAACACTTCTGGTTAGGGTTTTAGCATTTTCCAGAAATGATGAACATTTTTAAAAGCCATTTGGAAAACTGAAAATATTTTAGGTGAACCTAGTTGAATTTCATTTGGTGCTAGGGTTTGTCATCCCCATTTCAATTAAAATAGAATTTAAACATGATGCAACACTCTAATGCAAGTACTAAGCAATACCAGAACTAGGGATGTGACAGTTTCAATGGTGTGTATCTCCTGAGGAAGGCCGTGAAATTTTGCGTGAGATCCATGAAGGAGATTGTGGTCACCACGCCGGTTCAAAGTCTTTAGTGGCAAAAGCTTTTCGTCACGGTTTCTATTGGCTGACTGCTCATGCTGATGCGGAGGATCTGGTCAGGCGGTGTGATGGTTGTCAAAAATTCTCAAGACGCGCTCATGTCCCGGCTCAAGAATTGAGGATGATTCCAATTACTTGGCCGTTTGCAACCTGGGGGCTGGACATGGTTGGACCTTTCAAAAGGTCCAAGGACAAGAAGACCCACCTTCTGATGGCGGTGGACAAATTTACAAAGTGGGTAGAGGCAGAGCCCGTTAGCATGTGTGATGCGGCCACCGCGGTTTGGTTCATCAAAAAAGTGATTTTCCGGTTTTGTTTTCCACACAGTATCATCACAGACAATGGTACCAATTTATCTAAAGGTGCCATGAAAGAGTTTTACGAACGAGAGCACATCCGCCTTGATGTATCATCAGTGGCGCACCCACAGTCCAATGGGCAAGCAGAAAGAGCTAATCAGGAGATCTTGAGAGGCATTAAACCCAGGCTTATGGTTCCTTTGCAGCGGACGCCGGGTTGTTGGGTTGAAGAGTTACCCTCTGTGTTATGGAGCATCAACACCACGCCTAACAGGTCAACTGGGTATACGCCGTTCTTCATGGTTTATGGGGCAGAGGCAGTTCTTCCTAGTGACATACGTCATGATTCACCTCGTGTGGCGGCTTACGTTGAAGCAGACAACCAAAGTTCTAGACAGGACGCTTTGGACCGGCTAGATGAAGAGCGAGACATAGCAGCTGCCCGCTCAGCGATCTACCAACAGGATCTTCGTCGCTATCACAGTCGTCGGATCAGGACCAGAACCTTTCAAGAGGGAGATTTGGTGCTTCGACTTATTCAAGATCAAACCAAGATGCATAAATTGTCTCCACCTTGGGAAGGGCCTTTCGTGGTCAGCAAGAATCTACACAATGGTTCATACTACCTGATAGATGTTCGAGAGCACAAAGACTCACGCAAATCAGGACAAGAGACCGACAGACCGTGGAATATAGCTCATCTTCGGCCTTACTATACTTGAGCCATGGGCTCTGCTTATGTACATCTCATGACTATGTATATATTATAATAAACCGGATCCTCAGCTAAAGCGGGGTATCTGTTCTTTTACATCATGTGTGGTTACACGGGGTTGTCTTTAAGCAACATCCGGTTTACCCCTTGCAAGTCTTAACAAGATCACTTGAGGCTTCCTGTTCAAACATAGGTCGTATTCGAACCAAAGAGAACATAGCTATCCTTATAAGGTCATTTGGGGGCTCGGTCATGTTTGAACCGATGCAATACCTCTTGGCCGGCGAAAGCCACCAGAGTCATTTGGGGGCTCGGTCGTGTCCGAACCGATGCAATACCTCTTGGCCGGCGAAAGCCACCAGAATCATTTGGGGACACGGTCACGTCTGAACCGGTCACGCCTCTTGGTCGGCCTACGGGCCTTAGAGTCATTTGGGGGCTTGGTCGAACCCGAACCATAGCAATGCCACTTGGCCGGCGTAATGCCACGCGTCATTTTGGGGTCCTGGCTGACTGGCACCATCGCTACACCTTCGGGGGGCTTGGTTGCGTCTGACCATGGTAATTCCGTCTGACCAAGCTCAATAGAGCTGTTCTTTTGCAAAAGGTTTTTGTCACCGTATTTTGCTCTCTTTCCTTTTTTAAGAGTTGATAGTTTATTGCTTTTCTCTTAAACCGGCAATATTCTGCACCGGTTCAACATAGCCAATTTGGCGGAACACGGCCCTTTTTTTCAAAAACCTGAGATTGTTGGCTCGGTTTGAGTTTTTTTGCTAAATATCCTTTTTCGAGCAACAAAAGGTTGCTATCATTGAAGGACGGTTTACACTGTAAACCGGTGATATATACACAGGAGTTCGATTCTCCCATGACGGTTTAAGAGTTATCAACTCCCGCTTCAACATTGGCTACAAACGCCTATTTCATGCCCATTATATGGCAGGTATTTCGTATCACAAAAGTTTGATCATACTTGCAAGTTTCCTTGCGTATCTATATAAAGATTCACAAACCGGATGACGGTACAACCGCCCTGGTAGTTTAAAATTTTGTGATTGCAGGAGATATAAGTTGGCAATAATGATTTTCCAAAGGAGGGTATCAGTACTGATGCGCGAAGGCATCTCATGAAGCATAAAGTACGGTCTATCCTATTACAAGGCAACATGGTGCCCAAATAAGATGAGTGTTTCTTGACGAAGTATCAAAAGGAAACCAGTTAAAACTGCCCTCGGTTCACGCCTGCGTGCCACTCCGGTTTGATGGTTCTGGATCATCCTGCGCCACTTCAGTTTCCTCCTCCCTACCCAGCGGCTGGAAGTCAACAGTGGTCCAATCGATCCCCATTAATGCTTGAAAGACAGCTTCCTCATGTATCAGTGACGACGGTTCAATATCAGGGGCATAGGTGTGCTTACGGATTGGAGGAATTAAGTTTTCCGCTTCAGGGATTGGCGCAGCTACCCGCTTGTTCTGATCGTCATACTGGGCTTGATAATGAGACAAGTTTGCCTCTTCTACCAATTGGCAGGCCAGAGGGCGCACTGCCCGGTTTATCTTTCTCAATTCTTCTTCATCGAATTCGGAGCCATCCTCCTTTAAGCTAGGATAGCCTTGAGCCGCTTCAACGGGATCAAAATCAGGCACCCATGCTTTGGCCCGGATTAAGGCATTAATGGCTCCGGTTCGAGCAGCAGATCTTTTTAACTCTTCAATCCGAGCAGGGAGCATCGACAACCTCTTCAGTGTGTCCTGGATCAATGTGGGCGCCGGATTGTTGCGTGAAGCAGTGGTGATAATCCGCTGTGCGCCCGTATACAGCTGCTCGACTAAAGTATAGACCGCTTTCAGCTTCATACGCACATCTGATCCCAAGTGATTGATGCGAGTGACTGTAATACGATCAGCAGGTCATAAACCGAGCTGTTTTATAGAAGAATCAAGGTCATTGCACAAGTCACAGGAGGCTTACCAAAGATGGCTGCAGTCATTGCGTGCACTTGTCGCTTCACGCTGGTCAATTCATCCGTTACCGGTTTAAGGGCAGCTTCTGCGTTTTCAATCTTCTTGGTTAAAGCGGCCTTTTCTGTGGCCCAGTCAGCCCGCTCCTTCTTAAAACCTTCCTTCAATTGTTCCATGCTGCCTAAAGCGCTGGTTAGTTCCTCCTTGGCTTTGGAAGTTTCTGCTTGCTAGGACTTCACATTCTCTTGAAGATCAGCGATTTGGCTCTCTTTGACCTTCAGTTCAGCCTGCAGTCCGACAAGTTATACGGTTTAAACAAAGGAAGTACCAAGCACATAACAAGTTAGGTACTTTGTACTTGGGGGCTAATGCTTATTTGATCTCAAGTTATCAGTTAAATTATCAAAGTCCCAAGCTCAATACAAATATTCAACTTGGCACTTGGGGGCTAATGGCTATTTGCTCTAATGATATTTCGGATGCTACGGTATGATGATTACAAGTGTCGATTCAATTATGATAAAGTTAAACCGACCCTTGGGGGCTACGGTGGTAAGAAGCAGGAGTGAGGGCGTGGAAGTTACCTCGAATTTGTCTTTCATCATCTTCACAAGATTGGCTTCATAGTCACGGCTAGTATATAGCCGGTTTAAATAGCTAGAATGAATGTCTTGAGCACCAAGAGCGGAGTACGTTGCCAGATCAACATCCCATTTACTTTTACTTAAAGCAGAAATTTCTTCTTTAGCAGTGTGCTTGGCCAAAGCGATGGGATTTCCCGGTTCAGTATGACCTATGCCAGTAATCATGACTTCGTCATCTTTGTGGTCGCCGGTCTGGACTGGTACGGTCGGTTTTTCGGCAGGCTTTGAGGAACTAATGGTTTTCTCAGCACGAATCGGACTGGCTGGTTGATCCGTTGGGCCGGAGGGGTTAACAGAGCTTTCTTCAGGAACAACGACTTCATCTCGGACTAATGGGTCATCAATTACATCTTCAGGGATGGTCGCCTCAATGTTCGGGGCAGTGTCCGGTTCAGGAGGAGCGTTTTCTTCTCCTATTTTGTCTTGGCGAGCTTTTTTGCTCGGCCTTGGTTTAGCTCTGAAAGAAGCAGCAAAGTTAAAGACAGCATATGTTGAAGATTACAACAATGGACAACTTGATGAGAAAGGCAAGCTTACCCAAGCACGGTTTTGAGCGGAGGCAGCTGAGTACCGGTTGACTCGCCAGAGGATGAGTGCGAGGTGACCTGATAATCGGAGTCAGACGAATTAAGCGGTTGACGAAAACAGCCCGCTTTAGGACAAATATTGACAAGCAAATTAGAGACCTCTGAACGACGTCTCCGAACCGGACTGTTCGGCAAACCGGCGGAGGTAACTACCTGACCGCTGTGTCGGGTTGTACGACGCACCTCGTGCTGACGGGTCTTCATAAGAAAGTTGGGATCCAAGTAAGCAAGGGGATGGGAAAATTTAACTTTGCGGTTCGCCTGACGGATTTTGTGGGAAGGCAGAAGGCTTGAATCCGAAGAAATAGTAATTACCTCTGCATCGTCAGCTTGGCTCGCTTCGGCGTCATCCTGACAAATTGCATCGTCAGTAAACTGCACAAATAATAAACTGAGGGAGTCAAGTTTAGCTTCAAACCCCGGATTACCTACCTCATCATCGGCAGGATCGGAAGAGGCCGTGGTTTTCCTCTTGTGAGCAGGCTTTTTGACGACTCTCGTCTTAGGCCGGGTCGATTTCTCCGGTTTATCCGCTTTTCCTTGAGGGAGTTTTTTGCTCCAAAACGGGTCATCACCCTGCGTCAACAGATATTAGAATCAATCATACGCACACAAGATAACATCAGACTTAATGAGAAGAAATTTTGATTTACCGCTGGTGGTTTATTGATGGCGCAGAAGGGAAGAAGGCCAGTTCGTGCACAGACGCGTTCTGGTTCATTTAGAATCTTCTTTACGGCTTCGGTGACCTCTTCATCCGTAAGCTGGATGTTTACATGACGTAACGGATCATCAACACTGCCTGTGTATTCGCACATCAAACCAGAGCGTTGACTGAGTGGCAGTATACTCCAAGATATCCAGCAACGAGCGAGGTCGACTCCTGTTAAACCGTTGGCCATGAAGGCTCTGAGTTTGGACAGTTGGGGAGCGTAGTTACTCCTCTCTTTAGCAGTCAACCTCTGAGGAAAGGGGTGAGTGTTGCTGAGCCGTTCTGGACGAAAACCGGGCAGGATATTCTCGTTCTCTGGGGAGGTGTCTTTACAGTAAAACCAGGAGTTATTCCACTCTTGGGGGTGACTATGCAGTTTCGCATGAGGGTAGGTGACCTCTTTCCTCTTCTGGATTGACACGCCACCCAGTTCCATGTTGGAGCCATCAGTAAATTCTGTGCGGCGGTTTAAGTGAAAGCAATCTCGAAACAACTCAACTGTAGGTTCCTCTTGAAAGAACACCTCACAGAGCACTTGAAAGTGGCATATGTTAGTGACAGAATTGGGGCCAATATCTTGTGGATGGAGTTGGAAATTAGCCAAAACGTCGCGATAAAATTTTGAACTGGGCGGGTTGAAACCGCGGGCTAAGTGATCCGCGAACACAACGACTTCTCCGTCTCGGGGTGTAGGGGGGCACTCTTTGCCTGGCACCCTCCAATGAATCGCGTTTTTGCTGCTCAAAGCACCGGTCAGGACCAGATTATTCAGTTGAGTTTCCGTGACCCGGGAAGGAGCCCAGTTGCACTCATACACTTGCTTAGCCAAGGGGAAATCTACAAAATGAAAATGATTCCGGTTCAGGATTTATGTTCTGCACAGATTTTATCATGTTGATGCTATCAATGTTAAACCGGAGGAAATCAATTACAATCTGACATTAGTAAAGCGGTGCGGTCTGTCAAAGGATTACTGGCGGTTCAACAAGGGGACTAATGGTATGCACCAATTTGGTGATCTTCTACAACAAGGTTAAACCGCTGGATCGAAGACCGTGGAACAGTTGGAAATGCAAAAGAGCAGGTGTGCGGAAACAGGTTTCACATTGTCTCAGTGTGATATTGGATCTGAGGCGATCTCATAAAAGGGGTAAAAACTCATGAAACTTTTGAAGATTGTGCGAGAACAGCAAGGTCAAAACTATGGATCAGATCTACGATCTAAGTATATTACCCTGAAAACAGAGGCGGAAAACTGCTGCTGAACGGAGCAAAAGTCGCGGGATCGTCTGAAGGTATATCCCAGTTTAAATGCGAAGAACGTGAGGAACGCGAAGAACGTGAAGAACTCGAGGAATGGGAAGAACACAGTAAACCCTAGAGGCGGGCCTGAGTTGAGAAGATGGGATCTCATCGGAGCTCCGAGGGGTGCGGAAGAACGCCGCAGTTTCTCTGGTCCAGTCAGGTTGATGCAGCGGCCCGAGGTGATGCAGAGGTCAGCGACAGTGGCGGAGCTTTGAGGCTGGCGGCGCAGAGAAGACGAAGAGGAAAGGGATGAAGGGGAGAAAGAAATGACCTTTCACCCCTATTTATAAGGCAAGGCACGTGTATCGGGCGCGCGAATCCAGGAGCCACGGGTTTCGGAAGCAGAGCTGTCGCCTTGATTATTGCGAATTGGTTAAACAAAGAAGGCACCATAAAAGCTAGCTTCATGATGATGTCATGCCGGTTTACGGCCACTAGAGAAAATGACGACATATCGGTTTAGCAATGAAGGGAAGATGCCGAATATGAAGGTTTATGCTAAGGGTTGACATGAGATCCTTCAAATCAACCTGGGGCCTAATGTTGTGGATATTACTACTGGGCCTAAACCGGCCGTCTGGGCCGGGTTAATTTCATCAGTAGCTCAAGAATGTTAAAGCCCAGGAGGCTATGTATAGGCCCGAGGCCATAGTCGGTTTAACATCTGTAGCCGTAAACCAGCCTGTGTACAAGTTGTATTGTAAGTTAGGAATAAGCAAGAGACCAACCCGGGTACGAGTATAAACCGGAGATTGGGACTCTATGAACCGACGGGCGTCACCCGTGTATATAAGGGGATGACCCGATATCGGTTCAAGGGAGAACGACAACTCGAGGCCTAGGCGAAGCTTATTTGCTCCCTAGTCATCGAGACTTCATCAATTCCACCACAAACTAGACGTAGGCTTTTACCTTCATCGAAGGGGCCGAACTAGTATAAACTCTGTGTGTCCCTGTGTCCGCTTTAACCCCTTCGAGTTAACCTGTTGCGATGGCTCCACGACTAAGTCCTTTGGCTAGGACATCTGCCGTGACAAACCCACGACACGCGCCGACCGCGAAAATCTTCACCTCCGCTGCCGCCGTAGACGTCTTCCTCCGCCGAGTTAGGCCGTGGAAGATCTACACCGACGAACTTCACTGTTTCACCTCTCTGTTCGTCGTGTTCTTCATTTAGGGTAATTAAAAGTTACTTTTACTGCCCTCTTTGATTCGAAGTTTTTCTACAAAATCTTCAAAGGTGTTTTATTCTTCAAATCTTCACACACTAAACACCTCACATCTCATCTGTTCTTGATTCATTTGCCTAAGCATCACTTTCTTCAAGATTCCTCAGTTGTGTGGATCTTCGATCTATACAACTCTGGAACCTAAGATAAAGCGCGCTTAGTGAAATTCTTCAAGACGCATCTGGTCAAATTCCTCAAACTTGTTCTTTTTGAAAAACCCTGTGAGAACGCATATGACCTCTCCAAATTCCTCGCAACTATACTCTGTTCACAGGTACACATGTCCGCTGCTGAATCACTAGGTTCTCATCAACTTAACTCATTTGCAGCGTTCCTCGAAGAAAAACTGCATACTTCTTCAGAGAATTCTATTGTTCAAATTCCTCAGCTGAAGAATATGGCAGATGGTAAGAGGCCGCAGAAAGGAGGAAAGAAACCTGAGGTCATGACTGCGTTTGAAATCCCCGAGGACATTTACAAAGAGTATTGCACGCCTGATGAAGCCAAGTTTGGCAAAGAGACCAAAAATCAGCGCAAGGTGCGCATTCAAAGGATAGAACGGAGATGGGCAAGAGAATGGAGGGAGTATAGATATGTTACTCCAAAGTACATGAGGAAATTCGCTCTCAACCCTCCATGCCCAAGAGCCCCATTGGCACCTGGCCAAGTGGCTGATCCCACTAGCGTCAAACGCGGTGAGGATTTTCCTGAGGACTGGGCAAGGCGTCAAGCCAAGTTGGCAAGACAAGCCAAAGACGCAGTGAAGAAATTCAACGAAGATTCTGCTGCTGCTGCTGCTGCTGCCACTAAGGCCTCTGTCAAGCCGAGGAAATCAATGGCAAAGAAGCCCGGTCGAAAGCCAAGTGCTTCACCAACAGTGCCCTCACGACCAAGTTCCTCAGCTGCGCCCTCACGGCCAGGAACTTCAAAATCTTCAAAGCAAATTTCTCAAGATGCTCCTGCTCCTTCAAAATCCTCAGCACCTCCTCCAAAGTACTCAGCTGTCCCGACAAAGTCCTCAGCACCTGTGCATCTTGCCACGTGCCAAAGGACTACAGGCATATCAATTGCCTCTGGTGTCTCAGCAAGTTCCTCAGCTGCACCAAGTTCCTCAGTTGGACCCTCTCTGCTGAAGAAAAAGGCTACTGCTGGACGAGGTCCTCGCCCAAGTCCTAAGAAGAAGCAGGTTGTCTTCAATGTACCGTCTGAAAAAGATGAGGCTGATGAAGAAGAACTTGCAGAAATCATCAGAGACAGACAAGAAAGGGCCGCTAGAGCCAAAGGCACACCTGTGCCGCTGCTGTTGGATCCAAGAGCGATCCTACACTACATTGACCTCTGGCACAAGGATCCAAATACGCCTATGCCTGACTTCAAGTTGACACCTGGCCAAAGTCACATGCTGACTCATTTCATCCAAGAGGAGAAATGGAAATATGATAGGGCCAGAGAGATCAAGAAATCGCAGTACAGAAAAGAGAAACTGCTGAAGAAAAATGTTGTCAAGATGACAACTGAAGAACTTGTCAAGATGCAGGCTGACTGTGACGCCCGGATAATTAAGCTATAGCAATCCCATGCTAATGATGTCACATCACCACGGTTACTGTTGTTAACCTCGCGATGTTTCGAAACCAGTTCAAAATTTAAATTCAAATTAATGTCAACAATAAAAGTTTTCAAATACTAAAACCTAAAATGTCCGGGAGGTGCCAAATAATGCATAGGTAATTATGGTGATGAAACCATACTTTTATATATTACTTTAATACTCTAAAGTGATTTAAATGGTAAAAAAACAATTAAGTAAATGCCTCTTTTCAATTAATAAAACTCTAAACTAATTTATTTCGGGGTAAAACTTTTATGTTAGTGGGTGGTTCTGGAACATTATTTTAGGAGTTGTTATCATATTTTACTACACTAAAATTAAGGTGTATCTAAAATAAAACAGAAAAGAAAGAAATAATAAAAGAAAATAGAAAACAATCAAATAAAAATAAAAAAAAAGAAAAAGAGAAAAGGAAAAGAACCCCCCCTCCCGGGCCAGCCGACCCAACTGGCCGGCCCATTCGGCCACCGGCCCGACTGGGCAAAGGCCCAGCCGGCCACGCCCCCTCTGCTTATCCTTCCCCTCGAAAACCCTAACCGCACCCGATCCCCACTCCCCCCCACTCTCCCCTCACTCCCTCGATCCAGATCGGATCGGGGGCAGAAACCCCACGGCGCCCGACCCCGCGGTCACCGCCGCGCCAGCCCCCGACGTCGCCGCCTCGCCTCGCCACCGCCTCGCGGACGCCACCTCCCTGCCGGACCACCTCGTAACCTCCCCGACCCCGGAGGCCGCCGCTCGCCGCCCCACCATCGCTACCTCGTCGGACTACCCCACCATCGCTGCCTCCCGACCTCGACCTCTTCCCCAACCGGCCTCCTCAAGCCACGCCGTCCTCTTCGCAGCAACGCAAGTGAGGCCCTCGGCCTCCCTCTCCCCCTTCCCTCTGTCGCCGACCCCGACCACCGCACCATCCACGCGCTAGGCCCGCCACCCCTGCTACTCGTCGCTGCCGCCGTTGCTACGCTGGCGACCGTTGGCCGCGCGTGAAACCCCTGCCCCGCACGCTCCTTGCCTACGGTCCACATCCCCGCCACGCACTCGTGCGCACCCGCGGTTACCCGTCGCGCGCGCAGATGCCCCCCATTGCCTGCGCCGCTCGCTCGCCGTGCCACTGCCCCGTTTCCCCCTGCATCGTTGCGCCTCGCCTCCCCTGCATCCCGCTACCTCGCCTGCGGCACCCAGCCGCGCCGCGAGCTTCTGCCCCATCGAGCCGTGGCCGTGACGGCTCCAACCTCCGCTGTCGCGGCACGACCGCATGACCGCGGCCCGCTCCATTGTTGCCGCTGCCGCTGCTCATCCGCTGACCCGCCGCCGGACACACTCGCCGGCGCGCCCGCCAACCGCCCCGCGACGACCAGTCGGGTGTAAGGATGGCAATGGGTCGGGTTTGGATCGGGTTGAACAATACCAAATCCATATCCATATCCATGAAGACAGTCTTTGCCTGCCCATGAAAAAATCCATGGGTGAAAAATTGTGTCCATATCCAAATCCAATGGATATCCATATCCACCGGATATCCATTGGGTCCTCTCGAGACATATAAATAAGACTTGACACAATATTAACATAAACTCTTCCATTCTTCACCTCGCGGCAGGCTAGGCTTCACTTATGGTAAATCAACATCCAGTAACAACCTAAGATCATTTAGTATTTTTCTAACAGATGAGAATGACGAGTCATTTAAAAAGGAGGTAAAAATAAGGGAAAGGGTGTTGGAGTATGTTACGGAGGGGATTGACTATCAACTTATAAAAGTTACGATGGGGATTATGTAATTTCTTATGCATGTTTTAGATAAAAAAAGTGTAAAATTGCCGTGGGATATGTGAACGTGGGCCAGTGATAGCATATTTTTTCCCTTTAAGTCATACTATCGGGTCGGGTTTGGGTATATCCATGGATACAAGATTATATCCATGCCCTACCCACGAACAATCGGGTCGGGTTTGGGCGCTGCCCATGGACACAAAAACATATCCAAACCCTATCCATTCGGGTCGGATATCCATGGATATCCATGTCCATGAATAAAATTGCCATCCTTAGTCGGGTGCACACCCACAGCCCAGCGCCGTATCGGGCTGGCGCCCAGCGCCCGTCGCCCGCGCCCGTTTGGCCCCTAGGGCCAATGACATGGGGGCCCCACGCCCCCTGAGAACTGTTAAAAAAATAATAAAAAAAATAATGAATTACAAATATATAAATAAATAATAAGTAAATAAAAATGTTAATTAATTAATTAATTAACTTAATTAATCTGGTTTAATTAAACCTGATTAACTACTATGAATTAATTAAACTGTAATTAGATTAGTTAAATACTAATTAGAGTAAACAGAGTATGACATGCGGGACCGACATGTCAGGTTGACCAGGTCAACTGCTGACGTCATGCTGACGTCATTGAGCACTATTCTAGATAATGTTAAATTTAAATATTTAATTAAATCCAAAAAATGATTTAAATCTTTTAAAATTAATAGAAAATAAACCGTAGCTCAGATGAAAATACTTTCTACATGAAAGTTGCTCAGAACGACGAGACGAACCCGGATACGCAGCCCATTCGTCCACCACGCATCCCTAACCTACCCAACTCGCAACTTTCCCCCTCCGGCTCCTCTGCTCGAAAACGCGAAACCCCGGGAAAACTTTCCCGGATGTTTCCCCCCCTTCACCGGTATCATCCAATACCGCGTTAGGGCACCTCTAACGTCGTTACTTGTCATGTCATGCATCACTATGCATCTGCTTGCTTAAATATTTATTGTTTCTCCCCCCTCTTCTCTCGATAGACACCGAGACCGACGCTGCTGCTGCCCCGTTCGACTACGGAGTTGACGACCCCTCTCTCTTGCCAGAGCAACCAGGCAAGCCCCCCCCCTTGATCACCAGATATCGCCTACCCTCCTCTATACTGCTTGCATTAGAGTAGTGTAGCATGTTACTGCTTTCGTTATTCCTATCCTGATGCATAGCCTGTCTTTGATACTGTTGTTGATACCTTTACCTGCAATCCTACATGCTTAGTATAGGATGCTAGTGTTCCATCAGTGGCCCTACACTCTTGTCCGTCTGCCATGCTATACTACTGGGCTGTGATCACTTCGGGAGGTGATCACGGGCATTTACTATATACTATACACTATTACATTACCTGTGATACTGTTCGGAGATGGGGGCTGAAGGGGCAGGTGGCTCCATCCCGGTAGAGGTGGGCCTGGGTTCCCGACGGCCCCCGACTGTTACTTTGTGGCAGAGTGACAGGGCAGGTTCAGACCACCTAGGAGAGAGGTGGGCCTGGCCCTGGTCGGCGTTCGCGGATACTTAACACGCTTAACGAGATCTGGGTATTTGATCTGAGTCTGGCCATTTGGTCTATACGCACTAACCAACTACACGGGAAAGATATGGGCACTCGGCGTCGTGGTATCAGCCAAAGCACTTCTTTACGTCAGCGACTGAGCGGCGCGCGCCGGGTTGGACCGCGTAACGTGACTTCCGTTGTACTGGAGGTTGCTAGGTCTGCTCACCGGCCGCGTTCGCAACGTGCAGGGGTGCTCAGGGCGATGGGCCCAGACCCCTGCGCGCTTAGGTTTAGACCGGCGTGCTGACCGCTCTGTTGTGCCTAGGTGGGGCTGCGACGTGTTGATCTTCCGAGGCCGGGCATGACCCAGGAAAGTGTGTCCGGCCAAATGGGATCAAGCGTGTTGGGCTATGTGGTGCACCCCTGCAGGGAAGTTTATCTATTCGAATAGCCGTGTCCCTCGGTAAAAGGACGACCCGGAGTTGTACCTTGACCTTATGACAACTAGAACCGGATACTTAATAAAACACACCCTTCCAAGTGCCAGATACAACCCGGTGATCGCTCTCTAATAGGGCATCGAGGAGGGGATCGCCGGGTAGGATTATGCTATACGATGCTACTTGGAGGACTTCAGTCTACTCTCTTGTTTATGCTGCAAGACGGAGGCGACCAGAAGCGTAGTCTTCGATAAGACTAGCTATCCCCCTCTTATTCTGGCATTCTGCAGTTCAGCCCACTGATATGGCCCTTTACACATATATCCATGCATATGTAGAGTAGCTCCTTGCTTGCGAGTACTTTGGATGAGTACTCACGGTTGCTTTTCTCCCCCTTTTCCCCCTTTCCCTTCTACCCGGTTGCCGCAACCAGATGCTGGAGCCCAGGATCCAGACGCCACCTTCGACGATGACTCCTACTACTCTGGAGGTGCCTACTACTACGTGCAGCCCGCTGACGACGACCAGGAGTAGTTAGGAGGATCCCAGGCAGGAGGCCTGCGCCTCGTTCGATCTGTATCCCAGTTTGTGCTAGCCTTTTAAGGCAAACTTGTTTAACTTATGTCTGTACCCAGATATTGTTGCTTCCGCTGACTCGTCTATGATCGAGGACTTGTATTCGAGCCCTCGAGGCCCCTGGCTTGTATTATGATGCTTGTATGACTATTTTATTTGTAGAGTTGTGTTGTGATATCTTCCCGTGAGTCCCTGATCTTGATCGTACACATTTGCGTGCATGATTAGTGTACGATTGAATCGGGGGCGTCACACTGACATCAAAGCCCTCAACGACAAAGTTGACTCATACTATGCTGATTGGAAAGGAGCCAAAGTCAGGTTTGTGAAACTGACTGAAAAGACAATGTTGCAGCCCCATCGCAACAAGAAGTTCCTCAAGCTGAAGCTTCTGCTCGGCCAACTGAAGAACATGCCAGCACCGTTGATGATTTTCAGGCTGCTGCAGAAAATGCTAGCTCCAGGGCTGATGACTCCATCCCAGCCGCTGAAGAACCAGCCAGGGCAACTGCATCAGTTGCGCGTGAAGAAATACAAATAGATTCCTCAGCTCCACCTGCGCCTACACCAACTCCTATCCTTCCATTTGCATCAGATGTGAAGAAGACCAAGGCTGCAGAGCGAGTTGCAGTGAAGAAAAGGAAAGCATCAAGTGCTTCAGAATCTTCAGCTCCAAAGAAGATGAAGCCTATGACCAGCTCTTTTGAAAATCCCATTTATGTTGTTCCAGTTTCAACCATGCCATCAAAGGACCTTGTTCCTTTTGATGAGGACTATGAGATCCCAAGCGGATCAGATGAAGAAACTCAATCTGCTGCTTCCTCAGAGCAGATTGATGAGGAAATTGAAGTAGATACAATCCCTTCAACCCCAGTGGTATCATCACCAATGTCTCAGTTTACTGCTGAAGAGGCTGGTGTTGAAGAAATTAATGATGAATACGTGGACATTGGCAGCACAACGCCAGTGATGAATGATGATTTTTGGGAAAGTCAGCATCCCAACTCTCCACTCTTCACCCCACTACAGCAAATTCCTCACTCCCCTGCACCAACAGTTCAAATGGGCTCTGAAGAAACTCATCCCACCTCACCTGTCCGTGAAGACATTCTAACCACTAGTGCTGAAGAAACTGCTGCTGCTGACCATGTGACTGCACCTGAGGAGGAACCAGAAATTCCTCAGCCTGAAGAACCTGAGCTCGCGATTCCTGAGGTCGTGATGCAACTCACTGACACTCCTCTGCCAAAGCCAAAGGATCCGTTCTCAAGGAAGAAAAAGTTCAAGGCTGAAGACTTCTTTGGCGAGCACGTATTCTTCACTGATTATAATCCATATGATTCTGCTCGCATAAGGAAGAGGTGTTTCTGGACCGCTAGTCAAGCCAACTTCTATTCCTTAGTGCTGTTCAACAAAGACAAAGTCTTCGATCATGCACATATTCCTCACGTGGATATGGAGTCTCTGCCGTGCTTCGAGCCAGTCCTCAGTGTTCTTCACGATGCTGGGCTACTGAATTTCTGCACTGACATCTGTGATTGGAATGAAGAACTCATTCTTCAGTTCTACGCAATGCTGCACATCACAGGTGATTCTGAAAATGTGAATTTGTGGGTTCTGGACTGGATGACAGAGAACACTCACTACAAGGCACCAGCATCTGAATTGCTTCGTGCCCTTCCACTAAGTCCTCCCACTGAAGATGCACGTTGTGTTTACAATGAACCTGAGCTTTCAAATCACTACATGCAAGTTCTGATGAAGCCTTTGAAGCCAGGGCAGGCCTCTAGAACCAATTTCCTCGTCAAGGAATTGATCTATGTACCTCGAACTGTCTATCGCATACTGATGAAGACATTGAGTCCTATCAAAGGCCATGACTCAAATGATGAAGAAGTCATTGGCATCATGAAGAATCTGCTTTTCAACATCATTCATGGCGTTCCCATCAACTTTCATGATTTCTTCATGAGGACTCTGGCCAATATTGCCATGTCACCGTTTGAGCTGAAGCCTTATGCGCCATGGATTATGAGATTCATCAGGACAAGGTCTTCACTCAACTACAAAGCTGACACTCTGAACCACTGCAGCTACTTGCCTCCAATTGAAGTCCTCAAAAGGACATTTTCCTCAGCTGATGACAAAGGCAAGGCAACTGCTGTGATAGATGAAGGCATTCATCCATTGGATGGTCAATTTCGCAAGGATGCATCCTATTCTACCAATGATGACTCTCCCACACATGACTCTGCCGCCAACACTGCCAAGCAAAATCCTCAAGCCACAGCACCCAGGGTGATGACTGATCGTGATTTACTCCTCAGTCTTCATCAGAAGGTTGATCGCAATCACAAATGGGTCAAGCGTTAGTTTTGTTCAATTCTTCACAACATGACTTCAACACACAATGCAGTGAAGAAAAACCACTACTACCTTCATGAAACCCTCAACCGCACCTGGGCTGTTCTGTCTCAAGTTTACAGCGCTGAAGATCTGAAGAAAATGGGTCTCAAAGAAGAGTTTGACTAGTCTGCACCTCCTCCAAAGAAATTCACGAAGGTCAAGGTTCCTTCTTTGGTGGCCAGCTCCTATTCTTCATCGCGTGACACTGATGAACATGAAAACCTGGACGACATAGCGGCAGGCCCTACTTCAACAACCGACCCCGACAACGCTGGCGCTCCTTCATCAACCTGATTATCTTCAGGGGCGTTAGTCTTCAGTTTCGATCCTTTTGGTCATTCGATGACAAAGGGGGAGAAATCTGAGTTAGTCTTCAAGCGGGTCTATTTTAACGCTCAATATACAACGTTTTTTTGCTAACTTACAACTCTCGTTCTTCCAAAACTTTTATTGGAATGAGTTGTGAACTTAAATCCGATGGCGGTCTGATACTTTTGCTACGTTATTCTGCATGCTTATTCCTCGTTAATGTTATTGCACGCATGCTGAATTACATCAGTCACCATATTTCATCATGCATTTCAAATTCTTCATATTATATGTCAAATGCGTGTATGAATTACAAGATATAGGGGGAGATCTCCATGATTCATCTCTTCAAGTGTGCATTGCTTCAAAAGTAAATTCCTCACTATGCACAACTTCAGGGGGAGTTCTTCTATATCTTGCAATCAAATTCCTTAGTATCAGCATTTACACTTCATATGTTTATCCCCGTTGAAAACTTAACCTATATTGTCATCAATCACCAAAAAGGGGGAGATTGTAAGTGCATCTAGTGCCCCTTAGTGATTTTGGTGTATTGAAGACTTATAGGTTAAGGATCTAATGTGTTTGTGAGTGTACACAGGTCTATAAGTCTATGAGGAGTTTGATATTTATAGAGAAAGTCGACCCCTAAAAATGAAGTTCTTCGACTGAAGACTTTGATATACCAAAGACTTTCTGAAGACTTTGAAAGTGAATAAATTGGTGTGACCTTGAAGACTTGGTATTCATTCGAGGAACATGAAGCGTGAAGACTTTTGTTTTCGTAGTTTCATTTCCTCTTTCTTGAGTCATAGGAAACACCGTACTGTTAAAGGGGGTCGAGGAAATACTAAGGAAAAATTTCCATTTGATGCTCAACCCAAATCCTACACCTACCAATTCCTTCGAGTGAAGCCATTGGAAATCTCATACAGTTCAGTCAATTTCTTCAGTGACAGAGACATAGTTCTTCTAGTCACTGAGGACTTTGTTCTGACTAAGGAGTTAGGAATTCGCCAGTGCGGATTGCCTACACAGTGAGGAACATGATAGCCCTGAGGAATTTGTATCTCAAATTTCCGACCGTTGCTGTGCTACGCGCCAGCTGTCCCAAAATATCTTATCCATCCAACGGTCATATCATTGAAGGGCATTTATGTCTTATCATGTCGGGCTGCTCCCTAGGCTATAAATAGCCGCCCCCTACAACCACTAGCTGGTTGACTGCTCCGAGAGAAACTGACACTTGTCATTTGAGAGCAACCCATCCTCCGAGGACTTTGAGCGAAAATTATCAAGTGAGGAAAATCCAAAACCCAAACCCAAACACCTACAAACCCAAAGTGATTGAGCATCACTGAAGAGATTGATCCTGTGTGGATCCGATGCTTGTTACCTTTGGAGACTGTGCTTCTTCCAGACGGTTAGGCGTCATGGTCTAGAGCATCCAAGAGGAATTGTGGATCACCGAGTGACCGAGTTTTTCAAGGTTCGGAAGTGACCTGAAGACTTACCACGAGTGATTGGACGAGGACTGTGTGTCCTTAGTTCAAGGAGAATACGGTGAGGACTTGGTGTCCCGAGCTGCGTGCTCAGGACTGGGTGTCCGGGACTGTGTGTCCTCGAGTTTAAATACTCAGCCGCTCCAACCAGATGTACAACTGAGAGAGCAGTTGGAACTGGTCTACCAAATCATTGTCTTCACCAAGCTTACTGGTTCCATTTCCTCAACTCTTTCATTTCCTCAGTATTGTGCTGCTTGTTTATCATATCTGTATTTGAAGACTTTGACTGAGGACTTTCTCAATTTCCTCAGTTCAAATTCTTCAGTCTGTTTGTCTTCATCTTGTGTTATCCTGTGATTATGCTTTCTGTACTCTGTGCTAGTCTTCATTTCATCATGATGACCATGCTTGTGTTCTGGTTTGTTTTCATCCGAGTACTTATTCCGCTGCTAGTAGTTCTTCGCTAAGGAATTTCCTCACTAGCAAATTCCTCAGTGAAGAATTTCATAAAAATCGCCTATTCACCCCTCCTCTAGTCGATATAACGCACTTTCAAGACACCAACAGATTGGGGAAAGAGCGGAGAAAACACTATTCCTACACTAGAACAACATTGCCGCCTTGCTGCCCCAAACCAAACTGGAAGACTCCCTAAAGAAAACCTAAAAAAATAACCACCCATGATGTTGCATGACATGTCCGGATTTGATGTCGAGATCGTCGTAGTCCAGGACCATGCACTGACTCCCTCTTCTCTGATGACCTAGCCAGGCCGGGCTTTCTTTGAAGATCACGGCGCTATATGACCAACGCCGATATCGAGCACTGCCTCATGAAGATCACCACTTGAACACACATATCCTTCGCCATCCTGCAGCAGCCCTTCAACTCCTCCACAAGCAGGGCACCCCCGATCAGGACCTCCCAGCCGCCATCGGTGTTGCACGGGCTTTTCCCGACGACACGACCCAATAGAGGCAAGATAGGGGGGGGGGGTAGACGGGGCGATGGCTAGGCCTTCGTTCATCTTTGGCCTCACAAATTTTTCTCGATCGGCATTGTTCTTTTTCTTTAATTGTTACACCAACTAACTGAAGGTGATGATGCAAATTGTCATATTTGACTAGCGGTATATTGTATTTTATCTGCCCCTGCTTTCCTAATGATTAACATTGCATATTTTTCCACTAAGCATCATGCATTAGTCTAAGTTGATGCCATACATTGAATTGTTTCTAGTACTCGGTGGTTATAGGAATTACCATGTGTTGGTCGCTTGTAATGGTCCCATAGGTATAGTTACACTAGAAAGATGCAAGCAACGGTTTCAAGAGTAGAGTTGACGTTGGGGGAAGAAGGAACAACAACCAGGAACTTGATAATTTTTTCGTAAAACCCAACTGCCAAGTAAGTCCCACATTAGGGTTTTCCCGCCTCCCGCTAGCGCCGCCATCGACCTGCCTCGTCTCCTGCGACCTTAGGCCGACGGAGATGCATTGGATTTCGTCCCATGCAGGTGGAAGAGCTCCTGCTTCATTTTTAGGTGTTTCTCTAGGGTTTGTATCATGATCAAGAAGACGAGGTGACGATGGCCTCCTAAAGATGGAATGAGGTTCTCGCGGGCTAGCCATGTCCCGGTGGTGTGTTTAGCATTGTCGAAGGGCGTGTGAAGGTGTATCTCCGACGGATCTCGTGGGATCCTATCAGTGCTTGTCTTTGGTAGATATGCTTGGATCCGGTCTTTGTTCATGCGTCTGTAGATTGGATCCTTCCAATCTACGCGTCTCTTCATTGACGATGGTTGTCGTTCTGGTGCGCTAGTCTCTACCATGACGATTTTCCGACTGTCTACTACAACAAGTTTTGCCTGGCTCCGGTGAGGGAGGGGCGACGATGGCGACGCACCTTCGGCTCGCTCTAGTCTTTGTAGTCGTCGCTAGGTGATCTACGGATATGGATGTAATTTCTATTGTTTCTTATGTTCTTTTGTAATGACATGATGTTTGGTGAATAGATCGATAATTTTTTTCTCAAAAAGATGTCCGTAAAACCCAACAGAAACATTATGGCTTGATATGCAAAGGAGGATGGTACGGTTTTTGTCGCGAAGGGGCCTAATGCCATATATTAAGCATCACAAATCCTTACAAACACACCCATACAAAAAATAAAAGTACATTCAAATCTTTAGGGGGCCTAAATATTCTTCCTCTTGCATCCACTGGCGGCACGCCATGAGCATAGCTTGATGCTGCCTCTGGGCTTCGCCTCGACGGAGCAAACTATTTTTGAACCCAGGAGCTTGTAGAAGCAGCAGCGGAGAAATCGTTGATGCACACTAAGAGATGCCAGTGACCGCGATCTGCGAGCATCATCACCCTAGAGAATAAAATGCCGATAAGGCCCTGTAGAAACTTTAAAGAAAATGAAAGCCGACCCCATATGATCCAGCGGAAACGCAAACTGACTGAATCCCGGAAGGTCCATCGGAGACATGGCTCCACACCCCCTCCCCGACGATAAGTACACCAACAGAACGGGGAAAGGGCGCGGGGGGGGGGGGCATTATTCCTACTCTAGAACAACAATGACGTCTTGCCGCCCAAAACGAACTCGAAGACCTTCTGAAGAAAATAAAAAAAAAACCCATGCTGCTGACAATGGGTCCGAGTCAGATGTCGATCTCGTGGCTATCAAGGACCATGCACCGACTTGCTCTTCTATGATGACCTAGCCAGGCCAGGACGCTGTTGAAGATCACCACATTGGATCACTAACGCCGTCGTGGAGCACCGCCTGACGAAGACTGCCCCTCGAGCACACATCTCCTTCGCCTCTAGCCCTCCAACTCCTGCACAAATAGGTCGTCCACAATCAAGACTTCCCCACCGCCTGCCGCACGTGCTTTGCCCGGTGACGCGCCCTGACAGCGGCGAGAGGAGGAGTAGATGAGGCGGCGCCTAGGGTTTTGCTCGTGCGTGTGGTCCTCTCTTTCCACGAAAATGCACCACGCTGCCAAACAATTAATGTTGAACACGGAGGATGATACGCTGCCAAACTAGCTTGACAGGAGATGTCGACCACACAACGGGCGTGTCCTTCCATATGAGCATCGGGTTGGATGTTGCATGATGGGTGCTCTCCGCACTAAGTTTTCTTTGTTCTTGAAATTTCAGCTACGAGGGAATGTTTGTACGGTGACCAAAATCTAGCGTACCATTTTTTTAATCGAGAAATGCGGTACCATTTTTTTGGCCATGGCAAGTAAAAAGTAATCTTTGTTTAGATGATTCTGATTTTGTTTTTGCCATTGCCGATTCCACTAAACAAAACATAGACTATAGAGCTAGTTTAGATGATAAAATGGCGTGTTGCTTACCAGAACCATGACGAGCAGAGAAAGGGACCAACACCGCAAACGAGCATCGGAAACCATGGGCTGGTTGGCAGTTATCTCGGATCACCCACCAGTCATTCAAAGCACTAGCTTGGAGAGGAATATGGTCGTGTGGGCCCAAAGTGCAGGGTCAAGAAAGCAGAAAGAAAGGACGGAGAAAAAGACTGACCCTCCACGTTCTTATCTGCAGCCGATTTGCCCCAGCTTTCGCTCCGCCCGCCGGCTGGCAGCGAACCGAATCCGGTACTGGCAGTACTCTCCGGCGCTAATCGCAATGATTTTCGCAGCAGGGGTCTTGGCTTCTTCCGCTGATCCTCACCTACAATGCCGACTATTTAGGGCCGCGCCGCGGTAGGAAGGAAGGGTGGGCACACAGACAGACTCACTGCCACTTCACCGCACCGCTCCCCCCTTTCCCCACTCTTCTCCAACCCCCGGACGGAGGTAAAGAACCCCAAAACCCTCATTTCCCCCCTCTTTCTTCCTCATTAATCGTGTGAGATCCGGGCATTTCTTCGTTGTGGCTCCTCTGCTCCCGGATCCTGC
The DNA here is from genome assembly GCA_032464435.1 of Aegilops umbellulata. NCBI lineage: Eukaryota > Viridiplantae > Streptophyta > Magnoliopsida > Poales > Poaceae > Aegilops > Aegilops umbellulata. The sequence goes on along the minus strand of CP136058.1, from coordinate 377,007,745 downwards.
TCTGCTTTTTGGCAGGGAGGGCGCGATCTTGACGGCCCGAGCGCATCGATCTTCCCCTCTGTTTTTTTGTGTTTTCTTTTTCGTTTCCCGTTCTGTGTTCTTGTTTTCCCTCTCTGCTTCTGCCTTACTCTGCTTCTTCGTTTGATGTAGTCTCTAGTCTAGTGCCGAGTCTTTGCGCGTCGTCGAGGTCCTCAACCCGCACCACCTCTCTCGCGCAATTTCCCCTTTGATTCTTTCTTCTTGTTCCGTTGCCTTTACCTTCTCTGTCTTTTTTTAGTTTTGTTTGAAAATACCCTAATGTCGAGGATGGATTTCACCCTGTTTTTCTCCACACGCTGTCTCTTTCTTGATGTCTGGTGCGACGACTCCTAGAGGTTGTTTGGATAGGTGGAATATAGGGAACCGGATCTATATAAAACAGAAAAACGGTTTCACAGACTAAAAACACGTTTGGCACTCATAACTAATCCACGGATATGCAAAACTGGATTCCTATAAACCAGGAATTTTAGGTTTGTGGAAAAACGACTAGTAGTAGTCGTTTTTTTAAAAACGCGATCTGTATATCTCTCTGGCCCGTCCTGCGATTCGTGACGCCGATCACCGACGACAACCGCGATAAGCTCTCACTCCTCTAGCCACCGGTTGTCGCTTCTACCGCATCGTCCGTCTTGGTTGTTGTGGCCGCGAGTTCAGCTCCTTGAGCATTCTCGTACATGCATCTGCAGCCGGCGCGTAGCTATATGTACATGTACGGCCGTCGTTTTGTGCGTTCTGCAGCCGGCCGATGGAATCAATCTAGAAGCTTGCTCTCAGCAACAAGCTTCTACATCTGCGTGCGCGTACAATCGTAATTTCGTGCGTTCGGCAACAGACGGATCGAATTGATCCAGCGCTCGCCTCGGCAGCTAGCTTCTACAGGCGCGTGTATGCGGCCGTCCGGCGAGATCAATGGACCTGCTCTCCTGTACTTATGTACCTCGACTGATGAGACGGGAGAATGAGAAGATCAGGAGAGATTAGTATAAATAGTCTGAATCGTTATCCTAATGAGGAACTAACAAACACACTTTCCAACCCAAACGTAGTCTTATATAAAATGGTTCTCAACAGAAAAATTAGTAAAACAGGTTTTCCTAAAAATCAGGTAAAAACTTGTTTTCTATAAACCAACGCCTAATACTTGCTATCCAAACAACCCCCTAAGTCTGGTCGTCCTCGATCTCTATCCACTGCAATTTCCTCGTAATTATATAAAAAAACTAAAAAGAATTGGAAGTTACTGCAGTTTAGTCGTTTGGACGAGAACTGTTGGTGCTTGTGCTAGTTGCTCTCAGATATCTTTTCCCTCGTTGGAGTGTAGCACCAAATCTTACATGGGCGTCTTTTCCCTAGTTTTCTCCTTGGATAATCAAGTTAACTACTTTTTCATGGGTGCTTGCTGCCGAAATTGCTCAACTTTTTGTGTGGTATGAGTAGGATCATAGAATTTTCTGCTGATTGCCTGTCAAATCAAATTACAATGATACCAAGAAACACTGTTGCAGTCTTTACTATCTTGTCAATGTCATACTAACTGTTCCTGTACGCTATTGTCTGCTGATTTGCAAAGACCTTATTTTTTTAGAGGATCAGGTTGCAAAGACCTTATAACCATTATACATCCCTGAAAATGTTTAATACTCAAAAATGCAAGTGGGGTATTAGTCAATGCTTAGGCTCATGTAGGCACTCCCTGATTGGTTCTGGTTTACGTCTGTACAACGGGATAATTGAGGATGACGCCGGCTGTAGCACGCCCTTGCTTATATATACCTCTTTCCTGCCTCATTAATCACCCCACCTTGTCATTTGAACCTATCCTGGTACGAGCCAAGCATTCTTTCTTGTCTTGCATACTTCTATTGACTGCTTTGCAGTAAACATGTTATCGAGAATTAGTTTAAGATTCGATATGTTCTATATGATGGGGTTAATATTGTTACATAGTTCTTTTGGCTTTCTTGTTTTCTGGAGTTCTAGCCAAAGCTCTTATAATTGTTGTATTATGCATGCTAGTCAGCTCTGAAGTCTTGTAATGCTTATGAACGAGTAGTTGCTATTTTTTGTGTGTGGTGGGAGTGGGACCATATAATTGTCACCAATTGCACATTAATCCATTGGAATCAATAATGATTCCAAGAAGCACAGTTGCAGTCTTTAGCATCTTACCATTGTCCAATCTACCTATTCTGTACGCAGTTGTCTCCTTTACAAATAGCCTAAGCCATTGAAAGCGATTCATATCTTCTTAAGTTAGCTCGAATGCCCAAGTGGGCGATTACTGAATTGCTTAGGATGCGTATACGTGCTGATTGGTCTCATTGGTCTCTATCCAAGTGGATACAGATAACAATGGGATAATTGAACAGGCTGTAGACCTGTAGTGCACCCTTGCTTATAAGGCACATTGCAGATGCCTGCCTTCTTTGTAAAGATCCACCCCGTTTCTAATTTGGCCCTATCCTTTTACCAGCTGAGCATTTCACTTTTGCCTTACCAATTTAAATTTCGACTCAGGCATGTTCTGTTGCATTTTTCCATTGATTGTTAGTATTGTTTTCAGGAATTGTTAGTTCTTTTGCTGTTCTGTTCTTGTGGTGTTCTACAGAAAGCTCTTATAGTTATGTATGTTCATCTCTGCAGCCTTGTAGTTTTGTACAAACGAATTAAATCATTTTGCTCAAGTAAGTTGGAGATCTCAGTTTTGTTCACCGAGAAAATGAAAATCAAGCATCAGTAAAGCTGGATTTAGAGTAAATAGCTTTCTTTGGGTATATCTCTAGGTCTATAGATGCACAACTGTTTGTTTTGTTGGTCGATATGAGCATCTTGCGACTTCTGAATGAGTTTATAAGGTGTTTAACTTTCCGCATCATACTTGTTGATTTAATAATGTGTGAAGCATTTATTGTCATGTAGTTGTTATTGGTGATTTACTTTTGGAAAAAAGAGTTAATGGTATTATGCATATCGTCATTGTAGACATCTTTCTTATTACTTTGTTGATCTTATGATATATGAAATATCCAGGTGCTAGCGGAAGTGATCGGAAGCCTGCAGTATGGGCAATCTGTGCTGCTGTGTTCAAGTTGACCAGTCCACCGTGGCCATCAGAGAGCAGTTTGGGAAGTTTGACAGTGTGCTTGAGCCAGGATGCCACTGCCTGCCTTGGATCTTTGGGAAGCGTGTAGTTGGCCATCTCACACTCAGGTTGCAGCAGCTGGATGTGCGCTGTGAAACTAAAACAAAGGTTTATCACTTTATCTTAACACCCAGTTACAAAATGGATGCTTAGATGTCTTTTATTTCTAAAGAAAATGTGCCGTCGTTTTTGTCCCAACAGAAATTTCAAAGCTTAATGTTGCATCTTATAGTAAGTCATTGTGGGCTGTAAATCACATGAATCCCTGTTTGAAGAAAACTTGCGTTTCCTGTTAGCTTCTTCTATGTAAACTGAACGGCACTGAAAGTATATAAAATTATATTGGTAGTTAGTTACTCCCTGCAACTTCTAAATTTTAGCATTTTGGTTTGCCATCTGCATATAATCCTAAAGTAACTGCCACATGATATTAAGAAACGTTCTCGTATAACTATACTTACTAATTATTAATCCTTTACTGACCTAATCAAGTATCCAAAAGGTCACATTGCCATTGATACTGTGTTCTGTATTTTCTTCTGCTATTAAGAATTATCGTGATGTTGCTGACATGTGAAGTTCTATAGGACAATGTGTTTGTCACTGTTGTTGCATCGATTCAGTACCGACCTCTGGCTGGCAAAGAAAGTGACGCATACTACAAACTGACCAACACAAGATCCCAGATTCAAGCCTATGTCTTTGATGGTAGGATTTCTTGGTATACGTGAAGATTTCTATATGTTGTTTCAGTAGCTTAGTATATTCATATCATCACTGATACAGCTGAATGTAATTTGTTCAACATATCCCACTATTCCTGTATCCACTAATTTGGGGGCACCGATTGATATCTGCAGTGATCAGGGCAAGTGTTCCAAAGCTCAACCTGGATGATGCTTTCGTGCAGAAGAACGATATAGCAAAGGCTGTGGAGGATGAACTTGAAAAGGCTATGTCGGCATATGGCTTTGAGATCGTGCAGACCCTCATTGTCGACATCGAGCCAGATGCGCATGTCAAGCAGGCGATGAATGAGATCAATGCAGGTTATTTGCTAAAGGCCTGTCCTGATGAAAGTTGGACACTTGGTACTTAAATCTGGCCTCCATCATATTACTGACATGATACTTTTGCCTTTTGCAGCTGCAAGGATGAGGGTGGCTGCAAACGAGAAGGCGGAGGCTGAGAAGATTGTCCAGATCAAGCGTGCCGAGGGTGAAGCAGAGGCCAAGTACCTGTCTGGCCTTGGTATCGCCCGCCAGCGCCAGGCCATTGTGGATGGCCTGAGGGACAGCGTCCTGGGCTTCTCAGTCAATGTGCCTGGCACCACTGCAAAGGATGTGATGGACATGGTGCTGATCACCCAGTACTTTGATACTATGAAAGAGATCGGTGCATCCTCCAAGTCCTCGGCGGTGTTCATCCCCCATGGCCCTGGTGCGGTGCGCGACATCGCCACGCAGATCCGCGACGGTCTTCTTCAAGGCCAGTCTGCCTCTGACAACTAGCAGTTGGCTTCGCCGGCATGAACTTTGAAGCTGGAGGTGGTTTGTGGTTTGCTAGCTATTGCCTAGAGTACTGTCTAATATGATGCATGCTGTATTATTATGAACTTATATGAAACCATATGTGGATCGTGGCATGCCATGCCTTAGGTTGATGTGCGGTAACAAAACCTTTAACCTTGTGTGAATGCAGGATGATATAAGTGTGTTATGAAATGTTGGTGATGAACTTGATCTAATGCTTTTGCCTTATAGTGCTGTGGTTACATATTTTTCATGGGGAAATTCTTCTGAGATGTCTTAACTGTTTTGCGAGGACTCTTTTGCGAGAGATGTTTTTCTTTTCTTGAGATTACACTTATGCTTACCATATGTTTATAGAAGAGGAGAATATGATTACAATTGGAGAAAAGTATACTTTTCGTCCCTTAACTCTTGGCCGAGTCTAAATTTGGTCCCTCAACTTTAAAACCAGACAACTTGCACCCTTAACTATTGAAACCGGACAAGATTCGTCCCTGGTCTTGGTTTTGACCGGTTTTGAAGCAGACTCACCCCGGTTTTGACCGGCGCCGACTCAAATTCGCATAGTTTTTTCAAATCCGTGATTTTTTTAAATTCACATACATTTTCATATGTTCCCACTCTTTGAAATTCGTGTACTTTATTCAAAATATTATTATTTTTAAATCTGTAAACCTTTTTGAAATTCGTGTACCTTTCTCAGTTCGTGTAATTGTTTCAAATTCGCGTAATTTTTTCAAATCCTTTACTGTTTCTAATCCATGAACTTTTCTACAATTCATGTGCTTCCAAAAATCCATGCACCTTTTCCAAGTTAGCCTATTTTTCAATATTCGTGTAATGTTTTCATGTTCGCGTACTTTTTTTGAAATTCACGAATCTTTCTACAATATTCGTGTAAACCTTTTTGAAATTCACGAATATTTTTCAACTTTGCATTTTTTTCAAATTCGCGTAATTTTATTCTAGTTCGTGTACTTTTTTCAAATTCAGATATTTTTCTACAAACCCACGTACTTTTTTCAAGTTCGCATATTTTTTTCAAATTTACGTACTTTTATTATAGTTCACGTACTTATTTAAACTCACATCTTTTTCTACAAAACTGCTTACATTTTTCAAGGTCGCATATTTTTTAAAATTCGCGTATTTTTATTCTAGTTCACGTACTTATTTAAATTCACATATTTTTCTACAAAACGCGTACATTTTTCAAGTTCACGTATTTTTTTCAAATTTGCTTACTTTTATTATAGTTCGCATACTTATTTAAATTCACATGTTTTTCTAAAAATTACTATGCGGATTTGGAAAAAGTATGTGAATTTGAAAAAAAATCGCAAACTTGAAGAAAGTGCGTGGATTTGGATAAAGTACACTGGTTTGAAATATACACAAATTTAAGAAAATGTGCAAACTCGAAAAAAGTATGTGGGTTTGGAAAAAAATATAGGAATTTGAGTCAGCTCAGTCAAAACCGGGTGAGTCGGCTGCAAAACCGGTCCAAATAGAGTCCAGGGACGAACCTTGTCCGGTTTCAATAGTTGAGGGTGCGTTTTGTACGGTTTTAAAGTTGAGGGACCAAATCTAAACTCCGTGAAGAGTTAGGGGACGAAAAATATACTTTTCTCTTACAATTGATGCCAGAACAATCACAAGCTGATTCTTAGGGCCAACACCATACCATAGATACAAAGGCTACCCTCTCACAATACTAACACCTCTTCCAAGAACCACATGCACAGCTTAAAATCAGCAATAAACCTGTTAGGGGAAATTGGAGAACACCCGAGCATTTCTTTACTTCCCGATCTCCCAACAGATGATCATGAGCAGAGAGTCAAAATCTCGCTGAGTGGTAGTTGGGCATAGGCCCCGGACATGTATCCACAAATCATGAAGCCTATTGAGTGTACTGGGCACGCCAACCATGGGAAAGAGCTCAGAAAAACATGCCCACCACACGTACCTGGCGTAGACACATTGGACGAGCAGATGGTAGCTGTGCCTTGGTCTTGTAGGCATAGGTGGCAAGGTATCTGTTTTGACGGGCAACGGCAGGAGCTCTGCCTTTTTTCATTTAAGCAAGGGGGAAATACTGTACAAGTACTGGAAGTCCAGTTACAAAGAGAAGAAAAGAGATGCCGAAAGAATTCATGGGACTACTCGCATAGAATTGGACCTTTTTCAGAAAAGGAGGACGACCCCGGCCTCTGCATCTCGACGATGCATACGGCCATTTTATTAATTATTGACATAAAATCTTGCAAAATCATACAACAGTAAGATTAAAGCCACCGATTAAGCAACAATTGTTGCTCTTCCTATCCAGTTGATGATGGGGCGCTGAAAGTCTAGGCCTAATACCAAACAGACCTTTCAGCCAAACCTAACATCTAAGACTTGAGGTACCAACCAGGACGCCTGCCGGGTATGGTCACCCACCAGTCCGGCGTGCTCCTCAACCAGGATGCCTGCCGGGTATGAGGCCGCCGCAGCCACCTGCCGCCAATCCATCTTCAGAGCTATACTGCTGCATCAACCTTGCCCGGTCTAGCTGCCGCTGACGCCACCACGACGCCAGGCATCGTCACCCTCCTGCGCGAGTCCATCTCCGCTCATCAGGCACCGAGTCTCCACTGCGCCATGCCGCCGAGATACGCCGTCATCAATGGACAAGATGAAACACCGCCCCTCCTCTTGTCCCCTCCAGCCAGCACTTGGTCCAAAACGATGCCCCCAGGAGGGAGAACGACATCGAAACGTCATCATCGTCCGATCCGGTATACCCAGATCTAGGGTTTCCCTCGGAACCTCCCGATCATGTTGATGTGACCTACAACAACGATGCCTCGAGAAGGAAACGACGTCAGAGACGCCGCCATCGTTCGCCAAGACCGCAGTCAGGCCGATTTTCACCGGAAGACGTGTCCTGATCTCATGGATGGCTAGAACCGCGCGAAGTCTCGCCATGAAGACGTATGCCGCAACTGGTACTCCGGTAGAGATCCTCCATACCCTCACCGGTCTGTCCACGCACCGTCGGCCGGCCAAGACCACGCCGCGGTGGATCTGGACAGGACGCTAGATCCGCGGCCGCCGCGACCCATCTTCAGGCAGAGCCATCCACGTTCATCCATGGAGTGCTGCCACCATCCATGCACGAAGGGGAGCCCATCGCCGCCCTGGACCGCTGCCCGCTGCCGCACAGGCTAGGGGCGCCGCCCTGCCTGCTGCCCACGGGCGCACCACAAGAGACGCCCCTGCCGCCTCAAGGGGATCCCGCTGCAGATCCGCCCGCCCTAGTGCCTTGGCACCGGGCCCGCCGCCATCGCGGACCTCGCCGGCGGCGGCAGGAGGATGGCCGAGGGAGGCTGACGGCGCTGGTTTTTTTAGCCCCCTGGCGTCGCCTAGGGAGGCGACGCGAGGGGGTATGAGGGAGGCCTTACGTCTTCCTGTTGATACTATCTTGGTCGCTGAAGCAATCACATAGAATTGGACCTACAGTGTGCAGATCGTCTCAGATCAAAGACGCTACAGTTTCAACATTTGCCTTTTTCCCCTTGAAAATCCGCATGTTTCTCTTCTTCCATAGATGCCAAACCGTGTACATTGCCATGGTAATAATCAAACACGCTTCTTTCTTCTTGATATTTCTCGAAATCTTTCTCCACCAACCAGTAATAGTGGTGCAGCGAAGGGCCAAGTCCGAGCCAAAAGGGTGAGAGGTGTTGAAGGAGAACCAAACTTCCTTGGCAAACGAGCACTTTAGCAGAAGGTGATTTATCGATTCGATCTCCTGGTCACAAAGGGAGCATAGCTCATCACGAGAACAGCCGCACGCGGCGAGTCGGTCGACAGTCCAAACTCTGTTTTGCAGAATTAACCAAAGGAAGAATTTGATCTTGCCCTCTGCTTTGACATCCCAGACCCTTTGCAACTGGGGGTTTCCAATCAGACCATAACATTGAGCAACGTAGGCTGATCGGGCCGAGTAAATAGAGTTGGCCGTAAGAGTCCAGGAGATCCTGTCTTTGGTCGGTCCAAGGGACATTGACTGAGTTTTAGTCCAGATGGTGATTAGTTGTTCAGCTTGTAACTCAGCATGGTTCGATGTAGACCTTTCATCCATCTATTATTTTGCAGCCCCTCCTTCACACATATCTTCTTTCTGTAGGCTAGCTTGAAAAAACCAGGGGCAAAAAGCTTTAGTGAGCTGTCCAGCAACCAGTTGTCACTCCAGAAGGAGATTTTCCCTCCATTACCCTGTTCCAGTTTGGTACAGGCAGCAAAAGGTTTCCGATCAACGCATCACAAGGCACAGTCAGCCCCTTCCATGGTCTACTTTTCATGTCCCATTCCGACCACAGCAATGTAACCTGAGGGCTCTGATGTATCGATTGAGGTCCTTGATTCCTAAGCCTCCATAAACCTTTGGGGAGCAAACTTTATTCCAATTTACGAGGAACTTGCTCCCACGGTCCTCCTCCTCCCCACACCATAGGAAGCTTCTTCTATAGCGATCAATTTTCTTGAGCAGCCATTTAGGGGGAGGGACGATGGTGAATAGGTAGGTTGTGAGAGCAATAAGGACCGAGTTGACCAGCTCCAATCTCCCCTTTCTGTACATAAGCTTTCCTTTCCACGGTTTCAGTCGCACATCAAATATATCCAAAAGAGGTTGCCATTCAATCTTCCGTGGACCCCTCAAGCAAAGAGGGAGGCCCAGATACTTACAGGGGAAAGATCCCTGCCTCTCACCAAAAGGAGCCAAGATGTCATGCACAACTATGTTATCACATCTGATCGGGTAAACGACACACTTGTCCAGGTTCACATTCAGTCTCGAAACCAACCCAAATACATTCAGCAAGCCCACCACTGTTTGAATCTCGTTTGCCACAGGGTCGAGAAAGAGAGCAGCATCATCAGCACAGAGACTAGTTCTCATCTTGGCAGCATGGTTAAACACTTGTGAGAGAAGCCCGTGATTAGTGGCAAGCGAAAACAGCCTCTTTAATGGCTCCTGGGCAAGGATAAATAACATAGGTGCAAGCGGATTGCCCCGACGAAGCCCTTTTCTGAGGCCGTTAAGAAAGACCCTTGAAGATGAGGAGCCAAGGATGATGGCAATGAGATCGCACCATCGGGAGCTGAAACCCAAAGCTGTTAGGGCCTCAAGGAGATAATCCCAATGAACGGAGTTGAAGGCCTCCGCAAAATCTAGCGTCAGGAATAACAAAGGCTACTTCTTCATATGTGCATACTTAACTGTATTCTAGAAAAGCGGAAAATTGTCTTGTATCAATCTTATCTTAGAGTTTTGTAGCTAAGCGGCAGGCTAACAACTTTCCAAGTATTTTAGGAATGCCGTGCATCACACTTATAGGCCTGTAATCCGAAGGCGAGGAAGAAAAGGTACTCCTGGGGATTAGAATAATATGGGCACTGTTAAGCAATGACCAGTGGTCTCAATTGAGCAACAACATTTGATTTATTGTAGCTAGTAGATCATTCTTCACCGTTTCCCAACAAGTCAGGTAGAACCCACCAATGAAGCCATCGGGTCCAGGCGCCTTTTCACTATGCAGATCATTGACAATCGTTCTCAGCTCCTCCATAGAGGCCAGCACGTCCAGGTGTGAAAGATCTCGAGAAAGCATCCCCAAGGAACTCCAATTAAAAGACACTTGGCGATTGGTTGACGCACCCAACATTCTGTTAAAGTGATCAAACAATAGCTTTTCCTTGGGTGCATGGTCAGCAACGGCCACACCAACCGTATTTGACAGGGAGAGAATTTAGTTTTCCTCCTTCTGCCATTAGCACGCAGGTGGAAAATTTGGAATTGGCATCCCCATATTTGATTTTGGTGACTCTAGATGTTTGCCTCCATTTTATGCTATCCTGCGTAGAAAGCCTAAAATCTTGTTCTTTAGTGAAGATCTGAAAATTCTCTCATCAGCAGAAAGCTCTCTCTCCTCTTGAGCAATATACAACTGAAAATTACTCATTTGCAAGAGTCTCATTGAACCCGCGACATAATCTTAGAGCATCCCGGGCAGACCCCTTATATCGTGGACCTTAAAAGTGCATTTCTAGTTTGCGGCATGCCTCGGATACAGGCCGAAAACAGCTGCGGCAGAATAAAATCTTTAAAATGAACCTATAAATTTTGAAATCAAAACTTCGCGCGAGAAATCAAACTACTAGTAGAACTACTAGCATTCATAGTTACTTGATCATCATACAAAAGTCATACATAGTCGAATTTTTACAAAGTAGATTGGAGGAGCAACGGCCACCCTAACCCTAGTGCCAAAACTTGGCTCACCGGAGCCATCCGGGTGCGGCGGCGATGTTGCAGTGGCGAAGGAGCTCAGTCCTCATCGTCAGAGCTGAGGTCAATGCAGATGTCATCCCGCGCCTTGGCTTCATGGTGCCATGCTGCCAAGCTGTCGTCGAACTCCTTCGCCTTCGTGAGCCCCTACTCAAGGAGGACTTTGTCAAGGTCGGCGTCATGTTGACGATGCTGCTTCGACTCCCCCTCCTCCCGCGCACTGCGCGCGAGGATGTCGACCTCGAAGGCGTCTGCCTCCGCAAGGGGAGGAAATCCTCTGACCCAACGATGCCACCGCCCCGCCGCTCCAACTCTGGCTCCCTCTTCATAGCGCGGAGCGGCGGGAGCTCCTTCAGCTCTTTCTTCACCGGCGTGAGCGCCTTAATGGAGCTCAATGCACTGATGGACGAGCTGCTCATGTCAGAGGACAGCAACGCTTGCCTACGACTGTACTCCTCCGTCTCACGGCGGAGGAGCGACGGCGGCGGCTGAAAGCCTTGGTTGAGGTACCTTCGGGTGCTCTGTTTCCTCACGACATTGGCGGCGGCGCACTGCTTCTGCTCGGGGGCATCGCCACCGCGGGCGCTGCGGCCCGAGGACCACATCCTACGCCACATGGTGGAGTTGGGCGGCGGATTGGAGTTGTCGGCAACGAGAAATTGAGAGGGGATATGAGGGATTGCAGCAGCTCGGGGATAGGGTTCGGTCCCGTGTATCAGCCGCGAACCCTTAGTTATACTGTGCGAGGGGGGCGGTTTCCGCTCCACTATAAAAGATTTACGGGCTGGGGCAACCATACAGGCTTTGGTCTGGCCCCAAAAAGGGCCAAACTCATATAGTCACCGGAATTTTACGGGCCATGTGGTTTTAAGGGGTTTGCTAGAGATGCTCTTAGCTGCCTAGCCCAGCACTTATGGGCCTTTGCCACTCTAGAAAGCTTGATATGCAAACTTTGACGACATTATTGGAGAGGATCGGCTTTGCCCAGGCGTTTGCCACCACAAGAGGGAAACCTTGCATGTGCACCAAGCAGCCTCAAACCTGAACCCGCAGAAATGCTTGATCTCGAGGTTCTGAAGAATCATCGGGTACTGGTCGGAGATGCTCGTTGACAGCGGGGTCAAATGGTAATGCGGGAAGTGGAGCTCCCAATCTTTTGTGCAAAGTACCCGACCAATTTTAGTGTGTACTGTGTTCTCCCTCTAGTTCGACCATGTGAATAGCCTGCTCGAAAGAGCAATCTCCGTGAGCTCTAAATCATTAATCATCTTTTTGAAACATCCCATCATCCTTAAGTTGACATTGTCATTGCTCTTTTCAGAGGCTTGGCAAATCAAGTTAAAATCACCAAGGACCTGGAGGTATGCAACTCCTCAGTTCATCCATGAATAAGATCTCTTCATCATCCAGTTAAGGGCCATAAATGACCATCAAAGACCTGGAGGAGTTGGAGGTTAAATCCACAATCATGCATGACATGAAATGAGTGCCCGAGGCCAAATGATTGAGGGTGGTGGAGAACTCTTGCGCCACAACAACTATAATACCACCACGAGAACCAACTACCTCCTTTGCAATAAATTTGTCCGAGAAGTTGCTGCCCAGGCACTCAGCTACAATGAATTTGTCCACCGCCGCCAATTTGGTCTCTTGAAGACAAACTATATTATAGGCAGAGCTACTGATCAAATTGTGAACTGACCGTCTATGCGCTGGGCTATTAAGCCCCCTTACATTCCAGTTTAAGACTTTTGGATCCATAAGCAAACAATTCGCGTGCAACAAACCAAACAGACTGGCTGAGACAGCTGGAAATGACACACTCGCAGCATCAGCAAACTCACTTTCAATATAGCTAACCACAACAACGAACAGAGGGAGCATCTAGGGAAACACAACACATCAACCCATCCTAACTAACAGCAGATACACATAGGCAGCAGTAGACAAAGGACTCAAGGAAGTACGAAGACACTAATCAGACCAACCCACCCACCAATCAAAGGGAAAGCAACTAACATAGGGAAACTAAAGCACTCAGGGGGATGAACCATCAGAGATCATCATCGGGCCACCTCCAGGCTCCCCACTCCCTCCTTGCGGGCCAGAGCCAAAACATCCAGCAGAGCCGAAACAACCCCCATGAGCATGGGAGTGAGAGGTTTCTTGTACATCTCTACATACCTCTTCATTCCTTCTTCCTTAGACACCGAATCCTCGATGGAGATGTCATTCTTCTTCAAGAGTACCAACTTGACCTTGTCCATCATAGCCATCCCCGCCGATGGCTTTGCAGCCAGCCTCCCGCTATGGCGGATAAGGGAAGTTGGGTTGTCTGAAGCAGATTATGGTGGCGGCCGGATGATCGCGGTAGACGATGGCGCCGGAGGAGGGGAATGGAGTAGAGGTGCGGCAATGGGGGAAAGGAAGAGGGAGGCGAATGGGGCCAGCATCTCCGATCCCATCGAACCACTGCCAATAATATCAAACAGGCCTGCCCATCCCATGAAAGGACCACCACTACAAAAAATATAAACTTTCGTGATGATACATGTTTGTCACAGTAGGTCGCATTTTCTGTCATGCATGTACATCCATGACAAATTTATGACAGAATCAAGATAGTCATAACTGTGCTGTCATAGAAGTGCTTTCGTCAAGGGTGACCGGCACGTGGCATCCACCGTAATGGAACGCCGTTAAGCTATCGGGTCGGGTTTTGGATCCGATAACCCGTTAACAGCCCTGACCAATGGGAAATTTCCACGTGTAAAATTCTTATTGGCCGGACGAAACACGTGTCAGCTCGTCAGTGGGTCAGATAGGCGCCTATGATACGTCGACACGTGGCACGGCCCAACAGAGGCCCATTCCTGTGAAAAGGCCGACCCGTTTGACTTGGTCAAAAGGTGGCGGGCCAACCCATGGAAAGCCTGTTAACGGCCTGTTCGCATATAGCCCATTTACAGCCTGCTAACCCAAGGCCCATTACGCCCTATTCAAATTAGGCCCAGTAGCGTCATTTGGGCCATCCAATATGATTCCAGCCCGTTTTCACTTATGGCCCATGTATGGCCCATGACGTCTTTCGGCCCATATGAGGCCCTATGTAACTCTTGGCCTATTAACGACCCGTGGTGAAACTGGCCCGTAATGAACAGTGTATCACTTTACACCCATTAACAGCCCGTGGTGAAACTGGCCTGTAATGAACAGTGTATCACTTTACACCCATTAATGGCCCGTGGTGAAACTGGCCCGTAATGAACAGTGTATCACTTTACACCCATTAACGGCCCGTTATTCCGTTGGGCTGTTTCCAGCCCATGTTATCTTTCGGCCTTCTCAGAGCCCATTTATTCTTGGGGTCATTTCCAGCATTCGTTTAGTTACGGCCCGTTATTGTCATTTTCTGCTTGTGGGCCAAATTGAGCCCGTGGTTACAGTCGGCCCGTTTGTGGTCCGTTAATACGTTGGGCCGATTTCATAGCGTCATCAAATATGGCCTATTAAAGATGGCCCGTTATGGTCGGCCCATGAACGGACGATTTCAACTCTAGCCCGTTTACGACCATAATGCGGTCTGTTTGGCCCATGTTTGGCCAATTGATTATACGGCCCGTATAAGGCCCATTGATAATACGGCCCGCAGAAGGCCCATTGTTTCTACGACCCGTAGAAGGCCCATTGTTTCTACGGCCCGTAGAAGGCCCACTGTCTACGGCCAGTAGGAGGCCCAGTGTCACTACAGTAAATATTAGCCCATGGTTATTGCGGCCTAGTTTTAAAAAATAGGTTATTGCAGCCACTAGCTAACTGCGGAAAAAGAACTGCAATGACTACAAGCAAACAAATAAACAAGACAACAAGGAAATAAATAAGCAAGCAACTAACGCTAGGCTATCACGGCTATTACACATATTACATCCACTGGGCATCAAAGTTCTCCACCAGTGCAAATATAGGGAACAAAGCAGCATATCATATACACTGGTTTTCAAAGTTGGCGACCAGCGCAAATAAACGCCGCAGCAAAACAAATCCAGAACTGAAACCACTTCAGAAGATCTCAAGGAACAATATCCTGGGTACCCATAATGCTGGCAAGATGCTTAGCAAGCTTATTAACTTTCTCTTGTTTGGCGCTTAAATCCTCCAGCAATTGCTGTTGCACCAGAAAATATGCATCTGAATTCTGTAGGGACTTCCTCAGTCCTTCATCTTCCTGTCGCAGCACATCTGATCGATGTCTTTCAACTTGAAGTTGAGACTCAAGAAGATGAACTGATTTAGGCAGCAAGTTCGAAGAGCTTGTGCCAGCAGTAGTGGCCAGTAACTCGAACACTACATCAAGACAGGACTTTTGGGTTCCCTCACTGTCGTCAAGATAGTTTTTATCAGCTTTCTTGGAGATCAACAGGGATGTCTCACTATCTTGAACCTTATCTGCATTACTTCCTCTACCATTGGATAACGCGGTACTGTTCTCCAATATTTTGTCCGCATTCTAAAAGAGAAACAAGCAGACACATCACATGTTTACCATGTTGTATATGAAACTCATTTTGGTAAATGAGTTCAGTAGTAAAGTGGACAGGATAACAGCATGAAACAAACATATATCTATGTACCATGGTCACTTTATGGTCTATATCATTCTATTTTTTGTTGCCAAATCAAGATAGAGACACAGTTCAAATAATATTTGTTCAAGACAAAGCAGAATAGACAGAATATAAGTGTGGGTAACTATAGAGCAATAACAACACTTGTAATGTGCATGACATGAGAACATAACTGTTTATTCAATTGAAACTGAAATCAACATAGAGCAGGTTACAACAGCAAACCACTTAAAGAAACAGGTTTAAAACATACCTGTTGCGCCATTGGAGTTTCAGTTACATCCTTCAAATTTGAAAATAGTTGGTATGAGTAAATACAGTCATGCAAGAGCAAAGGAGTATGAACCATAGCTACAGAACCTGACCTGAGAACAAATCTTCTTCTCCTTTAAGCATTGAGTTGGGATTCAGAGTGGTGGTCCTCGTGCTTTGGGCACTGCAGTTCCCTTACTAACTGCTCGTGTTTGGGTGCTCTGTGGTGGAGACGGTGTTGTGTCAACTGGAACTGGGTTAACTATCTGCCGGGGTTGGGGTTAGAAGGGGTGTAGCTGGTTCTCTGTCCAACTGGGTAGGGGTACAATCTGCGAGAGTCTGGGTTATGTGTGGTGGATCTGGTCCTTGGGCAAGTACAACCGTGGTTCTATCTGCATCAACTGGTAGCACTATCTTTTCTGAAGACCGTGTTGTTACTCCTTTAGATACTGCCATCATGCTCTCCAATTGGAATGGCTGATAAACAAGAAAAGTAATTGAAAGTATGGAGATTGTATGATAGACAGGTGCAATGGATAGTGGGGAATAAAAGAGGGCATGAAATAATTCATATTTATGTTGTCTAACCAAACAGGATAGCATGACACAATTTCACATATATGATGGCTAACTAAACAGGATAGCATGACACAATTTCACATTATGATGGCTAACTAAAAAAGATGGAAAGACATAGTTCAAAATATGAGACTATGTAAGCAGGATGACATGACATAACTATATAATGTGCTTATTAAATAGGCTGTGTCGTGGTTTTGTCACGGCAGATGTCCTCATGAAAGGACTTAGTCGTGGAGCCATCACTACGGGTTAGCTTGAAGGGGTTAAAGCGGACACAGGGACGCAAGAGAGTTTATACTAGTTCGGCCCCTTCGGTGAAGGTAAAAGCCTACGTCTAGTTGTGATGGAATTGATGGGGTTTCGATGACTAGGGAGCAAACAAGCTTCGCCTAGGTCTCGAGTTGTTGTCTGTTCTCCTTGAACCGCCGCCGGGTCGTCCCCTTATATACATGGGTGATGCCCGTCGGTTTACAGAGTCCCGACACCGGCTCATAGGTGTGTCCGGTTCAGTCTCCACTATTCCTAACTTACAACACAAGTTCATACCGACATCGGTTTACGGTTGCAGGCCTTAAACCGATTATGGGCCTTTAGCCCTCATCTGCCTTTATGGGCTTTAACATACTCAACTACTGATGAAGTTAACCCGGCCTATCTTAGCTGGTTTACGCCCAGTAGTAATATCCCCAACATTAGGCCCCAGATTGATTTGAACAGGTTCATGTCAATCCTTAGCAAAAAACTTCATCTTCAACATCTTCCTGTATTTGGTGAACCGTTGTGACGTCATCTTCTCTGATCGTTGTAAACCGGCGTGACGTCATCTGTCATAAAGAAACTATCCATGATACCTTCTTGTTTAATAGATCTGCGACAATCGAGGCGACAACTCCATTTCCAAAGTTGCGGCCCCTTGATTTTCGCGCCTCACACATGTCCCTTGCTTTATAAATAGGACCGAAGGGTCATTTCTTTTTCCCCTTCGTGCCCTTCTGCTTCGTCTTCCTTGCGCCGACCAGCTTCAAAGCTCCGCTGCCGCCGTCAACTTTTGCTCCAACCTTGGCCACTGCATCACCCTGAGCGCACCAGAGCATCGCGGCGACCTTCCGCTTCTTCCTCAGCTCCGGTAAGTCTTCTATCCTTTCCACCACAGATCTGTTCTAGGGTTTCCAAGTTCTTCAGTGTTCATCGTCTGCTTTTTGTTTATACGATAGATCTTAGATGAATCTGCAAATCTTTGCTCTGTGTAGTGGTAGTTGTTTAACCTCCGTCTTTACTTATGCCTCTCAAGACCATAGATCTACCTGTACCTTTGCTCACTGATTCAGTACTGCTCTTTTTTGGACCTTGAATATATCTCTTTTCTGAACACGTTCCAGATTCAAAACTGTAGTATAACCTTGTGAAATATGTTTCTGCGTACTTACTCATCTGCAATATTGACTTTTCAATGTTGAACCTGGCGGTTTAACTTTGTAGAAAAAATTGACAAACCGGTATATACCATTAGTCCCCTTGTTGAACCGCCAGAATCCTTTAGCAGAGCACTGTCGCTTCGTAAAACTCTGGTTTATAAATGACTGCCTCCGGTTTAGCAAAGTATGTATCAGCATATACCTTTCCAACATGTTCTTGAACCGGTAATTATTGTTTTGTAGATCTTGCCATGGCTAAACAAGCATATGAGTGCAATTGGGTCCCTTCTCGAGTGACCAAAATTCAACTGAACAATTTGGTTAGAACTGGCGCTTTAAGTAAGCAAGATGTCATTCACCGGAGGGTCCCTGGCATGGAATGTCCTCCAAAACCTCGAGAAGGGGAAGTTGTAGTTTTTGCTGATCACCTAGCCCGGGGCTTCAATCCTCCCGGTTCAAAGTTTTATCGAGATGTCCTAGTCAACTTCCAACTGCGTCCACAAGATACGGGTCCGAACTCTATAACCAACATCTGTCATTTCCAAGTATTCTGTGAGGTGTACCTTCAAGAAGAACCTACCGTAGAGTTATTCCATGATTGCTTTCACCTGAACCGCCGTACTGAGTTCACAGACGGACCCAATACAGAGCTGGGCGGTATGGCAATCCAAAAGAGGAAGGAAGTCACCTTCCCTCACGCCAAACTTCACAGCCACCCCAAAGAGTGGAACCAAACATGGTTTTACTGCAAAGACACTTCTCCTGAAGAAGAAAATCCTTTGCCGGGTTATCGTCTGGAACGTCTGAGCAATACACACCCTTTCCCACAGAGGCTGACTGCTAAGGAAAGACTCAAGTATTCTCCTCAATTATCCAAGCTGAGGGCCTTCATGGCAAACGGTTTGACCGGGGTTGACTTTGCTCACTGCTGGATATCTTGGAGCATACTACCCCTTAGCCAGCGCCCCGGTTTGATGTGCGAATATACCGGAGACGTAAAAGATCCTCAACAACACATTGATATCCAGCTCACAGATGACGAAGTTACTGAAGCTGTGAAAAAGATATTGAATGAACCGGAAGCTGTCTATGCTCAAACCGGCCTTCCTCCTTTCTATGCTCTTAACAAACCGCCAGCTGTAAGATTCATACCTTATACTTTTACTGAATCTGCTTTTGTTTGAAATATCCTCTAACAATGTTAATATCTTTAAAACAGGGCAATGATCTGTTTTGGAGCAAGAAGCCTCCGCAAGAGAAACCCGAGAAGCCAACTCGGCCGAAAACCAGAGTTGTAAAGAAACTTGCCAATAGAAAAAGAACCACTGCATCTTCCGACCCACCTTCTGATGATGATGTGGGTAACCCGGATTTTGAGGTAGATCTTGACTCACTTGGTTTATATTTCGTACGTCTTATTGATGATGATTATTGTCAGGATGACACTGAAGTCAGTCATCCTGATGCTGTAGAGGTAATCGCTCTTTCTTCTGATTCAAACCCTTTGCCTTCACAAAAAACCCGTCGGGCAAACCGGAAAGTTAAATTTTCTCATCCTCTTGCTTATTTGGACCCACACTTTCTTGTGAAGACACAACAGCACGAAGCTCGCCGCACAACCCGGCACAGCGGCCAGGTAGTTACCTCCGCCGGTTTACCGAACAGCCTGGTTCGGAAACGCCGTTCAGAGGTCTCTAATTCTCTTGTCAATGGTTGCCCTAAAGCTGGTTGTTTTCGTCAACCTCTTAATCCGTCTGACTCCGATTATCACAGCACTTCTCATTCATCCTCCGGTGAGTCGTCAGCCACCCAACTTCCACCACTTAAAACGGTGCTTGGGTAAGTTATATTCCATCTTGTATCTTTGATATATTACTTCAAACAGCAAACTGTCTTGACCCTTCTTAATCTTCTTTTTCAGGGCCAAACCCAGACCAAGCAAGAAAGCTCGCATGAAGAACACGACAGAGGAGAATGCCACTGTTGAACCAGATGAAATCCCAGATCCTGAAGAAGCCAATCGTGATGACGTGCTGAACGACCCACCACCGCAAGACCATGACATTGTCGCTGAAGAGGCAAATGTTGATACCACAGGCCCTACTGATCAACCAATGAGCCCTGTCCGGATTGACAAAACAGCTAGTCCGTCAAAGAATACTGACAAACCGGCGACCCCAGTATGAACTGGTGAAGAAAAAGATGATGAGGTCCTTATCACTGGCATTGGTCGTACCGAGCCAAGTAATCTTGTCACTTTGTCCAGGCACACTGCCAAAGATGAATTTACTGCAATTGGTAAAGGCAAGTGGAATGCCGATTTGGCGACCTACGCTGCTCTGAACGCCCAAGACCTCCATTCCGGCTATCTGAACCGGCTATACACCAGCCGTGATTATGAAGCCGGTCTGGTTAATATGATGAAGGACAAGTATGAGGTAACTTCTTATATCCTTCTCTTCTTGTACATTGTAATATGTCAACTCCCATAGCCCCCAAGTGACGGTTTTAAGATATCAACTTAAACCGGGACTTTCCAATGTAATTTTAACTCATCTGTACTTTGCTGATGTAGCCCCCAAGTGTCGGTTCAACTGCATGCAGTTAAACCGGGAATTTTTAGATCATAAGAATTCCAGTATCAATAGTCATTGAGCAAATAGCCATTAGCCCCCAAGTGCCAAGTTGAATACTTGTATTGAGCTTGGGACTTTATGGAATTTGTATGATGAAGAGCAAATAAGCATTAGCCCCCAAGTGCCAAGTTGAATACTTGTATTGAGCTTGGGACTTTATGGAATTTGTATGATGAAGAGCGAATATGCATTAGCCCCCAAGTACCAAGGGCATAACTTGTTATGTGGTTGGTACTTCAAATCTGTATTGTTACTTTCATCATATAATCATCTGTATGCAGGCTGAGCTGAGCAAAAGAGAAAGCCAAACCGCCGACATGCAAGAAAATCTGAAGTCCTAACAAGTCGAAACCTCTAAGGCAAAAGAGGAATTAACCATGCTTTAAGCGTCATGGAGAAATTGAAGGAAGGCTTCAACAAAGAGCGGGCGGATTGGGACACTGAGAAAGCCGCTTTAACTCAAAGGGCAGAGAAGGCCGAGGCCGCTCTCAAACCGGTGGTTGACGAGCTAACCAGTGTGAAGCGCCAGGTTCATACCATGACTGCTGCTATCTTTGGTAAGCCTTCTTGATTTCTGAAGTAACTAGGTCTTCTCATGTAACTGCCGATTTATTACCCCTTGCCATGATACAGGAACACGCATTGGTCACTTGGGATCAGATGTGCGGAAGAAATTGAAAGCCGCTTATACATTGATAGAACAATTGTATACTGGTGCTCAACGGATCATCTTCACTGCTTCCCACAACAACCCGCCGTCCACTTTAATCCAGGACACTATTAAAAGGTTGTCTATGCTTCCTGCCTGGGTTGAAGAGCTGAAGAAATCTGCTGCTAGAACCGGCGCTATAAACGCCTTAATCCGGGCAAAAGCGTGGGTGCCGGATTTTGATCCTGTTGAAGCGGCCCAAGGCTACCCCAGCTTGAAGGAAGACGGGACAGAGTTTAGTGAAGAGGATCTCCAAGCTATAAGCCGGGCGGTGCGCCCTCTGGCTTTTCAATTGGTTGAAGAGGCAGATTTGTCCCACTATCAAGCCCAATATGATGATCAAAACAAACGAGTGGCTGCACCAATTCCTAAAGCGGAAAACCTTATACCTCCAATCCGTAAGCATACTTACGCCCCTGACACTGAACCGTCATTGTTGATCAGTGATGAAGCTGTTTTTCAAGCGTTAACTGGAATTGACTGGGCAACTGTTGATTTCCAGCCACTGGGTAGGGAGGCAGAGGCTGAAGCGGCGCGAGATGACCCGCAACCATCAGGTCAAGCTGATGACCAAGCATGAACCAGAAGCCGGTTTAAATCACTGCACGTTTGTGCTATGCAGAAAACAATGATCTTATTTGGGCACCGTGTTGCCTTGTAATAGGCTAGCTGATACACTTGGTTTTGATATGCCATCGTGCATATTTATTACAACTGATGCTTCCTTTGAACTATCAATCTTCAAACTGTTTTCTGTAGCTAAAAAACTTAAAGCGCCGCCGCGGTTTATTGCCAAGCGGGTCATGATATCTATGTATGTGAAACCAAAGATAATAGCGTAGATTTAAGCATATGATCAAATATTGAGATACATAATACCTGCCATCGTTGGGCATGAAGTTGGCTTGGCCAATCTTGAAGCGGAGTTTAATAAACTCACACTGTTGGAGGAGAAAGCAGATCCTGTTTATATAAGGCCGGTTTACAATGTAAACCATTCCGGGTTATGATCAACACCAGTTTCACTCCATAATAGGATGGCAAGAAAAAATCAAACTGGGCAGATAGTCTCCGGATTTAGATTTTACCGTGTTCCGCCAATTTGTAATTGACAGTTGAACCAGAGTAATAATGTTGGTAAAACGCAACAAAGAAAAATATTATACCAAAAGCCAAAACAGAAAGCAAAGGCAAAAATAAAACCATTGCAAATAAGGCTTTGAGACGATCAAGTGGCATTACCATGGTCGGACAAGACCATGCCCCCAAAAAGGCGTAGCTATGGTTCAAGTCAGCCAGGTCCCCAAATGATTCATTGGCATTACGTCGATCAAGAGGTATAGCGATGGTTCGGGTTCGACCAAAGCCCCCAAGTGATGCTGTGGCACTAGGCCGATCAAGAGGCGTGACTATGGTTCAGACATGACCAAGTCCCCAAGTGATGCTGTGGCTTTCGCCTACCAAATGGCGTTGCTATGGTTCGGACACGACCAAGCCCCCAAGTGATATGATATAAAGCTTTGAGAAGCTAACTCAAGGGGTAAACCGGAGGCCGCTTTAAGACAGAAACTCCGTGTAACCACACATGATGTAAAAAGAAACATATACCCCGCTTTAGCTGAGGTTCCGGTGTATTGCATTGATCATAATATATACATTGTCATAATATGTACATAAGTAGAGCCTATGGCTCAAGTATAGTAAGGCCAAAGATGAGCAATATTCCACGACCGGTTGGTCTCCTCCTCCGATTTACGTGAGTCTTTGTGCTCTTGAACATCAATGAGGTAGTATGACCCGTTGTGTAGATTCTTGTTGACCACAAAGGGTCCCTCCCAAGGTGGGGATAACTTGTGCATGTCTGTCTGATCTTGGATGAGCCGAAGTACCAAATCTCCTTCTTGAAAGGTTCTGGTTCTAACTCGGCGACTGTGATAGCGACGGAGATCTTGCTGATAAATCGCCGAACGGGCAGCCGCTATGTCACGTTCCTCGTCCAACAGGTCCAGAGCGTCCTGTCGTGCTTCCTCATTGTCCGCTTCAACATATGCCGCTACACGAGGTGAATCATGACAGATGTCACTGGGGAGAACGGCCTCCACTCCATAAACCATGAAGAACGGTGTGTATCATGTCGATCTGTTGGGTGTGGTGTTGATGCTCCATAGTACAGATGGTAACTCCTCAACCCAACAACCTGGCGTCCGTTGCAAAGGAACCATAAGCCGGGGCTTGATGCCTCGCAAGATCTCTTGATTAGCCCTCTCTGCTTGGCCATTGGACTATGGGTGAGCCACTGACGAAACGTCAAGCCGGATGTGCTCACGTTGACAGAACTCCTTCATAGCACCCTTGGACAGGTTGGTACCATTATCGGTGATGATGTTGTGTGGAAAGCCAAACCGTAAGATCACCTTCTTGATGAATTGAACCACCGTGGCTGCGTCACACTTGCTAACAGGCTCCGCCTCCACCCACTTTGTGAACTTGTCAACTGCCACCAAGAGATGGGTTCTCTTGTCCTTAGACCTTTTGAAAGGTCCAACCATATCCAGCCCCCAAGTTGCGAACGGCCAAGTAATTGGAATCATCCTCAATTCTTCAGACGGCACATGAGCACGTCTTGAGAACTTCTGACAGCCATCACATCGTCTGACCAGGTCCTCCGCATCAGCATGAGCAGTCAGCCAATAAAAGCTGTGGTGGAATGCCTTAGCCACCAGAGACTTTGAACTGGCGTGGTGACCACAATCTCCTTCGTGGATCTCACGCAAAATTTCACAGCCTTCCTCAGGAGATACACAATGTTAAAACGCCCCTGAAACACTGCAATGATGCAACTAGCCATTGATAATAGTCATGGATTTGGATCGCCGGATTATCTGCTGGCCAGAGTCTCATCCTCTGGTAACTCGCCCCGGTTCATGTACGCAAGGTAAGGAACCGTCCAGTCAGGGATGACATAAAGAGCTGCCACCGATTGGGCCTCCAGATCAGGAATAGCCAAATCCTCTTCACCAGGGAGCTTGACAGACGGATTATGCAGAACATCTAAGAAGACATTAGGCGGAACCGGTTTACGTTGAGAACCCAACCGGCTCAAAGCGTCCGCCGCTTCGTTCTTTCGTCGGTCCACGTGATCCAACTGATAACCTTTGAAGTAGCCTGCAACAATATCCACCTTACGACGGTATGCTGCCATGAGCGGATCCTTGGAATCCCAAGTGCCAGATACTTGTTGAGCTACCAGGTCCGAGTCACCGAAGCACTTAACTCGGCTCAGATTCATCTCCTTAGCCATCCGGAGACCATGGAGTAAAGCTTCATACTCAGCTGCATTGTTAGTACAAGGGAACATTAAACGGAGAACGTAACAGAACTTATCACCTCGTGGGGAAGTTAACACGACTCCAGCCCCCGAGCCCTCCAATTGCCTGGACCCATCAAAATGAATAGTCCAATAGGTGTGATCCGGCTTTTCTTCAGGTGCTTGCAGTTCCGTCCAATCATTGATGAAATCCACAAGTGCTTGAGACTTGACTGCCGTCCGGGGTACGTATTTGAACCCGTGAGGCCCAAGTTCTATAGCCCACTTGGCAATCCGGGCAGTTTCCTCCCTGTTATGGATTATATCTCCCAAAGGAGCAGAGCTGACCACTGTAATGGGATGACCTTGGAAGTATTGCCTAAGCTTCCGGCTTGCCATGAAGACTCCATATACCAGCTTCTGCCAATGCGGGTACCTTTGCTTGGACTCAATAAGCACCTCGCTGATATAGTAAACCGGACGCTGAACCGAATATTCCTTGCCTGCCTCCTTGCGCTCCACCATAATAGCTACGCTGACTGCACGAGCATTAGCTGCCACATATAGTAGCAACGGTTCCTTGTCAATTGGAGCAGCAAGAACAGGCGGATTGGCTAGCTACCACTTTAAATCCTCAAACGCTTCATCAGCAGCAGAACTCCAGACGAATTGATCCGTCTTCTTCAGCATCTGATACAAAGGAATCGCCTTCTCACCAAGGCGGCTGATAAACCGGCTCAACGCGGCAATCCGGCCTGCCATGCGTTGAACGTCATTGATACACTTTGGTTTAGCCAGGGAGGTGATAGCTGTGATCTTCTCCGGATTAGCCTCAATTCCCCTGTTGGACACCAGAAAACCCAGTAACTTGCCTGCCGGTACACCAAAAACGCACTTGGCCGGGTTGAGTATCATCTTATATGTCCGCAGGTTATCAAAGGTTTCCTTCAAATCGTCAACCAGAGTTTCCTTCTTCCTTGACTTAACCACAATATCATCTACATAGGCATGCACATTACGCCCGATTTGCTTATGAAGGCAATTCTGCACACATCATTGGTAGGTCGCCTGGGCACTCTTGAGCCCAAAGGGCATAGATACATAGCAGAAGGCTCCAAAGGGAGTTATAAATGCCATCTTCTCCTGGTCCTTAACTGCCATCTTGATCTGATGATAACCAGAATATGCATCCAGGAAAATCAAACGCTCGCAACCTGCCGTAGCATCAATAATTTGATCAATACGTGGGAGGGCAAAAGAATCTGCTGGACAAGCTTTGTTGAGGTCTGTGTAATCCACACACATACGCCAGGTGCCGTTTTTCTTAAGAACCAGCACCGGATTAGCTAACCATTCAGGATGGAAAACTTCAATGATGAATCCAGCTGCTAAGAGCCTGGCTACTTCCTATCTAATAGATTTGCGTCTTTCTTCGTTGAACCGGCGGAGAAACTGCTTCACCGGTTTGTACTTGGGATCAATATTAAGAGTGTGCTCAGTAGTTCCCTCGGTACACCCGACATGTCAGAAGGCTTCCATGCAAAGATGTCCTGGTTCTCACGGATGAACTCGATGAGCGCGCTTTCCTATTTCGGATCCAAGTTTGCACTAATACTGAACTGCCTGGAAGATTCGCCAGGTACGAAGTCAACAAGCTTAGTCTCCGCAGCCGATTTGAACTTCAGGGCCGGATCATGCTCCGTAGTTGGCTTTTTCAACGGAGTCATGTCTGCCGGATCAACATTATCTTTGTAGAACTTCAACTCCTCCGTGGCACAAACTGACTCAGCATAGGCCGCATCACCTTCTTCGCATTCCAAAGCGATCTTGCGGCTTCCATGAACAGTTATCGTTCCCTTGTGACCCGGCATCTTGAGCTGTAAATAGACATAGTAGGGTCGTGCCATGAATTTAGCGTAAGCCGGCCGTCCAAACAGGGCGTGATATGGACTTTGAATTTTCACCACCTCAAAGGTCAATATTTCTGATCTGGAGTCATAATCATCCCCAAAGGCCACTTCCATAGCTATCTTACCAACAGGATGTGCCGATTTACCAGGTACCACACCGTGGAACACCGTATTGGACGGTTTAAGATTTTTATCTGTTAACCCCATACGGCGGAAGGTCACATAGTATAGGATGTTAATACTGCTCCCTCCATCCATGAGTACCTTGGTGAACTTATAACCTCCCACCTGAGGCGCCACCACCAATGCTAGCTGACCTGGATTGTCAACCCGGGGAGGATGATCATCTCTGCTCCACACAATTGACTGCTCAGACCAGCGTAAGTATCGGGGCACTGCCGGTTCAACAGAGTTTACTGCCCGCTTATGAACCTTTCGGTCACGCTTGTCCAAACTAGCGGTGAAAACATGATATTGCCCACTATTTAACTGCTTCGGGTGGCTCTGATAACCCGTCTGCTGCTGCTGGTTGTAACCACCCTGGCCGTTTTGATTACCTTGGTTGTTTTGTCCACCCTGATTGCCATTGAAGCCTGAACTGGAATTTCCTCCGCCGTGACCCGGCCCGTGAGATCCGGATGCTGAACCGCCACCTGATCCATGATCATACCGGAAAGTGTTAGAATTCTTGAACTCTTGCATGATGTAGCAATCCTTCCAAAGGTGGTTGGCCGGCATCTCCTTTGTTCCATGTTTTGAACAGGGCTGGTTTAATAGGCAGGTCAAGCGGTCCGGGTTGGGATTGGGCGCTCCGTGTCGGTGGGAAACGACACCTATGGGATCACGGGAATCCCTTTCTGTGGTTGCAGGGCGCGGGGGTCGTGAGAAGAGCGGATCAAGCAGGCAGTACACGATTCCTTTACCCAGGTTCGGGCCGCGAAGATGCGTAACACCCTACTCCTGCTTTGGTGGATTATATGCTTGTGTTCTTGAGCTAGCTATGGGGCGTGAGGAGCTCCAAAAAGCCGAATCCTCTTCCTGGTCGCCTGGGGCCTCCTTTTATAGGGAAAGGGGCTGCCACAGTGGCACACAGGAGGTGGAAAGGGCACAGTGATGCGAGGTTATCCCTTGTATTACATGACAAGGCGCATTTAATGCGCCTTGCTTAGGTGTCCCTGCTTTATCGGGGGCGGGGAGAGCCCCGTCTCGTCCGTCGCCGCTCTCTCCTGTGTCGACACGCGCCCTGGCCAGCGGTGCCTGCGATGCCATGTAGGCGGGCAGGCAGCTGAGGTGGCGCGGCGGTAGGTCTCCACGAGGATCTGCATGCCACCACGCAGGTGCCTGCCCAGCTGGTTGGGTCGGCAGCTGCATGTGAACGATGGTGGAGGCGCGACTGGTGCGGGTCCGAAGGTGGCCCCATGGGTGTCCTCGGCAAGGGCCTTGCCGCGGCCCTGGCAAGGGTCTTGCCGGGGTCCTGACAAGGGTCTTGCCGTGGCGCTTGCTGCCATCCCCGGCAAGGCTCTTGCCGGGGGCCTTGTGGTTTTCCTTGGCTGGGATCCCGCCAAGGACCGTCATCTTCTAAAGTGTGCATCTGGTCTTGAATGTCTTCACAAAGATCTGCATACCACCACGGGGATGCCTCCCGAATCCTTGCCCCATGGGGGCAGTGGACTCAAGGGTGACCCGCTCCGTAGGTGTGGGGCGAGGCTGCCACGGCAAGGGTCTTGCCGGGTTTGCTAAAGCCGCCTCCCGGCAAGGATCTTGCCGGGGGGGCTGCTTCGTCCCCTTTGCTCTCTGTGGCCTTGGTCTTGGCGTCGTTCTGCTTCTCTTTGGCTTCGGCCTTACCTTGGTTCTACCTCCCTTGCCGGGCTTGGTGCAGCGGCGCCTGTGGCTCAGACTGCCCGTGCACTGTCATAGGGGTACAAAAAGTCTACCCCCACTTTTTGTACACGGACAGGTGCCCCTGGGCCTGGGCCACACATGAGCACAACGCGTTGTTGGGCCAGGCCCAAGAACGGTGCGCGGGCAGGCAGGGCGGTTTCTTACGCGGTAAGTTCCTTCGCGCGCTGCGCCTCCCACGCTTCCCGCGCGTGGCGCGTCGTGGGGAGGCGTGCGTGACGTGGGCGGCATGCGTGAGGCTGATCTCTGCACGCATGCGTCACGTCGTAGTAAAAGGGGGCGGCTCGCGCCTTCCCCATAAACGGAGGGAGGCGTGGAGGTGCGGCCCATTTACTGGACGGGGTCGAGGCGTGGTCTTTCAGGGCGCCCACCCTCTTTAATCACAGGGCGGGGAGAAGTCACCTCACCCGTCGCTTCGGTCCTGCATGTTCGCCACGCGGCGCTCATGCGCCTGGGGTGGCAGTTGGTGAAGGTAGGAACCCGGGCCGTCGCGAGATGGGGCGGTGGACCGGCCCCGGTCTCCTGCGCCATTCATGTCTTTATTGGCGGAACGGGGCAGTCGAGCCCCCACCCTGCTCCTTTATAAAGAGCGCGCGGGGGGGGGGGGGGGGTTGGTGCCCTGCATTCCTCCATCTCACTTCTTCAGCTTCTGCTCCCCTCCCTCTCATTTGCCATGGAGAAAGGGAACCCTGGTCCTTCGACGGTGGCGACGAGGGTCGCCGCTCGACAACGCGTCCCTCCTCCTCCTGCACCTGCGGCGGTAGAGCCAGCCGCGAGGAGAAGGGGGAGAGGGCGAGGCCGTGGGCGAGGCCGAGGCGCTCGGGGAAGAGGAGGACGGGACGGCGCGCCGGCTTCGCCTCCGCCAGCAGTTCCTTTCCCCATGGAGGGCCACGTTGGGGACGACCCTTGCGAGTTCTTCATCAGGCTGCGGCGGCCGCCTCGCCGTCGCCTTCGTCTCCCGACTCCATTCGCGAGCGAGATGGAGCTGGACCCGCCTGAGACCCTGAGGCTACACATGAGGGGATGTGGAATCAGCGGTACGCGAGTCCGCGTCGACTTCCCAGCCCCTAATGTGATGTATCTTGGTCGACGGTGGAAGACGTTCGCCCGCATCCACCGCTTGACGGAGGGGCTCACCCTCCATTTTAAGCTGATGGAGGGCGGTCTCCTCTCCGTCAAGGTCTTCGGGCGCTTCGGGACTCGGGCAAGGTGCTGCGTAGAGAGCTCCTCAGATAGCGAAGACTCCTCCTCGAACGGGAGTGACGAGGAGGACAGCGGCAGTGACGACGAGGGCGGCAGGCGGCAGGATGACGGGTCCGACTAGGTGTCGGGCGCCGCTCCGTGTGGCACCGGCGACCCCATCATCCGCGTCGCCGGCTCCTTGAACTTCTCAAGGTCGTCTCCTTGGGTGGCTGGTGTTGGGAGGCTGCGGAAGAGGAAGAGGGCGGGCGGCAAGGCCGTCAACTCGGAGTACGTGGGCATGACGCCTTCGACGCGTGCTGACGTCCTGCCGCCTTGTCTTCGAGCTCTGCCTCCGGCGCCGCCATCACCATCCAGCCCTTGGACGACCACCGAGACGTTCTCTTGGTGTCTTCTGCCACCCGTAGCTCGTCTAGACGCCCCTTTTGCCCTTTTCGCCTCCTTGACCTGCCTCCTGAAGAGAGGGACAAGAAAGGGATTACGGGCACCTTATCTCTTTTTAGTTTGTAAGCCTTCGGGCCTTAGCTGAATTTAAAGCTTGTAATCCCATCATTCATGTTTTTCATTCTCCATGAACTGTACCTGAGTGGAATGTTTTTAATGAAAAAGGGATGCTTGCCGGGTCACTTGTCTTGCGGGTAGAACCCACATCAAGGGGTAAATCCTTGATATCTCTAAGACAGACATTTCCTTGCCCGGCAGCAGGCCTTGCTGTCTTCCCACGTCGCTCGACCTTTCTCACGCTTTCGGCGGAGGCAGGGAGGAGGCGGGTTCAGGCTCCTCGTTTCGTTCCTGTGCTACCGCGACTACGACCATACCTGGCCCTAGGAACAAGCTCTAGGGCCTAGAGTTAGGGGAGCACGGTAGTCTTAGGAAGAAACGAGGTTTCGCATACCTCAGTCCATAAGAGAATGCATGATATGGGATGAAGAACTTATCTGAGACCGCAGTCCCCGGCAACTCTGGTTCGCCGTGGGTGAATCTTTGTACTTGCAGCCCCCGGCAACACTGGCTTGCCGGGGTCTAGATGCTGGTCCGTCCCTCTTCTCTTCCCCTTTTTTTTATCCTCAAGTGATCCGGCAAGGATACCTGAGTCCTGCGAACCAAAGGAGACAAAAGAACGGCAAAGAGACGCACACTCGACCTCTAAGCTAGGGTTAGCCGTCGCTAAGCACTATCAACCCTAACCAAGGACGAGACTCGATCTAGCATGCATGCTATAACTTAGGGTGCCAGCGCTTCATTTATGCTCAGGGTCTGCGCCTGGCTTTGTACAAAGGGTTACATGCATCATCGGCAATGCTTGTACAAAAGGGTGGCTTGCCGGGAGGCCCGACAAGCCGCGCCTTATGGGTAAAACTTGCGAA
Source organism: Aegilops umbellulata (assembly GCA_032464435.1). NCBI lineage: Eukaryota > Viridiplantae > Streptophyta > Magnoliopsida > Poales > Poaceae > Aegilops > Aegilops umbellulata. Next base: position 376,976,787 of record CP136058.1, on the reverse strand, counting down.
GATGCTCGATGTTCCAGGAGTTGCTCACCGGAACGGCATCTTCGGTCTCCAGGCGGACTGCGCCGGGCCTGGTGACTCGTATTACCCGATAAGGGCCTTCCCACTTTGGCGTCAACTTGTTGGAATTCTTGGCCGATTGAACGCGCCGAAGAACAAGGTCGCCTTCCTCAAGGCTCCGGGCATGAACCTTGCGGCTATGGTAGCGGCGCAAGGCTTGCTGGTAGCGTGCTGCTCTCACAGCCGCCCGAAGACGATCTTCCTCAAGGAGCAATGCGTCGTCTTGCCGCAGTTGCTCTTGCTCAAGCTCATCATAAGCGAGCACTCGAGGTGACCCGTATATGAGTTCAGTGGGGATAACTGCTTCTGCCCCGTATGCCAGGGAAAAGGGTGTCTGGCCGGTGGCTCAATTTGGTGTCGTCCTGATTGACCAAAGAACCGCTGGCAATTCATCAATCCAGCGCCTTCCTCTCTTGTGTAGTCTGTCAAAGGTCTTGGTCCTTAAGCCTTGCAACACTTCTGCATTTGCCCTCTCAGCTTGCCCGTTGCTCCGCGGGTGAGCGACGGAAGCGAAACAGACTTTGCTGCCGAGGTCTTGAGTATATTGCATGAAGGTGCGGCTTGTGAACTGCGTACCGTTGTCGGTGATGATCCGGTTGGGTACACCGTAACGGCACACTAGCCCCTTGAAGAACTTGACGGCTGACTGAGCTGTGACCTTCCTCACTGCCTCCACTTCTGGCCACTTTGTGAACTTGTCGATGGCTACGTACAAGTACTCAAAGCCCTCGACAGCGCGGGGGAAGGGGCCCAGTATGTCGAGCCCCCAGACCGAGAAGGGCCAGGAGAGATGAATGGTTTGAAGGGCTTGAGCTGGTTGATGAAGCTTTCTTGAATGGAACTGACACGCCTCACACCTGGTGACGAGTGTCGTTGCATCCTGGAGGGCGGTGGGCCAGAAGAAACCTTGCCGGAATGCCTTGCCGACAAGGGCTCTCGACCCAATGTGGGATCCACATATGCCTCCATGTATCTCTGCCAACAGCTCCAGTCCTTCCTCTCGAGGGATGCACTTCAATTTCACACCGTTCGGTCTCTTCCTGTACAGGACGTCATCGACGAACTGGTACATGGCAGAGCGACGGGCTACTTTCTCCGCTTCTTCCTGCTCCTCAGGAAGCTCCCATGTCTGGAGGAATCGGACGGTATGCTGTGCCCACGTTGGAGCCCAAGGCTCGACGGCAAGGACTAAAGGCATTTCCTCCGCTATAGGGGCGGCCGTCTCGACGGCGAGGGCTAGGCATCCTGCCGGAGCTAGCCGCCCCGTGGCGGGCTCAGTGTCCTCGGCAGCATCCTTGACGGCTGCTCCGGGGAGCTCGGCGGGAAAGTACTTGCCGGGTCCTGATTTCCTTCTCTTGTTCTACTCTGTTGATGGATCAACGGATGGGTGAGTTAGCGGAAGCACAAAGGTACCTGGTTCCACAGGTAGCTTGAGGGCAGCGCGCTTCGACAGGTAATCGGCGATATCGTTCTCCGTTCGAGGAACGTATTCAGCCTGGATACCGTCGAAACGCTCTTCCAGCTTTCTCACTTCATCAACGTAGGCCTTCATCAACGGGCTCTGGTAATCCTTATTGACTTGCTTGACGACAAGCTGCGAGTCGCCCCTGACGATGAGCTTTTTGATTCCGAGGTCTGCCGCGATCCTAAGACCGGCAAGCAGCCCTTCGTATTATGCCGTGTTGTTTGTTGACGCCTCCCTGGGGAAGTGCATCTGGATCACGTACTTGAGGTGCTCTCCGGTGGGGGCGACGAGCAGTACGCCATCCCCGGCACCCTGGAGGGAGAATGCCCCATCAAAGTACATAATCCAATCACAACTTGCCTCCTTGCCGGGGAGAGCAGTCTCTTGGGCTTCTTCGTCAGGCGTGGCGGTCCATTCTGCAATGAACTCCGCCAGGACTCGGCTCTGGATCGTCGAAGTACTTTCAAACTTGAGGCCAAAGCTGGACAACTCCAGTGCCCATTCCACAATCCTCCCCGTCGCATCTGGTTTGTGCAATATCCGCTGTAGAGGGAGGCGAGTGACGACAGTGATCTCGTGTGCCTGGAAGTAGTGACGCAGCTTCCTCGAGGCCATGAGGAGGCCGAAGAGCAGTTTCTGCACACCGGAGTACCTCGATCTAGCCCCCTGCAGGAGGGAGCTAACGAAGTAGACCGGGTGCTGCATCACTTTCTTCTTTGGCGGCACCTCGACCAACTGTGTTGCCTCCACACCGGTGGCGTCGAGCCCTGTTGCTGCCATTTCCTCGTCGTCGACCTCCCTCTGCGCCACTAGTGCGGCGTTGACCACCTGGTTCGTTGCCGCTAAGTATAGCAGCAACGGCTCCTGGGGCCTGGGCGCAACTAGTGTTGGCGCGGAGGAGAGGTACTTCTTCAAATCTTGCAATGCCGCTTCGGCTTCTGGCGTCCACTCCATCGGGCCCGCCTTTTTCAGGATCTTGAAAAAGGGAAGGGCGCGCTCGGCGGACTTGGATATGAACCTGCCCAGGGCAGCGACGCAACCAGCAAGCCGATGCACATCCTTGATTCGCTTGGGTGCTTCAATCTGCTCTATAGCTTTGATCTTGTCCGGGTTGGCCTCTATCCCCCGCTGCGACACAAAGAACCCGAGAAGCTTGCCGGACGGGACGCCAAAGACGCACTTCTCAGGGTTCAGCTTGAGGTTGATCTTGCGCAGATTCGCAAACGTCTCCCGCAAATCTGATATGAGGGTGGCCCTGTCCTTGGTTTTGACCACTATATTGTCCATATAGGCCTCCATATTTCTATGGAGCTGAGGCTCAAAACCAATCTGGACCGCCCTCGCGAACGTCGATCCAGCACTCTTCAACCTGAAAGGCATCCGTATAAAACAATACGTACCACATGGGGTGATGAATGCTATTTTCTCTTCGTCTTCTTTCGTCATGAAGATCTGGTGGTAGCCGGAGTAGGCATCGAGGAATGACAACAGATCACACCCAGCCGTGGAGTCAACAATCTGGTCGATGCGAGGCAACGGGAAGGGGTCTTTAGGACAAGCCTTATTGATATCCGTGTAATCAATACACAGCCTCCACTTCCCATTTGCCTTGCGCACCACGACTGGATTGGCCAACCACGTCGGATGGAGCACTCCTCTTACCAAACCCGCTGCCTCCAGTTTCCGGATTTCTTCAGTGATAAACTCTTGTCGTTCCAAAGCTTGCTTTCTGACCTTCTGCTTGATGGGCCGCGCATGAGGACAGACAGCAAGGTGGTGCTCAATCACCTCCCTGGGAACACCGGGGATGTCGGAAGCTTGCCATGCAAACACGTCGACATTCGCCCACAGGAAGGTGACGAGCGCGTCTTCCTATTTGTCGTCAAGGGTGGAGCTTATGGTGAAAGCTCCTTCCGTGCCGTCCTTGTTGACGGAAACCTTCTTGGTCCCCGGCGGCGTGGCCCTGGACTTCTTGCTTCTGCCGGCGGAGCTCTCTGGCACGTCCTCGACGGCAGTGCTACACTCCGAAGAGGTGCGCTTGCCGGAGTGGGTGTCCGAGGTCTCACCGGCCTTCTTCTTCTTCTTCCCCCCGGGATCCCGGCAGCAGGAGCGAGCGCCCTAGCGGTGGCAGCTGCTGCGACTGCTTGCTGGTACACTTGGTCAGCGCAAATCAGCGCATCCTTCTTGTCGGAGGGGATGGTGATGATCGTCACGGGCCCTGGCATCTTCAGGGTATTGTAGGCGTAGTGTGACGCTGCCATGAACTTAGCCAGCGCTGGGCGGCCAAGGATCCCTTTGTAGGGCAAGGGGATCTTGGCAACATCAAACACAATCCTCTCCGTCCTGAAGTTCAGGTCGCTCCCGAAAGTTACGGGCAACGTGACCTTTCCCTTGGGTTGGCTTCTCCCTGGGTTGACCCCTTGAAACGTGCCCGTTTCTTCGAGGTCTCCGTCAGGGATCTGCAGCTTCTTGATCACGGCAGGCGAGGTCAAGTTCAGACCGGTCCGCCATCTACTAACATTTTTGTCACCTTGAGTTTGCGTATTGTCGGTGAAACCAACAACGGCAAGCACCCGACCGCAGTAGTGCGATCAGGGTGGTCCTCAGAGTCAAAAATGATAGGAGTGCTGGACCACTTCAGCGGCCTCCGGGCATCGAGCGACGGCTCTGCTGCTGTAATCTCTCGCGCCCACTGTTTAAGCCGGCGTCGAGAGGCATGCAACGAAGTGCCGCCGTCAACGCACATGGCCTCTGTAGCTTTCTGAAACTCTTGGTCGCCGGACTCGTCGTCCTCTTCGTGATCGTCATCTTCCGGCTTCCTGTCACGGCCCTGGGCAGGCCTCTCTTGTTGCTTATCCTCGCCGCGATGGCCCGCCTGGCCGTCGCGTTTCTTGCCGGATCCCTCAGCACCGTCTTGGCCCTTCTCCTTGTCTCGCCTCTCGTATTTAGCTCTCTGCTTCTCAGCGAGGAGCTCAACCTGCCGGCAGTCTTGGAGAGCATGGCCTTTGGTGCGATGGATCTTGCAGTATCGCTTGTCGGAGTTGCCTGGCTTCTCGGCTACCGCCAAGGCCTGGCAGGCGACACATCCGGCAATTTCCTTGCCGGGGTCACCTGCCTTGGTCTTCTTGGCGGAGCCGGTGTCGTTAGACCCCTCGACGGCAAGCACAGCTTTCCCTTTGTGCTTCCTGTTGCGGTGCCGGCCTTTCTTCCCCGGAGCGGCGGTATCCTCTTCAGAGGAGTCGGTTTCCACGCCGGCGTCTTCGCCGGGGTACTTCCTCCCCTCCTCGGCCCGAGCACACTTGTCCGCGAGAACATAGAGCTCCGCGACATCTTTCACCTTGTTCATCGCCAGCTCTTCACGCATCTTGCGGTTCCGAACGTTCTGGTGGAACGCGCCGATGATGGCGGCGGGGTGAACATCTGGGATGTTGTACTGTACCCGACTGAACCTCTGGATGTACTTGCGGAGACTCTCGCCTCCCTTCTGGGGAATGATGTGGAGATCACTCGCTTGGCCATGAGCTTGGTGACCACCGGTGAAGGCGCCCACGAACTCATGGCACAAGTCCGAGCAGGAGGAAATGGAGTCTTCCGGCAAGTGCATTAACCATGACATGGCGTTGGGTTTAAGAGCCAACGGGAAGTAATTTGCAAGCACCTTATCGTCACGAGCTCCGGCAGCCTGCATCGCGATGGTGTAGATGCTGAGGAACTCGGATGGATGGGTCTTGCCCCCGTACTTCTTGCCCACGTCAGGTTTGAAAGTGCGGTGAGTGGGCCACTGGAACTGCCGCAGCTCATGGGTAGAAGCCGGGCAGCCTACCTCGTAAGGCAGGTCCCCAGGGCTCCCCGGTGCCGGGTGGTCCACAGCAGGCCCTGCTCGCCTATCTGACTGATGGCGCGCTCCGCGCCGGCGCTCGATGGTGGTCCGAGCGTCTTCATGCTCCCGATCCCGAAGGACCCGGCGTTGGTCCTGGTGGGTCCGCGGGTCGGACGATGCTATATAGATTTCATCGCCCGCAACGTCGCGACGGGCTGGTGTCCGTGGCACCGAGCGAGGAGGACGTGAGTGCACCGTGGTCGCGGCGCCGCCAGCCTTCCTGCCACTGGTACGCGGGACTCCGTCGGAACGTCGACCCGGGGCTCCGTCGGGGTCGGATCATCTTTGTTGGCCACCGCAACAAGGCTTCGGATGGTGGCTCTCCATTCGCCGAGTTTCCCCGTAGTGGGAGGAAAATCGAGGAGCAACTGCGCGCGCGCCAGGGCTTCTGCTGGCGTCGGTGGCAGTGAAACCTGCACGGATCGCGACGCGCTTCGACTTCTGACCATGTCAGAGGGAGCTCTATCACGATCGCGCGGTCGCACGCCGTCTTCACTAGCGCCCCGGCGAGCGGGCAGGTCTTCTACATCCCGGGAGTGGCGCTCGGGACTTTTCCCGCGGCGACGCCCGGGGTCTTCGGGGTGATCACGCCTCTCGTCGCGCGCCGCTTGAGAGGAGCGCGGCGTCGGCGCCGGAGTGGGAGCCCTGGAGGCCCTCGCGCCGCCAGCGGGCGGGGCAGCAGCGATCTCGGAAGGTCCCGTGCCACCTGCGGAGGACCCGGCCCCGTCTTTGGATTTGGCGGCGTGCGGCCCGTCACCGGGCGCACGAACATCACCGCCTCCCAAACTCCGGCTGCTGGGACGGTGTTGGTGTTCGCGAACAGCGCCCCGGGTCCTTTCAGCGACCGGTCCGCTGCTTGCCCGCGTCGGGACGGGATGCCCGGCGCCCGACGGGTCAACCACCACTGTCGTCTTCTTCTTGGGCGCCATGACGATGAAGAAGCGTCGAACTAGCTGCTAAAGCCGATTCTCACAACTGCGCAGCCCCTACCTGGCGCGCCAAAGATGTCGGTGGGAAACGACACCTATGGGATCACGGGAATCCCTTTCTATGGTTGCAGGGCGCGAGGGTCGTGAGAAGAGCGGATCAAGCAGGCAGTACACGATTCCTTTACCCAGGTTCGGGCCGCGAAGATGCATAACACCCTACTCCAGCTTTGGTGGATTATATGCTTGTGTTCTTGAGCTAGCTATGGGGCGTGAGGAGCTCCAAATAGCCGAATCCTCTTCCTGGTCGCCTGGGGCCTCCTTTTATAGGGAAAGGGGCTGCCACAGTGGCACACAGGAGGTGGAAAGGGCACAGTGATGCGAGGTTATCCCTCGTATTACATGACAAGGCGCATTTAATGCACCTTGCTTAGGTGTCCCTGCTTTATCGGGGGCGGGGGAGAGCCCCTCTCGTCCGTCGCCGCTCTCTCCTGCGTCGACACGCGCCCTGTCCAGCGGTGCCTGCGATGCCATGTAGGCCGGCAGGCAGCTGAGGTGGCGTGGCGGTAGGTCTCCACGAGGATCTGCATGCCGCCACGCAGGTGCCTGCCCAGCTGGTTGGGTCGACAGCTGCATGCGAACGGTGGTGGAGGCGTGACTGGTGCGGGTCCGAAGGTGGCCCCGCGGGTGTCCTCGTCAAGGGCCTTGCCACGGCCCTGGCTAGGGTCTTGCCGGGGTCCTGACAAGGGTCTTGCCGTGGCGCTTGCTGCCATCCCCAGCAAGGCTCTTGCCGGGGGCCTTGTGGTTTTCCTTGGCTGGGATCCCGCCAAGGACCGTCATCTTCTAAAGTGTGCATCTGGTCTTGAATGTCTTCACAAAGATCTGCATACCACCATGGGGATGCCTCCCGAATCCTTGCCCCATGGGGGCAGTGGACTCAAGGGTGACCCGCTCCGTAGGTGTGGGGCGAGGCTGCCACGGCAAGGGTCTTGCCGGGTTTGCTAAAGCCGCCTCCCGGCAAGGATCTTGCCGGGGGGGGGCTGCTTCGTCCCCTTTGCTCTCTGTGGCCTTGGTCTTGGCGTCGTTCTGCTTCTCTTTGGCTTCTGCCTTACCTTGGTTCTACCTCCCTTGCCGGGCTTGGTGCGGCGGCGCCTGTGGCTCAGACTGCCCGTGCATAGTCATAGGGGTACAAAAAGTGTACCCCCTCTTTTTGTACACCGACACTCCGCTGCGATTCGGCAGTTTACCCTTTCGTCGCTGGACTTTGTCCTGCGCGTTGGTATTAGCCACAAAGTCCATGCTTCTATCCGCTTTATGCTTGCCTCCGTTTCCGTGACCCGCCGTGTTGTGCTGCTGCCCTCTGGAGTTGCTGCTCTTCTTTCCCTTCCCTGTCTTGTCATTGTCAGACTCGGGATCCTTGGTACTATCAGAGTCAGCATACTTCACTAACGCAGCCGTGAGGGTCCCCATATCGTTGCAATGGCGCTTTAGCCGTCCCAACTTCAACTTCAGAGGTTCAAACCGGCAGTTGCCTTCCAAGGTTATAACTGCTGTATCGGCATTGATGCGGTCTGATGAATGCAAAATCTTCGAGACCCGACGCACCCAACGGGTCGTTGATTCTCCTTCCTCCTGGACACAGGCCGCCAAGTCCACTATCGACATAGGCTGCTTACATGTATCCTTGAAATTCTGGATAAACCGGGCTCTCAACTCGGCCCATGAACTGATAGAGTTGGCCGGTAAACTTTTTAACCAAGTATGGGCCGTCCCTTCAAGCATCATGGTGAAATACTTTGCACACGCCGCATCATCCACATCAAGCATCTCCATGGCCATCTCATAGCTCTCCACCCATGCTTCCGGAGACAAATCAGCAGTGTAATTTGGTACCTTGCGCGGGCCCTTGAAATCCTTGGGCAAGCGCACATTGCGTAAAGCGGGGGACAAGGCATGGTACCCCCAAGGAACTAGAAGTAACTCCTGGCTCGACCGAGGTGGTTGGACGAACCGGCGTAAGCTGACGAGCCTCATACTGCGCCGCTAACTCGACCTCCCTGCGTGCTCGGGCCCGGTCCACCACTTCCTGAGCATCACCAATACCACCTGCCGGGTTGTTGCCATGGGGCGCTTCACGGTTTCGTGCATTGCTTGACACAGCCGGTTCTTCCATACGTCTGCTGTAGCTCTGGCTTGGACGAGGGGTGGAGTGAATTCGGCCACGGCTATATGAATATGCTTCCTGTTGAATCAAAGCTGTCCGAAGAAGCTCCTTAACTCGGCGCATCTCCACCGCCTGCGGAGAATCACCTTCGATCGGGCTGGCCTCCAACCGTGAAGCGACATCAACAAGGTTGTCCATCGGATTGGAATAATGACCCGGAGGCGTCGGGACAGGCTGAGGCACAATATCATTCTGACGAGGCGAGTCCATCAAACGTGGCTAAACCGACGCACCCGCTCCAGGTGCTTCCGCCCGGTTTAACACCGGCGGGTTACTAGTTCCTGCTCCTAGGGTGTTGAAGAGGTCCCTAGCTTCGTAAACCGGAGGCAGGCGAGACCAATGCTTCCTCTTCAGGACTTCATGTGACGCGTTCTGATCTAGCATAAGCCGATAAGCCTGTGCGTCCAAAGCGGCCCGCTCTGCGGCCATCCTGGTATTCTCTGCTGCTAGGTCAGCCTTAGCCTGAGTAATCTGATCCTTCACCTTTGCGATCTCCGCATTGTGGGCGTCCTGATCCGTCGGGTTAGCCTCCGCCATGAGCGTAGCCAACGCATCAAACAGATCAAATAGAACTTGAGCTGGCGGGTGCACAGGGCCTCCTGCCCCGGCTGCCGTCGCCGCCCCTGACCCGGAGATCATTGCTGCTGCGGTCGAAGAGTGGATCGCTGCTTGTGTACCGGCCATGAATATTCCAACCCGATTTGGCAGATCCAAGGGGTCCGGAATACTGTCGCCATCGGAACAGCCCCCAATCCGTCCGTCATGTAACTGATACAACAATTCGGTTTCTCCGGTCGAGGACTCGTCGCCGGAATAAACAACGGTCTCACCACCAGATTTTGATTCGTCATCGTATTCTCCTCCATGGATGACTCCCACGAAGGCGCGCTTCACGGTCGGTTTAACCTGGGCGGGTCGTGCACGCTGAGCCGTCTCGACGAGGTCGGTGCATATGTCCGGCTCAGGGCCCGGTTCACCGATCTTACCAATGAAGACGTGTATGCCACCAAAGGGGACCTGGTACCCATACTCAATTGAGCCGGCCTCGCGGCCCCATCCTGCATCATCGATGTAGAGCTTACCGCGACGACTCTTGGTCATCCGGCCTACGGCATAACCCTTGAGTCCTTCGAAGTTGCCCTCCAAGAACTTGAAACCATCGTGCGATAGCCCCACGGTGGGTGCCAACTGTCGTGGTTTTGTCACGGCAGATGTCCTCATGAAAGGACTTAGTCGTGGAGCCATCGCTACGGGTTAGCTTGAAGGGGTTAAAGCGGACACAGGGACGCAAGAGAGTTTATACTAGTTCGGTCCCTTCGGTGAAGATAAAAGCCTACGTCTAGTTGCGATGGAATTGATGGGGTTTCGATGACTAGGGAGCAAACAAGCTTCGCCTAGGTCTCGAGTTGTTGTCTGTTCTCCTTGAACCGCCGCCGGGTCATCCCCTTATATACATGGGTGACGCCCGTCGGTTTACAGAGTCCCGACACCAGCTCATAGGTGTGTCCGGTTCGGTCTCCACTATTCCTAACTTACAACACAAGTTACATACCGACACCGGTTTACGGTTGCAGGCCTTAAACCGATTATGGGCCTTTAGCCCTCATCTGCCTTTATGGGCTTTAACATACTCAACTATTGATGAAGTTAACCCGGCCTGTCTTGGCCGGTTTACGCCCAGTAGTAATATCCCAACAGGTTGGCATGCCATAATTCACATACATTCACTGATAGAATGCCATAATTCAAAATATGATGACTGTAAACACTAAACAGGACGAGATGATATAACTATATGATGTCTTTATTAAATGGGTTGCCATGCCATAATTCAGATAGATGATGTGTATGTACTATGTAAACATGATGGCATGATATAATTCAAATATATGATTTATATAGTAAGCAAGTAAGCAGATGGCAATCCATATATGATGTAAAAACTAAGCAATGCAAGACAGCATGCATGACATGGGTAATATAACCCTGCCAAGTTTGAGCATAGACCTCAGGGGGAAAATAGGACTGGTCATCAGTCTCTAAATCCTCCTCTGAGGAGCTCTTTGTAACCAGCAAGATGTCTGCTTCAGCAGGTAGCATTGTCTGCTCTGAATACCTTGTTTTCACTCCAGATACTTCCATCACCTCTTGAAATGGCTGATGCACAGGAAGAGTAGTTGAATATACAAACGTTGTCGACAAATGGAACACGTAATACAAAAAAATGATAGCATGATATAATTCACATACATTATGATTGGCTAAACAGCATGGCATTGCATAATTCACATATATAATGCCTTTGCAACAAGATAGCATTGTATAATTCACATATATAATGTCTTGCAACAAGATGGCAATGCATAATTCACATATATGGTAATTAGACACTGAACAGGTGGCATTCACACAAAGCATGTCTAAACTAATCAAATGACATAGCAATGCGAGACACCATACGCACGATATGAGCAACATAACCCTGCCAAGTTAGAGCATACACCTCGGGGGGGGGATAGGACTGGTCATCTGTCTCTGAATCCTCCTCCGAGGAGCTATCCGTAACCAGCGAGATATGCGCTTCGCCAGATAGCATAGTATGCTCTGAAGACCTTGTTTTCACTCCAGAATTTGCCATCACCGTGTCAAATGGCTGATGCACACGAAGAGCAGTTGAATGTAATAACATTGTTGACAAATGTAATATGTAACGAAAAAAAGGATGGCCTGATATAATTTACATATAAGATGACTGGCTAAGCAGGATGGCATTGCAACATTCACATATATGATGCCTGGCTAAACAAGATGGCGTTGCATAATTCACATAAATGATGAATAAACTAAACAGATGGCATTCGCACAAAGGATGTCTAAACTAAGCAAATGACATATTTGATGTATAAAGTAAGCAATGCAAGACACCATATGCATGATATAACCAACATCAGCATGCCAAGTTAGAGCGAAGAGCTCAGGGGGTAACTAGGAATTGTCTTCTCCTTCTGAATCCCCCTCAGAACAGATATCTTCCTCTCGATTACAATCCGAAATGAGTGGAGGGGAGGCTGCCTTTGCGCCTACCATGGAGCGACGTCAGCATGAAATTTTATCGCCACGCAAGGCTCGTCTCTTTTGCTCTACATGTTCAGTTCCATTGATTACAATAACTGTCATGCATAGGAATAAAACATAGTGAGATTATGTAAGGAGTGCATGCAGAAATCCAGAGTGATGGTAGCAACCTGTGGATAGACACAAAACCAATAATAGCAGGCAGATAATGGCTTCAGTTAAAAAATACAGATAATGGCTTCTTTACTGTTTGTTTCCCACCCAACATGAAACTCATAGTAGACACCGGAGATTAACCAGATAGTAGCTAGATACTATAGATAGCGGCCCCGATATGTACCCCACAACCATTTGAAAACTCAAGTTTGACCATTAGTGGAGTTGACTCAGAGTCTAATCGGTGAACAGGACGATAAAGTAGCATGTAATATTAAGCGATGCATAACGTAAGCAGACACGAAAGAGTGCGACCTCTCTTGCGGACCCGTGTAGTCCTCGAGGTCATCTGCTCGGTTGATGATGGTAGTGTAGTTTTCATGGCTGCCAGCGGCGGGGAAGAAGATCTGAGGCGGCGAAAGATAGTTTGGAGGCCGGATCCCTGCTGTGCTGGACCCTTCTATCGTTGGAGCAGCTGAGCTGGGGTGAACGACGGTGCAGCAGGAGCGGGACAAACCACGCAAGGTTTTCTTTGACAACTATCTATAAGAGAAGTAATTCTATAAGGGCTTGTTTGAATTGGAGGATTCCAACAATGCAGGGATAGGAAATAGACAGGAATAGGATAGGAATGCACGTGCAAAACAGAGAATTAAAAAACACAGGATTTCTGCCAATCTGGGTGTTTGATTCACAACAATTGGAAGATCACAGGATGCAAAGAAGCATGGTGAGATTAAGTCAAACCACAAGAAAATGTACGGTTATAATGCTATTATGCTACTATCTCTTAGTCTTGTGCTTCAGGAATAGGAATTTGAAAAGGATGACAAGTGAAAATTAAAATTCTTCTTTCAAGGAGACACTAAAGGAACAAATCCTTGTGCTCAGTGGACAATATATATATAACATGTAGAGTAAAAAATAGATGCAACAAGTGTACAACCTCTTTGGTGAAGCCATGTCGATCTCAGCGTGATTGGGTTGGCCGATGAGGATGCTCCGGCTGACTTGGCTGTCGGAGGAGGGGAAGAAGATCTTAGGCGTCTGGAGATGGAGCCCGAGGTACTGCTCCGCTGTGATGTAGGGTTTCGTCGTTGGAGCAGCTCCCATGAGTTGTACGACGCCGAGGCTGAAGCAGGACAAGAGAGACAAAGAACAACGTTAACCTGAGTGGAATTCTAATAGCATCTTCGATACATGACGGAAAATACATAACCGCAAAGTGCTAGATGTAAAATACATCAGCCGCTCATCTCTGAACTTAACTGTCGAAACTGAACTTAATTGTCGAAACTGAACTTAACTGTCGAAACTGAACTTAACCGTCGAAACTGAATTTTGCTGTAGAAACTGAATTTTGCCGTCGAAACTGAATTTTGTTGTCGAAACTGAATGCACTAGCAAGGTGAGGCTACACGTCGGTCGACTGACTTTTTCATCTCTGGTCAGTCGGTTTTGCAGCCGTTGGATACGAAATCAAGGGCCCGCGGTTCATCTTCAACCTCCACCCCCTGAGCCGGCCAAACAGCAGCCCCCGCCACCCGCGGCCGATGGTGCGCTGCCCTGCCTGCCCTGAAAACACTCCCCACCGCCGGTCCGCCGCCGCCCCGGCCATCCCTCTAGCCCCCCCCTGTGTCGAGCTTTTTCTCCGGCGATCCCCACGCCACTGCCCCGCCAATGCCCCGCCACCATCGGCGACCACCGCCCCCATCCTGAACCCTAAGATAGATAGCGGGGTACCTCCCCGGCGAGCCCCCCTCCCCGCTGCGCCTGGTTCTTCCTTCACCCCGATTATGGAGTGTTTTCGGGGCTAAATCGGAGCAGCATCACAAGCAAGAGCAAGAGCGAGAGCAGCAACGCGAGCAAGAGCAATAGCAAGAGCAGACCAGGCAGGGGACCGAGAGCAAGAGCAGAGCAGCAGCGCGGGCGATAGCTAAAGCAGCAGCAGGTCCTACTGATGTGGACCTCGCCGCCTAGGGAGCGACGCCGCCGTGGATGGAGCCGCGCCGTGTCGGCTTGGGACCGAGCGCCGACAGCAGCGTGAGATTGAATCAAGAAGAAATGTGGCGATTAGTGTACAACCTCTTTGGTGGCGCTGATTAGGCCGCAACTTCATCCGAGGAAACGATGATGATGATGCTCTTTCAGTGGTGCAGGTGAAGACGGTGGTGTGGGAATGGTGGTGGCGCGAAAGACGAGGGGAACGTCGGGGCAACTCCTTGGAGGTGGAGGACGGGGTGGCTGAACCGGCGGGACGATGAGATCGACGACGGATCCTCATCCGGTACGGTGGATGAGGGACGTCGAGGTGTTGCTGTGGACGACGTCGTCGAGGAAGAGGCTCTGACTGGGTGGCGGACGGAGCAGGGTGTGGGGTTTCGTCGCGGGTTTTCGCGGCCTCGGTGTACGAATGGGTGGGTGGATGGGATGGCAGTGGGGAACCATGGCTTAGAGACGCGTTTGTCCGAAATGTGGGGTAAATTACAAAAGTACCGCCACCGATTTGAGGCGGTTCTTTCGGTTCAGGGGTACCATGGGCATTTCGTGTGTCGGGATTTCACAGGAGGTGGGAGTTTTCGCGCGCGTTGTAATTTCGGAATAGCAAGGCGCGGGTTGAGATGGAGGGAGTTGTTGGAGCACAACGAGACAAAGATATATGTTAAATATTTCGGGCTAACAAGGCGCGGGTTGAAATTTCCGGACAAGCCTAACGTGTACTGTCCCAAATCAATGCGCCCTACAAATGTCATTCAAAACTTTGAATTCATGTTATGTTCAATTAAAATATTTCGCTACGTGTATTATGCATGCAACCTACTACTCAAATGAACGTTTTAGTGCATTCCAAACGTATATACTGCCGCTTCAATATGAACTAAATTTGAATTCGTTTCTCTATTTGAATAAGATCTACAGTAATGATTGTTGTGAAGTCAAAGCATTTGAATTCATTTCTCTGTTTTAATAAGATCTACAATCATCATTATTGTCAAGTTAAACCATCGTTTGTGTATTATCTTCACAGCACACCACATGATTAGTCTCGAGTTACATATGAACTATGTGTACTATATGAACTCGAACTAGATTTTTTGAATCCACTTTATTTTGATTTTAAATCACATTACATTTCTAGCTCTAGCTATATCTTCATAATCTAAACCATGTCTCATATGTATAATGTGTTTATCACATTATGTATGGTGCCCCGCCCCCTACGCCTACAAGTATTTAGATGTGAGTTGCAAACACCACACACATTACCAAAAATTCAAATAAAATGTGAGAATGTTCGATATATAGTATTGTTTAGATTGTTCGATATTTAGTTGTAAGCTGCAAATGCCACACATTATCACAAATTCAAATAAAATGTGAGATTGTTTGATGTATAACATGGTTTAGATTGTTCGGCATTTAGCTGTGAGTTGCAAACGCCATGCATTATCACATTATGGTATAACATGTGCACAACACATGTATCACCGCTATATTCATGCATGCAATGTTTAAAACACTATGATCTCCTATTCAAATATATGAATCCTATTTCATATCAAATTATGATCTTTGTTAATCTCTTACACCCACACAATCCTCTAACCTTTGTAGCTACCACTAACTTTCTCTCGTGCATGCACACGCCCTCCTCGCCCTCCCCCTCCCCCTCCCTCGGCATTCTATCCACCGGGTACGTTCATTTTTTTCTTTAGGTCGTTCTCCCAGAGTCTCCACAACTCCTTTCCGACACACACGGATCGATAAACCTCTCCAGCGATGCCTGCCTACAACATACAAACACACCTTCAATCTCCTCCTTTATGTGTCCTTGCCTCGTGTCTCCCATACGGTCAGACACACGTGTAAACTCTCGCCCCTCTTTTCATCGCCCTCACAACCGCACACTCCTTCCCCTATCTAGCTAGTAGTTGGGCCTCTCGCACCACCTCGTAGCTCCATTCTCTCTATCTATCCGTCTCGCTGGGCCTTATTTGCCTCTAACAAATGGACGTACACCGACCGATCTCTCGCTATACATATAGCTAGCTAGGTCCTTATAACTCGGTTTTACCCACACGTCAATCGATCTACCTCATTAGTTGTGTCTCTCCCTTCCTCCAACAAACAACAATTGATCTACCGATCTAGTTAGGTTTGCTTACCAAACACATGGTTTCCCTTCATCATCCATGGATGCGTCCCGACAGATCTATCACGCACAGGCACACACAGAAACACATCCCCACTCTTATTGATAACATTGCAGTTCCACCCTCAGTTTGTCTAGTAGGCCTCTCCCACCATCTTCGAGAAGCAACTCCATCACCCATCCAGCACTCTACCCCTCTCCCTCCCTCTCCCTCTCTCTCCTCTCTCTCTGTCCCATCATATTTCCCGTCCTTCAGTTATGTATGGATGTCGACCGATCTCCCTCAAGACATAGCTGGGTCTCTCCTTCTCAACACATATACGAGTCAATCTACCTCTATAGTTAGGCCTCTGCCTACCCCTCCCACCACCCCATCCCCCCACACACACCGATACATCGAGCGCTCTAGTCATGTCTCCCTGCCACACACAAACTTGACGTGTGCCCTCTAACGTTCTGGTAGGCCAGTCGCCCTATATCTTTGACTTGTACACACACACAATTTCGATGGCTCTCTTCATCGATCTCGCACCCACCCACTTGATCCTCTCTTCGACTCTATCGATAGCTATGACCCCTCCCTCTCTTCTCGTGGATTGCCTGACCCTCTATGTATGATATGAATAGGCCTCCATTTCACACACATTGCATGCAAAAATTTGTTTGAGATGTCATCGACACATATTCCCACAAAATAATTCATGAAATCAACCCCACCCCACCCCACCCCAAAACAAAAAACACTCACGAACGCGGTTTGTATCTCTCACACACACCCACGTAGGTCGGGGACGTGCATGAAGAGAAGAGGTGCATGCACGGCGCACGTACTCCTGTCTCTTTCCCAACCACACCCGCGCGGGTACACGGTGGAGCTCATTTCTGTACGAAAAAGGCATCCCACGTGGTAATTTGGCACGTGTACTGGTTGTCCACTTGGTGGAGGGAGGATCGTCTACCACGGGTGAACAAACAAATTGCGACTTGACGTGTTATGTTAAAAAAGAGGCAAACCATGTGGGGCCTACCTTAGAGGGAAGGCTCTATACATTGGAGTACTTTTGATGTGTCCCGTCAACTCGCAGAATGAGGAGAAGCTTGCTTAGTACGCCGTCCCCCCCCCCCCCCCCCCGCCCATGGGCGCGGTGGCTCGCAGGATTAGGTGAATCTTGCTTACTACGCCTTACGCCCTCTCCCTCGCCCATGTGCGCGGTGGCTCGCAGGACGAGGAGAAAAATTTACTACTCCCTCCATTTACTCCTCGTCCCTACTACCTTGGTTATAGAGATTATACTATCATATTGTTTGGAATATATATGTCCTTTAGTAGATTTTAATATGAACTACTAGTACATACTCCAAACACTGATGTATATAGATGTATTTTAGAGTGTAGATTCACTCATTTTGCTCCGTATGTAGCACTCTTCCTCGCCCCTCGCCCCTCGCCCAGGTGGTGGACGTGCAACAATTCATTCAGTCTCATATAGCCAGAACGATATATACTCCACTACCATTATTGCTCGACTTCCCGAAGAGGCGAAGAGCCAATCGCAAGGTTAATATTTTGGAGATGCCAAGCTCAAGGTTATAGGATAAAGAGTAGTAGGTGCCGCGCCATTTATAAATAAATTTTTTTTCTTCAGTGGCACGTACGCAATATGATAGGTTCATATGGAGAGAAATGGAAACCACTCCACTATATACATAGTCAGGACGGGCCAGCCTACACGGTTGCTTGCTAGGGTTGCTCTCTTCACACTCTCTCACACAAAACGACTGTGGCCACATCTCTAACATCCCGGCGGATCACGTCCGCTTGGGGAAGGGGTGGATGCTTAGTGTAGATGCGGTGGCCATCGCCGACGGCGAAAACCCACTGTCGTCACGTCCCGATCAGGGGTCCCCGCCGTTCTCTCTCACAAAGCCGGTGAGGTTGCCTTTGTCCCTTGCTCACTACCGCGACGTGGGCAGTTGTCGCCTCCCGCCGCCCTCCTCAATGTTGAGCTACGTCTCTCAGGTACAACTACCTTTATAGCGGACTTGCACCACTGCTCCAGCTGCCCACATCACTCCCTGTGGATATTTCTCTATACTTCTTTGCCCCGCACATACCTCTACTGGCTTCTACGTACTGTATTTGTGATGAGTTTATGTCTCATCAACTAGTCCCAGTAATCTTATTCTAATCACGCTTGTTCAATTTCTTTGCCACAGGGATGCTCATCTCGATTTTGGTGAAACTGCACAAAATGATCCGATGGTCAAAAGGTTGCAAACTTCATTTATTAGGAAGCTCGAACGTTGCCAGCAAATTGAAGCCTGGTCAGGGTTCATAGTTCAAGGGCTAGAGACTGCATGGATCGTTTTTTCTTTAGCTGCATCTGTTCCAAAATAAGTGTCAACTTTAGTAGTATTACAACTTTGTATACTAAAGTTTGCACAAAGTTGAGAAACTTATTTTGGAACGGAGGGAGTACATATTTGCTATGATCTGTCAATCATTGAGATGCAATAGCATGCATGTTAGTCTCCTTTGTATTTGATGAAATGTTGCAACGGGCAACCTTGGACGCAAGATACATGTAACAGAAGCTGGAAGCTTCATAGATTGTACAAATTTATCTCGCTGATAAATTACAGTACGTACTATACTAGTACTTCCTCCGTTCCTAAATATAAGTCTTTGTAGAGATTTCACCATGAACCACATGCGGATGTATATAGATGCATTTTAAGTGTAGATTCATTCATTTTGTTCCTTATGTAGTGGAATCTCTACAAAGACTTACTATCTACTAGTAATAGCTAGCCCCCACTACTAGGAATTCTCTATCCTCTCCTTGAGCCACGTCATCAAAATTGATGTAGCCGTTAGATGAAGTAAATCAGTCCATAATAGCCGTCTGATCTAGACGTTGAGAGGCTCTGCACTAAGCCACATGCAAGCATGCAGAAATACCGTGCCACATGCATGTGAGTGGGTTTTAAATCACATCAACATGTCTGCATGCAAGCATGCACCGGTAGCATGCATGTAAGTGAGCTTTTAAGTCCCATTAACATGTCAAAAAGAAAAATATAATCCCATTATGCAGTAGGAGTTGGCTGATCTTTTTTCCTTACGTGGATGATCTAAATGATGATGGGAGTTTCTTTAGTTTGGCTACCACATTTGTCATGCGGTTATAGAGCTTTTTTTGTTCTATGAAATCGATAATTTTGCGCAGAGAGATATACCGCGGTTCCGCGCCAACGCGCGGGGACTCATCTAGTAGTAATATTTAGGAATGGAGGGAGTACTATGTAAAGAGTTAGGTGTCGCACGGTGATAGTGTGAGGTGGGCCATGTAATCACTGAGCCTGCGTGTTTTCACTGCTCTTGCACGCCTCCACTGTAAGAATGGAGAAAATTGTAATCTAGTAGTAGTATACCTCCTTTCGCCGAAAGCGTGGGACATCCGGCAGTCCTACCACCTCAGTAATAAAGACCAATGAGCTGTCAAATCACATAGACCCAGCAGTAAGTTGGACGGATGAAGCAACCGTCACTCTTGCGCCAGTGAGAGGTCGCGTCCGCTCTGCCCGGGCATGAATGCGGCACCGATTCTTTGGAGCGGCGCTGACCGTTTCGGGCGGGAAGTGCGCGCGCGATGGAGGGGCTTTGGGTGGGCTAGGCTGGTCAGGAGCGGGCGTGGCAGCTGTCCACATGTCCCTACCGCACACGCCCGGAAACGAGAGGATGCACCGACTCTCGCGGCTAAAATCGTACACTACACAACATCTCTCTATAGGAGTAGGTCGATCTGTCGCTCTCTCTAACACACACATGGTGTTAAACACACACACACACACAAACATGCGCGCACACACACGCATGCACCTTGGTCCCGTTGCACCTTCTAACATGACTTATTACACCTAGGCGGAGGGAGTAGTAAGTATACGAGATACGGTGGCACACTGACTTAAGTCGAATACAAGTGCCCAAAATTTGTGTGCAAGTTAAGGATTCAGGAATGTATAAAAGGTTATTTCCCTCTCGTTGAACATAACAGGAGGGTTGTGTAGCTGGTTAGCCCGTTCGCTCATCAAACTTGAGGTCTCGGGTTCGATAACTACACTTGAGCATAATTTGTGCCAGGAGGATTCTTTGACTGGTCAAAATGTTTTCTAGGGTTTGCACGCTTCACACTCTCTCTCTCCAGTATATATATACACACACTGGAGCCTCAACGCTTGTAGTTGCTCTCTTCACACTCTCTCGCCCTCTCCCGCTGGAGCCTCAACGCTTGTAGTTTCTCTCTTCACACTCTCTCGCCCTCTCCAGATCTAAACAAGACTTCGTTGGCCTCTCTCTCCCCTCACTGCTGCTCAAAGAGCCGGCAGGATCCGTCCGCCGGGAAGGGAAGGAGGCTTAACGTTGTCGCTGTCGGCGACGGACTACCGGCGCAGTTGTTCACTTTCAACCCAGCGGCGGTGCGGGAGGGCCTCTGACCCCTTCTTCTTCGCCGCCATCCCGTCGCCCGCCAAACCACGCCCCAAGAACCTTAAGGTATAATTTACTTACTCCACATGCATTGCTCTAGCTGCATGTATACCATGAATCTAGGACGTGGTTCAAAGAGGAAAGGAGTGGGAAAAGTTGTATATAGCATGAATCTAGGACGTGGTTCAAAGAGGAAATGAAGGGGGAAAGTTGTATAGCATTAATCTAGTACGTGGTTCAAAGAGGAAAGGAATGGGGGAAATTAGTGGGGAAAGTTGTATCGCATAAATCTAGGACGTGGTTCAAAAAGGAAAGGAAGGGGCAAAAGTACTAGTTCAAAAAGGAAAGGAAGGGACAAGGCTGTAGAGTTTGAGCAGGACAAGACTTGCTGCGCTCACATAGGGAAAGGCGTCTAATAACAAAACTGGGACCAACACGGACTGACACGGAGTTTTTTAGTCCCTACACCAAAATGTCCCTGTAAACAAACACCCTCTAATAATGCCGCTGGAAAATTGATGCAATGCCACAGTTAAAAGCAAATTACATGCTTAATGAATTTTATTGTTAATATAATCTCTATGTTAATATTAATCAATGCCACCATTTGAGAAATGCTACTGTCTTGCTTTCTTTCCCATTTAGATAAGGTAGATGCTTCTTTTTGTTGGCTTCTGTGTCATCCACCGTTATTCACCACTAATTGTTTCCTTTGCACCTCTGTGTAAACAGGGTTATCTGCTTCACCTCGTTGCCATTGTGACCTTTTGTTGCACTGCAGAAACCACTTTTGTTTCAAGAGTGTTTTGTGCAGTTCAACCAAAATGTCACACCGACAATGTTGCTTGATTGCTTGATCTTAGTGGAACTGCACAAGAGGAGATCTTACTTCCTATCCGTTAAGGAGAATTTGGTTCAGATCTTCTTCTTGTGAGTTGTTTGAATTCCGCATCATGAGAGGTCAGTACTAGCCTTCTTTCACATGATTCTGCAGTGTGCATTCATATGTTGTGCTACTTGTATGATAATGTTGCTTGATTTTAGTGAACTGCACAAATGGAGACAAGACTTCCAATCTGTATGTGCACCGTAATATCCCGTTGAGGTAAGATAAGGATATTTCACAACTACTGGCCTGTATTTTGCCACTTTCATCAGAAAATTAAGTTTAGTACTATACTTGTGCTCCCTAATTGACATGCCAAATCTTACATTGAAGGTGAAGCTTGTTTGTTATTGAACCAAGTGATGAAGGGGAAGAACAAGGGGAAGAAAGACAAAAATCAACTCCCGGTGCTGTAATGAAGCACTGGAACTGTGATGACACAAGTAATGATATAGTTTTAGATCTTAATTTGTTGCTATGGCTGGAACGAGCAATTGTTTTGCCACTGATTTGATGCCACTCTTAATGTAATATGTAATTATCTCTACCTGTGCAAACAGGGATCTTCTTTGAAGATACCATATATTTTAGTGGAGCTGCACAAGAATATGTTGGAAAGATTAAACTAATTGAGGAGTATATAGTAAGCTTGGCCACCACCGTAGATAGCAACAGATGGTTCCGGAGAAATGCTTCATCTGTATGCTCTACACGATAAGCCTCCTGACAAAGGTTGGTACTCGCCCACTGATTTCATCCATATGATTGAGCTTTGTCATCTCTATTGGTGTTGTGCTACTGTTTAGATACTATCATGAAAAAGTGGTATTGTCCTTGAGAAGTGCTTCATCTGTGCTGTTTTAAATATTTCCTTTCCTTTTTTCGAGCAAACAGTGATGCTAGCATTTAGTAGTCCTCTTGTCTTTGCACAACAGGATCATCTTCCTCTGAAGAAGAATATGGAGTACGTGAAGTGACTAGTTCCGATTATGCCAGGATGAAGAAGCCCTGTCTATCTTATGATCAGAAGGAGCAGTTGAAGGATGGTTACATTACTCCCCACAAGACCAAACTAACTTCATCTCAGAAGGACTGACAAAATCTCCATTTTTTGCTGTGATGCGCGAGTACAATGTTGTTCTAGGATTCTTTCTGGTGAGTTCCATTTTTCTAAAAGTGTGCTCTACATGGACCATGTATGTGCCCGTTGAAACTGTCAATTCATAGTACAGTTTGCTCTATACTAATCACTTTTTTGTATTTGTGCAAACAGGGGTGCTCAGCTTGATTTCAATGGGAACTGCACAAAATGTTCATGAATACATCGAATCATTCATTTCCACCACAAGAAAGGAGGTGCCGGTAAGTTCAAGACGTTGCAACATATAAGGGCGAAATCATACAAGCTACGTGTGAATTTGGTTGATCTTGGCGGAACTGCACAAAAAGAACAAGTGGTTTATTTAGCATGAGGTGCCATGTCAATGTCCGAACTAATGGCAAACCCTGCCCATTCCACAATAGCAGGCATTTGATTTTTTGGAATGGGACAACCTTGTCAAATTTTGCTCATTGATTTTAGCAAGACATGCGTTTGATATTTTCGAATGGGACGCCCTTTGCTGTCAGCAGCGTCGATCAATTTTTTCTTTATTTTTTAGTTGTGAAGTAAATATTGCCTCTGACATGTGAGTCACTGAGATGCATAATCATCGTTTGTTTTGAATGTTCTCTATGGATTGCCATGCCTGTGTGTTTGATTGCAATGTACAGAAACGCTAAAAAGCTGCTCAAACTCTTTGTACTCCTTCTGTTCCTTTTTACTTCGCACATTGTGAAAGTGCATACTTTTTTGTATAAGATTGGTTAAACTAGAGATACTTTGACTGCAGACAAAACTTGTATGCAGACTAGAAAGGACCGGAGGGAGTACATGTGAAACTGCTGCAAACGAGGTGATCACCCTGGGAATAATGCTAGTACGTATTGTTTTGCATGTTCATCCAATGCCAGTGATACAGGAATTCGAACTAATCGAAATAAATTCATTCATGCACGGTCGGATTTCATATAAACATGCCGGATTTCATTACATTTCAACTAAAAAGGGGTGCGCTGGAGGTATAATTAATTAACCGAAGCTACCCACCTGTGTCCCGCTGAGCCGAACAGAAGCTTCAGTGACTTAACTGCAGGTGCGGTTGCGTAACTGACATGTGGCCCAGATGCTTGTTGGGCCCACGTGTTAGTCAGCCAACTGCACCAGCAGTTAAGTAGAAGCAGCGTCCTTCTCCAACATAGCTCTCCGACTCCACGTCGCTGCCAAGAAGCTAACCGGCCGTTAGTGGTCACCCCGCCTAGCTTGTCATAGCGATTAGGGCAACTAGGAGCCCAATGATCAGGATCACCACATGACAAACACCTTTCTTCTTGT
Source organism: Aegilops umbellulata (assembly GCA_032464435.1). Classification (NCBI taxonomy): domain Eukaryota; kingdom Viridiplantae; phylum Streptophyta; class Magnoliopsida; order Poales; family Poaceae; genus Aegilops; species Aegilops umbellulata. The sequence continues at coordinate 376,953,042 of CP136058.1, read as the reverse complement.
CATTCTTCTTCTTGAAGTTCGTGTGTTGCACAGCCTTGTTCTTCCCATCAAACTTTGCTTTACCATCAAACTTGCCCTTGTTCTTGAACTTGTGTGGCTGGAAGTTCTTCTGTACCATATTGGAACTAGATCCTCCCTTAATTTCTCAAGCATGTGTGTCCTTTGCTCTCGCCTTTTCTTCCACATCAAGAGTGCCAATGAGATCCACGAAGGAGGAAGCTTGGTGACGAAGGAGGTATAATTAACCGAAGCTACCCACCTGTGTCCCGCTGAGCCGAACAGAAGCTTCAGTGACTAAACTGCAGGTGCAGTTGCGTAACTGACATGTGGCCTGTTGGGCCCACGTGTCAGTCAGCCAACTGCACCAGCAGTTAAGTAGAAGCAGCGTTATTCTCCAGCAGAACTCCCCGACTCCACGTCGCCGTCGAGAAGCTAACCGGCCGTCAATGGTCAACCCACCTAGCTTGGCTTCAACAGGAGGGTAGCAGTGGTGGCCTTACTTGGACCCGAGCGGCGGCGACCTACCGTGTTCTACTCTTCCTCGTTTTCTATGTGGCGCGGCTTTGTTGGCAGCGGGGCGGGGCCTCGGCGGAGGCGGCGATGTCCTCTGTCTCGTTGCAGGCGGGCGGCGCCTCAGTAGAGCGGTGGAAATCCTCCCCCGCGTTGTCGGCAGGGTGGGGCCTCGGCTGAGCCGACGATGTCCTCTGCCTCGTTGTTGACGGGGCGGGGCCTCGGCGGAGCCGGCGGTTTCCTCTGCCTTGTTGTTGGCGCCACGGGGCCTCGATGGAGCAGGGCCTCGTCGACGCCAGCGGAGCGGGGACTCGTCGGAGCCGGCATTGTCCTCTGCCTCGTCCTCGGTCTCGCCAAACAGCGCCTCGCTCGCTTCATCGCCCTCTTTGTTAGCCTCTTTGTAGGCGGCCGCAGCCTCCGCCACCCGCATGCGGTACCGCTAGCACTCGAGGCGGCCCTTGCGGACGGAGCGGTACGAGTCGAGCAGCGCCTCCTGCTCCACCCGCTCCGCGGCGATCTGCTCCTCCGCCTACAGGTGCTCCTGGAGGAAATGGTGGTTGTAGGCGGCGTCGGCCTGCGCCGCCCGGAACTGCTCCTGACGCATCTGCCTCACACTGTCCATATATTGGGCACGGGCCTCGCCGATGGTCATGGTGCAATGCATCGGCGAGGATGGCGCGGAGGAGGGGGTTGGCACCGGATCATCGACTACCATGTTCTCCATTGGGACGTCGTCGTCCTCCGGCTGCCTGCCGGCCAGCTGGTCGGCAATAATGGCTGCCATCTCCTTGTGGTCCTCGTCCGCCCGTCCCGAAGAGCGCGAGGAAGCCATGGTGGGCAGTAGTGGTGTGGACAGGAGAAAGGGAATGGATGCGGATGACTGCGGCTATGGCCGGCGCAGCAGTTTATATAGCAATGGTGGGCGGGCGGAGGGGCGGACGTGTGGCGCCGGAGTAGCCACCTCGGCAACTGTGTATCATTAATGTGGGCGGCAGATGGACGGACGGACGGCACTTGTGTCGTTTGAAGGCGGAGCAATCGCCTGCACCGGGAAGCGGGGCGGGCGGCGCTGACTGTTTCGGGCGGAAAGCGCGCGCGGGCGAGGAGATGACTTTACTTGGAGAGGATGACAATGGGGACCCACCAGGCATAGCCTCACGTACGCAAGTGCCTCCTTATTATATATATATGTATGTATGTATGTATGTATGTATGTATGTATGTATGTATGTATAAAACTATACTCCCTCCGTCTAGGTGAATAAGTCGTATTAGAAGGTGCATCGCGACCTAGGTGCAAGCAGATTGGTGGAAAAGAAGAATATTTCTCTCTTCTAAACACAACATTTAATCATAGCAGTTAAGAGGATGCCTTATTAGCTACCCATGCAGGCCATCGTAATTCATAGCATGCAAAGCGCTTTTATTTCTTGCCTAATAACCGCATGGACGTGCTGCATGCATTGGTCCTTGCCCGAGCAACAAAAGGGAGGAAAGGGGTTTCCACGGGAGACAACGAGGCAGAGGTGGAAGCGCTCGCTGGAGTAATTTATTTTGCTTCCCCCTGCTTTCCTGACATCACGGTCCCACACCATTGTCAACCTATGTAGTAGTCAATAAACGAGAGAATTGCCCAAGAAGCGGCCGACAGCTGGGACCAAGCAGCTCAAGCACTATTTGTGTTTTTGAGGTGGGAGCACTGCACAGTTTTTCGATGTTTAGCCCATATATTAATTTTTCTCCTCTGAACAACAACGAAAAACATCGCTGTAGGTATTAACTGGGCGGGCTGTGGCCCGTTTAGCCCAGGCCAGATATCCAGCCCAGATATTAATTTTTTTCAAGCTAAAAATGGCTAGCACAACAATACTTTTTTTAGGAATACCCAAGCAAGGTCAAGTTGTTATTCTCCGCCCCGCTGGGCTGCAAATCTTTCGTAGGAGGGATGCATTAGGCTTAACAAGAAAATGGGCTTTAAGAAATAATAAATGGGATGTAACTATAAAAACTGGGCAGTAACTATAAAAAATGCACCAAACACGTGATTACTTTGTAAAATATTATTTTTGGATATTGAAAATTTTAATTTCATTAATTTTTGCGAGCGCAATGTTTCGTTGGATTTTTACGTAATATTAATTTATTTAATCTGACTAGAAATTTCGGGATAAAAATATTTTGGATCCCATCAAAATGTGGGAAATTTTATTGAATTCTGTTTTGAACGGTTGGTTGAAATGGGCTGTACTTTTAACAAACTGTAAATGGGCTGTAGTAAATTCCATTAGAATTCAAAAATGGGCTACACATTCTTACAAATCTCAAATGGGCTATAAGTTCTCTGCCACACACTTCTGGCCTTACTAAGTTGACGCGTCCCCTAAAAAAACAGAGTTGACGCGTATGCAAGGCTTTGTCAACTGATAGTCAACACACGGTTCTAGCAACAATGGCCGTTGGATGTCCATCCAACGGATGCCGTGCTTCTTCTTCAACCTCAGATATTCTAGCTTCACCCGCCCAAAAAATGATTCCTTCCCCTGACATCTGGGGCGCACCGTTTCGGAAGCTGATATGTGGGCCTACTAAGTTGACGTACCAAGGGCTTTGTCAACTTAGTTAATATGCACGATTCTAGCTGCAATGACCGTAAGATGTGCATCCAACGGCCATAATGCTTCTTCAACCTCTGGTCTTCTTGCTCTAGCCGCCCAAAGCAGCGCCGGTCGTGCCGCCTGCTCCTACCTCCTGTGGCCGGATGTGCTGCCACGGAGGCCTCACTGCCCCCTACTATTCCCACCGCTGGCCAGGCCCTGCGGCGACGACAGCCTCACACCGCAGCCGAACGAGTGAACCCTCATACTCCTCTCCGCGTGGGCATCCACTGCCCCCTCTTCACCGGCTCCGCGTCATCCCCTTCCTAGGCCTCGCCGTCGTCCATCGCCCAGGTGCTCTTGGCCCAGCGTGGTCAACGTGGTCAAGGAACGACTTCCATCGGATGTGGACTGTACGTGGAGAGGCTGACAGCTGGGTCCACGGCGGCAGCAAGGAAGTGCCTCCTTATTATGCGAAAAATAATGATTCCTCCACTTGACAGCAGGGACCCACCGGACGGGCCACCGTATTTCGCGAAAAAACGTTTCCCCCCTGACTGCTAGGACCCACCAGCTACACCTTCGCACACAAGGAAGTGTGTCCGGGCAAAAAAACGATTCGCCCCCTGACTGCTGGGACCCACCAGCTACATCTTCGCACGCAAGGAAGTGCGTCCGGGCAAAAAAAAACCAAAACGGTTCGCCCCGCTGACTGCTGGGACCCACCAGCCCCCGACTGCTGCGACCCACCAGCTACATCTTCGTACGCAAGGAAGTGCGTCCGGGCAAAAAAAAACGGTTCGCCCCCTAACTGCTGGGGCTATATCTTCGCAGGCAAAGAAGTGCCTGACAGTCGGGACCCACCTGGTCGAAGCGTACGTAGCGTTGTCATTCTGGTCGCGAACGTGTACGTACATATATACTGGTGGATGTAGAGGCGCGCACGTGTCGTAGTAGAGGCGGCCAGGGTGCAAGAAAGAAAATACGGCCACGCATGTGTACATACGGGCAGGGTCTCGAACGCCTACTCGCGCATACGTACGGCCAGGGCTCGTGTACATGGTTGTGTCAGAGCGGCGAAACAACGTCGTCGTCGTGTTCATGGGGAGGCAACGGGATGCGTCGTGTTCATCGGGAGGCAACGGAACGTGTGGGAGACAACCGGCTGGGTCGGAACGGAATGCGTGGTCGCGTTCATCGGGAGGGCTTGGACGGAACAGGCGATGGAAACGAGGCCTGGCGTACCGCACAACGGAGGAAACGGACCTCCTACGTTCGGAACGGGGTCCCGTTGATCGGAAGGGGTGTGGCGTACCGCAAAACAGAGGAAACGGACCTCCTACAGTCGAAACGGGGGTCCTGTTGATCGGGAGGGGTGTGGCGTACCGCAAAATGGAGGAAACGAACTTGTGTTGGAGCGCTATGGTCGAAACGGGGGTCCTGTTCATCGGGAGGGGTGTGGCGTACCGCAAAACGGAGGAAACGGACTTGTGTTGGAGCGCTACGGTCGAAACGGGGGTCCTGTTCATCGGGAGGGGTGCGGCGTACCAGAAAACGGGACTCCACGGGATACTGTTCATCTCCACCGTTGACCCCCTCCAGCCTCCACGAGGTACTGTTCATCCACCGTCGACCTCCTCCAGCCTCCACCGGCTCCTGTTCATCCAGCCTCCACTTGGCGCTACTCCACCGGCTACTGTTCAACTACCCCTTCACCGTCTACTGTTCATCCAACCCTCCACACCACGGGGTCCTGTTCAACCACCCCTCCACGGGCACCCCTCCATCGTCTACTGTTCATCCAGCCCTCCACACCACGGGGTCCTGTTCATCCACCCCTCCACGGGCACCCCTCCACTGTCTACTATTCATCCAGCCCTCCACCACACCACGGGGTCCTATTCATCCAGAGGCAACGCCACCGCTCACTGTTCATCCAACCCCCCCGGCAATGCTGACTGTTCATCCATCGATCGGCTTTAGTTAGCAGCAGTAGCAAAGGAATCGCTCGATCTTTCAGTTAACAGCCATCGATCGATCGCTTGGGTTCAGTAATGCGTAGCCTGCAGTGCAATCGCTCGGGTTCAGTTAGAGCCAACGCCTCGCACACACGCGCGTATGTGTACGAGAGAAACGCGCATCGCTCGGCCCCCGACCCCCACCGTAACCGGGAACTCCCCGAAATTTTCCTCCCCCTCGCTTGTACCATGGTTTTTTCCATCATGGACGGCCCAAAGAATGTCATGCAGCTGCGTCTCCGGCCCGCCCAGGACGAAAAGCCCATTTTCTGTCATGATTTTTTGTCATAGAAGTAGGAGCCCACCACATCTATGATGATACCGGGTTTTGTCACAGTTATCGTCATAGAAGTGTCATATGTATGACAGAAAAAAATTTCGTTCGGCCCAAAATGTCACGGATGTGTCTTTTTTTTGTAGTGCACCCTCTTCCCCGCCGAGCTGAGGCCCAGCCGCACCAAGGTCCATCTCTAGCTGAGTGGTGACCAGTGCCAGCTCAACAGGAGGCCCAGTCGCTAGCAACCAATCAAGGCCCAAGATTGAGCCTACCGAGCAATCCTCCAAAGGAGCCATGTTGGCAGGTGCATGACTTATTTGCATCTGCTTGGCTAGATCAGTAGTGTCGCCGCCAAGCAGTAGGTCAGGCTGGTCCTGGTCCACTTTGGTCCCCGAGCATTGGCCCTCCTTAGAGAGACCAACACACAACAGAAAAGGCGCAGGGGAGACTTTGGCGTTCAACAGGAGGAGTGTTTCCTCTTTAGGGATTGATAGCATGGTCAGGGGCAGTACCACATGCGCCCAGATTCTCCATGTTTGCACCCGACGATGCAACACCTTGGCCCACAATGTTGGGAATGTAATTTCAAAAAAATTCCTACGCACACGCAAGATCAGGGTGATGCATAGCAACGAGAGGGGAGAGTGTCGTCCATGTACCCTCGTAGTCCGTTAAGCGGAAGCGTTATGATAACATGGTTGATGTAGTCATACGTCTTCACGATCGACCGATCCTCAGTACCAAAACGTACGGCACCTTCGCGTTCAGCACACGTTCAGCTCGGTGACGTCCCGCGAACTCACGATCTAGTAGAGCTCGAGGGAGAGTTTCGTCAGCACGACGGCGTGGTGACGGTGTTGATGAAGCTACCGTCACAGGGCTTTGCCTAAGCACCGCTACGGTATGACCGAGGTGGATTATGGTGGAGGGGGGCAGCGCACACGGTTGGGAGAGATCAACAATCAACTTGTGTGTCCTAGGGTGCCCCTGCCCCCGTATATAAAGGAGCTAGGGGGAGGCGGTCGGCCAAGGAGGAGGGCGCGCCAAGGGGGGGAGTCCTACTCCCACCAGGAGTAGGACTCCTCCTTTCCTAGTAGGAGTAGGAGAAGGGGGAAGGAGGAGAGAGAGGGGAAGGAAAGGGTGGCACCGCCCCCTACTTGTCCAATTCGGACTAGAGGGGGAGGGGGCGTGTGGCCTGCCCTAGCCACCCCTCCTCTTCTCCACTAAGGCCCATTAGGCCCAATATACTCCCCGGGGGGTTCCGTAACCCCCCGGTACTCCGGTATATGCCCAAAACCTCCCGAAACACTTCTGGTGTCCGAACACAGTCATCCAATATATCAATCTTTACGTCTCGACCATTTCGAGATTCCTCGTCATGTCCGTGATCATATCCGGGACTCCAAACTACCTTCGGTACATCAAAACATATAAACTCATAATACCGATCGTCACAGAACTTTAAGCGTGCGGACCCTACGGGTTCAAGAACTATGTAGACATGACCGAGACACGTCTCCGGTCAATAACCAATAGCAGAAATTGAATGCTCATATTAGTTCCTACATATTCTATGAAGATCTTTATCGGTCAAACCGCATAACAACATACGTTGTTCCCTTTGTCATCGATATGTTACTTGCCCGAGATTCGATCGTCGGTATCTCAATACCTTTCTCAATCTCGTTACCGACAAGTCTCTTTACTCGTTTCGTAATGCATCATCCCGCAACTAGCTCATTAGTCACATTGCTTGCAAGGCTTATAGTGATGTGCATTACCGAGAGGGCCCAGAGATACCTCTCCGACAATCGGAGTGACAAATTCTAATCTCGATCTATGCCAACTCAACAAGTACCATCGGAGACACCTGTACAACACCTTTATAATCGCCCAGTTACGTTGTGACGTTTGGTAGCACACAAAGTGTTCTTCCGGTAATCGGGAGTTGTATAATCTCATAGTCATAGGAACATGTATAAGTAATGAAGAAAGCAATATCAGTAAACTAAACGATCAAGTGCTAAGCTAACGGAATGGGTCAAGTCAATCCCACCATTCTCCTAATGATATGATCCTGTTAATCAAATGACAACTCATGTCTATGGCTAGGAAACTCAACCATCTTTGATTAACGAGCTAGTCAAGTAGAGGCATACTAGTGACACTATGTTTGTCTATGTATTCACACATGTATTATGTTTCTAGTTAATACAATTCTAGCATGAATAATAAACATTTATCATGATACGAGGAAATAAATAATAAATTTATTATTGCCTCTAGGGCATACTTTCTTCAGTCTCCCACTTGCACTAGAGTCAATAATCTAGATTATACAGTAATGATTCTAACACCCATAGAGTCTTGGCGTTGATCATGTTTTGCTCGTGGAAGAGGCTTACTCAACGGGTCTGCAATATTCAGATCCGTATGTATTTTGCAAATCTCTACGTCTCCCACCTGGACTTGATCCCGGATGGAATTGAAGCATCTGTTGATGTGCTTGGTTCTCTTGTGAAATCTGGATTCCTTTGCCAAAGGAATTACACCAGTATTGTCACAAAACATTTTCATTGGACCCGATGCACTAGGTATGAGACCTAGATCAGATATGAACTCCTTCATCCAGACTCCTTCATTTGCTGCTTCCAAAGCAGCTATGTACTCCACTTCAGACGTAGATCCTGCCACGACGCTTTGTTTGGAATGACACCAACTGACAGCTCCACCGTTCAATGTAAACATGTATCCGGTTTTCAATTTAGAATCGTCCGGATCAGTGTCAAAGCTTGCATCGACGTAACCATTTACAATGAGCTCTTTGTCACCTCCATAAACGAGAAACATGTCCTTAGTCCTTTTCAGGTATTTCAGGATGTTCTTGACCGCTGTCCAGTGATCCATTCCTGGATTACTTTGGTACCTCCCTGCTAAGCTAATAGCAAGGCACAGATCAGGTCTGGTACACAGCATTGCATACATGATAGAGCCTATGGCTGAAGCATAGGGAACACTTTTCATTTTCTCTCTATCTTCTGCAGTGGTCGGGCATTGAGTTTGACTCAACGTCACACCTTGTAACACAGGCAAGACCCCTTTCTTTGCTTGATCCATTTTGAACTTTTTCAAAACTTTGTCAATGTATGTGCTTTGTGAAAGTCCAATTAAGCGTCTTGATCTATCTTGATAGATCTTGATGCCCAATATGTAAGCAGCTTCACCGAGGTCTTTCATTGAAAAACTCTTATTCAAGTATCCTTTTATGCTATCCAGAAATTCTATATCATTTCGAATTAGCAATATGTCATCCACATACAATATTAGAAATGCTACAGAGCTCCCGCTCACTTTCTTATAAATACAGGCTTCTCCAAAAGTCTGTATAAAACCATATGCCTTGATCACACTATCAAAACGTCTATTCCAACTCCGAGAGGCTTGCACCAGTCCATAAATGGATCACTGGAGCTTGCACACTTTGTTAGCTCCCTTTGGATCGACAAAAGCTTCCGGTTGCATCATATACAACTCTTCTTCCAGAAATCCATTCAGGAATGCAGTTTTGACATCCATTTGCCAAATTTCATAATCATAAAATGCTGCAATTGCTAACATGATTTGGACAGACTTAAGCATCGCTACGGGCGAGAAAGTCTCATCGTAGTCAACTCCTTGAACTTGTCGAAAACCTTTCGCAACAAGTCGAGCTTTGTAGACAGTAACATTACCGTCAGTGACAGTCTTCTTCTTCAAGATCCATTTTTTGTCTATGGTTGCCGATCATCGGGCAAGTCAACCAAAGTCCACACTTTGTTCTCATACATGGATCCCATCTCAGATTTCATGGCCTCAAGCCATTTTGCGGAATCTGGGCTCACCATTGCTTCTTCATAGTTCGTAGGTTCGCCTTGGTCAAGTAGCATGACCTGCAGAATAGGATTACCGTACCACTCTGGTGTGGATCTTACTCTGGTTGACCTACGAGGTTCGGTAGTATCTTGATCTGAAGTTTCATGATCAATATCATTAGCTTCTTCAGTGATAGGTGTAGGTGTCATAGAAACCGGTTTCTGTGATGAACTACTTTCCAATAAGGAAGCAGGTATAGTTACCTCATCAAGTTCTACTTTCCTCCCACTCACTTCTTTCGAGAGAAACTCCTTCTCTAGAAAGGATCCATTCTTAGCAACAAATGTCTTCCCTTCGGATATGTGATAGAAGGTGTACCCAACAATTTCCTTTGGGTATCCTATGAAGACACATTTCTCTGATTTGGGTTCAAGCTTATCAGGTTGAAGCTTTTCACATAAGCATCGCAGCCCCAAACTTTAAGAAATGACAACTTTGGTTTGTTGCCAAACCACAGTTCATAAGGCGTCGTCTCAACGGATTTCGATGGTGCCCTATTTAACGTGAATGCAACCGTCTCTAAATCATAACCCCAAAATGATAGCGGTAAATCAGTAAGCACTACAAAAAAAATACACTTCCGTGATGATACATGTTTGTCACAGTAGGTCACGTTTTCTGTCATGCATGTACATCCATTACAATTTCATGACAGAATCAAGATAGTCATACCTATGCTGTCGTAGAAGTGTTCCATGACATTACCAAAATTATCATCACGGAAGTGTCCACTTCCATGACGATAAATCGCGCGTCACAGAAGTGCTTTCGTCAAGGGTGACCGACACGTGGCATGCACCGTAACGAAACGTCGTTAAGCTATCGGGTCCGGTTTTGGATTCGATAACCCATTAACAGCCCCGACCAATGGGAATTTTCCACGTGTAAAATCATCATTGGCTGGAGGAAACACGTGTCGGCTCACCGTTGGGACAGATGTCATCCACTCATTGGACCCAAAGCGCCTATGATACGTCGACACGTGGCACGGCCCAACAGAGGCCCATTCCTGTGAAAAGGCCGACCCGTTTGACTTGGTCAAAAGGTGGTGGGCTGGCCCACGGCAAGCCTGTTAACGGCCTATTCGCATATAGCGATTTATAGCCCGCTAACCCAGGGCCTGTTTATGGCCTATCCGAATTAGGCCCAGTAGCGTCATCTGGACCGTCCAATATAATTCTAGCCCGTTTTAACTTCTGGCCCATGTATGGCCCACGACGTATTTCGGCCCATATGAGTCCCTTTGTAACTCTTGGCCCATTAATGGTCCGTGGTGAAACCGGCCCGTAATGAACAGTGTATCGCGTTATACCCATTAGCGGCCCATTATTCCGTTGGGTCGTTTCCAGCCCGTGTTACCTTTCGGCCTTCTGAGGGCCCATTTATTCTTGGGCTCATTTCAAGCATTCGGTTACTTACGGCCCGTTACTGGCCTTTTTTGCTTGTGGGCCAAATTCAGCCCGTGGATACAGTCGGCCCATTTGTGGCCCGTTAGTCTATTGGGCCATTTTCATACCATCATCAAATATGGCCTATTGACGGCCCATTATGGTCAGCCCATAAAATGTACGATTTCCACTCTAGCCCGTTTACGGCCCCTTATACGACCCGTACAAGGCCCATAGATGAGACAGCCCGTAGAAGGCCCATGGATCCTACGGGGCATAGAAGGCCCATTGACCCGACGGCCCATAGAAGGCCCATTGATCTGACGGCCCATAGAAGGCCCATGGATCCGCTGGCCCATAGAAGGCCCATGGATCCGACAGCCGATAGAAGTCCCACGGATCCGACAGCCCATAGAAGGCCCACGAATCCGACGGCCATAGAAGGCCATGGATTGTTCGTCCCGTAGATGGCCCATGGATTGTACGGCCTGTGGAGGGCCATGGTCACTACAACGTTTGGGCGAGTTGGCCCCCGTTTGAACGATATAGCATATTCAAAGAATTATCCTACTCTATACTATCACCTCTAAAAAACATACACTATACAATAAAGAGACTAAGGCATAGAAACGTAGAATAATCCTACACTATACAATAAAGAAATTACAGCCGATTATACCCACTGGGCATTATGGTTCGGCACCAGTGATAATAAAGCATACACAAACAATAAATTACATACACTGGGCAAATACAACTCATACATCATGGACGCGCATCAACATAACTTACCATTTGAACTATAATCTCTTCAGAAAATAGGATTGGCCGGATTTAGATAGCACAAATTTCAGTCTGCAAAATCTCCAATTCCTTCGTTGTTACCTCAGTGTCTTGTTTCATTTTTTGGACTCCTGCATCTAATACCTGCATGTCCAGTCTCAACTTGTTGATTGTACGTTCAGAATCATGTACACGTTGTCTTGCCACCTCTAGTTGATGCTCGAGAACATCAGCACATTCCAATTCCAATCCATAATCATTCGGTAACGGCCATGCCGCACTGCTCGCAGATCTTTGTGTTGATGTCACTTCATCCCGAAATGTTTCTGTAAGTACACATGACAAGGGCAAAAATATAGTTACAAAAGTGAAGCGAGCAAGATAGACTATTTTGTACATGGCAAAACGGGACTAACAATAATGTTACACGTCATGAAGCATAAGCAGGTGATATTTAAAATTTTTATTAAAAAGGTAGTCTGTGCAGCCTGCATACAGAAATCTCTCTTAGCTCACCAAAGGAGCATGATGTTGGGGCCCAATCCAAAACACAGACAAGTTACAAATTTAGACAACACATTGCATAGAATTAAGCAAGCAGTTGGCTATTATGTAGCTCAATTAAAGTCTTAGGGAGCATAATTAACAGCAGAGGATTTCATACAAACATACTACATCAAGCAAAACTATGCAATCATTAGCCTAGTATAAACTAGATTGTGAGCCTCATTCAATAATAGTTGGTTAATAGACTTCAAAGCTTCAGGCACACTTTGGCAGAGTAATTAAATGGGGAGGCCTTTAATTATGTCAACTAATAGTTATACAAGTACCCAACATCAGACATCATTCTATGGGCATCTCATTAACTGAGGACAAATAAAGCAATTGAAAAGAGCAAATTAACTATGCCTGAAACAAACAAGGAATTGAACTGTTGAGTTGGATACAGTGACTTACCTTAACATGTTGAAGAGGCTCAGTGCAGCTCCTACTTATCTTGCAAGGCTCCTTCCTAACATCTTGTACTTGGAAATCCTCAACCTTATCTTCATTGCACCCCCTCTGCAAGGTGACACAAACTAGTGACTCGTCTCCTTGGAAGATAAATATGCATATTTTCCAGTCTGTGAACACAAAAGGATGAGATTATAACAAAACAACACCACATAATGAAACATGCCGCATCTCTTGCACTTGCACACAATGAAATGAGCATTTACTATGTCTGCACTATGTAAAAACTAGGCATACCTTTGAACTAGATCTTCAGGTACTCTTGGAGAGCCTACTTTAGTGTACAGCCAAACTTTTATGTCACCTATGAGTTAGAAAAGACCCCACTACAACAGCCCTTAGTGTTTAAATCGTTGACAAGCTCTGTTAGAGTGTTAGTTCAAGAACAACAAGTAATCAAAGCAAACAGTCCTAGTATGGCTGGCTGATGCAAACAAGCAATTGAACAGATGTGTGAGCAAATCTTACATATCAAGAAAAGAAGCAAAGAAGGAGGCTTAAAGACCATCACTTGACTGACTAGATTTAAGGGGCATTTAAACATCATGTGCAACGTATGAACTAACATAAACATTGCATATTTCAGATTCTACAATGGAATGCACATGTATTATGTTATGCCATGTATGATGATGCCTAAATGTACACTATAGCAGGCAGGAGTGATTCATCATTGCACGCACAATTAAATTGCAGGTTAAGGGCCAGTTCTATTCCGCCTTTTCAGGGATTATTGTCAAAATAAGCCATAAGCTGCTCCTGCACAACTACGACTGATGCCACACTGTGGGAGAAGGCACCTTATTCCCCCTCCCCACCTCCCAGGCCGTGGCCTTGAGGTGCTGTTGAAGGATGAGCTCATTCAACAAGGTGAGGATCTCCTTTGATTTTTTGCCAAATTTTCATTCTAATCCACTATACGATGAATTGCTATGAGCTGCTTCTACTGCTGCTATATGATGCATTGCTATGAGCTGCTCCTGCTGCTGCTATATGATGAATTGCTATGAGCTGCTGCTGCTGCTATATGATGAATTGCTATGAGCTGCTGCTGCTATATGATGAATTGCTATGAGCTGTTGCTGCTGCTATATGATGAATTGCTATGAGCTGCTGCTACTACTATATGATGAGTTGCTATAAGTTGCTCCTGCTGCTGCTGTATGATGAATTTCTATGAGCTGCTCCTGCTGATGCTATATGAGGAATTGCTATGAGCTGCTCCTGCTGCTGCTATATGATGAATTGCTATGAGCTGCTCCTACTGCTGCTATATGATGAATTGCTATGAGTTGCTGCTGCTGTTGTATGATGAGTTGCTACTGCTGCTATACGATGCTTTCAGGTGGTGCTGCTATATGATAATAACCAGCCAATTGGACCATCGAATTTCAATAAATAATTGTTCCTCATTTAAATGTGGGTCATGCGTTTTTCGTTTAAATTAGGCAATTGGATCTCTATGGAAAACATTGACCAAAGTAGACTGTGCCAAGTAGATGGTATCTTTGTATTTGCATTTTGAGCAAATAGTGATGCTTTGTTTTCCTATCATATTAATTACTACACTGGGTTCAATTTGTGATGTTTGCAAGTCAAATTAATTTTCATATGGGCAGCAAAATGAAAAAATATAATGCAATCTAGACTTTTCACTGATCATACCAAAGATAAGCTGAAAACAGAATGAAAAGAACTGGTTGGCTTATTACATGGAGCTTATATTCACAGGTGCTTATTTTCTTAGGATAACTCGTAATAACTGTCCCTAAGAAACTTGGCCAATAGAACTAACATACAAATAACATGTCACGATGATTGCAATGGAGGAGTGACGTACCATAGCACACTGTATAGGCTCACCGCTGGCTCTCCTTTCTTTGCGATGTTCCATGAAATTGCCACATACATCTTGTATTTTTTCATTGTGTAACCCTATCTGCAAGTTGACACAGCTAATTTCAGACATCTCTACATGATAATACATTGCATATCCCTTGCGCATATTTAAACCACCAATTAATAATTGTGTGCGTAGCATAAACTATCCATGACTCTGTGTGCTGGACTAGCAGGCACTCTAAGGGAGCCTAATGTAGTGTACTGGAATTCCTACATGCCACCTATGATTTTGTGTAATGTACTGCCTCTGTTCCTAAATATATGTCTTTGTAGAGATTCCAGTATGGACCACATACAGATGTATATAGATGCATTTTCGAGTGTAGATTCACTCATTTTGCTCCGTATGTAGCCTATAGTGGAATCTCTAGAAAGACTTATATTTAGGAACGGAGGTACGAGGTAGTATCATGTATGACATCTACATATCTAATTTAGCAGCCACTAGTAGAAATCATTGCCTACACAAAGGGATTACTGGTCGAAAATCCTAGCAAAGCACGCTGGCAGGCATAGAACAATACAAGAGAGAGACACGCTTACAAGATCATAACAATGCCTCGGTCCAGGATCTTGGTTGGCCAAGCGGTTAGATCCAGAAGAAACATCGTCCTTGTAGTTTTTGCCAGCTACATAATAGGTAACAGCGACCTGTTAGTATATTTGAAGTACATCGGGCAGGTGATGCTGGACGGGTTTAAAGGTGACAAGTACCTAGGCTGTGGCGGGTGCTTGGCATCTTGCCAGACGGTGGGAATCAGGTTAGAAACGTCAAGGGTGATGACGCTGCGCTGGCTGTAGGGGTCCGGTAAGGAGATCTAGAACTGTCGAGTAGGGTGTTTGTGGAGCGGCTCCGGTAGGGTGGACTACGGTGTGGGCGAAGCGGATCTGTGGCCGTGGACGAGGGCGTAGGTGAAGCTGCTCCGGTGGTTTGTTTAAGGATTGTGTCGACAATGCGGATCTGCGGCCGTGGACGGGGCGTCAGAAGCTGCTCTGGTAGGTTGGATGAGGGTGCGAGGAAGCGGATCTAAGGCCGTGGACTTGTGAGTTTGCAAAGCGGCCCCGGTAGGGTTGAAAATGGTATATGCGAAGCTACTCCGGTGGGCTTGACGATGGCGTCGGCGAAGCGGCTCCGGTAGGGTTGAGGAAGGTGTCGGCGAAGAGGATCAGAGGCTGTCGACGGGGGGGAGTACGAATGAGCCGCTGCAGATGCGCTGCGGTTGAGGAGAGTACCGGTGAAGCAGATCCGGCGCCGTGGACAAGGCCGGCACTGAATGGGCTGTGGTATAGTGGTGGATGACCAGTCTACTTGTTTCTAGGGGAGGTGGGATGGGTAGATGCGGCCGCAGAAGCAGATCCGACGAGGTGGACGCTGCTGGCAGTGAATGGGCTCTAGTACGCCGGTGGATGAGCAGTCTAGGGTTTCGAGAGGCGAGGGGAGAAAGGCCGATGAAGTACGGACGGCGTGATGTGAGATGCTCTGGTGCTGTGGAGTTAGTCGTTTTTGCGGGAGGGGGAGAGGAAATGGGGGTGCCGTGTAGTGGGGGGAACCGGAAGTTACCAAAGCAGCCCCGACCTATTATGTAGATGAGGGCGGTATTGTAACTGTTGGTCTTCGTGCACCAAGGACAAAAGGGGAATTTCGCATGCTAAAGACTAAGGTGGCAGAAATTTTAGAAGGAGGCAGGAGATTTTGCCGCCCGCGGGATCGTTCGTATCCAGTTTCAACTAATTTTGGACCGTGCTAGCGGGAAGGTCATGCGAGACTGTGTACATGGGGCACGCGTCAGCAGTTAATAACTGGTGTGAAGTCCACCCCAGAAAAAAATACAATAACTCGAGATGATGCGCCGATAACTTGGACGTTCACACGGGCGCGACCAATCGTACGAGTGTAGTGGCGTGTTCACAAAAAAAAGGGATCAAACGCTCAACCTATGTATTTCTCGTGTAAATAGATAATTTAGTGCAATTGGTTATTTACTTTAAACATAATGCATTGACGTGTTAGTGTAGAGGCGCACAAAAAGAAATGGATATTATAGTCCGCTACTTAAAAATGTTACCTCATATGAATACATAGCCTCCATTTCATAAATTGCGTACCCGTTGAATTCATATATGAATATTACATATATTACTTCATAATAGAACCTTAAATCATCCAAGACTAATGATTTTGAATGCAAGAGTAACAATGGTGCATGTACATGATAGCTACATTGGTTGTTTGAAGAAACATCAATGTAACTTTGGCATGCACAACTGAAAAGGTTTATTTAAATATAAAAAATGTGATATGTGAGTGTCCAATCTTTATAGCGTTGAATCGATATTGTACCTTTGGCCACGATACGATGTAGATATTGATTTATGTTCAAGCGATGCACGTCCACGATCACTAGATAGCGATACGTGAATGAATTGTGCAATCTCTCTCACACGCATACATATCTCATTTCCCTGTGGGCATCGGAATCACACACGCGCACTTCGTGTATTTCTCTCCCTCCGTCAAGGTTAGAATTCGTCTTTCTACCCCATCCTACAAGTCTCTCACATAGAAACACACACGCTCTCTCTATCAAACACGCCCACCCCTTTAATTCCGCCCACCCACAGCCACTAATGTCTCAAAGTATAATAATGTCTCTCACACATATGCCTAAGGTTAACTCGAGTTCCGGAACCATATGAATACATATAATGTTATTCCAACAGAGCACCTTTTGTTTAGAGATTTCTCTCTCTCCCTCCCTCCCTCCCTCTCTCTCTCTCTCTCTCTCTCTCTCTCTCTCTCTCTCACACACACGCGCGCGCGCACACACACACATTGTTTCTCGCTTCATTTTTTCCGGTACTTGCATGCACACAATTTTGTTTATCTTCGTGATGCTGTAAGTATGCCTCGCACAAATGCTATCTACCTATCCCTTAATATAGCTAGATATGTGTCACACAAACTCCTTCTCCCTACTAGCAAGATGCCCATCCGTTGCACCGAACATCAAGATGCATTTGTATGAGTAGTTTATCTTGTGGGAGAAAAGGATGAACGAGGGAATGCCTTATTTACAAATGAGGATAGGGGTGTGGGTATCTTTTTGAAAAATTGCCATAGTTTCCCTCCTATCCGTCGGGTATAAATCGGATGGCCTATATTGTAGGATGGCAGGAACACCATCATCACCAACTCTGTGTTTTTATAAGAGTAGGGATATGTAAGTGTCACTGCCCCCCCTACACACACACCCACACCCACACAACCACACACACACACTTCCCAACACCGAAGGAGTAGGGTGACACCTCGATCTTGATACTAATCTATCAACTGGCTTCTCTCTGAAACACACACACACACACACACACACACACACACTACCCGACACCGAAGGAGTAGGGCAGAACCTCGATCTTGATAGTAATCTATCTACTCCTCTTTCAAACACACACACACACACACATACACACACACTCGCTAGTTGTGCCTCTGTGCCTACCGCGCACACTCTCGATACGTCTTTCTCTCCCTCCCCCTCCCCCAACCCCAACAATCATAGCAGAAAGGTGACAACTCGATCTGGTCGTAATCTGTCAATTGGTTTCTCTCTCGAACATTGTGTCTCTGTGCCTCACTCAGTAGCCCCCTCAATATGTAGACTTCTCGCGCGCGCACAGCTGTAGTGACGATGACGCTGAACCCAATGTGCCTCGTTTTTACCGGCCTCATGTGATAGTTTTCACCCTGTTTTCTGTTAATTAACAAGGCAACCTTTTCTTTGCTACTACTAGTGAATCTGAAATCATTCAGGGCATACATAAAATATATCACTTCAACCCAATTATCGCAGTAACTATTTTAAAAGAAACTAGCTAGATGTTCGTGCGTTGCACGGAACATCAAGATGCATTTGTATGAGTAGTTTATCTTGTGAGAGAAAAGGATGAATAAGGGAAGGCCGTATTTGCGAACGTGGATAGGGGTGTGGGTATATTTTTGCAAAATTCCCATAGTTTTCTTCTTATCCGTTAGATATAAATCCGACAGCCTATATTGCAGGATGGCACGCACACCATCATCACCAACTCTGTTTTCTACTCCCTCCGTTCCTAAATAGTTATCTTTTTAGAGATATCAACAAGTGACTACATATGGAGCAAAATGAGTGAATCTACACTCTAAAATATGTCTACATACATGTCGGGTGGTTGGTGCGACATATGCCAACGGGTGGCTTATCTTTGTGGGAACCAGTAAGACGTCGCCGGTGCCTGGAAGCGGGATGAGGCGAAGACATGCACGCCGGCGGATCTTACCCAGCTTCGGGGCTCTCCGTGGAGATAACACCCCTACTGCTGCTTTGCGGCGTCTCCACATGATCACTCGATGAACAAGTAACTACAAGGTGCTCCTCGAGCTGTTTGGCGAGAGGAAGAAGAAGGGCAAGGCTAGATCTACTCTTCTCTCTATGTGTGTTAGAACCTAGATGAAATCAACCCTTTGCATGGGTGACCTGGGGGGTTTATATAGGCCTACCCCCCGGGGGTACAATGGTAATCCGGCTGGGCGCGGGTCCCAGCCGTCAGTGTCTACGCTCGCCGGCTTCTGCGCCGGCTGCTGGGGCCCGCCGGCTGGTGGGCCCCGCTGGCTGCCGACCTCTTGGTCAACAGGCAGGCCCTACTGCCTAGGGCCCTGTCGGCGGCCGATTACTGTTGCCTCAATCCTGATGATGAGGGCTTTATCGAGGTAAGCGTGGCTACAGCGCCGCCGCCTGGTGGGCGATCGCTGTAGCCTCACGTCGTCTTGTCTCCTTAATGGAGCGCCTCCTTCGAGGGAGGGGGCAAGCCGGCTTGGGGAAGCCGGCCATGTCTTGGGCCGACTGGAGGAGGCCTGGCCGCCTTCGGGTGTCTCTCTGCCCAAGGGGGCCCACCGCCCGTGGACCACGCTGACAGCCCGCCGTGGATGGCGTCATAGTTATCATGGCAACAGTGCCGCGCCGGACAGGTCAGGGCTACCCCGTACAGCGCACTGTGCCAGGCGTGCTCTGGGTTTCGGGGGTGGCAGGCTTTACTGTAGCCACGCTCCGTCCCATCGCCGTTATGTGGATGCGGACTTCGAGGGTACGATCTTGACCGCGTCGTGGGAGCCGGCTTCTTGGAGTCGGCCTTCTCGTGGCCGGCTTCTCGGAGCCGGCCCTCCCGCGGCTTTCTTCATGAGGGTTGAGGCCGGGCCGCCTTCCGACAGTCGGCTTGTGAGGCAGCCGGCAGGGGGAAGGCGGCCCCACGTCTTGGATCCTTGTAGGCCGGATCGGCTCGTAATTTTTTCTGAAATGCCAGGGGGAGCCGACTAGGCTACCCGTGGTCATTTACCCTGATAGTAGTCCCCGAAGCTGCTCGCGCTTCGAGGTCGGCAAGGGGGACGATAAGCTCGGTCAGCTTCCTATCTTGTGGAGTCGGCAGCTGGGAGCTGGCTCTGCTTACGCGCGCCGCCTTGGGTGGGCGCCGTGGCCTTGTCAACGAGAAGGTGGGCCAACTTGTGCACTGACCGTGCGCCTCCCCGCGTGTCACGTGGCAGAAAAGGCTTGCCATGGCGCGTGCGCGACGGGACGTCGCCGCAGGCCCGGGCCCGCCACTCCTGGCCTCGTCCCTGGCGCGGATCTTCTGCGGCCCAAGGTGGGCTGTTTGCCTTCCCGCGGCGGTTTCGCCACGCCGTCAAGGCGCAGTTATAGCGGGACGTGGGGGAGTGGGCGCGGTTAATCCCACGTCCCCCGCACGACGCCTCCTCGGCTCCACCGCGAGGGTCTATAAGTAGGGGGAGGAGAAGGAGCGGCAGAGGCTCGCACGCTCTCCCTCACTCCAGCCCTTCTCACTTTCCTTCCTTACTCTCTCCGCCGCCGCAGCGCCTTGTCGCCGCGCCATTCCGCCGTTGGGCCTCTTGGTCCGCGGTCGCTCCGCTGCAGCGGGATCGCACGCGCCTCCGCCGTCACCACATCTTGCTCCTCATCGCACCGCTCCAATGGCGCTGTCGAGCTCGTGGGACGGCTCCAACGTTCTTGACGAGCACATCGAGTTCCTCCGCCGGACGCGGTGTCTGCCCGGCGAGAACTACGTGCGGGTCCGGCGCGCATCGGAGAGGGAGATCTCGCCGCCACCGGAGGAGGGCGAGCGGGTGGTCTTCCGCTCGCACTGCATACGCGGCTTCGGCCTCCCGGCGAGCGGATTCCTTCGCTCCTTCCTCGAATTCTACCACCTTCAGCCGCATCATCTCACCCCCAACGTCGTGATGCTACTGTCGGCCTTCGTCACCCTCCGTGAGGGTTTTCTTGGCGTTCTCCCCACCCTGGAGCTCTGGGGAGAGTTCTTCCAAAGCAAGCTCGGCACCGTCGTCGCGGGCGTGCCCACCCCATGCGAAGCTTTCATCGCCATGAGGCGGACAGGCGAGAACAATCCGTTCCCGTCCATCCCGCTGATCCAGTCGGTGAAGCTCTGGCAGAAATCCTACTTCTATGTGAGGAACGTCGCCCCGTAAGGCGACTTTGTCAACCTGCCGGCTTACGTAGCCGGCCCGCCAGCTGCCAGGCCAGCCTCATGGAGCTACCGGGCCAGGACGCTATCCCAGGCCGGGAACGCCGCCATCGCCCGACTCCGGGTGATGGTCCAGTCGAAGGGCCTGGTCGGAGCCGACCTGGTGGCCGCCTTCGTGGAGCGTCGGGTACTTCCGCTCCAAGGTCGGCCGCACATGATCTGCCAGATGAGCGACCGCTTCGACCCATGCCGACTGAGCACCAGGGAGATGCCTCATGCCGAGGTGTCCTACCTAATGAACTACATCGCCAACTGCAAGCTCGCTGAGGATTGGCGATTCGGCAAGGAGCCGTACTCTCGCGCCAACCCTCCACCCGCCGTAAGTATTTCTTCTTTCCTTTCTTTGGTGTTGCCGGCTTCGATATGACCGGCCTCTGATCAGTCGGCTTGTTTTCTGCAGAATCCCCTACTTCCGCCGGCGGCGGGGGCCGCGGGGGCAGAGCGCCAGTTCCTCCCCGACCGCACGGTGGATGACGTCGACGATCCGGATCTTGGGGCGGCCGCCATGGAAGATGCCGCCGCGGGGGAAGGCGGCGAGGCAGGCGGCGCGGGGCTCGGAGCCGGCCTCGAGGGCTGGGCAGACGACGATGAGGTCAAAGCCGTCCCGCATCGCCAGCCGGCGCCGGATCTTCAAGGCGCGGGCCCTTCTGCCACGCCGGCCGCCCGTGGCACCGCGCCGAAGTGCCGGGCCGTGTCGACCTATTTCGGCAGCCGGCCAAAGAAACCCAGGGGCACCGCCGCGGCAACCAAGCGGGATGAGGCGGCCGCGAAGGCGGCCCGCTTCCAGAAGGTCGTGAAGCGGCCGCAGGCAGTTTCGGTGTAAGTGTTAATCGTCTTGTACTCTTGTCGTGTTCTTTGATTGGAGTTCTTCTAAATTCTTTCTTGGTTGACCGGCTAGGGCGCCGCTTTCCCTTGAACGGGGTCCTGCCGGCTCCATGATTGAATCAGCCGGAGGGTCTTCGAGCTCTCGCCGCGTGGATCCCCGCGCCGACCTCATGGAGGCTACGGAGCAGAACGCGCAGGAGGCGCGGGAGGAGCGGGAAGCATCGGAGCGAAGGGCCGCCCAGGCGGCGAAGGAGCAGGCTGACGCGGCGGCCAAGGCCTAGGCGGAGGCGACGGCCGTAGAGAGGAAGGCAGAGGCCTTGCGCAACCAGCCTCCATAGCTCGTAATTCCGCTCCGCAGCGTGGCTCCCGACATCCCCGTGCCTCCGCCAGAGGAAGCCAACCGCGGTCGGTCGGGGCGGAGCGGAGGGAGGACGATGTGATTGTCTTGGAGGAGGTGTCGCGGACGGCACCGACTGGGGCGGGCCAGAGCGGTCAGCCGGCTGCGGTGCCGGTGCAGCCGGCTGGGAGCGAGCCGGCAGCAGGAGTCGGCCTGGTGGTGCAGCCGTCATCACGCCGGCGCGCGGGGGAAGCTGCCCCCGTGCCGGAGCCGGACAGAGCTGCGAGCGCCAGCCGGACGGCGGAGGCCCTGGTGGCGGCCAGCTCCAGCACGTCCGAGTGGGCACCCAGCGGGGGGACGGCCGAGCTGAACGCGGCGGCCCAGGAGGTCCGGAGCCGGCTTCAGGCTCACGCTACTGCGCTGCAGCGATATACCCGAGATTTCCTTGCGACGCAGGCCGTCGTCCGGGTGAGTCTTCTGGCCTTGGTTGTTTTGCTTTCTTTCGATTTCTTCTGTGGGGGCGCGTCAGCGCACCCACTGGGTGTAGTCCCCGAGTTACGAGTCGGCTGCTGAGCAGGCGGCTAGGAACTTACTAGGTCCTAACAGTCATCTTATTCCTGCGTCCTGTCTGATCTTCCAGGAGTACCATAACCAGAGCACAGTCGCCTTTGACTCCCAGGCTCAGGAGCTGCGCCAGAAGAGCGAGGATCTGTCCGACAGCCAGAGTACATGCTCTGTTTTGTTCATATCCTGTGGGGGCGCGTCAGCGCACCCACTGGTTGTAGTCCCCGAGATCCGAGCCGACTGCTGAGCAGTCGGGTCGGATCTTTCCCAATGACTTCTTCCTTATTGTTTCTTCCTTTGTCTTCATGCTTGCAGGGGCCAATGCCGACTTGAGGGAGCAGCTCGGCAGGGCCCAGACCGCCCTTCGCGCCAAGGAGGCCGAGCTCAACGCCTTAGTCCAGGAGCGCGACCACCTGGCCAAGAAGTTGGCCGACCAGGAGGAGAGCCACAAGGCGGCCCTGAAGAAGGCGCAGGACAGCGAGGCCGCCCTCAAAGCTGAGTTCGAGACCGAAGCGACGGGCTGGGCTGGGGCGAAGCAAGCGCTGAGCGAGGGTTACAACCGGATCGAGGATCTGATCGACGGTAAGCCGCCTTCCTCACTCCTTGCTCGGGCCCTTGCCCTCTGATTCGTCTTCTGATTTGTGCTGCTTTTGTTCTCTGCGCATACTACTTCCCCCGCCACTCCGTCATCGCCACCCAGGCCATCGAGGCCCACCGCGAGGCGCGCCGGCAGGCGGGGGTTGAGATCGCGCCGGACACGAGCCGGACACTTGAGGAGCAGCTCTTGGCAATCCAAGCCCGGCTGCAGCCGGCACACCGCATGCTCCTCCGCCTCTAGCGTGCTGGGGCGCAGGTGCTAGCCGCCCTCTGGCCAGGCGAAGCGATTCCCCGAACCCCGAGTCAGACTGCCGACTGGCTGGAGGTGGCAGTTGGCCGCTTTAAGGCCTGGAAGGCCTCCGCTGCTCGATCCGGCGCAAGGCGGGCGCTGGAGTTCGTCCGGGCCTGGTACCCTGGGCTGAGCTTGGAACAGCCGAGGACTTGGCGGGAGGAGGCTGACGAAGAGCTGGTGGAGGTGCGGCCGGCTATCATCCAGCGTGCTTCGGCTCTTGCCGAGTTTACCGACACTAGTGTCTTCGTTCCTGAGGTGGATGACAACGGCGTCGCCCAGCCGGAGGAGTGGTTCGGGCTGAACCCGGCGGAGGGTGAAGATTCGACGGAGGAGATCGCCTCTAGCGATGAAGGTGAGGACGAAGAAGGGGAGCAGGGCGAAGACGTTGAGCCGACCGGTGAAGCAACCAGCCAGCCTCAGCATGACCGTGCCTCCAGCAACGAGGCGCGTGCTAGTGCGCCCTCTGCAGGAGGCGGTGATCATGCCGAGGTTCACCAGCCGGCCACTCCTCCAGCCGGCGCTACTGTCTCCGCCGACCTATCAGACTCGCCAGTCGTTCCCTTGGCTTGATCTTCCGTCCTTGCTTTTCCTGCTTGTTACTCTTTGAACAATTCTTATTAAGCTTGCGCAGTTCCACCCACTGGGGGTGTATTCAAACTATGTTGAATGTTGGTATTTTCAAGGCCTTTTGTATAAATATAATCATGAATGTGTTTGGCTTCCATTCTCGTATGCTTTTTATCCTTAGGTTGTTTCCTTTGCCGCCTTCCCCTGATTGCTGCCTTCCCAGCCGGCAGCTGCTCTGCAGTCTGTGGCTAAGGAAGGACTCAGCTATCTTTTTTGGGGAAGGCCAGTACTCGAGCTTTCTTAGATTGTAGCAAAGTGAATGGAAACCGGCCGGCCGGCTACTCTTGTAGTCGGTCGGCGGTGGGAAAAAAGCCGGCTTTTGTTATATTGGTCCGTTAGTCCCTAGCCGTTTCTCGTGTAGGCGTCCTTTCCTGCCTTTGGCTCTTGCCAGCCGGACAGCCGATTCTTCGAACTGCGACTTTTGGCAAGAGAGGTCTTTGGAGCTGGCACACAACTTGTCTGACCACGGGTAGGACTTCTAATATAACTCAAGGCGGCCAGTCCCCGGGCCGACTAGTCGAACCCGGTGCCGGACAAGAGAAGTGAATATAATGACATAATCATAAGCATGATACTCTTCATTCATAGATGAAAGATGGCAGTCCCCGAGTTCTCCTCGGGGGGCCTATTGTCTCGTACTTAGTACAAAAGTTAGTGTGATACATACTGCATTTCAACTGTAAAATCTTCGTAGGAGGTTGGCGTTCCATGGTCGTTCCGACTCCTTGCCGGAGTCGTCTCTCTTTCGTTCCTTTGGCTTCTGTGCGTCGATCAGGTAGTAGGAGTCGTTTCCTAGCGCTCTGTTGATGACGAAGGGGCCTTCCCAAGGGGCCGAGAGCTTGTGCTGGCCGGCTGTTCACTGGATCAGCCGGAGCACAAGGTCGACCTCTTGGAAGGATCTTGGCTTGACCTTCCGGCTGTGGTAGCGACGCAGACCCTGCTGGTAGATGGCGGACCGGTTGAGGGCTAACAGCCGGCTTTCTTCCAGCAGGTCCACGCCGTCTTCTCGTGCTTCCTTGGCCTCCGCCTCCGTGTACATGGTCACCCGAGGCGAGTCGAACTCGATGTCGGTTGGGATAACCGCCTCGGCACCATATACGAGGAAGAAAGGAGTGAAGCCGGTTGACCTGTTTGGGGTAGTGCGCAGACTCCAGAGGTCAGCCGGCAGCTCATCGAGCCAGCAGCCGGCCAAACGCTCCAGTGGCACGACCAGTCGGGGCTTGATGCCGGAAAGGATGAGGCCGTTGGCTCGCTCGACTTGGCCGTTTGACTGCGGATGGGCAACGGACGCTAAGTCCAGTCGGATGCCCTGCGTCGCGCAGAAATGTGCCAATGCCCCCTTGCCAAAATTGGTGTCGTTGGCGGTGATGATGCTGTGCGGCACGCCATACCGAGTTGTTATATCTACGATGAATGTCACGGCAGTCGGCCCATTCAGCTTCTTGATCGGCTTTGCTTCGATCCACTTGGTGAACTTGTCCACGGCGACAAGCAGACGTGTCATGCCGCCGCGCGCCGTCTTGAATGGGCCCACCATGTCCAAACCCCAAACGGCAAAGGGCCAAGTGAGGGGAATGGTCTTGAGTGCCGAAGCCGGCAGGTGTTGCTTGGAGCTGAAGACTTGGCACCCTTTGCAGTGTTTGACTAACTCCTTGGCGTCGTCCAAAGCAGTCGGCCAAAAGAATCCATGGCGGAAAGCTTTGGCGACTAGTGATCTTGAGACCGCGTGGTGGCTGCATTCACCTTGGTGGATGCCTCTGAGGATTGCTATGCCCTTCTCTTGCTCAACGCATCGCTGGAAGACTCCAGTGACGCTGCGCCTGACGAGCTCTCTGTTGACGATTGTGTATGCTCCGGCTCGGCGTTGGACTTGTTTTGCCTTTGTCTCATCAGCCGGCAGTTCTTGGTTTGTCAGGAAGTTGAGGATGGGCTGGGCCCATGATGGAGCTGTGACTTCTTCTATTGCCAACGCGGCTACTGCAACCAGGGTGGGCGGGCTGGGTTCTGAAATGCTGGAGCCGCCCGCCGCCAGCAGTGCTGGTGCAGTCCCCGGGCCGACTACCGCAGTCCCCGAGCTGGGTTCAGAAGTCCTCGGGTTGGGTGCGACTACGGAAGTCCCCGAGCCGCCTACTGAAGTCCCCGCGCCGCCTATCAAAGTCCCCGGGCCGCCTGCTTGGCTCTTCAAGCCGGAGCCGGCTGCATCGGGGCTAGGCGGCACGAAGATGGAATCGGACTCTGGAGACGGCTTGATAGACGGCTTGAGGAGGCGTTGTAGAGAGACGCCGGTTGGTATTGCTTGCCGAGTGGAGCCTATTCGAGCCAGGGCATCTGCTGGCCCGTTGTCGGCTCGTGGTACGTTGAGGAACTCGCATCCTTCAAAGTACCCGCTGATCTGCTGGACGAGGAAGCAGTAGCTTGCCATGTTCGCGTCCTTGGCGTCCCAATCCCGGAGGACTGCTGGACTATCAAGTCTGAGTCGCCGTAACACAGGATCCGGCGTATGCCGAGCTCTTTGGCAAGCCGGAGCCCGTGTACGAGCGCCTCAGACTCGGCCACGTTGTTGGAGGCGGCAAAGTGAATTTGCAGCGTGTATCTGAGCTTGTCGCCTTTGGGAGAGGTGAGGATGATGCCGGCTCCCAAGCCGGTGAGCATCTTGGACCCATCGAAGTGCAGGCGCCAGTGAGTGGAGTCGGGAGCCGGCGGCAGGTACTGGGTCTCGGCCCAGTCGACGAGGAAGTCGGCCAAGGCTTGGGACTTGATGGCGGTGCGGGGCTGGTAGAAGGTCGTGTAAGGGGCCAGCTCGATGGCCCATTTCGCCACCCGGCCGGATGCATCCCGGCTGCCTATGATCTCGGCGAGCGAGGCGGTGCATACAACCGTGATGGGGTGCTCTTGGAAGTAGGGCTTCAGCTTCTTGGCGGCAAAGTACACGCCGTAGCACATCTTCTTGTAGTGCGGGTAGTTCTGCTTCGAGGTAGACAGCACCTCGCTCAAATAGTACACCGGCCTCTGGACCGGCTGGGCTCGGCCCTCTTCTGGGCGCTGGACTACGATGACGGTGCTGACCACCCGGCTGGTTGCAGCGATGTAAAGGAGCATGGGCTCTTTCTCAGTCGGCGCCGCCAGGACAGGCGGCGTGGTCAGCATTTTCTTCAGCTCGTGAAAAGCTTGGTCCGCTTGGTCGTTCCACTCGAAGTGAGTGGTCTTCTTCATGAGGCGGTAGAGGGGGAGAGCCTTCTCTCCGAGCCGGCTGATGAAGCGGTTCAGGGAAGCGGTGAACTTTTGGACGTCTCGCAGCTTGGTGGGAATCGCCATTCTCTCAATGGCCTTGATCTTCACTGGGTTGCATTCGATGCCGCGTTCGGAGACCAGGAAGCCTAGGAGCTGACCGGCTGGCACTTCGAACACGCATTTCTCGGGGTTGAGCTTGATCCGGAATCGGCGCAGGTTCTCGAATGTTTCCTTCAGGTCATCCAACAATGTGTCGCGCTTCTCTGTCTTCACCACAATGTCGTCCACATAGACGTGGGCATTTCTGTCGAGCTGCTTGAGGAGGCACTTCTGCATGCAACGCTGAAAAGTGGCACCGGCATTTCTCAAGCCGAATGTCATAGTCAGGTAGCAGAAGGCTCCGAATGGCGTGATGAAGGCGGTCTTCAGGCGGTCGGCCGGGTCCAACTTTATCTGGTGGTATCCGGAGTAAGCATCCAAGAAACTCAACAGCTCGCATCCGGCTGTGGAGTCTATCACTTGATCTATCCTTGGCAGTGCGAAAGGATCTTTGGGGCAGGCCTTGTTGAGGCTCGTGTAGTCTATACACATGCGCCACTTGTTGTTCTTCTTCAGCACGAGGACCGGGTTGGCGAGCCACTCCGGAAAGAAAACCTCCATGATGAAGCCGGCAGCCAGAAGCCGGGCTATCTCTTCTCCTACAATCCTTCTCTTTTCCTCCGACAGTCGGCGGAGGGGCTGTTTGACTGGTTTTGCACCTTCTCGGATGTGTAGTTTGTGCTCGGTGAAATCCTTCGGAACACCCGGCATGTCCTTGGGGGATCATGCAAAGATGTCCCGATTCTCACGGAGGAAATTGGCGAGCTCGCCTTCCTATTTGCTGCTTAGGTTTGCCCCAATGACAGCAAACCTTTCTGGGTGCTCGAGGTCAAGAGGTATCTTCTTCGTTTCCTTGGCCGGCTGGAAGGAACCTTGGGTATCACATTCTTTGGGATCGGGGGACAGGGCCGGCTGCTTGCCAGCCATGGCCACGACCCGGTCCAACTTCTTCTTATCTTCGGCAATCACAAGGGACTCGGCCAGCCGGCTGCTGGCCGCTGCGCATTCAGAGGATTTCTTGTAATCGCCGACTATGGTGATGATGCCCTTGGTGCTCGGCATCTTCATCTTGAGGTAAGCATAGTGGGGAAAAGCCATGAACTTAGCCAAGGCAGGTCAGCCAAGCTGTGCATGGTAAGAGCTCTCAAGGTCCACCACTTCAAACTAGATGGCCTCCCTGCGGAAATGATCCTTGTCCCCAAACAGGACATCAATCTTGATCTTGCCAACGGGGGAGCAGGACAGGCCGGGTACGATGCCATGGAACACTGTCCGGGTAGGCATGAGCTGCTTTGTCTTGACGTTGAGCTTCTTCAGGGTGTCAAGGTACAGGATGTTGATGCTGCTCCTGCCGTCTATCAGCACGCGGGAGAAACGGGCGGCGCGCCTATCTGTTGCGAGGGTGGCATCTAGAACCAGCGCATAAGAGCCGGGAGATGGCATCACCTCTGGGTGGTCGGCCCGGCTCCAGTTGATGGGTTTTTCTGACCAGTGCATGTGCTCGGAGGGGTTGGCGGCAACCGCGTTGACTTCCTGGTGCTCTCGGCGCCTGCTGCGCCGGTCTTCAGGCTGACTCGTGAAGATGACATAGGCGGCATGCTCGTCGGGGAACTCGTCGTGCACGGCTTCGACTGCTGGCCGAGCGGCCGGCTGCTGCGGAGCCGGAGGCGGCGGACCAGCAGGCGGGGGCGGCACGAGCCCTTCGCCTTTGGATATTCGGGTGAGCCAGTGGCACTTCCGGGTTGTGTGGTTGGACGGCTTCGCGCCGTTGTGGAACTTGCATGAGGCGTCGAGGGTTTGCTCGTAGGAGAAGGCCGGCTGCCAAGCCGGCCTGCCGCCTTTCTGCTTCTTGGGTGTGGGCCGCCCTTCGGGCTGCTCGCCCTCGACCGTGGCCACCTGCCGACTGGTGGAAGGTGGCATGGGGCCCTTGCGTTTGTGGTTGTTTTGGTACGGGCGTCGGCCGAAATCCCCAGCCGGCGTCTTGGGCGCCGGGTTGAGTACCTTCCCGGATGCATCCACCTGGAGTTCGGTCTTCATTGAGGACTGGGCGGTGGCGTACTTGTTCGCTATGACCAGAAGCTCGTCGAGGGTAGTCAGCTCGTCGCAGAGGAGCTTGTGCTTGAGGAGGGTGCCCTCTCGGCACTCGGTTGTGAAGTACTCGATGGCTTGCACCTCGTGCACTCCTTCGCAAGAGTTGCGGATCTCGGCCCAACGCATGAGGTAGTCGCGAGTGGACTCAGCGGGGCCTTGCACACACAAGGAGAGCTGTCTGGGCTTGGGAGCCCGCTTGTAGGTGCTGGTGAAGTTGCGGACGAAGGCTTCTATGAAGTCTAGCCAGTTGTTGACGCTGTATGGATTGAGGCTGTTGAGCCAGGTCCGCGCCGTGCCTTGGAGCATGAGGGGCACGTTCTTCACGGCAACGCGCCTGTTGCCGTTCGCGATGCGTACTGCGGTGGAGTAGTCGATCAACCAATCTTCCGGCTTCACGGAGCCGTTGTACTTGGGCGTGTCTCTTGGGAGCAAGAACCCTTTGGGGAAGGGCTCGTCGCGGATGCTGGGGCCGAAACAAGGCGGGCCGACATCATCTTCTTCTAGTGCCAGGGATCGCGCTAGGCGGTCAATCTGATGGCGAGCATCATTCTCGCCGACTCCTTCGCGGCGACCTAGTCGGCCGCTGAGAGTCGTGTCGGCGTTCTGGGAACGGGGGTCCCCAGACTTGCCTGCCTGCGGCCTGCGGCGTGGCTCAAAGGAGGCCCAGTACGGCCCAACTTCTTCAACACGAGACTCAAGACCCTCACGAGGGGCCAAGCCTCGCGGGGCGGACGAGACATCGCTTCATCAGGCGCGGCCTCCTCAGGCTGGCTCACGAGGAGGCGGAGAGATCAAGGCAGGGTACCTCGCGAGGTGCCCATGACGCAAGCCATGACGACCAAGGGTGCCAGGCGGGCGCCAGACCGCGCAGTGTCCTCCCTTTCCTCTTTGGTGCAAAGGGGGCAAGCGCAGGCAAGAGGATCAAGCAAAGGCACCCATTTCAGTGCAACGAGACCAAGAACAGTCCAACGGTGGGAATGAGCTCATCGTGGAGCCCAGAACAGCGTCACCACAGGGCCTTTGGCAGGCGAGGACCAACTTTGGTCAGGATAAGTGTACCAGATGTTCCCCTTCAAATTGGCCAATTGTTGGCGCCCTTCCCGCTCAATATGTGGGAAGAGGCCCAGGGCCTTTACCTATAAATAGGACTAGCCACCCCCAGGGTAGAGGCAACTGCCAGGTAGCCATAGAGAGCAATCGTGGAGCAAGTAGAGAAAGAGAGAGAGAAGGGCGGCTGAACTCCCCTAGCAGTTCATCGTCCCAGCAAGAACACGCCCTCACGAGGCTGTTCTCCTTTGTACTGTTCATCATCATCAGCCCAAGAGGCAATCCACCCACCACACTGGAGTAGGGTATTACACCACATCGGTGGCCCGAACCAGTATAAACTCTGTGTTCTTTGTGTTGTTCCTTTGTTAGTTTAGATCCTTGCGAGACGGAGAGGTAGAGGGCAGAACTCCGCGCGCACCCCAGAGTTCGAACCTTAAGAGTCTGCCGGAACCCGTGATCCGACATTTGGCGCGCCAGGTAGGGGTGCACCGGAATCTGTCTTCCACCGCTCCGTCCTTCGCCGGCCGCCGCACTCATGCACGGCGCCGGACGGGCCCGCGTCGCCCTAGCAGCCCTCGCCGGTGGGCGTCCTCGTCGTCCCCCATCGCCCGCCGTCAGCACCGCCACCCGCCCGGCGAGAAACGAGCAGCAAGCACCGCCACAGCATCCGCCTATGCGATGGGGCGACTACGCCACAACATCGACACCTCCGGTCGTTGCGGCCCTCTTGGGCGGCTCGCAAGCGCCGCCCACGAGTCGCCATGTCAAGCCGTTTGCCCGCTGGGTCAGCACCGTTTCCACACGGCAAGGGGCTTCCTCGGACCGGGCAGCGCGCAAGGACGATCTGACCTTCAGCTTGGAGGACCACCCCACCAACTTGGCCGGCTCGGGCGCGCTCCCCCTGTTGTGCACCCCCACCATCTGCTTGGTGGTCGTCACCAGAACCCTTGTCGACGGCGGCGCGGGCCTCAGTGTGCTTTCGGTCGAGACCTTCAATCTCTTCTGCATACCCCGGGAGCGGCTGCGGCCCAGTCGATCTTTCTCGGGCGTCGGGGGCGGATCGTCCGACTCCTTGGGACAGATCCGGCTCCCGGTAACTTCGGCACCTACGACAACTTCCGCACAGAGATGGCCGACTTCGACATCGCCCCCATCGGCCTCCTTTACAACGCCATCCTCGGTTACCCGGCGCTGGCTCAGTTCATGGCCGCCACGCACCCGGTGTACAACCTCGTAAAGATGCCCGGGAGCAGCGGTACCCTCACCATGCACGGAGACACCAGGGACGCCCTGCGAGTACTCAAGCTCGCCTTCAAGACGGCGGCATCGGCATGGCCCGCCAGCGCGGAGACCCCTGAGCCCAAGGGGGCTGCGCCCGCCAAGAAAAAGCAGTTGTTCACCCATGACAAGGCAGAAACCAAGCAGATACCCGTTGACGAGGACGGGTCCTCCAGTGCCACTTTCACCATAGGCGCCAACCTTGAACCTGAGCAGGAGGAGGCCTTGGTCAGGTTCCAGCGCGCGAATAAGAAGGTGTTCGCTTGGGAGCCCGATCAGTTGGCAGGGATTCCCAGGGGTGTCATCGAGCATCACCTCAACGTGTGCCCAAATGTGCGCCCCGTGAAGCAGAAGGCCAGGCGGCAGTCCGCAGAGAAGCAGGCCTTCATTGTCCAAGAGACACGCAAGCTAGAAGCCGCAGGGGTCATTCGCGAGGTCCGATACCCGGATTGGTTGGCCAACCCCGTCGTTGTGCCTAAAAAAGGGGGGGGGGAGGAACGCATGTGTGTCGAATTCACCAATCTCAACAAGGCATGCCCGCAAGATCCGTTTCCGCTCCCCCGTATCGACCAGATCGTCGATTCCACCGCAGAGTGCGACCTGCTATGCTTCCTGGACGCCTTCTCCGGATATCACCAGATCAGGATGGCGGTAGAAGACGTTGAAAAGACCGCCTTCCTGACCCCGTGCGGGGTATACTGTTATACATGCATGCCATTTGGACTGCGTAACGCAGGGGCTACCTTTCAGCGGTTGATGCACATCACCTTGGGCCCGCAACTCGGGAAGAATGTCGAAGCCTACGTTGATGACATTGTGGTAAAATCTCGGGAGGCCAAGACCCTGATACAAGACCTGGAGGAGACCTTCGCGAGCCTTGACGCAGTAAACCTGCGACTCAACCCAGAGAAATGTGTGTTTGGCGTCCCCTCGGGCAAGCTCTTGGGCTTTCTCGTATCTCATCGTGGCATCGAGGCCAACCCAGAGAAGGTCAAGGCGGTCGAGGACATGAGTCCGCCAAAGACCCTCAGAGAGATGCAGAAGCTCACTGGGCGCGTGACCGCGCTAGGGCGCTTTATCTCCAAACTGGGGGAACGAGCGTTGCCTTTCTTTCAGCTGATGAAGAAAAAGGGGCCCTTTGAATGGACTGAAGAGGCAGATAAGGCGTTTTAAGATCTCAAGAGGTACCTGACCAGTCCCCCAGTCATGGTGGCTCCGCGCCCTCAAGAGCCCCTGCTGCTCTACCTTGCCGCCACTCCCTACTCCGCCAGCGCAGCCCTGGTGGCGGTTAGGGAGGAGCGCCAAGCCAAGACCGCAACGGCAACCCGAGGCAAGGCAAGACGAGAGCAAGGAAAGCCTGTGGAAGCCACAACCGCAGTTGAGGAGGGAAGGCTGCCAAAGAGTACACCGGAGGCAGGAGAAGCCACACGCCCGGATGGTCCGCCTCCCGAGGCCGCGTCATCTCGTGAGGCGCCCTCACCTCCCGAGGGCACCGCGACCCCAGACGCTCTCAGCCTTGTTGAGCATCCAGTCTACTTCGTTAGCACGGTGCTACGGGACGGAAGGGCACGGTACCAATGCCTCAGAAGCTCCTCCTCGCTCTACTGGTGGCTTCGCGCAAGCTGCGTCACTACTTCCAGGCCCATCCCATTAAGGTCGTCTCATCGTACCCCCTGGAGAGGGTGCTCAGGAGCCCTAACTCAGCTAGAAGGGTCGCCGAGTGGAACATAGAGCTGCAGGCGTTTCAACTCGAGTTCAGCACAACTAGGGTCATCAAAGGAGCAGCATTAGCGGATTTTGTGGCTGAATGGACGGAGGCACCAGGCCTCAAGGACAACAAAGATCGGTCCCTCTCTCCGGGGAGTGAGGCGCCGGAAGGCAGGGTCATGTATTTCGATGGGGCGTTCTCCAGGCACGGCGTGGGGGCTGGCGCAGTGCTGATATCACCCACTCAGGATAAGCTCTACTATGCCATACAACTCTGTTTCCGGCAAGGTGAAAAGGTCTCCAACAACATAGCAGAGTATGAGGGTCTGATAGCCGGATTAAAGGCCGCAATAGCTCTGGGGGTGAAGCGCCTCACTGTCAAGGGCGACTCGCAGCTCCTAGTCAACTTCTCCAACAAGGTATACGAGCCGAAGGACGAGCATATGGAGGACTATCTAGCGGAAGTCCGCTGGATGGAAAAGCAATTCTGGGGATTGGAACTGAAGCACGTGCCCCGTGGCACCAATCAGGAAGCCGACGACATAGCCGGACAGGCATCCAGGCGGTTGCCACAGGAACCAGGCGTCTTCGAAGAGCGGCTCTTCAAACCCTCAGCACAGCCGACGTTATCAAACGTCGCTCAGCCTCAAGAGGAGATCCCTCAGCCGCCAGCCTCGGGAGCTCCGATCTGCGGACCGACCTCAGGAGCGCGTCTACTCCTGACGATGGAACCTCGGGAGGAGTGCTGGATCACAGAACTCCGGAGCTATTTAACACAAGGGACCCTACCGAAAAAGGAAGAGGAAGCGGAGCGTGTGGCGCGGCAGGCCACGGCATACTGCATCGGAGATGGAGAGCTTTACCGGAAGCGACCAAATGATGTATCTCTGCGCTGCATCTCCCGGGAGCAAGGAAAGGAACTGCTGGAGGACATACACGGCGGAGACTGCGGGCATCACTCATCATCACGAACCCTCGTCCGCAAGGCATTCCACAGTGGATTCTACTGGCCCACCGCGCTCAACGACGCAGTCGAATTAGTAAAGGCTTGTGAGGCCTGCCAGTTTCATTCCAAGCAGATCCATCAACCGAACCGGGGGGGCCTGCAGACTATACCCCTCTCGTGGCCATTCGCAGTCTGGGGGTTGGATATTCTGGGCCCGTTCCCTCGGGCACCAGGGGGCTACCGCTACCTCTACGTCGCCATTGACAAGTTCACCAAGTGGGCAGAAGTGGAGGCCATCCGTACCATCCCCGCTGGTTCTGCGGTCAAATTCATCAGGGGTATTGTGAGCCGGTTCGGGGTGCCAAACCGCATCATCATGGACAACGGCTCGTAATTCACTAGTAATCTCTTCAAAACATAATGTGCTAACCTTGGGACGCAGATATGCTACGCTTCGGTGGCACACCCGCGAAGCAATGGGCAGGCCGAACGGGCCAACGTGGAGGTCCTGAGAGGCCTCAAGACCAGGACGTTCAAGAAGAAGCTGGAGGCTTGCGGCAGAGGTTGGTACGATGAGCTACAGTCCGTGTTGTGGTCCATCCGCACGACCACGACCAAACCAACTGGGGAGACCCCGTTCTTCCTGGTCTATGGAGCTTAAGCAGTCCTCCCTCACGAGGTCAGGCGTCGCTCCGCGCGGGTCCTAGCGTTCGACGAAGCGCAGCAAGACGCCATGCGGGGGATGGACCTCGTACTGGGGGGGGGGGGACACCGCCGGGAAGCCGCATTGCGAGCGACGAGGTACCAACAGGCGCTGCGACGATATCACTGCCGCAACATCCGCCCCAGGACCCTCGAGGTAGGAGACCTCGTGCTCAGGCGGGTTCTCTCTAGGGAGGGGCTGCACAAGCTCTCTCCCATGTGGGAGGGCCCGTTCAAGGTTGTTCATGTTTCTAGGCCAGGCTCCATGCGCTTGGAGACTCAAGAGGGGGAGCCAATACAGAACGCGTGGAATATCCAACACCTCCGGAGGTTCTACCCCTAAAAGGCCCAGAGCTTGTGAAGAAGGCGAACGCCTGTGAAGACCTTCCCTTTTTGGAAAAGGCCCAGAGCCTGTGAAGAAGGCGAACGCCTGTGAAGACCTTCCCTTT
The DNA here is from genome assembly GCA_032464435.1 of Aegilops umbellulata. Classification (NCBI taxonomy): domain Eukaryota; kingdom Viridiplantae; phylum Streptophyta; class Magnoliopsida; order Poales; family Poaceae; genus Aegilops; species Aegilops umbellulata. Next base: position 376,917,258 of record CP136058.1, on the reverse strand, counting down.
TTGGGAAAGGCCCAGAGCCTGTGAAGAAGGCGAACGCCTGTGAAGACCTTCCCTTTTTGGAAAAGGCCCAGAGCCTGTGAAGAAGGTGAACGCCTGTGAAGACCTTCCCTTTTTGGAAATGGCCCAGAGCCTGTGAAGAAGGCGAACGCCTGTGAAGACCTTCCCTTTTTGGAAAAGGCCCAGAGCCTGTGAAGAAGGCGAACGCCTGTGAAGACCTTCCCTTTTTTGGAAAAGGCCCAGAGCCTGTGAATAAGGCAAGTGCATGTGAATCTGATCACCTCTAGGAAGAAAGGCCCGGAGCGTGTAAAGAAGGCCAATGCCTGTGAAGCTCGCCGCCCCGTGACACTCTCACGTAATAATGAGTGGGGCTGTACACGCCCCGGAGTCTCAGGAGCGCCGGCCTCACGCCCTGGGGCTCCCTCCCACGCCGAGTGGCAGCACTTAGCTCCGCGCTGGTGAGAAGATGTCGAAGACTAGATTAGGTGCCGGACGCGGCTTTTTTATTTGCTTTCCGCAGTTGACGTGTTTATTTGCATCTAAATCTTATCGAAACTATCGCCATCATCAATTTGTGGTTCATTGATTTTCGCTCCTCGTTTTGATTTCTCTCATGAAAGGCCTCGCGAGGGATGGAACTCGAACGCCCTCGCGAGCGTTTCCGCCCTAGCCGCTTAAAGGTTTCACGGCCCGGGCTCTCTTCAGGAGCACCCCTCCAGTCCGTGCCCATCGTGCACCGTGACACGCCACAGGGCCTGGGTCGGTCGCCCCCCCGGCTGGGGCCAAAAACTACTTATGCGAGGACAAATAGTTGAGAAGCGCAACAATAAAGTCAAGGTAATAGCTACAACGGCAATGATTCTCAACACGCCCCTGCGGGGCTCCATGCAGCAGTTTTGTCTTACACAGGAAGCAAAAGGAAAAGGAAAAGGCGAGCCCGGCGCGGCCGCCTCACATCGGCCTGCAGAGGTGACACGAGATGCCTCCGAGGCTCAGGCGGACTCCCTCTCGCGCTTCACCGGGGCGCGGCGACGGGCGGATGAACAACCCCCCCCCCCCCCAAGCAAGCGCGACGGCGAGGGGGCTGGCTGCGGCCACCCCTGGAGGAGCCGCCCAATGAAGAGTTGGTGGAGCTTGGGGAGAATCGGGCGCCGCCATCGGGGCGGGCGCTGTCTCCTCCATCATCGTCGGAGCGAGGCCCCTGGCCACGGTCGTCGCCCTCGGGGCAGCAGCTTGCGCGGCGACCATCTTCCCCAAACACCCTCACGTAGAGGGTGCCGTCGCTGTCGAACTTGAAGTGCAGCGTGCACAGCTGGCCCAGGCCGCGCGCGCGGGCGAACGTTTGCCAGCCACGGGTCAGGGCCCCATTCCCAAAAGGGGAGACCTCGAGCGAAACCCAGGAGGCCCAGCTGCAGCAACCGTCAGCTTGAAGCCAGAAGCCGCACCGAGCGCTGGCCGGCAGCTCGCCGATGAAGGAGCGAGGGAGCTGGAGCCAGGTGCTGGTCGGGTCCGCCGACCACATGACGAACTCCGGCAGCACCTCCGCCGAGCGAAAGCGCGGCCTGTGGGGCCGCGCAGTCGCAGCCTGCCTCCCCTTGGCAGCCGAGCGCTCACCACCACGCGGAGAACCATCCCTGTGGCCACGAGGAGCCGCAGCAGGGACCGTAGGATGCTTGCGGGGACGACCCCGGCCGCGCTTGGCCGGGGGGGAGTCGGGCCCCGCCCGACTAGCCTTCCCCTTCTCCGCGGCTGAGAACCTCTTCGGAGCCATGCGAGCGGCGGGCGGCAAGAGAAAGGAAGAAGAAGAGAAGCAGGAAGGGGCGGACTGGCAGAGCTTACGCGGCCCCGTACTTATAGCCGGAAAAGGCCAACCGTCGAGCACCACGATCGTAGGTAATAATGACCCGTATCTATGCATGCAGGGACTAGTCAAGTCACGCAGTTGCCAAGGCGTCGTGCGGAAGCGGAGACGCCCACGTCCTGTCAAACCGCCACGCGGCGCCCAAGGCCGCAGGCTATTAGGGCCCGCTGCGCTTCGCCCTTGCCCTTTCGCCTCTCGGCATGGCCAAGTCCGGGCGCGCCTTGGGCCCGGGGGCTACTGTCAGCGTTCTGGGAACGGGGGTCCCCAAACTTGCCTGCCTGCGGCCTGCGGAGTGGCTCAAAGGAGGCCCAGTACGGCCCAACTTCTTCAACACGAGACTCAAGACCCTCGCGAGGGGCCAAGCCTCGCGGGGCGGACGACACAGCGCTTCCTCAGGCGCGGCCTCCTCAGGCTGGCTCACGAGGAGGCGGAGAGATCAAGGCAGGGTACCTCGCGAGGTGCCTATGACGCAAGCCATGACGACCAAGGGTGCCAGGCGGGCGCCAGACCGCGCAGTGTCCTCCCTTTCCTCTTTGGTGCAAAGGGGGCAAGCGCAGGTGAGAGGATCAAGCAAAGGCACCCATTTCAGTGCAACAAGACCAAGACCAGTCCAACGGTGGGAATGAGCTCATCGTGGAGCCCAGAACGGCGTCACCACAGGGCCTTTGGCAGGCGAGGACCAACTTTGGTCAGGATAAGTGTACCAGATGTTGCCCTTCAAATGGCCAATTGTTGGCGCCCTTCCCGCACAATATTTGGGAAGAGGACCAGGGCCTTTACCTATAAATAGGACTAGCCACCCCTAGGGTAGAGGCAACTGGCAGGTAGCCATAGAGAGCAATCGTGGAGCAAGTAGAGAAAGAGAGAGAGAAGGGTGGCTGAACTCCCCTAGCAGCTCATCGTCCCAGCAAGAACACGCCCTCGCGAGGCTGTTCTCCTTTGTATTGTACATCATCATCAGCCGAAGAGGCAATCCACCCACCACACTGGAGTAGGGTATTACACCACATCGGTGGCCCGAACCAGTATAAACTCGGTGTTCTTTGTGTTGTTCCTTTGGTAGTTTAGATCCTTGCGAGACGGAGAGGTAGAGGGCAGAACTCCGCGCGCACCCCAGAGTTCGAACCTTAAGGGTCTACCGGAACCCGTGATCCGACAAGTCGGATGCGTGACAGGCGGCGGGGTGGGATATCTTTCCCCACGAGGCGGAGGCGGAGGCGGGTTGCCCCACCGCTCCACGGCTCGAGGGCGGCCTTCTGTGTCTCGCACGATGGACATTCGGGTTCGGCTTCGGCTGGCAGCCGGCTCTTTCTCATGTCGCGCGTGGGTTTTATCTGCACTCGGGGGCCGGGACGTCGCGCCGTGCTCTCGGCGCGGTGGAGGGCTTTCTGCGCAGGCGTCGGCTTCGTGCCGCTGTGCGGCTGCATAATTCAGCTGCTGGATGCGTCTGGTCATGTAGGGGAGCTCTTCGGCCCCCAGTCCATCCAGCTCGTCTACGGCCGCTTGGGCGGCGCGCAGGTTCTCGAGTGGGGTGGCATAGACTGGGCGGTCGACTCCAAACATGTCGGCGATGACAGCGCCGCGCTGTCTGACGACGCCGGCTCGGCTTGGCCCGCCAGGAGGTGGCGTTCCGAAGGCGGCGCGGTCGACTTCGCGCTGGTGGGGCTCGGTGAGGCGTCTCATGGAAGCTAGCTTCCGGCCCTCCGCGAGGAGGGCGAGGCGGCGAGCCTCCAGTGCTTCGGCGTCGGCATCGGCCGGGAGGGGGACGGACAAGTCGTGGATCACCGCTCGCGGGGCGTCGTGGGCATTCTCGCCAGAAGCGCCGCCATGGCTAATGACCATCACCTCGGCGGTGGCACCGTCACAGCCATCGTCTCGGGGAAGCAGGTCGTCGTAGATCACGACGTTGGTGGGGAAGGCGTCGGGCGAGGCCGTGTCGGAGTCGACAGGCATCGGATCGGTGGAGCCAACGGACTCCTGGTCCACAGCAGGCTCGCTGGAGACGTGGAGCTGGCCGAGGAGGTCGACGAGGCGGTCGGTGCCCGCGTCGGAGGTGGGCTCGTCGGAGATGAGGGCCTCGCCAAGGGGATCGGCGAGGTTGCTCACTGCACAGGCGTTGGTGACGCCTTGCAGCGCGTCATGGCAAGCGCCATCGGGCATGCCGGGATGGCTACGCTCGCTGGGGAGGAAGAGGGTTCCCGTCCAGAACAGGCGGGACGACGGTGCACCTGGCCCCACGGTGGGCGCCAAATGTCGGGTGGTTGGTGCGATATATGCCAACGGGTGGCTTATCTTTGTGGGAGCCAGTAAGACGTCGCCGGTGCCTGGAAGCGGGATGAGGCGAAGACATGCACGCCGGCGGATCTTACCCAGCTTTGGGGCTCTCCGTGGAGATAATACCCCTACTGCTGCTTTGCGGGGTCTCCGCATGATCACTCGATGAACAAGTAAGTACAAGGTGCTCCTCGAGCTGTTTGGCGAGAGGAAGAAGAAGGGCAAGGCTAGCTCTACTCTTCTCTCTATGTGTGTTAGAACCTAGATGAAATGAACCCTTTGCATGGGTGCCCCGGGGGGTTTATATAGGCCTACCCCCCCGGGGGTACAATGGTAATCCGGCTGGGCGCGGGTCCCAGCCGTCAGTGTCTATGCTCGCCGGCTTCTGCGCCGGCTGCGGGGGCCCGCCGGCTGCCGGCCTCTTGGTCGACAGGCAGGCCCTACTGCCTAGGGCCCTGTTGGCGGCTGATTACTGTTGCCTTAATCCTGATGATGAGGGCTTTATCGAGGTAAGCGTGGCTACAGCGCCGCCGCCTGGCGGGCGATCGCTGTAGCCTCACGTCGTCTTGTCTCCTTAATGGAGTGCCTCCTTCGAGGGAGGGGGCAAGCCGGCTTGGGGAAGCCGACCATGTCTTGGGCCGACTGGAGGAGGCCTGGCCGCCTTCGGGTGTCTCTCTGCCCAAGGGGGCCCACCGCCCGTGGACCGTGCTGACAGCCCGCCGTGGATGGCGTCATAGTTATCATGGCAACAGTGTCGCGCCAGATGGGTCAGGGCTACCCCGTACGGCGCACTGTGCCAGGCGTGCTCCGGGTTTCGGGGGTGGCAGGCTTTACTGTAGCCACGCTCCGTCCCATCGCCGTTATGTGGATGCGGACTTCGAGGGTACGATCTTGACCGCGTCGTGGGAGCCGGCTTCTTGGAGTCGGCCTTCTCGTGGCCGGCTTCTCGGAGCCGGCCCTCACGCGGCTTTCTTCATGAGGGTTGAGGCCGGGCCGCCTTCCGACAGTCGGCCTGTGAGGCAGCCGGCAGGGGCAAGGCGACCCCACGTCTTGGATCCTTGGAGGCCGGATCGGCTCGTAATTTTTTCTGAAGTGCCAGGGGGAGCCGGCTAGGCTACCCGTGGTCATTTACCCTGACAATACACATCCGTATGTGGTAGTCCATTTGAAATATTAAAAAGACAAATATTTAGGAACGGATGGAGTATAAGAGTAGACACGGAGATATATCTCCAGCATGGTCTACAACAAAAAATGTGCTGGACTGGTTAGCGTTTGATGCTCGCAACGTGATGACATGAGTTTGAATTCTGTCTTTAACTTTAGGTTTTCATATTATATATTACTTATTTAATATATACTTCCTTCGCTACTGTACTGAGAGTGGAACCCACAGAGTACTTAGAATACAAGATTAAGGATGGACTTGTTTCTTTTTAACTTTCTATACGAAGCTGTAGCCACCCTGCAAGTCACGTGTACACTGTACATGCAATCTTTTTATAGAGGGACAATCATACACACAATTAACTCAAATTGATTGGATGTCACTCTATTATTTCCATCATAAGAGCCTCTCCAACGGCAGCCGGCAAATTTCCTCCCACTTCCTTCCGTGAAGGACGACATCAAACACATGCGGCATACATTTTCATAACTCTAACCAACCACGAAGTCAAAAAAACTCTAACCAACCAGATGAAATTCGTGCAAACACGGACTGATTTCATATAAGCATGAAGGATTTCGTTACATGAACTAAGCGATGCCAATCCGGCTCTCATGGTATAATTAATACTCCCTCCGTTCGGAAATACTTGTCCTAGAAATGGATGTATCTAGACTTATTTTAGTTATAGATACATACAATTTATCCATTCTTAGAACAAAAATTTCCCGCCAGCTGGAGAGGAAGTACATAATCTAAATGGCCGCCCGCGGATCCCTTTGTCTTCCTCTTGTCCGGCAGACACTTTGCGGGGTCGACGAAGGTCCTCGGAAGAGACGAAGAAGCAAATAAACCACCTGAATGCGTAGTGGCCTTCATGGGACCCAAGTGGCGGCAGCCTCCCGTGTTCTACTTCTCCTCGATGATGGCGATGGACACGGAGAAGCTGGCCACCGACTCGTCGCTGTCCACGCACCCGGCTTATGTCTCTGCCTGCATGGTGCTGCCACAGGCACGGGAGGCACACCCACAGACACGGGAGGCGCGGTACGACGCGGTAGCGACGACGCCCGTACTGGTGTGCTCGCCCCCGTGCTGGCGTGGAGCAACTCGCCACTCCTCATCGAGCTGAACTGGACGGCGAGTTGCTATCGGCGTTCTGGGAACGGGGGTCCCCAGACTTGAAGGAAATATGCCCTAGAGGCAATAATAAAGTTATTATTTATTTCCTTATATCATGATAAAGGTTTATTATTCATGCTACAATTGTATTAACAGGAAACATAATGCATGTGAGAATACATAGACAAACAGAGTGTCACTAGTATGCCTCTACTAGACTAGCTCGTTAATCAAAGATGGTTATGTTTCCTAACCATGAACAAAGAGTTGTTATTTGATTAACGAGGTCACATCATTGGTTGAATGATCTGATTGACATGACCCATTATATTAGCTTAGCACCCGATCGTTTAGTATGCTGCTATTGCTTTATTCATGACTTATACATGTTCCTATGACTATGAGATTATGCAACTCCCGTTTGCCAGAGCAACACTTTGGGTACTACCAAACGTCACAACGTAACTGGGTGATTATAAAGGAGTATTACAGGTGTCTCCAATGGTAGATGTTGGGTTGGCGTATTTCGAGATTAGGATTTGTCACTCCGATTGTCGGAGAGGTATCTCTGGGCCCTCTCGGTAATGCACATCACTTAAGCCTTGCAAGCATTGCAATTAATGAGTTAGTTGCGGGATGATGTATTACGGAACGAGTAAAGAGACTTTCCGGTAACGAGATTGAACTAAGTATTGGATACTGACGATCGAATCTCGGACAAGTAACATACCGATGACAAAGGGAACAACGTATGTTGTTATGCGGTCTGACCGATAAAGATCTTCGTAGAATATGTAGGAGCCAATATGGGCTTCCAGGTCCCGCTATTGGTTATTGACCGGAGACGTGTCTCGGTCATGTCTACATTGTTCTCGAACCGTAGGGTCCGCACGCTTAACGTTACGATGACAGTTATTATGAGTATATGCATTTTGATGTACTGAAGGTTGTTCGGAGTCCCGGATGTGATCACGGACATGACGAGGAGTCTCGAAATGGTCGAGACGTAAAGATTGATATATTGGAAGCCTATGTTTGGACATCGGAAGTGATCCAGGTGAAATCAGGATTTTACCGGAATACCGGGTGGGTTACCGGAACCCCCCGGGAGCGATATGGGCCTTAATGGGCCTTAGTGGAAAGGAGAAAGGGGCAGCCCTAGTGGCCGCGCGCCTCCCCCCTTCCCTAGTCCTATTAGGACTAGGAGAAGGTGGCCGGCCCCCCTCTCTCTCTTTCCCCCCCTTGAGGAATCCTATTCCAACTAGGATTGGGGGGGGGGGAATCCTACTCCCGGAGGGAGTAGGACTGCCTGGCGCGCCACCCCTTGGCCGGCCAGCCCCTCCCCCTTGGCTCCTTTATATACGGGGGCAGGGGAGCACCCAGAGACACACAAGTTGATCTACGGATCGTTCCTTAGCCGTGTGCGGTGCCCCCTTCCACAAAATTCCACCTCGGTCACATCGTTGCAGTGCTTAGGCGAAGCCCTGCGCCGGTAACACATCAAGATCGTCACCACGCCGTCGTGCTGACGGAACTCTTCCCCGACGCTTTGCTGGATCGGAGCTCGGGGATCGTCATCGAGCTAAACGTGTGCTAAGAACTCGGAGGTGTCGGAGTAACGGTGTTGTGATCGGTCGGATCGTGAGGAGAACGTATGACTACTTCCTCTACGTTGAGTCAATGCTTCCGCTTCAGTCTACAAGGGTATGTAGACAACACTCTCCCCTCTCGTTGCTATGCATCACCATGATCTTGCGTGTGCGTAGGAAAATTTTTAAATTACTACGTTCCCCAACAGTGGCATCCGAGCCTAGGTTTTTATGGTTTGATGTTATTTGCACGAGTAGAACACAAGTAAGTTGTGGACGATACAAGTCATACTGCCGACCAGCGTGTCATACTTTGGTTCAGCGGTATTGTTGGACGAGACCATCCGGACCAACCTTACGCGTACGCTTACGCGAGACCGGTTCCCTCGACGTGCTTTGCACATAGATGGCTTGCGGAAGACTGTCTCTCCAACTTTAGTTGAACCGAGTGTGGCTACGCCCGGTCCTTGAGAAGGTTAAAACGGAGTCTATTTGACAAACTATCGTTGTGGTTTTGATGCGTAGGTAAGATGAGTTCTTTCTTAAGCCCGTAGCAGCCACGTAAAACTTGCAACAACAAAGTAGAGGACGTCTAACTTGTTTTTGCAGGGCATGTTGTGATGTGATATGGTCAAGACATGATGCTAAATTTTATTGTATGAGATGATCATGTTTTGTAACCGAGTTATCGGCAACTGGCAGGAGCCATATGGTTGTCGCTTTATTGTATGCAATGCAATCGCGATGTAATGCTTTACTTTATTACTAAGCGGTAGTGATAGTCGTGGAAGCATAAGATTGGCGAGACGACAACGATGCTACGATGGAGATCAAGGTGTCGCGCCGGTGACGATGGTGATCATGACGGTGCTTCGGAGATGGAGATCACAAGCACAAGATGATGATGACCATATCATATCACTTATATTGATTGCATGTGATGTTTATCTTTTTATGCATCTTATCTTGCTTTGATTGACGGTAGCATTATAAGATGATCTCTCACTAAATTATCAAGAAGTGTTCTCCCTGAGTATGCACCGTTGCAAAAGTTCTTTGTGCTGAGACACCACATGATGATCGGGTGTGATAGGCTCTACGTTCAAATACAACGGGTGCAAAACAGTTGCACACGCGGAATACTCAGGTTATACTTGACGAGCTATGCATATAAGATATGACCTCGGAACACAGAGACCGAAAGGTCGAGCGTGAATCATATAGTAGATATGATCAACATAACGATGTTCACCATTGAAAACTACAACATATCACGTGATGATCGGTTATGGTTTAGTTGATTTGGATCACGTGATCACTTAGAGGATTAGAGGGATGTCTATCTAAGTGGGAGTTCTTAATTAATTTGATTAACTGAACTTAAACTTATCATGAACTTAGTATTTGATAGTATCTTGCTTGTTTATGTTGATTGTAGATAGATGGCTCGTGCTGTTGTTTCGTTAAATTTTAATGCGTTCCTTGAGAAAGCAAAGTTGAAAGATGGTGGTAGCAATTACACGGACTGGGTCCGTAACTTGAGGATTATCCTCATTGCTGCACAGAAGAATTACGTCCTGGAAGCACCGCTAGGTGCCAGGCCTGCTGCTAGAGCAACACCAGAAGTTATGAACGTCTGACAGAGCAAAGCTGATGACTACTCGATAGTTCAGTGTGCCATGCTTTACGGCTTAGAACCGGGACTTCAACGACGTTTTGAACGTCATGGAGCATATGAGATGTTCCAGGAGTTGAAGTTAATATTTCAAGCAAATGCCCGGATTGAGAGATATGAAGTCTCCAATATGTTCTATAGCTGCAAAATGGAGGAGAACAGTTCTGTCAGTGAGCATATACTCAAAATGTCTGGGTATAATAATCACTTGATTCAATTGGGAGTTACTCTTCCAGATGATTGCGTCATTAACAGAATTCTCCAATCACTGCCACCAAGCTACAAGAGCTTCGTGATGAACTATAATATGCAAGGGATGACCAAGACTATTCCCGAGCTCTTCGCAATGCTAAAAGTTGCGGAGGTAGAAATCAAGAAGGAGCATCAAGTGTTGATGGTTAACAAAACCACTAGTTTCAAGAAAAAGGGCAAAGGGAAGAAAAAGGGGAACTTCAAGAAGAACGGCAAGCGAGTTGGTGCTCAAGAGAAGAAACCCAAGTCTGGACCTAAGCCTGAAACTGAGTGCTTCTACTGCAAGCAGACTGGTCACTGGAAGCGGAACTGCCCCAAGTATTTGGCGGATAAGAAGGATGGCAAGGTGAACAAAGGTATATGTGATATACATGTTATTGATGTGTACCTTACTAATGTTCGCAGTAGCACCTGGGTATTTGATACTGGTTCTGTTGCTAATATTTGCAACTTAAAACAGGGACTACAGAATAAGCGGACACTAGCAAAGGACGAGGTGACGATGCGCGTGGGAAATGGTTCCAAAGTCGATGTGATCACAGTCGGAGCGCTACCTCTACATCTACCTTCGGGATTAGTATTAGACCTAAATAATTGTTATTTGGTGCCAGCGTTGAGCATGAACATTATATCTGGATCTTGTTTGATGCGAGACGGTTATTCATTTAAATCAGAGAATAATGGTTGTTCTATTTATATGAGTAATATCTTTTATGGTCATGCACCCTTGAAGAGTGGTCTATTTTTGATGAATCTCGATAGTAGTGATACACATATTCATAATGTTGAAGCCAAAAGATGCAGAGTTGATAATGATAGTGCAACTTATTTGTGGCACTGCCGTTTAGGTCATATCGGTATAAAGCGCATGAAGAAACTCCATACTGATGGACTTTTGGAGTCACTTGATTATGAATCACTTGGCACTTGCGAACCGTGCCTCATGGGCAAGATGACTAAAACACCGTTCTCCGGAACTATGGAGAGAGCAACAGATTTGTTGGAAATCATACATACGGATGTATGTGGTCCGATGAATGTTGAGGCTCGTGGCGGATATCGTTATTTTCTCACCTTCACAGATGATTTGAGCAGATATGGGTATATCTACTTAATGAAACACAAGTCTGAAACATTTGAAAAGTTCAAAGAATTTCAGAGTGAAGTTGAAAATCATCGTAACAAGAAAATAAAGTTTCTACGATCAGATCGTGGAGGAGAATATTTGAGTTATGAGTTTGGTGTACATTTGAAAAATTGTGGAATAGTTTCGCAACTCACGCCACCCGGAACACCACAGCGTAATGGTGTGTCCGAACGTCGTAATCGTACTTTACTAGATATGGTGCGATCTATGATGTCTCTTACTGATTTACCGCTATCGTTTTGGGGATACGCTCTAGAGACGACCGCATTCACGTTAAATAGGGCACCATCCAAATCCGTTGAGACGACACCTTATGAACTATGGTTTGGCAAGAAACCAAAGTTGTCGTTTCTTAAAGTTTGGGGCTGCAATGCTTATGTGAAAAAGCTTCAACCTGATAAGCTCGAACCCAAATCGGAGAAATGTGTCTTCATAGGATATCCAAAGGAAACTGTTGGATACACCTTCTATCACAGATCCGAAGGCAAGACTTTTGTTGCTAAGTTCGGAAACTTTCTAGAGAAGGAGTTTCTTTCGAAAGAAGTGAGTGGGAGGAAAGTAGAACTTGACGAGGTAACTGTACCTACTCCTTTATTGAGAAGTAGTACATCACAGAAAACTGTTTCTGCGACACCTACACCAATAAAGGAGGAAGCTAATGATGATGATCATGAAACTTTAGATCAAGATACTACTGAACCTCGTAGATCAACCAGAGTGAGATCCGCACCAGAGTGGTACGGTAATCCTATTCTGGAAGTCATGTTACTAGACCATGATGAACCTACGAACTATGAAGAAGCGATGGTGAGCCCAGATTCCGCAAAGTGGCTTGAAGCCATGAAATCTGAGATGGGATCCATGTATGAGCACAAAGTATGGACTTTGGTTGACTTGCCTGATGATCGGCAAGCAATTGAGAACAAATGGATCTTTAAGAAGAAGACTGACGCTGATGGTAATGTTACTGTCTACAAAGCTCGACTTGTCGCAAAAGGTTTTCGACAAGTTCAAGGAATTGACTACGATGAGACTTTCTCACCCGTAGCGATGCTTAAGTCTGTCCGAATCATGTTAGCAATTGCCGCATTTTATGATTATGAAATTTGGCAGATGGATGTCAAAACTGCATTCCTGAATGGATTTCTGGAAGAAGAGTTGTATATGATGCAACCGGAAGGTTTTGTCGATCCAAAGGGAGCTAACAAAGTGTGCAAGCTCCAGCGATCCATTTATGGACTGGTGCAAGCCTCTCAGAGTTGGAATAAACGCTTTGATAGTGTGATCAAAGCATTTGGTTTTATACATACTTTCGGTGAAGCCTGTATTTACAAGAAAGTGAGTGGGAGCTCTGTAGCATTTCTAATATTATATGTGGATGACATATTACTGATTGGAAATGATATAGAATTTCTGGATAGCATAAAGGGATACTTGAATAAAAGTTTTTCAATGAAAGACCTCGGAGAAGCTGCTTACACATTAGGCATAAAGATCTATAGAGATAGATCAAGACGCTTAATTGGACTTTCACAAAGCACATACCTTGACAAGATTTTGAAGAAGTTCAAAATGGATCAAGCAAAGAAAGGGTTCTTGCCTGTGTTACAAGGTGTGAGATTGAGTAAGACTCAAAGCCCGACCACTGCAGAAGATAGAGAGAAAATGAAAGATGTTCCCTATGCTTCAGCCATAGGCTCTATCATGTATGCAATGCTGTGTACCAGACCTGATGTATGCCTTGCTATAAGTTTAGCAGGGAGGTACCAAAGTAATCCAGGAGTGGATCACTGGACAGCGGTCAAGAACATCTTGAAATACCTGAAAAGGACTAAGGATATGTTTCTCATATATGGAGGTGACAAAGAGCTCACCGTAAGAGGTTATGTTGATGCAAGCTTTGACAGTGATCCGGACGATTCTAAATCGCAAACCGGATACGTGTTTACATTAAACGGTGGAGCTGTCAGTTGGTGCAGTTCTAAACAAAGCGTCGTAGAGGGATCTACATGTGAAGCGGAGTACATAGCTGCTTCGGAAGCAGCAAATGAAGGAGTCTGGATGAAGGAGTTCATATCCGATCTAGGTGTCATACCTAGTGCATCGGGTCCAATGAAAATCTTTTGTGACAATACTGGTGCAATTGCCTTGGCAAAGGAATCCAGGTTTCACAAAAGGACCAAACACATCAAGAGACGCTTCAACTCCATCCGGGATCTAGTCCAGGTGGGAGACATAGAGATTTGCAAGATACATACGGATCTGAATGTTGCAGACCCGTTGACTAAGCCTCTTCCACGAGCAAAACATGATCAGCACCAAAACACCATGGGTGTTAGGATCATTACAGTGTAATCTAGATTATTGACTCTAGTGCAAGTGGGAGACTGAAGGAAATATGCCCGAGAGGCAATAATAAAGTTATTATTTATTTGCTTATATCATGATAAAGGTTTATTATTCATGCTAGAATTGTATTAACAGGAAACATAATGCATGTGTGAATACATAGACAAACAGAGTGTCACTAGTATGCCTCTACTAGACTAGCTCGTTAATCAAAGATGGTTATGTTTACTAACCATGAACAAAGAGTTGTTATTTGATTAACGAGGTCACATCATTGGTTGAATGATCTGATTGACATGACCCATTATATTAGCTTAGCATCCGATCGTTTAGTTTGTTGCTATTGCTTTATTCATGACTTATACATGTTCCTATGACTATGAGATTATGCAACTCCCGTTTGCCAGAGCAACACTTTGGGTACTACCAAACGTCACAACGTAACTGGGTGATTATAAAGGAGTATTACAGGTGTCTCCAATGGTAGATGTTGGGTTGGCGTATTTCGAGATTAGGATTTGTCACTCCGATTGTCGGAGAGGTATCTCTGGGCCCTCTCGGTAATGCACATCACTTAAGCCTTGCAAGCATTGCAATTAATGAGTTAGTTGCGGGATGATGTATTACGGAACGAGTAAAGAGACTTTCCGGTAACGAGATTGAACTAAGTATTGGATACTGACGATCGAATCTCGGACAAGTAACATACCGATGACAAAGGGAACAACGTATGTTGTTATGCGGTCTGACCGATAAAGATCTTCGTAGAATATGTAGGAGACAATATGGGCATCTAGGTCCTGCTATTGGTTATTGACCGGAGACGTGTCTCGGTCATGTCTACATTGTTCTCGAACCGTAGGGTCCGCACGCTTAACGTTACGATGACAGTTATTATGAGTATATGCATTTTGATGTACCGAAGGTTGTTCGGAGTCCCGGATGTGATCACGGACATGACGAGGAGTCTCGAAATGGTCGAGACGTAAAGATTGATATATTGGAAGCCTATGTTTGGACATCGGAAGTGATCCAGGTGAAATCAGGATTTTACCGGAATACCGGGTGGGTTACCGGAACCCCCCGGGAGCGATATGGGCCTTAATGGGCCTTAGTGGAAAGGAGAAAGGGGCAGCCCTAGTGGCCGCGCGCCTACCCCCTTACCTAGTCCTATTAGGACTAGGAGAAGGTGGCCGGCCCCCCTCTCTCTCTTTCCCCCCCTTGAGGAATCCTATTCCAACTAGGATTGGGGGGAATCCTACTCCCGGAGGGAGTAGGACTCCCTGGCGCGCCACCCCTTTGCCGGCCAGCCCCTCCCCCTTGGCTCCTTTATATACAGGGGCAGGGGAGCACCCAGAGACACACAAGTTGATCTACAGATCGTTCCTTAGCCGTGTGCGGTGCCCCCTTCCACAAAATTCCACCTCGGTCACATCGTTGTAGTGCTTAGGCGAAGCCCTGCGCCGGTAACACATCAAGATCGTCACCACGTCGTTGTGCTGACGGAACTCTTCCCCGACGCTTTGCTGGATCGGAGCTCGGGGATCGTCATCGAGCTGAACGTGTGCTAAGAACTCGGAGGTGCCGGAGTAACGGTGTTGTGATCGGTCGGATCGTGAGGAGAACATACGACTACTTCCTCTACGTTGAGTCAACGCTTCCGCTTCAGTCTACAAGGGTATGTAGACAACACTGTCCCCTCTCGTTGCTATGCATCACCATGATCTTGCGTGTGCATAGGAAAATTTTGAAATTACTACGTTCCCCAACAAGACTTGCCTGCCTGCGGCCCACCGCGCGGCCAAGCAGCAGGCCGTACGGCCCATCTTCGTCAACAAGGCACCCAAGACCCTCGCGAGGGTCCAAGCCTCGCGAGGCGGACGATGCAAGACCTCCTCTGGAGTGTCCTGGCTAGGCAGGCTCACGAGGAGTGAAGATATCAAGGCGGGGCAAACCTCACGAGGCTCTCGTGACGTGAGCCATGACGCACGGTGCCAGGCAGCCGCCAGGCGGGCGCCGGTGCGTGCAGCGTCCTTGTTTCCTCTTTGGCGCTAAGGAGGCTAGCGCAGGCGAAGAGTACCGAGACATCAGGCAAATGTTGCCATATTGGTGCAACAAGACCAAGACCTGGAGGACGGCAAGGCGGAGGTCATCATGGAGCCCAAGACGGTGTCACCTCAGAGCTTTTCGCAGGCGAAGACCGCTTTTGTCAGGATAGCTTGTACTATTTGTCCCCCTTCAAATTTGCCCGCCGTTGTTGGCTCCCTTCCCGCTCGATATTTGGGAAGAGGACCAGGGCCACTATAAATAGGACTAGCCACCACAGTAGTAGGGGGATCGAGCAGTTCATCGAACCCGCACACCACAAGCTCATACGCACAAGAACACCTCAACCTCAGGAGGCTATTCTTCCCTTGTACTGTTCATCATCAGCCCAAGAGGCAATCCACCACCACCACACTGGAGTAGGGTATTACACCACAACGGTGGCCCGAACCAGTATAAACCCCGTGTCTTTCTGTGTTGTGAGTTTGTCGAGTTCGTCCGCAAGATTTTAGCGAGCTAGAGCGTAGATCGGTAGGAGGGAAAGACTTCGCGCGCACCCCAGTGTTCGAACCTTAAGGGTTTGCCGGAACCCCACATCCGACATTTGGCGCGCCAGGTAGGGGTGCGCCGTAGTTTCCCTTCCGTAGGTTCGTTGCTCCGTCGCTCCATCTCTTCCGTGGCGGACGCTTGCCGTGCTCGAGCTGAGCGTCGGGCTGCCCTCTCCGCCCACGTCGCTCAGACGGCTCCCGTAGGTGGGCCACCTCGTCGCTCTCTGTCTCCCGCCACCAACGCTGCCACCGGCCCGGCGGGGAACGAGTAGCAGGCGTCCTTGCTGCATCCTTCAGTGTGGCAGGACGGCCGCACCGCTACTCCGTCCCTCACCCCTGCTGGTTCTTTGTCCCACGCGCACCGCGCTCCCATGGAGGCACGAGCCGCGCTCATCGCGGCGAATGAGCTCCTGTGTTACCGCCCCGTCGATGACCTCTACGGGGAGTGGCTCGACCACGTCGCCGAGCTCGTCCGTGCCGCAGGGGGCTCCCCGGCGCCGTCCCACTCTCTGCCTCCCCCTCAACCAGCCGCGAGCGACGGGGCTCGTGGCATGCCTCCACCGCCTCAACCCCAAGACGGTGCCTTGGCACCAAGGCGCGCACCTCCGCGGCGTGATCCACCGCGCCCGGCACCCGCGCGTGAAGAAAGAAGCTGCCAAGAAATCCCGCGGCCGTGAGAAGTTGCACCAGCGCTCCCCGCGCCACCTCGTCAAGACCGCGTGCTTCCTGTGGTGGTGCAGCGTGGACCTCGCCAAGATCAAGCTCCGCCTCAGAAGCTGGCCCCGACGACCACGACCGGCTGTCGCGCCTTCACCCCCGAGCTGTGTAGCGTCGCCTGGCCGGGCAAGTTCAAGCCAGACCTGCCTCCTCGCTACGACGGCACCGCCGACCCCGCGGAGTTCCTGCAGCTCTATGAGCTGAGCATCGAAGCGGCCAACGGCGACGAGAAAGTCATGGCGAACCGGTTTCCCATGGCTCTCAAGGATGGGGCCCGCTCCTGGATCCTGAACCTGCAGCACGGCTCGATCTCCTCCTGGGACGAGTTGCACGACCGCTTCGTCGCCAACTTCCAGGGCACTCGCGACCGCCCACCGGCCGCGGGCGATCTACGCCGCATCAAGCAACAGCCAGGGGAAACACTCCAGGAGTACATCCAGCGCTTCAACAACACCCGCCTCAAGATCCCCAAGGTCACGGGCGAAGCCATCATCTCCGCGTTCTCAGACGGCGTCCGTGACATCAACATGAAGGAAGAGCTGGCTATCCACGAGGAGCTTTGCACATCTCAGGAGCTGTTCAACCTGGCGACCAAGTGCGCAAGAGCTGAGGAGGGGCGCCTCTCTCTCCTTGAGCTACCAGCTGCCGGAGTGGAGGAGAAGAAGGCCAAGGCTAAGGGCGTGAAGCGCCAAGAGGCAGTAGTGCTCGCAGCGGAGCCCGACACCAAGCGAGGCAGAGACCAGCCTGAGTCGTCCAAGAACGGCAAACCGTTCTGTGCCTTCCACAACCTGAACACCCACAACACCAGTGACTGCCAAGAGCTCAGAGCCATACGGGAAGGACACTACGGTCGACGCCCCGAGCGCAATGACCGGGGCTACGGCCGTGGAGGAGGACGCGGAGGCGGACGCTGGGACGACCGTGGCCCGCGCCAGGAGTGGCGTGACCGGCCTCGTGAGGACCGCTGGCAGGACCAACCTCGCGAGGGCGCCTGGAGGGACCCACCTCGTGAGGATCGCCCCCAGGGCAACGCCGATCTTCCCCCGTTGCCGCCACCTAGAAGGAACAATGACCACCACCAGGACGAGGGGGCTGGGGGCTTCCAGGAGCCGCATGCGATTGCTTGCATCTTGGGCGAAGCACAGGCCCCGGCCTCACAGCGCGTCTTCAAACAGTTCGCTCGTGAGGTGAACGCAGTGCTCCCCAAGCTCGAGGCCATGCGCCCGCTCAGGTTGTCCCAATGCGCCATCACCTTCAACTCGGCAGACCAGCTCAAGTGCGCAGCCACCGCTGGCGCACTCCCTATGATGTGCTCCCCAGTCATCAGCAATGTGCAAGTCACCAAGACTCTCATCGACGGCGGCGCATGGCTCAACGTCCTATCCGTCGACACATTCGACAACCTCCAAGTGCCCTATGAGCAGCTCTAGCCAAGCAAGCCTTTCTCAGGAGTGACTAACGGTTCCACCACACCGATAGGGCAAGTCCGCCTGCCTGTCACCTTCGGGGAGCGCAAGAACTACCGCACCAAGCTCATCGACTTCGACGTCGCGCACATCCTCCTGCCGTACAATGCCATCCTCGGGTATCCAACCCTGGCTAAGTCCATGGCAGTCACTCACCACGGCTACAACGTTCTCAAGATGCCAGGAAGCGGGGGAATCATCACGGTCCCATGTGAAGAGAGGGATGCGGTGTGCTCCCTCGAGCGCGCCTTCCAAGCCGCAGCAATCGATAACCCTGACAGTAGAAGTGAAGGCCCTCCGGAGACCATCCCCAAGAAGAAGAAGCCGCGCCGTGTGGGACCTCAGGAGGATGGCGTCACGACAGGAGCCTCGTCAGGATCAGCATCCGCGTCAGGGGCGCCTCCCTCCATCGCATAGGAAAGCGCGACCAGCGCCCTCCTCAGGCAGGGCTCGGGGGCTCTCTTATGGAGGGCCTTAGACCTTGCCAACCTCACGAGGGAGGCGCTTGGGCACCACCTGGAGGCGTGCTTCACGGCACGTGACCCTCAGGAGAACACAGGGCAAGGAGTGCCCACCACCCAGGAGTTCATCAACAAGACCACCCAGGAACTGCAAGAAGCAAGAGCCGTGCGCGGCGGCAGTCGCTCACAAGGCGCAGCTCCCCATCCAGGCGAGGATGTTGAGCTGCGCATCTGCATCGACGTCCCAGGGCTCAACGGGGCTGCATCTCAGGAGCTCTTCTGGCCATCGCGTGTGGGCCGCTGCGAGGGCCCACCGCACAGCTATGTTCACATGCCTTTCGTCTTGCCGAGCGTGGCGTCGGCCTATCAACGCAAACTGCGGCGTGTCCTGGCGGCTCAGGAGGCCAGGTACCACGCCATTCTGGAGGAGATGGAGATGGTCTTCAGGGAACCTCCCGAGCCCCCAGAGCCTCCCGAGGTTCAGGGTTCTGGCAGCTCATGAGGAGTCATCTCTTCAACGCACGCCTTCAGCTGCACCAACTCTACTTCGTCTACAGAACCAGGTGACACCTTCCAAGTTCGTTTAAGCTGGGAGCGCCCCTCGGGCTGCATTATTCCCAGGCCATGTGGGTCCGTCCCTGTGGCATGTATCCCTTTTGCTTATGTCTTTAGCTTACCTTGCTGGGAGCGCCCCTCGGGCTGCATCATCCCCAAGCCGCTCAGGCCAGACCCAGTGGCATGTATCTTCCTGCGTTTATCCAAGTCAATCTGCTTTTTATGCTAACCTGCCGACGGCTATCTCCTGCTTGGTTGCCGCCCGCAGGGGTCTGTTTATCCCATGAAATCCGTTTGCACGTTAAAAGGGGGGCTCCTGAGCATCGCGACTCAGGAGCTCTTACTAGCTCTCCAGCCCTCACCCCCTGGCCTTGACCACGACATCGCGACCTGGCATACCAGCGGCGGCTGAGCTCGCTCGAGGGCCGGGACCTGAGGACATAGAGTGCTTGCATCTAACCGCCCCGCAAGAACACACAGTCACCAAGACTCAAGACCAGGTGTAACCCGCCTTGAGGTAGGGCCTTGTGAGTCCCGCGCTGGCTCACGAGTGCCTAGATACACCTCGCAGCCCTGCCGTGCAAGCCACGTGTCAGGGCGGGGCTGTACACGCCCCGGGGGCTCCTCCCAGAGGGGGGTCCCCATCCCACGTCCAAGTGGAAGCACCATGCTCCGCGCTGGCTGACGACACTGCCGAGGAGCGGCTATGCCCGTGCACACGCGGAAGCACTATGCTCCGCGCTGGTGATAAAAAACTAAGGGCGACCCCACGGTCGTGCCAACCTCAGGGAGCCCAAAGCTCAGCGCCCAGCCTTACCGCAATGCCTCCCCTCGGGAAAGCCATGCATGGGGGCTGGGCACGGGGGCTGCGCTCGGGTCACACCCAAGCGCACGCCACCTAACCAGGTCCCTCAGACCTGGGCATCGCGCGCCCCTCCCGAGGCCTCGGCGAGGGCAGGTATGGGAATTGTTTGCACGTCAAGGGGGACTCCTGAGCATCGCGACTCAGGAGCCTAACTGGTCACGTAGCCCCTCACTCCTTGGTCCGTCCTGGTCTCCGGTTGGCCCAATGGCGGTTGAGGTATGTGCGGGGCCGGGCTCTGCCAACGTAGAACATTAATCTATCCCCGCGAACTCTCCCTCTATGTTGTTTGCGCGTCAAGGGGGACTCCCGAGCATCGTGTCTCAGGAGCCTAACTGGTCACGTAGCCCCTCACTCCTTGGTCCGTCTTGGTCTCCAGTCGGCCCAATGGCGATTGAGGTATGCGCGGGGTCGGGCTCTGCCGACGCAGAACGCAAAGCAAATAGGAAGGAAATCGCAAAACCTCGAAGAAAATATTACAAGCACATTTTTTTCACAACACCAAATGAAAAGTCTAAGCGCCTCCACGAGGCCTGATACATCTCGCAGGAACAGAATGAGAAGAATGGCCGCAGGTCACCTCTAGACGTCGCCATCGCCCGCGGAAGGTGCTCCCTCGTGAGCAATCTTGTCTTCACCTTCACCACCAGCTGCAAGGTCGATGACGCCGGACAGAGGGGCGGAGACGAAGCTGCGGAACCTCCTCAGCAAGGCCCCCACCTGATCCTGCACGGCCGCGGTAGCCGCCTCGTACTGATCTTGAGCTACAGGATCCAGCAGCTCGTCAAGGCAGGCGTTGGGGTCGCGAAGATGCAGGTGGCTAAAGACGCGAGTCAGCGCGGCTGAGGATAGGACACGAGCTTCAGCCTCCACCATGGGACCGAGACCATCAACAACCTCCTCAAGCGCCTTCACCACAAGAGGAAGCAGCTGGGCGGGGCCGTCCTTGTCGGTGTCCAGAGGCTTCTCCAGGCCATGCTCGTAGAGCGTCTTCAGCGCCTTGCGAGACCTCTCCTCGAGATCGGCAAAGGCCACGCGGTCTTCTGCCAGGACTCGCGCCTTGGCATCAAGATCGGCCTCCCTCATCCCCATCTTCCGCTCCAACTCTTCCAACTGGTTGCGTTCGGCAGCCTGCTTCTTCGCCAGCTCTGCCAGCTCAGCATCATAGTTCTTGACGGCTTCCTCCCGGGTTTTCATCTCCTCCTCCTTCGCTTGGCGGCAGCGCACCTCTTCGGCATGCTTGTCACGCAGGCTCTGCAGCTCGCCCTCCAGCACTTGGCAGTGGTCACGGGCAGCCTTCGCATCCTTTAGCGCCGCCTCATGATCGGCCAATGCGTTGGCGGCTCCTTGCTTCTCCTTCTCGGAAGCTGCAGCAACCTGGCCCAGCGTCACGCGGACTGCCAGATCAGAGTGAAGCCAGCCAGAGGCCAGCTCCAGATGCCCGACCACCAGGCGCGGGTCCGTGCTCAGGACATCCGCCTGCAGCAGGGTCATCTCCGCAAGGGCACGCTCCAAGACGGCAGCAGAAGCAGAAGGACCAGGAAGTGGAGATGCAGCAGTAGGAGGAAGCGACATCATCATCAGGGCTATGGAGATCGCGGGTTCCGGAGCAGCTGGGACCTCGTCAGCCGCGCCAAGTACCGGCACCTCCGGAGCCAGCGGAGCCATGGGGGCTAATTCCACGCAGTGATGCCCCTCTTGGCCTTGCGAGGAAGATCGGGCTGGGGAGATGCGAGCGCTATTGCCTCCTTTCTCCGTGGGAGGCACGGCCGCTATGTCTTCCTTCCTCTTCTTCACCAAAGATGACGGCCTGATCAACCAAGGGAAAGTATCAGGAAGCGACAAGTACAAGCAAGGACAAAGCAAAGCCTAAGACGCTTACCGATCCACTGTGACGTATTCCACTGACCGCTTGAGAGGCTTGAAGCCTGACAGCTTCGGGACCTGACGAGCAGGCGCTCGGACACCGGCGGCGCCGGGCGGAGTGGAGGCAGAACTCGAGCCCGCCCCAGGAGGCGCCAGGACGTTGGCGGCATCACGGGCCACCAGCGACGACCTACCCTTCATCAGGGTGAGGGGTTGCTCTCTCTCCCCTTGGAAGGCGTCGGCCTCGGCATCATCAGGAAGGGCGCGGAGAATCTCGGCCTTGCTTAGGGGGGAAGTCTCCCCCACCTCTTCCAGAGTCTTCTCCGAGTCCTCCTCCTCTTCTCCCCCGCTACGGGACTCACCAGAAGACACCTCCACCGGTTTCTGTGCCGAAGGAGCTCCGGGAAGCGTTGGCGGAACCAGCCCGCACGCATCAAAGGTTGGCCTGGAGGCGATGAATTCCTCCAGATCCCTGCGCTGGAACAAGGGAAGGAAGGCGCTTGGCGGGTACTCCTGGTTGTTCCCGACTATCAGGCGCAGGACGGTGTCCAATTCATCTCCAGGCAGGTCTCCCGGCCTCAGGCGGGTCTTGTTCTCCTTTTCGTCAAGCTCCCAGAGGGGGCGCGCGCGCCTGGAGTGGGGCAACCCGCAGCATCAAGAACTCCCTTAGGAGCATCGCCCCCGTTATCTTGGCCGCCCTCGCGTTGCCCGGCCTCAGGTCGGTCATCATCTGCCCCAACACCAATGACGCCCGCTCGTCGACAAGCTCCGCCTTGGGCCACCCCCCCCCCCCCCCCGTTGGGAGGAGGCGCCGCTGTTGGCAACGCCAGACGCGGGTCGGCACGCTGGGCATCCATCATGACCCATTTGGATCGAATGTTATCGGTCCTCTTCCCAGTGCTCGAGATCGAGTTGGCCTTGCCGCATGCGATGAAATTAGCGCATCCGGTGATATGCTCACCGCTGACGCGGAGGAAGAAGAAATGGCGAAGGAGCGCCACAGACGACATAACGCCCAGGTACGCCTTGCAGTAGTAGGCAGAGATCGAGAGGAGGAGGACAGAGTTGGGATGGAGATGCAACGTCTGCAGCCCGTAGTGGTCGAGGACTTCATAAAAGAAATCAGAGAAGGGAGGAACCAACCCGACAGCAACGCTGCTCGAGAAGAAGGGGAAGAAGGTGCTCCCCTCAGGCTCTGGCTCGTCGGACGCGAGCCAGAGCTCCGTCTTCCCCCACTCGTTGCTCTCGCCCACTGTCAGCAGGCGCACGGAGGCGAGGCTCTTCTCCGTGATGGTGGGCGCCTCGAGGGCCGGCTCATACCAAGCCGGTGTTGAGGAAGACTTGACATTGCGTGGCGCCATGGGCGGCAGAAGCAGAGCAAGGATGGAGCAGATCTGGAGATAGTGGCGGCGAAGAGCGAGAAAGCGGATCTGGAGCGAGGCAAGGAAGAAGCAATGAAGGAAAGAACTGCCCGCGCTAGCCTTTGTCAGGGCAAGCAGTTGTCGAGGCAGCATGGGGAAGCGGAGACGCCCACGTCCAATCAACCTCCACGCGTCAACCGAGGCCGCGGGCTTTTGTGGCCCGCGGTGCTCCGAACTTGACCGTTGGCTTCGCTGCAAAGCCAAGCCCGAGCGCACCTTGGGACCGGGGGCTACTGTCGGCGTTCTGGGAACGGGGGTCCCCAGACTTGCCTGCCTACGGCCCACCGCACGGCCAAGAAGCAGGTCGTACGGCCCATCTTCATCAACAAGGCACCCAAGACCCTCGCGAGGGTCCAAGCCTCGCGAGGCGGACGATGCAAGACCTCCTCTGGAGTGTCCTGGCTAGGCAGGCTCACGAGGAGCGGAGATATCAAGGCCGGGCAAACCTCACGAGGCTCTCGTGACATGAGCCATGACGCACAGTGCCAGGCAGGCACCAGGCGGGCGCCGGTGCGTGCAGCGTCCTAGTTTCCTCTTTGGTGCTAAGGAGGCTAGCGCAGGCGAAGGGTACCGAGGCATTAGGCAAAGGTTGCCATATTGGTGCAACAAGACCAAGACTAGGAGGACGGCAAGGCGGAGGTCATCATGGAGCCCAAGACGGCGTCACCCCAGAGCTTTTCGCAGGCGAAGACTGATACGTCCATTTTGCATCATGCTTTTATATTGATATTTATTGCATTATGGGTTGTTATTACACATTATGTCACAATACTTATGCCTATTCTCTCTTATTTTACAAGGTTTACATAAGGAGGGAGAATGCCGGCAGCTGGAATTCTGGGCTGGAAAAGGAGCAAATATTAGAGACATATTCTGCACAACTCCAAAAGTCCTGAAACTCCACGGAAGTTATTTTTGGAAATAATAAAAAATATTGAGCGGAAGAAGTACGCCAGAAGGGGACCCACCTGGCCACGAGGGTGGGGGCGCGCCCTACCCCCCAGGGCGCGCCCCCTGCCTCATGGGCCCCCTGTTGGCTCTCCAGTGGCCATCTTATGCTATATGAAGTCTTTCATCAAGGGAAAAATCATAAGCAACCTTTCGGGACGAGACTCCGCTGCCACGCGGCAGAACCTTGGCAGAACCAATCTAGGGCTCCGGTAGAGCTGTTCTGCTGGGGACACTTCCCTCCGGGAGGGGGAAATCATCACCATCGTCATCACCAACGCTCCTCTCATCGGGAGAGGGCAATCTCCATCAACATCTTCACCAACACCATCTCCTCTCAAAACCCTAGTTCATCTCTTGTATCCAATTCTTGTCTCCAAGTCCGGGATTGGTACTAGTAGGTTGCTAGTAGTGTTGATTACTCCTTGTAGTTGATGCTAGTTGGTTTATTTGGTGGAAGATCATAAGTCAGATCCTTTATGCATATTAATACCCCTCTGATTATGAACATGAATATGCTTTGTGAGTAGTTACGTTTGTTCCTGAGAACATGGGATAAGTCTTGCTATTAGTAGTCATGTGAATTTGGTATTCGTTCGATATTTTGATGAGATGCATGTTGTCTAGCCTCTAGTGGTGTTATGTGAACTTCGACTACATAACACTTGTGTACCTGAGCATGAACAGGAACAGATCCTACGCAAGTGTCACTCCGAAGCTTATGGAGGACACCACGCTGGAGATAGAACTGCACATAAGGTATTGCAATCCGGTTTCTATTGGCCTACTCTCTTCAAGGATGCCCGTAAGTATTTCTTATCTTGTGATGAATGTCAAAGGATTGGTAATATTATTAGACGTCAAGAAATGCCTATGAACTATTAACTTGTTATTGAACCGTTTGATGTTTGGGGATTTGATTATATGGGACCTTTCCTGCCTCTAATGGATACACACATATCTTAGTTGTTGTTGATTACGTTACTAAGTGGGTAGAAGCTATTCCAACTAGTAGTGCTGATCATAACACCTCTATTAAGATGCTTAAGTAAGTTATTTTTCCGAGGTTTGGAGTCCCTAGATATTTAATGACTGATGGTGGTTCACATTTTATTCATGGTGCTTTCCGTAAAATGCTTGCTAAGTATGATGTTAATCATAGAATTGCATCTCCTTATCATCCACAGTCTAGTGGTCAAGTAGAATTGAGTAATAGAGAGCTCAAATTAATTTTGCAAAAGACTGTCAATAGATCTAGAAAGAATTGGTCCAAGAAACTAGATGATGCATTATGGGCCTATAGAACTGCATATAAAAATCTTATGGGTATGTCTCCGTATAAAACGGTTTATGGAAAAGCATGTCACTTACCTCTCGAACTAGAACATAAGGCATATTGGGCTATTAAAGAGCTCAACTATGATTTCAAACTTGCCGGTGAGAAGAGGTTATTTGATATTAGCTCACTTGATGAATGGAGAACCCAAGCATATGAAAATGCCAAGTTGTTTAAAGAAAAGGTTAAAAGATAGCATGACAAAAGGATACAAAAGCGTGAGTTTAATGTAGGTGATTATGTATTGTTATACAACTCTCGTTTAAGATTTTTTGCAGGAAAACTTCTCTCTAAATGGGAAGGTCCTTACGTTATCGAGGAGGTCTATCGTTCAGGTGCCATAAAAATCAACAACTTTGAAGGTACAAATCCGAAGGCGGTGAACGGTCAAAGAATTAAACATTATATCTCAGGTAATCCCGTAAATGTTGAAACCAATGTTATTGAAACCGTAACCCCGGAGGAATACATAAGGGACACTTTCCGGAACGTTTCAGACTCCAAAAAGGAATAGATATGTGGTACGGTAAGTAAACCGACTCCAAAACAGTTTTTAAGGCAATATTTCTCCATTTTGGAATATTTAGAAAAATATAAAAATAAGAAGTAGTCCGGGAAGGACACGAGGGCTCCACAAGGGTGGAGGGCGCGCCCTACCCCCCTGGGCGTGCCCCCCTACCTTGTGGGCACCTCGTGTGCCCTCCAGACTCCGTTTTTTTTTGCACGATACATATTTTGGTCGGTAAAAATTCATTATATATTCTCCCAAAGGTTTTGACTCCCGTATCACGCAATTATCCTCTGTTCTTGTCTCGAGCTATTTTCTATCAGGGTTGTCAAGGCCAGGCATCATGTCGTCCCTCTCCTCCAACAATGGTGACAATGATGCTTGGCTAATGAAGATAGAGCTGAAGAGGGAAGAACCTGTGGATATCAACAAGGATGAAGGGATCAAGAAGGCCACGGAGGACCAAGTTCCGGCTGCAGGAGACACCCTTCAACTTGATCACAATCTTCTTACCCCAACTGAGATCGAAGCTTTCAAGATGATTGAGTTAGCTCGTATACAGAACAAGTATCTCACACGTGAAAATATTTTGTTGAAGGAGCATATCATTGCACTCAAGGGCATTATCCGCAAGCTGGAGGACCTCTTACATTCGATGTGCGATTATCCATCATCACCTCCATCTTCTTCACCAGCAAAGGAGATATAATCACATGAGCATGGGCACTCCCGTTGGCAACTGCCAAGCTTGGGGCAGGTGCCTAGGTATCGTATCACCAACACACTCCTATTTTTACCGTTTTCCTTAGTTCGATCCTATTAGTAGTATCTTGATCTAGTAGAATAAAGTTTATGGCATGATCTAGTTTTGAGTTTTGCTTTATGACCTCTCTATGTAATCGAGTCCGTGAGCTATATAATAAAGATTAGTGTTGAGTCAGGGGCTTGATTATCTTTCTATGATCTTGAGTGAATAAAAGAAAAGAGAAAAAGAATAAAAAGAAACAAAGAGTCCATATTGATCTTATTGAGAGTAATGACTTCACATAGAAAGAGTATGATGATTAAAAGTTGTTGGGATTTGGCAAACATAGCTTTGGTCATCGTTGCAATTAATAGGAAGTAATAAAGAAAGAGAGGTTTCACATATAAATATACTATCTTGACATCTTTTATGATTGGGAGCACTCATTAAAATATGACATGCTAAAGAGTTGACCTTGGACAAGGAAGACAACGTAATGAGTTATATTTTCTTATATCTGAGATAAAGTATATTGTCATGGATCATCCAACATGTTGAGCTTGCCTTTCCCCCTCATGCTAGCCAAATTCTTAGCACCAAGTAGAGATACTACTTGTGCTTCCAAATACCCTTAAACCCAGTTATGCCATGAGAGTCCACCATATCTACCTATGGATTGAGTAAGATCCTTCAACTAAGTTGTCATCGGTGCAAGCAATAAAAATTGCTCTCTAAATATGTATGATTGATTGGTGTGGAGGAAATAAGCTTTGTACGATCTTGTGATGTGGAAGAAATAAAAGCGACGGACTGCATAATAAAGTTTCATATCACAAGGGGCAATATAAAGTGACGTTCTTTCGCATTGAGATTTTGTGCATCCAACCATAGAAGCGCATGGCAACCTCTGCTTCCCTCTGCGAAGGGCCTATCTGTTACTATCATCTTCTACCTTATGCAAGATTCATGGTGATCTTCACCTTTCATTTTTATTTTATCCTTTGGCAAGCACGGTATGTTGGAAAGATCCTGATAGATATATCTAATTGGATGTAACTCAGCATGAGTTATTATTGTTGACATTACCCTTGAGGTAAAAGGTTGGGAGGCGAAACTATAAGCCCCTATCTTTCTCTGTGTCCGACTAAAACTCCGTAACTACAAGTATTGCGTGAGTGTTAGCAATTATGAAAGACTAAATGATAGTTGAGTATGTGGACTTGCTAGAAAGCTCTGACATAGACTCTTTCTGATGTTATGATAAATTGCAATTGCTTCAATGACTGAGATTATAGTTTGTTAGTTCTCAATAAAGTTTCTGATTCATACTTTTGCATTGTGAATGGATTATTACTTGAGCATAAGAAATCATATGGCAATATCTATATATGTTGCTGTTATGAAAATAATCATGATGCCCTCATGTCCGTATTTTATTTTATCGATACCTCTACCTCTAAACATGTGGACATATTTATCGTTATCGGCTTCCGCTTGAAGACAAGCGAGGTCTAAGCTTGGGGGAGTTGATACATCCATTTTGCATCATGATTTTATATTGATATTTATTGCATATGGGCTGTTATTACACATTATATCACAATACTTATGCCTATTCTCTCTTATTTTACAAGGTTTACATAAGGAGGGAGAATGCCGGCAGTTGGAATTCTGGGCTGGAAAAGGAGCAAATATTAGAGACCTATTCTGCACAACTCCAAAAGTCCTGAAACTCCATGGAAGTTATTTTTGGAAATAATAAAAAATATTGAGCGGAAGAAGTACGCCAGAGGGGGACCCACCTGACCACGAGGGTGGGGGGCGCGCCCTACCCCCAGGGCGCGCCCCCTGCCTCGTGGGCCCCCTGTTGGCTCTCCGGTGGCCATCTTCTTCTATATGAAGTCTTTCATCAAGGGAAAAATCATAAGAAACCTTTCGGGACGAGACTCCGCTGCCACGAGGCGGAACCTTGGCGGAACCAATCTAGGGCTCCGGCAGAGCTGTTCTGCTGGGGACACTTCCCTCTGGGAGGGGGAAATCATCGCCATCGTCATCACCAACGCTCCTCTCATCGGGAGAGGGCAATCTCCATCAACATCTTCACCAGCACCATCTCCTCTCAAAACCCTAGTTCATCTCTTGTATCCAATTCTTGTCTCCAAGTCCGGGATTGGTACTAGTAGGTTGCTAGTAGTGTTGATTACTCCTTGTAGTTGATGCTAGTTGGTTTATTTGGTGGAAGATCATATGTTCAGATCCTTTATGCATATTAATACCCCTCTGATTATGAACATGAATATGCTTTGTGAGTAGTTACGTTTGTTCCTGAGGACATGGGATAAGTCTTGCTATTAGTAGTCATGTGAATTTGGTATTCGTTCGATATTTTGATGAGATGTATGTTGTCTAGCCTCTAGTGGTGTTATGTGAACGTCGACTACATAACACTTCACCATTGTTTGGGCCTAGAGGAAGGCATTGGGAAGTAATAAGTAGATGATGGGTTGCTAGAGTGACAGAAGCTTAAACCCTAGTTTATGTGTTGCTTCGTAAGGGGCTTATTTGGATCCATATGTTTCATGCTATGGTTAGGTTTACCTTAATACATTTGTTGTAGTTGCAGATGCTTGCAATAGAGGTTAATCATAAGTGGGATGCTTGTTCATGTAAGAACAGCACCCAAGCACCGGTCCACCCACATATCAAATTATCAAAGTACCGAACGTGATGAAAACTAGCTTGACGATATTCCCATGTGTCCTCGGGAGCGCTTTTCTCCATATAAGAGTTTGTCCAGGCTTGTCCTTTGCTACAAAAACTATTGGGCCACCTTGCTGCACTTTATTTACTTTTGTTGCTTGTTGCTCGTTACAAATTATCCTATCACAAAACTATCTGTTACCACTTATTTCAGTACTTGCAGAGAATACCTTGCTGAAAACCGCTTATCATTTCCTTCTGCTCCTCGTTGGGTTCGACACTCTTACTTATCGAAAGGACTACGGTAGATCCCCTATACTTGTGGGTCATCAAAGACCGCTTTTGTCAGGATAGCTTGTACTAGTTGTCCCCCTTCAAATTTGCCCGCCGTTGTTGGATCCCTTCCCGCTCGATATTTGGGAAGAGGACCAGGGCCTCTATAAATAGGACTAGCCACCACAGTAGTAGGGGGATCGAGCAATTCATCGAACCCGCACACCACAAGCTCATACGCACAAGAACACCTCAACCTTAGGAGGCTGTTCTTCCCTTGTGTACTATTCATCATCAGCCCAAGAGGCAATCCACCACCACCACACTGGAGTAGGGTATTACACCACTTCGGTGGCCCCAACCAGTATAAACCCCGTGTCTTTCTGTGTTGTGAGTTCGTCAAGTTCGTCCGCAAGATCTTAGCGAGCTAGAGCGTAGATCGGTAGGAGGGAAAGACTCTGCGCGCACCCCAGTGTTCGAACCTTAAGGGTTTGCCGGAACCCCACATCTGACAGTTGCTGAACCACGCGCCTGCTTGGGGCGGCAACTGGCTCCGTCGGGCCAAGCGAGGTTGGTGAAGCACCGAGCGGCCTCGCCCGTATCCGGAAGGCTCGGCGGGCCACCCAGCCGGGTAATATGCCGGAGAACGGCTCCTCGGAAGCCATCGAAAGAGTGGAGAAAATGGTGAAGGAGGAAATGGCCTTGTGTTCATCGGGAGGGCTTGGACGGAACAGCTGATGGAAAC
Organism: Aegilops umbellulata; assembly: GCA_032464435.1. NCBI lineage: Eukaryota > Viridiplantae > Streptophyta > Magnoliopsida > Poales > Poaceae > Aegilops > Aegilops umbellulata. Next base: position 376,886,627 of record CP136058.1, on the reverse strand, counting down.
GAGGCATGGCGTACCGCAGACCGGAGGAAACGGCCTTGTGTTCGACCGGCCATGGTCGAAACGGGATCATGTTCATCGGGAGGGGTCTGGCGTACCGCAAAACAGAGAAAAGGACCTCCTACGGTCGAAACGGGGGTCATGTTGATCGGGAGGGGTGTGGCGTACCGTAAAACGGAGGAAACAGACTTGTGTTGGAGCGCTACAGTCGAAGCGGGGGTCCTGTTCATCAGGAGGGCTGTGGCGTACCGCAAAACGGGACTCCACGGGATACTGTTCATCACCACCGTCGACCCCCTCCAGCCTCCACGGGCTACTGTTCATCCACCGTTGACCTCCTCCAGCCTCCACCTGCGACTGTTCATCCACGGGCTCCTGTTCATCCATCCTCCACCGCGCGCTACTCCACTGCTACTGTTCAACCAGCCCTCTCCACGGGCTCCTGTTCAACCACCCCTCCACGGGCTACTGTTCATCCAGCCCTCCACCGTCTACTGTTCATCTAGCCCTCCACGGGGTGGTCCTATCATCCAGCCCTCCACGGGGTCCTGTTCATCCAACCCCAACCGGCTCGATCGATCGGGGTCCTGTTCATCTAGAGGCAACACCACAGGGTCCTGTTCATCCACCCCCACCGGGAACTGTTCACCCAAACCCCCCAGCAATGCTTACTGTTCATCCAGAGGCAGCATCGATCGGCTTCAGTTAGCAGCAGTAGCGAAGGAATCGCTCGATCGGGTTCAGTTAACAGCCATGGATCGATCGCTCGGGTTCAGTAACGCATAGCCTGCAGTGCAATCGCTTGGGTTCAGTTAGAGCCCAACGCCTCACTCGGGTTCAGTTAGAGCCCAACGCCTCGCACCCACGCGCGTGCGTGTACGAGAGAAACGCGCATCGCTCGGCCCCGACCACCCACCGTAACCGGGAACACCCCAATATTTTCCTCGCCCTCGCTTCTACCATGGTTTTTTTCCGTCATGGACGGCCCAAAGAATGTCATGCAACTGCGTCTCCGGCCCGTCCAGGACGAAAACCCATTTTCTGTCATGATTTTTTGTCATAGAAGTAGGACCCCACCACATCTATGATGATACTGTGTTTTGTCACAATTATTGTCATAGATGTGTCATAAGTATGACAGAAAAAGTTTCGTTCGGCCCAAAATATCACGGTTGTGTCTTTTTTTTGTAGTGAAGAGACATCATAGATCGTACCATATCTAGTAAAGTACGATTACGACGTTCGGACACACCATTTCACTGTGGTGTTTCGGGTGACGTGAGTTGGGAAACTATTCCGCATTGTTTCAAATGTAGACCAAACTCGTTACTCAAATATTCTCCTCCACGATCAGATCATAGAAACTTTATTTTCTTGTTACGATGATTTTCCACTTCACTTTGAAATTCTTTGAACTTTTCGAATGTTTCAGACTTATGTTTCATCAATTAGATATACCCATATCTGCTCAAATCATCTATGAATGTGAGAAAATAACGATACCCGCCACGAGCCTCAATATTCATTGGACCACATACATCAGTATGTATGATTTCCAACAAATCTATTGCTCGCTCCATAGTTCCGGAGAACGGAGTTTTAGTCATCTTGCCCATGAGGCATGGTTCGCAAGTACCAAGTGATTCATAATCAAGTGATTCCAAAATTCCATCAGAATGGAGTTTCTTCATGCGCTTTACACCAATATGACCTAAACGGCAGTGCCACAAATAAGTTGCACTATTATTATCAACTCTGCATGTTTTGTCTTCAATATTATGAATATGTGTATCACTACTATCAAGATTCAATATAAATAGACCACTCTTCAAGGGTGCATGACCATAAAAGATATTACTCATATAAATAGAACAACCATTATTCTCTGATTTAAATGAATAACCGTCTTGCATCAAACAAGATCCAGATATAATGTTCATGCTCAACGCCGGCACCAAATAACAATTATTTGGGTCTAAAACTAATCTTGAAGGTAGATGTAGAGGTAGCGCGCTGACTGCGATCACATCGACTTTGGAACCATTTCCCACACGCATCGTCACCTCGTCCTTAGCCAATCTTCGCTTAATCCATAGTCCCTGTTTCGAGTTCCAAATATTAGCAATAGAACCAGTATCAAATACCCAGGTGCTACTGCGAGCATTAGTAAGGTACACATCAATAACATGTATATCACATATAACTTTGTTCACCTTGCCATCCTTCTTATCCGCCAAATGCTTGGGGCAGTTCCGCTTCCAGTGACCAGTCTGTTTGCAGTAGAAGCACTCAGTCTCAGGCTTAGGTCCAGACTTGGGTTTCTTCTCCTGAGCAGCAACTTGTTTGCTGTTCTTCTTGAAGTTTCCCTTCTTCTTCCCTTTACCCTTTTTCTTGAAACTGGTGGTCTTGTTGACCATCAACACTTGATGCTCCTTCTTAATTTCTACCTCCGCAACCTTTAGCATTGCGAAGAGCTCGGGAATTGTCCTATCCATCCCTTGCATATTATAGTTCATCACAAAGCTCTTGTAGCTTGGTGGCAGTGATTGAAGAATTCTGACAATGACACTATCATCCGGAAGATTAACTCCCATAATAATCAAGTGATTATTATACCCAGACATTTTGTGTATATGTTCACTGACAGAACTATTCTCCTCCATCTTGCAGTTATCTCTCAATCCGAGCATTTGCTTGAAATATTAACTTCAACTCCTGGAACATCTCATATGCTCCATGATGTTCAAAACGTCGTTGAAGTCCCGGTTCTAAGCCGTAAAGCATGGCACACTGAACTATCGAGTAGTCATCAGCTTTGCTCTGCCAGACGTTCTTAACATCGTCAGTTGCATCTGCAGCAGGCCTGGCACCCAGCGGTGCTTCCAGGACGTAATTCTTCTGTGCAGCAATGAGGATAATCCTCAAGTTACCGACCCAGTCCGTGTAATTGCTACCATCATCTTTCAACTTTGCTTTCTCAAGGAACGCATTAAAATTCAACGGAACAACAGCACGGGCCATCTATCTACAACAACATAGACAAGCAAAATACTATCAGGTACTAAGTTCATGATAAATTAAAGTTCAATTAATCATATTACTTAAGAACTCCCACTTAGATAGACATCCCTCGAGTCATCTAAATGATCACGTGATCCAAATCAACAAAACCATGTTCGATCATCACGTGAGATGGAGTAGTTTTCAATGGAGAACATCACTATGTTGATCATGTCTACTATATGATTCATGTTCGACCTTTCGGTCTCCAGTGTTTCGAGGCCATATCTGCATATGCTAGGCTCGTCAAGTTTAACCCGAGTATTCTGCGTGTGCAAAACTGGCTTACACCCGCTGTATTTGAACATAGAGCTTATCACACCCCGATCATCACGTGGTGTCTCGGCATGACGAACTTTCGCAACGGTGCATACTCAGGGAGAACACTTATACCTTGAAATTTAGTGAGAGATCATCTTATAATGCTACCGTCAATCAAAGTAGAATAAGATGCATAAAGGATAAACATCACATGCAATCAATATAAGTGTTATGATATGGCCATCATCATCTTGTGCCTTTGATCTCCATCTCCAAAGCACTGTCATGATCACCATCTCACCGGTGCGACACCTTGATCTCCATCATAGCATCGTTATCATCTCGCCAACTATTGCTTCTACGACTATCGCTACCGCTTAGTGATAAAGTAAATCAATTACAGGGCGATTGCATTGCATACAATACAGCGACAACCATATGGCTCTTGCCAGTTGCCGATAACTCCGTTACAAAACATGATCATCTCATACAATAAAATATAGCATCATGTCTTGACCATATCACATCACAACATGCCCTGCAAAAACAAGTTAGACGTCCTCTACTTTGTTGTTGCAAGTTTTACGTGGCTGCTACGGGCTGAGCAAGAACCGTTCTTACCTACGCATCAAAACCACAACGATAGTTCGTCAAGTTAGTGTTGTTTTAACCTTCTCAAGGACCGGGCGTAGCCACACTCGGTTCAAATAAAGTTGGAGAAACTGACACCCGCCAGCCACCTGTGTGCAAAGCACGTCGGTAGAACTAGCCTCGCGTAAGCGTACACGTAATGTCGGTCCGGGCTGCTTCATCGAACAATACCGCCGAACCAAAGTATGACATGCTGGTAAGCAGTATGACTTGTATCGCCCACAACTCACTTGTGTTCTACTCGTGCATATAACATCTACGCATAAACCATGCTCTGATGTCAGTGTTGGGAACGTAGTAATTTCAATAAAATTCCTACGCACACGCAAGATCATGGTGATGCATAGCAACAAGAGGGGAGAGTGTCGTCCACGTACCCTCGTAGACCGTTAAGCGGAAGTGTTATGACAACGTGGTTGATGTAGTCGTACGTCTTCACGATCGACTGATCCTCAGTACCGAACGTACGGCACCTCCGCGTTCAGCACACATTCAGCTCGGTAACGTCCCACGAATTCACGATCCAGTAGAGCTCGAGGGAGAGTTTCGTCAGCATGACGGTGTGGTGACGATGTTGATGAAGCTACCATTGCAGGGCTTCGCCTAAGCACCGCTACGATATGACCGAGGTGGATTATGGTGGAGGGGGGCACCGCACACGGTTGGGAGAGATCAATGATCAACTTGTGTGTCCTAGGGTGCCCCCTTCCCCCGTATATAAAGGAGCTAGGGGGGAGACAGCCGGCCAAGGAGGAGGGCGCGCCAAGGGGGGGAGTCCTACTCCCATTGGGAGTAGGACTCCTCCTTTCCTAGTAGGAGTAGGAGAAGGGGGAAGGAGGAGAGAGGGGAAGGAAAGGGGGGTGCCACCCCCTCCTTGTCCAATTCGGACTAGAGGGGGAGGGGGCACGCGGCCTGCCCTGGCCGCCCCTCCTCTTCTCCACTAAGGCCCATTAGGCCCAATATACTCCCCGGGGGGTTCCGGTAACCCCTCGGTACTCCGGTATATGCCCGAAACCTCCCGAAACACCTCCGGTGTCCGAACATAGTCATCCAATATATCGATATTTATGTCTCGACCATTTCGAGACTCCTCGTCATGTCCATGATCATATCCGGGACTTCAAACTACCTTTGGTACATCAAAACATATAAACTCATAATACCGATCGTCACAGAACTTTAAGCGTGCGGACCCTACGGGTTCGAGAACTATGTAGACATGACCGAGACATGTCTCCGGTCAATAACCAATAGCGGAACCTGGATGCTAATATAAGTTCCTACATATTCTACGAAGATCTTTATCGGTCAAACTGCATAACAACATACGTTGTTCCCTTTGTCATAAATATGTTACTTGCCAGAGATTCGATCATTGGTATCTCAATACCTAGCTCAATCTCGTTACCGGCAAGTCTCTTTACTCGTTCTGTAATGCATCATCCCGCAACTAGCTCATTAGTCACATTGCTTGCAAAGCTTATAGTGATGTGCATTACCGAGAGGGCCCAGAGATACCTCTCCGACAATCATTACCGAGAGGGCTCATTATGCCAACTCAACAAGTACCATCGGAGACACCTGTAGAGCACCTTTATAATCACCCAGTTACGTTGTGACGTTTGGTAGCACACAAAGTGTCGTGGAATTGTCACGACAGATGTCCTAGGGTGAGGACTTAGTCGTGAGGTCAGCGCATCTATGTGGTAGATTGAGAGGGGTTGAGTGGAATCGAGAGACGCGCGGCGGATCAACACACATAAGACGAGGATTTAGACAGCTTCGGGCCCCGGGAAACATCATCCGGTAACAACCCTACATGTTGTTTGAGGCTAGGTCGCATTATCATCACGAGGGAGTCGCCGTAAACCGGCTCTCCTCTAGTTGTGTCTAGCCCTAAGATTATTTCTTTTGGGGAGCCCTACCCCTCCTTATATAAATTGGAGGGGCGGGTTACATGTAGAGTCCTAGTAGAATTAGGACTATTCTATTACAAGACGGATAGCAATCCAGGTCTTATTCAAACTGTTTAAGTCGGTCTGCTGGGCCACCTCCCCTGATGGGCCGCGGCCTACCTCCATGAGGATACCCGTGTCCCATATCCACGACACAAAGTGTTCTTCCGGTAATCGAGAGTTTTATAATCTCATAGTCATAGGAACATGTATAAGTCATGAAGAAAGCAATAACAGTAAACTAAACGATCAAGTGTTAAGCTAATAGAATGGGTCAAGTCAATCACATCATTCTTCTAATGATGTGATCCCGTTAATCAAATGACAACTCATGTATATGGCTAGGAAACTCAACCATCTTTGATTAACGAGCTAGTCAAGTAGAGGCATACTAGTGACACTATGTTTGTCTATGTATTCACACATGTATTATGTTACCGGTTAATACAATTCTAGCATGAATAATAAACATTTATCATGATATGAGGAAATAAATAATAACTTTAGTATTGCCTCTAGGGCATATTTCCTTCACACAATAGCAAGGCTTTCATGCAAAAGGAAATTTGCATGGCCTGAAGAATTGGCTGCCTGGCCTGGACGGACCTCTCCTTCGCTCGTCATGGCCTGCTGTGCACCAGCCAAGTCAGGCATGCATGTGGTCACGCTATTGCCAGTACGGTCCGTGGACGCAGCCGACTCCACCGCTCGCCCGTGTCCACCAAAGAAGTGGCCGGCCGCCGACGAGGGGCGCCCGTCCCCTCCAGTGGCCGCTCGTCGGACATCCCATCTAGTGCGCTGCCCAACATGCGCGCTCCCACCAAAATGGTCGCGCCTGCCATCGCCACCACCATCAGCGCCATCTCCAGGGAAGTGCAGGTGAGAGTGCACGGATCCACGTGGTCTCGCTGGCGGGAAGGTGCTGTCTTCGAAGTCAAGGTTCTAGGTGTAGCGCCATTTGGTGATCTCGGGGGTGAAGCTATTCAACGGGATGCCACTAATCCCACTGTGGGAGTTGGAGTAGCTGTCAGCGCTGCTTGTCGGTGAGGGGCTGTAGTCGTGGACCCAACCCAGGTGGATTAGAATAGGGTGCGCCGGCATCTTCACAGTGCCGGAGCAAGGCGGGAGCTCAGCAAAGATGCCGAACTATGGGAAGTGCATCTCCGGTGAAGGCATCTCCATTGGCTCCTCAAGGTAGAGCGTGCCCTTGGTGGCAAGCCTGTCAACGTCGTTCAACCACACCCAAATATTAAAGCAGGCAGTCTCCTCTTCATGCTCACAAGTGTGGTCGACCTCATTTAACAGAACCTCCCGCCGAACAGGGACTGGACGGACTCCCAATGTTAGTCGCTCTCCGACACTCCTTGTAAACAAACATGAACCCAAAAGCGCAACACTAAAGTAGTGGCGCAACGGAACCTGGTCCAGGGCAGCAGGTTGAAGGAGGCTGACCCCAGGACCAGCGGCTCGCACACTACCAGGACCCTAGCGCGCACGGTGGGGCCAGCTAACCAGAAGAGCATTGTCGCCCTTCCTTTCTAGGCCACCGAGATGGCATCTTCTGCGGCCTGGAACCAGATCGCGAGGGCGTGCTTGACGTCCATGATACGTCCATTTTGCATCATGATTTCCTACTATTATTTATAGTGTTTTTATTTAGTATAACACTTTGTGGAGTAATTCTAATGCCTTTTCTCTCATAATATGCAAGGTTTACACAATAGAGGGATATTATCGGCAGCTGGAATTCTGGACCTAAAAAAGCTACGTCAGAGATACCTATTCTGCACATCTCCAAATGAGCTGAAATTTTACGGAGATTTATTTTAAAATATATAAAACATATTGGAGAAAAGAAATACCAGAGGGGGCCACCCAGGTGCCCACTAGGCACCAGGGCGCGCCTACCCCCTGGCGCGCCCAGGAGGGTAGTGGAGCGCCGCCATCTCGAGGTGGAACTTGGGCAGGAGCACTTTTGCTCTCGGTGGAGCGATTCCGCCGGGGATACTTCCCTCCGGGAGGGGGAAATCAAAGCCATCATTGATAACCCACAAGTATAGGGGATCGTAATAGTTTTCGAGGATAGATTATTCAACCCAAATTTATAGATTCGACTCAAGGGGAGCCAAAGAATATTTGCAAGTATTAGCAACTGAGTTGTCAATTCAATCACACCTGGAGATTAATTATCTGCAGCAAAGTGATCAGTAGCAAAGTAGTATCATAGTTTTGATAATAGTAGTAGCAGCAATGGTAATGGTAATTTTGTAGCAAGTGCAACAATAACAGTAGCAGTAGTAACTTAGCAAGATCAATATGTAGGAAAATCGTAGGCATTGGATCGGCGATTTGTTGGATGATATTCATCATGTGACAGTTATAACCTAGGGCGATACGGCACTAGCTCCAGTTCATAAATATAATGTAGGCATGTATTCCGTAAATAGGCATACATGCTTATGGAAAGAATTTGCATGACATCTTTTGTCCTACCCTCACGTGGCAGCGGAGTCCTATTGGAAACTAAGGGATATTAATGCCTCCTTTTAATAAAGAACCGGAACAAAGCATTAACACATGGTGAATACATGAACTCCTCAAACTACGGTCATCACCGGGAAGTGTCCCGACTATTGTCATCACAGAAATCAGTTCCAGTGATTCGTACACCAGTAAGTGAGGAAGCTAATGATGATGATCATGAAACTTCTGATCAAGTTACTACCGAACCTCGTAGGTCAACTAGAGTAAGATTCGCACCAGAGTGGTACGGTAATCCTGTTCTGGAAGTCATGTTACTTGACCATGACGAACCTACGAACTATTAGGAAGCGATGATGAGCCCAGATTTCGCAAAATGGCTTGAGGCCATGAAATCTGAGATGGGATCCATGTATGACAACAAAGTGTGGACTTTGGTTGACGTGCCCGATGATCGGCAAGCCATAGAGAATAAATGGATCTTCAAGAAGAAGACTGACGCTGATGGTAATGTTACTGTCTACAAAGCTCGACTTGTCACAAAAGGTTTTCGACAAGTTCAAGGAGTTGACTACGATGAGACCTTCTGACCCGTAGCGATGCTTAAGTCCGTCCGAATCATGTTAGCAATTGCTGCATTTTATGATTATGAAATTTGGCAAATGGATGTCAAAACTGCATTCCTTAATGGATATCTTAAAGAAGAGTTGTATATGATGCAACCAGAAGGTTTTGTCGACCCAAAAGGTGTTAAAAAAGTGTGCAAGCTCCAGCGATCCATTTATGGACTGGTGCAAGCCTCTCGGAGTTGGAATATACGCTTTGATAGTGTGATCAAAGCATATGGTTTTATACAGACTTTTGGAGAAGGCTGTATTTACAAGAAAGTGAGTGGGAGCTCTGTAGCATTTCTGATATTATATGTGGATGACATATTGTTAATCGGAAATGATATTGAATTTATGGATAGCATAAAAGGATACTTGAATAAGAATTTTCCAATGAAAGACCTCGGTGAAGCTGCTTATATATTGGGCATCAAGATCTATAGAGATAGATCAAGACGCTTAATTGGACTTTCACAAAGCACATACCTTGATAAAGTTTTGAAGAAGTTCAAAATGGATCAAACAAAGAAAGGGTTGTTGCCTGTGTTACAAGGTGTGAAGTTGAGTCAGACTCAATGCCCGACCACTGCAGAAGATAGAGAGAAAATAAAAGTCATTACCTATGCTTCAGCCATAGGTTCTATCATGTATGCAATGCTGTGTACCAGACCTGATGTGTGCCTTGCTATTAGTTTAGCAGGGAGGTACCAAAGTAATCCAGGAGTGGATCACTGGATAGCGGTCAAGAACATCCTGAAATACCTTAAAAGGACTAAGGATATGTTTCTCGTTTATGGAGGTGACAAAGAGCTCGTCGTAAACGGTTACATCGATGCAAGCTTTGACACTGATCCGGATGACTCTGAGTCACAAACCGGATACATATTTTTATTGAATGGTGGAGCTGTCAGTTGGTGCAGTTCCAAGCAGAGCATCGTGGCGGGATCTATGTGTGAAGCGAAGTACATAGCTGCTTCGGAAGCAGCAAAAGAAGGAGTCTGGATGAAGGAGTTCATATCCGATCCAGGTGTCATACCTAGTGCATCAGGTCCAATGAAAATCTTTTGTGACAATACTATGCAATTGCCTTGGCAAAGGAATCCAGATTTCACAAGAGAACCAAGCACATCAAGAGACGCTTCAATTCCATCCGCAACCAACTCAAGGAGGGAGACATAGAGATTTGCAAGATACATACGGACCTGAATGTTGCAGACCCGTTGACTAAGCCTCTCTCACGAGCAAAACATGATCAGCACCAAGACTCCATGGGTGTTAGAATCATTACAATGTAATCTAGATTATTGACTCTAGTGCAAGTGTGAGACTGAAGGAAATATGCCCTAGAGGCAATAATAAAGTTGTTATTTATATTTCCTTATATCATGATAAATGTTTATTATTCATGCTAGAATTGTATTAACCGGAAACTTAGTACATGTGTGAATACATAGACAAACAAAGTGTCACTAGTATGCCTCTACTTGACTAACTCGTTAATCAAAGATGGTTAAGTTTCCTAGCCATGGACAAAGAGTTGTCATTTGATGAATGTGATCACATCATTAGAGAATGATGTGATTGACTTGACCAATCCGTTAGCTTAGCACTATGATCGTTTAGTTTATTGCTATTGCTTTCTTCATAACTTATACATGTTCCTATGACTATGAGATTATGCAACTCCCGAATATCGGAGGAACACTTAGTGTGCTATCAAACGTCACAAATTAACTGGGTGACTATAAAGATGCTCTACAGGTGTCTTCGATGGTTTTTGTTGAGTTGGTATAGATCGAGATTAGGATTTGTCACTCCGATTGTCGGAGAGGTATCTCTGCGCCCTCTCGGTAATGCACATCACTATAAGCCTTGCAAGCAATGTGACTAATGAGTTAGTTACGAGATGATGCATTACGGAACAAGTAAAGAGACTTCCCGCTAACGAGATTGAACTAGTTATTGAGATACCGACGATCGAATCTCGGGCAAGTAACATACCGATGACAAAGGGAACAACGTATGTTGTTATGCGGTTTGACCGATAAAGATCTTCGTAGAATATGTAGGAACCAATATGAGCATCTAGGTTCCGCTATTGGTTATTGACCGGAGATGAGTCTCGGTCATGTCTACATAGTTCTCGAACCCGTAGGGTCCGCACGCTTAACGTTCGATGACGATCGATATTATGAGTTTATGTGTTTTGATGTACCAAAGGTAGTTCGTAGTCATGGATGTGATCCGACATGACGAGGAGTCTTGAAATGGTCGAGACATAAAGATTGATATATTGGAAGGCTATGTTTGGACACCGGAATGGTTTCGGATAAGTTCGGGCAATTATCGGAGTACCGGGGGTTACCGGAACCCCTCGGGGAGTCAATGGGCCTTATTGGGCCTTAGTGGGAGAGAGGAGGAGGCGGCCAGGTGGAGGGTGTGCCCCCCAAGCCCAATCCGAATTGGGGGGGGGGGGGCTTTCCTTCTCTCCTTCTCCCTCTTCCTTCTTCTCCTACTCCAACTAGGGAAGGGGGGAAACCTACTCCTACTGGGAGTAGGACTCCCCCTTGGGAGCGCCATAGAGAGGGTCGGCCCTCCCCTCCTTTATATACGGGGGAGGGGGCACCCCATAGACACACAAGTTGTCAGTTGTTTTAGCCGTGTGCGGTGCCCCCCTCCACAGATTTCCACCTCGGTCATATCGTTGTAGAGCTTAGGCGAAGCCTTGCGTCGGTAACTTCATCATCACCGTCACCACACCGTCGTGCTGCCGAAACTCTCCCTCGGCCTCAGCTGGTCAAGAGTACGAGGGACGCCACCGAGCTGAACGTGTGCAGATCGTGGAGGTGCCGTGCATTCGGTACTTGGATCGGTTGGATCAGGAAGACGTTCGACTACATCAACCGCGTTACTAAACGCTTCCGCTTTCGGTCTACGAGGGTACATGGACACACTCTCCCCGCTCGTTGCTATGCATCACCTAGATGGATCTTGCGTGTGCGTAGGCAATTTTTTGAAATACTACGTTCCCCAACAGTCTTCACTCGAAGGCATAGGATTTGGTTGAGCATCACTTCAGTCACTCTGACTTTGTTCACTTGGACCCCACTTAAACAGTACGGTGGTTCCTATGACTCAACAAAGAAGAAAATGAAACTACGAAACAACTATGTCTTCGCACTCCATAGTCTTCACATGAATGTCTTCTCATGTCATAATCTTCACCGTGAATATCTTCAGGAACCGCCAGTGTCTTCAATGTCTTCACACATTTTTAGGGTCATCTCTGGTAGGTAAACCGAGTCAATAAGGGACTACTACCTGTGTTATCCTACAATTCTCACAAACACATTAGTCTCTCAACCAAGTTTGTCGTCAATACTCCAAACCAACTAGGGGTGGCACTAGATGCACTTACAGGGAGAAAGATTAAGTGATATAACCATTTGCTTTGTGTTGAGCTGCGAAAGAGAACTTCTTGGCTATGTTGAACAACTTGCTTTCATCAATTTTCTAAACTATTTGCTATGTTGGATATGTTGAACTATCCTTTATTTCGACGTGTGATGCAAATTATGACGTGTGAGATCCTAATTTTGATTTGCAAACTATATTATACTCTGTGATGAATTTTTTTTAATTGAATAATCAAGTTTTGCTCAATGAAAATAAAAATTTAAATGGGACAGGGCCCTACCGCCATAGTCCCTCGTGGTAGGGTTGCACACCCTACCGCAAAAAATACTCCCTCCATTCCATGATGTAGTGCGTATTTTCTTTAAAAGAAGTCAAACTTTGCAAACTTTGATCAAATTTATAGAAAAAACTGTTTATATCTACAATGCCAAATATATAACGTCTGATACTACATGTTAGGGTGAATCTAACGATATATGTTTGACATTCTAGATTTAAATATTTTTTGCCAAAAACTTGATTAAAGTTTATGAAGTTTAACTTTTCAAAAAAATTGTATGCAAGGGTGGCAGGGTTGCACTGCGCATCGCCAGGCTTGTTGGCGGTAGGGTTGGACCGCCTATCACATAATTTTTTCCCTCCCTAGCAACGGTATAGGGGGGGGGGTCCACCATACCGCCAGACTTGTTGGTGTTAAAGTTTACCAAGCTACCGGCAGGCTCGTTCGCGGTAGGCCGTTAAGCAACGTCAGCCACAGCCAACGGCGCCGTCGACTGCCGTTAACCCTATCACCATCGGCTCCGACGGTAGAAAAAGTGTCAGATCCCGATTTTTTTTAAACCATAGTCAGATCTTGCTTAACTTTTTTAAAAGGATCAAAACACTGAATTTGGCGCCGGCTGACAACAAACCGAATCCGGTAGTACTCTGTGTCAACGGTGCTAATCGCAATGTTTTTCACAGTAGGGTCTTGGCCCCTTCCGCTGATCCTCATCTACAGTGCCGACTATTTAGGGCCGCGGCAGCAGTGTGGGGAAACACAACAGACGCCGTCGTTGCCCCTAGCAACTCACTCGCAAGCCCACCTTTCCCCTCTCTTCTCCAAGCCCCGGAGGTAAAGAACTGTGGCGACCCAAAAACCCTCATTTTTCTCTCCCTCCTTCCTCATTAAGCAGCGCTTTCTATCGTGTGAGTGAGATCTGTGCATTTCGTTGTGGTTCCTCTGCTCCCGGATTCTGCTCTGCTTCTTGGTAGGGAGGGTGCGATCTTGACGACCCAAGCGCATCGATCTCCTCCTCTGTTTTTTCTTTTTCCGTTTTCCGTTTTGTTTTCTTGTTCTCCCTCTCTGCTTCTTCGTTTGATGTAGTAGTCTCTAGTGCCGAGTATTTGCGCGTCGTCGAGGTTCTCAACCCACACCGCCTCCCTCGCGCAATTTCCCCCTTGATTCTTTCTTCTTGCTCCGTTGCCTTTACCCTCTGTCTTTTTGTTTTATTTTGTTTGAAAAAACCCTAATGTCGAGGATGGATTTTACCCTGTTTTTCTCCACACGCTGTCTCTTTCTTATGTCTGGTGCGACGCTCCAGAGTCTAGTCGTCCTCGATCTCTATCCGCTGCAATTTCCTCGTAATTATATAAAAAAATAAAAAGAATTGGAAGTTACTGCAGTTTAGTCGTTTGGACGAGAACTGTAGGTGCTTGTGCTAGTTGCTCTCAGTCTCAGATATCCTTTCCCTCGTTGGAGTGTAGCACCAAATCTTACCCGGGTGTCTTTTTCCCTAGTTTTCCCGTACACAATCAAATTAAGTACTTTTTCATGGGTGCTTGCTGCCGAAATTGCTGAACTTTTTGTGTGGTATGAGTAGGATCATATAATTTTCTGCTGATTGCCTGTCAAATCAAATTATAATGATAGCAAGAAACACTGTTGCAGTCTTTACTATCTTGTCAATGTCCAACTAACTGTTCCTGTCCGCTATTGTCTGCTGATTTGCAAAGAGCTTATAACCATTATACATCCCTGAAAGTGTTTAATACTCAAACATGCAAGTGGGGCATTAGTCAATGCTTAGGCTTATGTAGGCACTCCCTGATTGGTTCTGGCTTATGTCTGTACAATGGATAATTGAGCATGATGCCGGCTGTAGCACGTCCTTGCTTATATATACCTCTTTCCTGCCTCATTAATCACCCCACCTTGTCAATTTGAACCTATCCTGGTACGAACCAAGTATTCTTTCTTGTCTTGCATACTTGCATACTTCTATTGTTTGCTTTGCAGTAAACATGTTATCAAGAATTACTTTAAGATTCGATATTGTTTTATATGATGGGGTTAATATTGTTACATAGTTCTTTTGCCTTTCTTGTCTTCCGTAGTTCTAGCCAAAGCTCTTATATTTGTTGCATTATGTATGCTAGTCAGCTCTCAAGCCTTGTAATGCTTATGAACGAGTTGTTGCTATTTTTCGTGTGTGGTGGGAGTGGAACAATATAATTGTCACCGATTGCACATTAATCCATTGGAATCAATAATGATTGCAAGAAGCACAGTTGCAGTCTTTAGCATCTTACCATTGTCTAATCTACTTGTTCTGTACGCAGTTGTCTCCTTTACAAATAGCCTAAGCCATTGAAAGTGATTCATATGTTCTTAAGTTAGCTCGAATGCCCAAGTGGGCGATTAGTGAATTGCTTAGGATGCGTATACGCTTGCTGATTGGTCTCATTGGTCTCCATCCAAGTGGATACGGATAACAATGGGATAATTGAACACTGAACAGGCTGTAGACCTGTAGTGCACCCTTGCTTATAAGGCGCATTGCAGATGTCTGCCTTCCTTGTAAAGGTCCACCCTGTTTCTAATTTGGCCCTATCCTTTTACCAGCTGAGCATTTCACTTTTGCCTTGCCAATTTAAATTTCTACTCAGGCATGTTCTGTTGCATTCTTCCATTGATTGTTAGTATTGTTTCCAAGAATTATTAGTTCTTTTGGTGTCCTGTTCTTGTGGCGTTCTCTACAGAAAGCTCTTATAGTTATGTATGTTCATCTCTGCAGCCGTGTAATTCTGTACAAAAGCATTAAATCATTCTGCTCAAGTAAGTTGGAGATCTCAGTTTTGTTCACTGAGAAAATGAAAATCAAGCATCAGTAAAGCTGGATTTAGAGTAAATAGCTTTCTTTGGTAATTTCTCTAGGTGTTTAGAGGCACAACTGTTTGTTTTGTTGGTCGATATGAGCATCATGCAACTTCTGAATGAGTTTCTAAGGTGTTTGCTTTCTGCCTATCTTGAGTCTAGGGATACTTGTTGATTTAATAGTGTGTGAAAATTTTGACGGAGGCATTTATTGTCATGTAGTTGCTATTGGTGATTTACTTTTGGAAAAAAGAGTTAATGGTATTATGCATATCATCATTGTAGACATCTTTCTTATTACTTTTTTGATCTTATGATATATGAATTATCCAGGTGCTGCCGGAAGTGATCGGAAGCCTGCAGTATGGGCAATCTGTTCTGCTGTGTTCAAGTTGATCAGTCGACCGTGGCCATCAGAGAGCAGTTTGGGAAGTTTGACAGTGTGCTTGAGCCAGGATGCCACTGCCTGCCTTGGATCTTTGGGAAGCGTGTAGTTGGCCATCTCACACTCAGGTTGCAGCAGCTGGATGTGCGCTGTGAAACTAAGACAAAGGTTTATCACTTCATCTTAACACCCAGTTACAAAATGGATGCTTAGATGTCTTTTATTTCCAAAGAAAATGGTGCCATCATTTTTGTCCCAACAGAAATTTCAAAGCTTAATGTTGCATCTTATAGTAGGTCTTTGTGGGCTGTAAATCACATGAATCCCTGTTTGAACAAACATTGCTTTTCCTGTTACCTTCTATGTAAAATGAACGGCACTAAAAGTTGAATATAAAATTATATTGGTAGTTAGTTACTCCCTGCAACTTCGAAATGTTAGCATTTTGGTTTGCCATCTGGATATAATCCTAAAGTGACTGCCACATGAGATTAAGAAACGTTCCCGTATAACTATACTTACTACTCCCTCCGTCACGTAATATAAGACATTTTTTTGACACTACACTAGTATAAAAAAAGTCTTAAATTATGGGATAGAGGGAGTAATTATTAATCCTTTAGTGACCTAATTAAGTATCCAAAAGGTCACATTGCCAATGATACGGTGTCCTGTATTTTCTTCTGCTATAAGAATTAGCGTTATGTTGCTGACATGTGAAGTTCTACAGGACAATGTGTTTGTCACTGTTGTTGCATCAATTCAGTACCGACCTCTGGCTGGCAAAGAAAGCGACGCATACTACAAACTGACCAACACAAGATCCCAGATTCAGGCCTATGTTTTTGATGGTAGGATTTCTTGGAATAAGTGAAGATTTCTATGTGCTGTTTCAGTAGCTTAGTATATTCAGATCATCACTGATACAACTGAATGTAATTTGTTCACCATATCCCACCATTCCTCCTGTATCCACTAATTTGAGGCACTGATTGATATCTACAGTGATCAGGGCAAGTGTTCCAAAGCTCAACCTGGATGATGCTTTCGTGCAGAAGAATGATATAGCACAGGCTGTGGAGGATGAACTTGAAAAGGCTATGTCAGCATATGGCTTTGAGATCGTGCAGACCCTCATTGTCGACATCGAGCCAGATGCGCATGTCAAGCAGGCGATGAATGAGATCAATGCAGGTTATTTGCTAAAGGCCTGATGTGATGAAAGTTGGACACTTGTACTTAAATCCGGCCTCCATCATATTACTGACATGGTACTTGTGCCTTTTGCAGCTGCAAGGATGAGGGTGGCTGCAAACGAGAAGGCGGAGGCTGAGAAGATTGTCCAGATCAAGCGTGCCGAGGGTGAAGCAGAGGCCAAGTACCTGTCTGGCCTCGGTATCGCCCGCCAGCGCCAGGCCATTGTGGATGGCCTGAGGGACAGCGTCCTGGGCTTCTCAGTCAATGTGCCTGGCACCACTGCAAAGGACGTGATGGACATGGTGCTGATCACCCAGTACTTTGATACTATGAAAGAGGTCGGCGCGTCCTCCAAGTCCTCGGCGGTGTTCATCCCCCATGGCCCTGGTGCGGTGCGCGACATCGCCACGCAGATCCGCGACGGTCTTCTTCAAGGCCAGTCTGCCTCTAACAACTAGCAGTTTGCTTCGCTGGCATGACATTTGAAGCTCGTGGTGGTTTGTGATTTGCTAGCTATTGCCTACAGTACTGTCTAATATGATGCATGCCGTATGATTATATGACTTATATGGACCATATGTGGGTCGTGGCTTAGGTCGATGTGTGGTAACAAAACCTTTAACCTATTTGGAATGCAGGATGATATAAGTGGGTTATGAAATGCTGGTGATGAACTTGATCTAATGCTTTTGCCTCGTTTATTTTGCCTTTTAGTGCTGTCAGTTGCATGTAAATTGGTGGTTTAAGGTTACATACTTTTCATGGGCGATTTCTTCTGAGATGCCTTTCCTGTTTTGCGAGGGAATGCGGGGATGAATGTTTATTCATGATTTACTGGAATGCAGTGTGAAGATGTACTGTTGAGAGTTGTAGCATATAGCAAGTTAGCGATGAACTAGAAACATGTACTAGCATGGTAAATTTCAAAAGAGAAAAAATCACTGGAGGTCCTCGTACTCGTTGCGTTGGCCAATTTAGTCCTCATAGTTAGAAATACCCAAAATACGATCACTAAACTTGTCTCAGGGGTTCACATACGGTCCAATGTACAATTTCTTATACATACACGCTGATTTGGCAGTTGACTGGCTTGTCCACGCGTGCGTTGACCGCCAACTCATCAACACCTGGTCGAAACGAATCAAACGAGGTTTCTTTTGCAAAATTTCCGTAATTAACGCTTCGCCCCCACCTCGTCGGACCGCACCTGGTCGGCCGCCCCTGCACCTCGCCCCTCGCTCTCCTCTCCTCTCCCCTCTCCACCCTAGTCCCATTCAACCGTCATCGCCGTTGCTGGCCTAGAGCCGCCATGCCATTGCCAAGATCACCCTCCCCCGGCGGTCGGCCCCGACAGGCAGGGAGAGATGTTGGCCGGCCCCAACGACCTCCACCTCGACAAGCCTGACGAGCAGTGGACGCTCGCTGCTAAGGAGCACGACTACGTGGTCATGTTCGCGTCGCACTAGTTCGCGCGTCCGTCCGTGTATTGCCACCGCGGCCGCGCCGTCGTCTGCCACGGCTTCGGCTCCACAGACGACAACGTGACCGCGCTCCTGCCGCGGTACGCGAAGCGCGCGATGTTCCACACCGTGCTCCTGGCGCTAGCGGTCCTGCGGACAGTGGCGCCAACGCACTTCGCGAACGGCGGGTGGTTCGACAGCAGGGAGTGCCCGGAGAACTGCATCTCTGAAGAATTCCCCTATTTCTGCATGTCGGAACCAAGCTCAGCCGTCGATCTGCCATCCAGTGGCTCTCCAGTGAAGATAACGGTTCGCCACTGGCTTGTCATCAGAGTCGTAGATTCTCCATCCAACGGCTATCATCGCCCCGAGTGTCGCTGTTCATCGCCCGACACGCCATGTGCTCTGTTTTCACTTTCTGTTCTGCTTTTCACTCTGTATTGGCTATATAGCCACCCCTCGCTCTCAGTTTTGGGCATGATTATTGTAACTGGGTATAAACCTTAGCCGCCAGTGGCATGCTTTGCTACTTTCCCCTTTCTGAGTAATACAAACCCTAGCAAAATTCCCTTGAATTCTTCTCTGAAATAGCGATGTTGAGTGTTTAGTTTGTTCGATCCTTGTCAAGTTCCTGACAATTGGTATCAGAGGCCCAATCGGTTCTCGCAGGAGTTGGATCTGGCGTGTAGAGGTTGGCGCATTGGCCCTAAAATCCCTCTGCAAATCGTTGATCAGGCGACGACGTTGGAGGCGGCCGGAATGGCACAGTTGGGAGGCAGTCTGAATTCAGTTCTGGTTGGCAGAGAGCACTTCTCCTGCGGTAAAATCCCAGCAGCTGAAATCGGGCGGTGCTTCTTGGTGGCGGGCACTGGAATCGGAGTTGGCGGCAGTAGAACATAAGCTCGTCGACTAAATCCCTCCCTTCCCACCCCTTTCTGGATTTAGGAAGGAAATCATGTCCTAGCCGGACGAGTCGAGTGACACAGGCGTTCTGCGGCTCCAGTCGTTGGAGCTTGATATCAAGACCCTATAGCGCTATCGTGAGGAGGACAAGAAAGAACTCCAGGAATTCCAGGCCATGGTCAACAAGAACTTCGTCACAATGCAGCAAAATTCCGACAAGATCCAAGACAACTTCAAGCGCTTATTGCTGCTTCCTGAACCAGTCGAGATCCCTGATGAGCAGTCGGCACAGGGAAGCGCACATCCCAAGCAACCACAGCTTCATTCTCCAATCAATGCGTCGGGCAGGCCCAAACAGCTGCTTGCAAACACACCACCCTCATTAGCAATGGTGGAAAAAGAGGCCCCTCCCATCATAGGGACCGCAACGTTGAGAGATAATGCAGGAAAAGAGTTCAATTTGGATGGTACACCAAAAGTGCCTTATCGCCATCCCAATTTTGCCAACACCAGAGCTTTAGCACCTCAGCAAACACATCAAGTCCCACCTCCCCAACAACAACCAGTTCAAGTGGAAGATCATGCACAGGAGGAGTGGCCAGATGGAGGAGATAGAAGTAGAAGACCTCACTCCCCATTTGGAGATAGAAGGAATGCGCTCACAGTGAAGCCGGCCAAACTAAACATTTCTGACTTCAGTGGCACTGACCCAGAGTCATGGATTCAGAACTTAGAGCAGTACTTTGCTGCTGCAAGAACCCCCTTAGAGTACAGAACTATTGGAAATATGCCCTAGAGGCAATAATAAAAGCATTATTATTATATTTCCTTGTTCATGATAATTGTCTTTATTCATGCTATAATTGTGTTATCCGAAAATCGTAATACATGTGTGAATACATAGACACCAATATGTCCCTAGTAAGCCTCTAGTTGACTAGCTCGTTGATCAACTGATAGTCAAGGTTTCCTGACTATGGACATTGGATGTCATTGATAATGAGATCACATCATTAGGAGAATGATGTGATGGACAAGACCCAATCCTAAGCATAAGCACAAAGATCGTATAATTCGTTTGCTAGAACTTTTCCAATGTCAAGTATCTTTTCCTTAGACCATGAGATCGTGTAACTCCCGGATACCGTAGGAGTGCTTTGGGTGTGCCAAACGTCACAACGTAACTGGGTGACTATAAAGGTTCACTACGGGTATCTCCGAAAGTGTCTATTGGGTTGACACGGATCGAGACTGGGATTTGTCACTCCGTATGACGGAGAGGTATCACCGGGCCCACTCAGTAATGCATCATCATAACGAGCTCAATGTGATCAAAGTGTTTGATCGTGGGATCATGCATTACGGTACGAGTAAAGTGACTTGCCGGTAACGAGATTGAACGAGGTATTGGGATACCGACGATCGAATCTCGGGCAAGTAAAATACCGTTTGACAAAGGGAATTGAATACGGGATTGATTGAATCCTCGACATCGTGGTTCATCCGATGAGATCATCGAGGAGTATGTGGGAGCCAACATGGGTATCCAGATCCCGCTGTTGGTTATTGGCCAGAGAGGTGTCTCGGTCATGTCTACATGTCTCCCGAACCCGTAGGGTCTACACACTTAAGGTTCGGTGACGCTAGGGTTGTAGAGATATGAGTATGCAGTAATCCGAAAGTTGTTCGGAGTCCCGGGTGAGATCCCGGATGTCACGAGGAGTTCCGGATTGGTCCGGAGGTGAAGAATTATATATAGGAAGTGCAGTTTCGGCCATCGGGAGTGATTCGGGGGTCAACGGTATTGTACCGGGACCACCGAATGGGTCCCGGGGGTCCACCTGGTGGGGCCACCCATCCCGGAGGGCTCCATGGGCTGAAGTGGGAGGGGGGACCAGCCCTTAGTGGGCTGGTGTGCCCCCTAGGCCCACCCCCTGCGCCTAGGGTTGGAACCCTAGGGTGGGGGGCGCCCCACTTGCCTTGGGGGGCACTCCACCCCCCTGGCCGCCGCCCCCTGGGAGATGGGATCTCCAGGGCCGGCGCCCCCCCAGGGGGCCTATATAAAGGGGGGGAGGGAGGGGCAGCCGCACCTTGACCCCTGGCGCCTCCCTCTCCCCTGTCACACCTCTCCCTCTCGCGCAGACGCTCGGCGAAGCCCAGCTGCAGGTGACAACTGCATCCACCACCACGCCGTCGTGCTGCTGGATCTTCATCAACCTCTCCTTCCCCCTTGCTGGATCAAGAAGGAGGAGACGTCATCCGCTCCGTACGTGTGTTGAACGCGGAGGTGCCGTTCGTTCGGCACTCGGTCATCGGTGAATTGGATCACGGCGAGTACGACTCCATCATCCCCGTTCTAGTGAACGCTTCCGCTCGCGATCTACAAAGGTATGTAGATGCATCCGATCACTCGTTGCTAGACGAACTCATAGATGGATCTTGGTGAAACCGTAGGAAAATTTTTGTTTTCTGCAACGTTCCCCAACAGTGGCATCATGAGCTAGGTCTATGCGTAGTTCTTTTGCACAAGTAGAACACAATTGTTGTGCGCGTAGATGTTGTCAACTTTCTTGCCGCTACTAGTCTTATTTTGCTTCAGCGGTATTGTGGGATGAAGCGCCCCGGACCAACCTTACACGTACGCTTACGTGAGACCGGTTCCACCGACTAACATGCACTAGTTGCATAAGGTGGCTGGCGGGTGTCTGTCTCTCCCACTTTAGTTGGAGCGGATTCGACGAAAAGGGTCCTTATGAAGGGTAAATAGAAGTTGACAAATCACGTTGTGGCTTTCACGTAGGTAAGAAAACGTTCTTGCTAGAACCCTAATGCAGCCACGTAAAACTTGCAACAACAATTAGAGGACGTCTAACTTGTTTTTGCAGCAAGTGCTTTGTGATATGATATGGCCAAAGTTGTGATGAATGATGAATGATATATATATGATGTATGTGATCATGTTCATGTAATAGGAATCACGACTTGCATGTCGATGAGTATGACAACCGGCAGGAGCCATAGGAGTTGTCATTATTTTTTATGACCTGCGTGTCAATGGAAACGCCATGTAAATTACTTTACTTTATTGCTAAACGTGTTAGCCATAGTAGTAGAAGTAATAGTTGGCGAGCAACTTCATGGAGACACGATGATGGAGATCATGGTGTCATGCCGGTGACAAGATGATCATGGAGCCCCAAGATGGAGATCAAAGGAGCTATATGATATTGGCCATATCATGTCACTATTATTATTTGATTGCATGTGATGTTTATCATGTTTTGCATCTTGTTTACTTAGAACTACGGTAGTAAATAAGATGATCCCTCATAATAAATTTCAAGAAAGTGTTCCCCCTAACTGTGCACCGTTGCGACAGTTCGTTGTTTCGAAGCACCACGTGATGATCGGGTGTGATAGATTCCAACGTTCACATACAACGGGTGTAAGACAGATTTACACATGCAAACACTTAGGTTGTCTTGACGAGCCTAGCATGTACAGACATGGCCTCGGAACACGGAGGACCGAAAGGTCGAGCATGAGTCGTATAGAAGATACGATCAACATGGAGATGTTCACCGATGATGACTAGTCCGTCTCATGTGATGATCGGACACGGCCTAGTCGAGTCGGATCATGTTTCACTTAGATGACTAGAGGGATGTCTAATCTGAGTGGGAGTTCATTAAATAATTTGATTAGATGAACTTAATTATCATGAACTTAGTCTAAATAAATTTTGCAATATGTCTTGTAGATCAAATGGCCCAAGCTAATGTCAACATGAACTTCAACGCGTTCCTAGAGAAAACCAAGCTGAAAGATGATGGCAGCAACTATACGGACTAGGTCCGGAACCTGAGGATCATCCTCATAGCTGCCAGGAAACAATATGTCCTAGAAGCACCGCTAGGTGAAGCACCCATCCCAGAGAACCAAGACATTATGAATGCTTGGCAGTCTCGTGCTGATGATTACTCCCTCGTTTAGTGCGGCATGCTTTACAGCTTAGAACCGGGGCTCCAAAAGCGTTTTGAGCATCACGGAGCATATGAGATGTTCGAGGAGCTGAAACTGGTTTTCCAAGCTCATGCCCGGGTCGAGAGATATGAAGTCTCCGACAAGTTCTACAGTTGTAAGATGGAGGAAAATAGTTCTGTCAGTGAACACATACTGAAGATGTCTGGGTTGCACAACCGCTTGACTCAGCTGGAGATTAACCTCCCAGACAAGGCGGTCATTGACAGAATCCTTCAGCCGCTCCCACCTAGCTACAAGAGCTTTGTGATGAACTACAATATGCAGGGGATGGTAAAGACCATTCCTGAGGTATTTGCTATGCTGAAATCAGCAGAGGTTGAAATCAAAAAGGAACATCAAGTGTTGATGGTCAATAAAACCACTAAGTTCAAGAAAGGCAAGGGTAAGAAGAACTTCAAGAAGGACGGCAAGGATGTTGCCGCGCCCGGTAAGCCAGTTGCCGGGAAGAAGTCAAAGCATGGACCCAAGCCTGAGACTGAGTGCTTTTATTGCAAAGGGAAGGGTCACTAGAAGCGGAACTGCCCCAAATACTTAGCAGACAAGAAGGCCGGCAACACTAAAGGTATATGTGATATACATGTAATTGATGTGTACCTTACCAGTGCTCGTAGTAGCTCCTGGGTATTTGATACCGGTGCCGTTGCTCATATTTGTAACTCAAAACAGGAGCTGCAGAATAAGCGGAGATTGGCGAAGGACGAGGTGACGATGCGCGTCGGGAATGGTTCCAAGGTCGATGTGATCGCCGTCGGCACGCTACCTCTACATTTACCTACGGGATTAGTTTTAAACCTCAATAATTGTTATTTAGTGCCAAGTTTGAGCATGAACATTGTATCTGGATCTCGTTTAATGCGAGATGGCTACTCATTTAAATCCGAGAATAATGGTTGTTCTATTTATATGAGTGATATGTTTTATGGTCATGCTCCGATGGTCAATGGTTTATTCTTAATGAATCTCGTGCGTGATAATACACATATTCATAGTGTGAACACCAAAAGGTGTAAAGTTGATAACGATAGTCCCACATACTTGTGGCACTGCCGCCTTGGTCACATTGGTATCAAGCGCATGAAGAAGCTCCATGCTGATGGACTTTTAGAGTCTCTCGATTATGAATCATTTGACACATTAGAACCATGCCTCATGGGCAAAATGACCAAGACTCCGTTCTCCGGAACAATGGAGCGAGCAACCAACTTATTGGAAATCATACATACTGATGTGTGCGGTCCAATGAGTGTTGAGGCTCGCGGAGGATATCGTTATGTTCTCACTCTCACGGATGACTTGAGTAGATATGGGTATGTCTACTTAATGAAACACAAGTTTGATACCTTTGAAAAGTTCAAGGAATTTCAGAATGAGGTAGAGAATCAACGTGACCGAAAAATAAAGTTATTACGACCAGATCGTGGAGGAGAATATTTAAGTCACGAATTTGGCACACACTTAAGAAAATGTGGAATCGTTTCACAATTCATGCCGCCTGGAACACCTCAACGTAATGGTGTGTCCGAACGTCGTAATCGCACTCTATTGGATATGACGCGATCTATGATGTCTCTTACAGATTTACCGCTATCATTTTGGGGATACGCTCTAGAGACAGCCGCATTCACTTTAAATAGGGCACCGTCTAAATCCGTTGAGACGACACCGTATGAATTATGGTTTGGGAAGAAACCTAAGCTGTCGTTTCTAAAAGTTTGGGGATGCGATGCTTATGTCAAGAAACTTCAACCTGAAAAGCTCGAACCCAAATCGGAAAAATGCATCTTCATAGGATACCCCAAGGAAACCGTTGGCTATACCTTCTACCTAAGATCCGAAGGCAAGATCTTTGTTGCCAAGAACGGATCCTTTCTGGAGAAAGAGTTTCTCTCGAAAGAAGTAAGTGGGAGGAAAGTGGAACTTGATGAAGTATCACCTCTTGAACCGGAGAGTAGCGTAGCTCAAGAAAATGTTTCTGTGGTGCCTCCACCGGTTAGAGAGGAGGTTAATGATGATGATCATGAAACTTCGGATCAAGTTACTACTAAACTTCGTAGGTCCACAAGGACACGTTCCGCACCAGAGTGGTACGGCAACCCTGTCCTGGAAATCATGTTGTTAGACAACGGTGAACCTTCGAACTATGAAGAAGCGATGGCGGTCCCAGATTCCAACAAATGGCTAGAAGCCATGCAATCCGAGATAGGATCCATGTATGAAAACAAAGTATGGACTTTGATAGACTTGCCCGATTCTATGCCTAGCGCCGGACTCCGTGTTCGTCTCCTTCTCCTACCCATTTTTTACATTTTTCTGTCTTATATTTATCTCCTTCCCCTCTTTTTCCTTTATAGCCCTTAAAAGGCTCACTACATGACGCGCCACTTGCGCTCATTTAACCTGGGGGCTTCTTTAACAGAAGCTTATTTATACGGGCTTCATGCCCCACACATGTGTCAAACTTCCGCATGTACCTTTTTCTTCACCATTATATGCATCGATATGACTTAAGTTTTGGCCAAGCTGGGTTGCCTGGCTCCTGTGCTTACCCCTACGTTCCCGATTGTTCGGCTAGGCGGTAAAGGGAGCACCTCTGCGATTGTTACTGCCGGATCAGCCGGATGTGTACCTCAGACTGGGTGAAGCCGAAGGCTAGCGTTCTTAAGGGAATATTCGGTCGGTGAAATAAAAGATGATCTTTTTATTAATTTTTATGCGCCCCCAGATGCTTTTTCTGTATTTTTTTACGCAGTCCGGACATGCACTTTAGGGCATGCCTCCCCAGCGAAAGGAACCCTTAACGGAACTATTCTCTCTGGAAGATGTTTCTTACTAACCATGTAATATAACATAACTAGTTGGGCACTTGTCTGATAAAGCACTAATGACCCCTACGCCTGGTCTCCACGCATACCACGGTTCTTGTATAACTGCTATGGTATTCGGACACACTCCGGACCATCAGGTCCCGAGGTTGAAGCGAAAAGGTCGGCAACGACAAACGATCTACAATCCGGCTAGAAGGCATTACATATGTCAATTCAAAAGTACACAGTCATTTCGACTGATTGTATTCCTCCTCTATACCATCTAACAGGCTGTCTAATTTACAGTCCTGCTGGGAATACTTCGCGGCAAATTCTACTTGGCCGTACACTAAGCTTACAGGGATCTCCTTCCCGTCAGGCCCCACCGGTCCGACCTCGGCCATATGGTTTGGGTCAGACTTTATAAAATGGGTCTTCGCCATAGCCCAGGCCTCTCTAGCGCCATGTCGGCAGGCCGATATCTTCCATAACCGGAAGCGCCGCCGAGCTCCCTTCAGCTTCTCCGCAAGCTCTCCAAGGCCCTCGGGCATGGAGTGGGCAGGCCATAAGGCTTGGGCAATGCCTTGCATTGCCTGCCGAATTCGCCCGTCCAGTTGCAGGAGTTGGGGAAGAAGGTCACCCGTAGAACCGGGCATCTCCTCTGCAGGACGACCTGTGAGCATACCTACAGACAATACTATGTTATTCGACTTCCTCGCCGAACTCATTTTTCAAAGTTCGTTCAAGCACTTACTAAATATGCCGTGTCGAAGCCGCTGATTCTCCTTCGTGGAGTCCGACAGCTAGCCGCGAACGTCCTTAAGTTCAACGTCCAGCTTGGTGTTGGCATCCTGGAGATCATTATTCTCTCGCCTCACCTTTGTCAACGTACTCTCACCGGCCTTTAACCGGCGTAAGAGTTGTTGCTTCTCCGGATCAAGTCCGGCGCCATCTGCAACATTAATTGTCAGATTTGCACCCAAACCGCACAATACTAATCTTTAGAAGTGTATCTTACCTGAGGGGGTCCCTTTAGGCTCCCTTGCTGCGGCTAGTGCGGCCTCTAGTTGGGCCTTGCACTTTTCCAGCTCCTGGGACAACACGGTGTTCTTCTCGGTAAGAACCTCCATGTTACATGATCCTTAAATCAGTTGCTTTAACTGTTTCAAGTCTCGGGGGTTATTGGTATATATATATTTAACCAAAATTTTCTTACCCGTATGTCTTTCACATATTGCTCTGTGGCTGTGGCTAAACCGTCTTGAGCGGCACGGAGGTACGCATCTCCCAAATTAAAGGCATCTAAAGCCTCTTGGGGGAAACAAGCGTCGCGTAAAATTGTCCGGCGACGCCTGTGGTTCATGGCACTCTCCACTTTAGAATTTGTGGCAGACAGCCTGTCCGCATCCTTTGTCGGAGGAGCGCCCGGTGCACGCCTTGTGCTCGCCTCCATTTCCTGGCCGCTCACTGGAACCTGGCTGGTGGAAGCGCAATTGGCATCCTCTCCGGATATAGTCCGGCGAGGTCTCTTCGTCCTGAAGAAGGCACGAACGTTAATATGCCCTGGCGGAATAACGTCGTGGAAATGGAGGGTGCGTAATACCTTTGCGCCGGCATCTCGGTCCGGACTGCATTTCTTTTTTCCCCACGGGGCCCTGCGGCCCCTCGTTGGCTAGCCGTCGCAGCTTCGGCTTCCCGCCTCGGAAATCTCCCCTGCGAAACACGGTTGTTATTAGAAACGCCGGAATACGGGAAAATGGAATCCCCCTCAAGGGAATAAAGATTCCGGTTTCTGTCACCTGGGAGGCCGGGATTAACCCGGGGTAATTAGCCACAATAGCGACCAAGGTGTTGTCCTTGCTTAGCTGATGAAACACCCCGTCGATAAGCTCCACCGATATGTCCGGATCCTCTTCAGAGTCTAGATTGAGGGACCGTTCTGGGTCCTCGGGTTGTGGAGGACGGCTGCTTATATCTCTCACTTCCTGCCGCAGTTCCTGCATTGAAGTCGTCAGAGTACATATTTGACCATGGAGGTATGAAATAAATGGGCAAGCGCAATTGTTCGCTTACCCAACTCGGAGGTTCATACATAGTGAATCCGGCCCGCGGGTTAACGCGGAGGAACTCCTCCTTTTCTCCCTTGTACAAAGAGTACATAATCTTTGTTAGGGCGGCAGCCGAGGCCGGCCCCTTGCGGCCGTAACGCGTGGCGTCATCCTCCCCATTGAAATCCCACATGGGGCGGCCTCTGTACTGAAGCGGCTGCACCCCTCGCATAATGCATGCGGCCATGACTCCGATCATGGTTAGTCCGGAATGAGCCAACAGTCTTATCCGGCCCATCAGGTAAAGGACGTCTCTGTCGCTTTCACTCTGAGAGCTCCGTGGACGCCAGCTCAAGCGTTTCTTCAAGGGAGCCCTATTGAACTTAGGGAGATCGGCCCGGATAGGGTCCGGCAGCGGGACGTCGTCTGTGTAAAACCATTCCGAAGGCCAGTCCTCGGACGCCTTCTTCGGGGTTCCGGATAGGTATCCGGTCCCGGCGATGCGCCATACTTCGGCTCCGCCCACTTGGTATATAGACCCCTCTTGAGAACGGAGCACCAGGCAGAATATCTTCTTCCACAACGCGAAATGAGCCTCGACGCCTAAAAATAGCTCGCAAAGGGCAACGAAGCCCGCAATATGTAACACGGAGCCGGGCGTGAGATGATGCAGCTGGAGGCCGTAGAACTCCAGAAGCCCGCGGAGGAATGGATGAATTGGAAATCCCAGTCCCCTCATCAGATAGGGAACAAGGCACACTCGTTCTCCATTAGAAGGATTGGGGGTGTTCTTCGCTTGTTTTCCGCCACTGTAGGTGGCGAGACCGGCTCGGACTGGGACCATGTATGCCTGAGGGAGAAATCCCTTGGCCTGAAGCGACACTAACTCGCTATACGGAATGGTGCAACTCTCCCAGTCCCCGGGCTTAGGGCCGGAGGAGCGAGGGGAGGAGTTGCGACGGCTGGCCATGTTGGAATGGACCTTAGCTGGGAAAGCTCTGATGATAACTCGCAGAGAGGAGAAGATGCGGTTTGGATCTAAATCCTCATCCCGTTAAATAGGCGGCTCATTTGTATGGCTAGGGGTGTGGATGTAAGAACGCCCCGGGCTTTTCGCATTCGTTCAACACGTGGAAGACAACCATTATTGGGCGCAAAAGCCGATGAGCGCTACAAAAATCGGACATTATTCGTACAGGAACACATAATTCGGGAAAGAACCCGCCTTGCAATGCCGAAGACAATTTGCGCGCCGGACTCGTCGTCATTGAAGCCTGGTTCGGGGGCTACTGAGGGAGTCCTGGATTAGGGGGTGTTCGGGTAGCCGGACTATATCTTCGCCGGACTCCAGGACTATGAAGATACAAGATTGAAGACTTCGTCACGTGTCCGGATGGGACTTTCCTTGGCGTGGAAGGCAAGCTAGGCGATGCAGATATTCAAGATCTCCTATTGATGTAACCGACTCTGTGTAACCCTAACCCTATCCGGTGTCTATATAAACTGGAGGGTTGTAGTCCGTAGGACATCCATCATCATACACAATCATACCATAGGCTAGCTTCTAGGGTTTAGCCTTATTGATCTCGTGGTAGATCTACTCTTGTACTACCCATATCATCAATATTAATCAAGCAGGAGTAGGGTATTACCTCCATCGAGAGGGCCCGAACCTGGGTAAAAACATCGTGTCCCTTATCTCCTGTCACCATCCGACCTTGACGCACAGTTCGGGACCCCCTACCCGAGATCCGCCGGTTTTGACACCGACAGTCTGCATCTGGAATTTCCTTGTACATGCTGGCCATGGAGTTGTGATCCTTCTTCTTCTTTGCATAGACATCCAAGTCATCTTCTTGCTCTTATGGGGCATAGATTAACTGAGCCCATTCTGCAATTGTAGACTAGTATCTAGTGCCTTCAGACATCCAGACAATTCTTCCATCTGGGTAGAAGTGAGCTATGGAGTAGAATTGCATGATAGGTTCATCATTCCACTTAGTGAGCTTTTGAGCCACAAACTCATCTACTCCACAAGCCTTGAAACTATCATACACACCAGGATAGTGTTCCTCATTCTCCTTCATGTAGTTCCAGTCGACCCACCTCATGTCACACACTATAGGTTTCTTGTATTCCTCTTTGGTGCAGTCTTGGGCTTGGAGGCAACTTTGGGTGCTTCTTTGGGCTTTGATGAAGCAACCCCTGTCCTGATAGCATCACCCATAAGCTTCTGGGCCTTAGGTGCTGGTGCAGCAACCTCTTCCTCTTCTTCTTCTTCTTCTTCTTCTGAATCTCTCCTCATAGAGGGTTTGACAAGAACTCTGGCAGTAGTGGTTTTGACTCTCTTTTTCTTTTTATCTTGGCCAATAGCTTCCTCTTCTGACTCAATGGTAAACTTTATGGTTTCTCCAGTGGCAACCTTCCTAGGTTTGGAAGTGGGAACTCTCCTTGCAGGTGCCTTCTTCTGCATACCTGGCTTTGTGGCTGCAGCTGAGCCATATTCCTTCTTGAGCACTTTCTTCTTTGATGTGGCGTCATCCTCAGTGGCCACATAGTCTTCATCCTCAGACTCTGAAGTTTTCTTCTTCCTTGTTCTGGTGGCAGCTTTGGGCAAGTTGCTGGGAGTGCTCCTGCTTCCATCATCTGAGCTGCTAGAGGGACTAGTGCCCTCACTCATGTGCACCTGCTCCTCTGACTTGTTCTGACTGTCACTCTGATCAGACATGATGCAAACACTGACAGCTGACCCTGTGAATAGATTATAGATGAGGTAGAGTGGATAAGCATCACAAAATACAGAGGTTTTTGCAAAAGAATGAATCAAAAACTTGGTTTTAGTTTTCCTCAGAAAGCATTTCGGATCAACCGATTTGTAAACTCAGTGATACCGAAGCAGTTGTTGGACCCAAAACTAGTGAACTCGGTCAGACCGAGTCACAGTTCGGTGGCACCGAGACTGCTAGGGTTTCACAAATTCCTAAACTCGGTCACACCAATTTTCAATTCTCGGTCAGACCGAGAATCTCATGTGCAATGGCCTGAGCCGAATCGGTGGTACCGAGTTCCACAACTCGGATGGCCCAAGATGGTTTTGGCGGAAACCTAAACCTAAATTTTCGATTCAACTCTAATCTACGGAGTGTTTTTGTTGGGGAACGTTGCAGAAAATTAAAATTTTCCCTACGGTTTCACCAAGATCCATCTATGAGTTCATCTAAGCAACGAGTCATGGGAGAGAGATTGCATCTACATACCACTTTGTAGATCGCGAGCGGAAGCGTTCAACGAACGGGGATGAGGTAGTCGTACACGACGTGATCCAAATCACCGGAGATCCTAGCACCGAAAGGACGGCACCTCCGCGTTCAACACACGTACGGTCAGCGTAACGTCTCCTTCTTCTTGATCCAGCAAGGAAAAGGAGAGGTTGAGGAAGATGGCTCCAGCAGCAGCACGACGGCGTGGTGATGGTGGAGCTACAGTACTCCAGCAGGGCTTCGCCGTGCTCTACGGAGGAGGAGGAGGTGTTGGAGAGGGAGAGGGAGGCGCCAAGGACCAGGGGTACGGCTGCCCCCTCCCCCCCTTTATATAGGAGGGCCAAGGGGGGGCGCCGGCCCTAGGAGATCCAATCTCCTTGGGGCGGCGGCCAAGGGGAGGTTTCCCTCCCCCCAAGGCACCTAGGAGGTGCCTTCCCCTTGTGGGACTCCTTCCCTTTGAAACCCTAGGCGCATAGGCCTCTTGGGGCTGGTTCCCCTTGGCCCATGTAGGCCAAGGCGCACCCCCTAGAGCCCATGTGGCCCCCCCAGGCAGGTGGCCCCACCCGGTGGACCCCCCGGGACCCTCCGGTGGTCCCGGTACAATACCGATAACCCCGAAACTTGTCCCGATGGCCAAAATAGCACTTCCTATATATAATTCTTTACCTCTGGACCATTCCGAAACTCCTCGTGACGTCCGGGATCTTATCCGGGACTCCGAACAACATTCGGGTTACTGCATATACATATCTTCATAACCCTAGCGTCACCGAACCTTAAGTGTGTAGACCCTACGGGTTCGGGAGACATGCAGACATGACCGAGACGGCTCTCGGGCAATAACTAACAGCGGGATCTGGATACCCATGTTGGCTCCCACATGCTCCACGATGATCTCATCGGATGAACCACGATGTCGAGGATTCAATTAATCCCGTATACGATTCCCTTTGTCAATCGGTATTTTACTTGCCCGAGATTCGATCGTCGGTCTCCCAATACCTCGTTCAATCTCGTTACCAGCAATTCACTTTACTCGTACCGTAATGCATGATCCCGTGATCAAACACTTTGATCACATTGAGCTCATTATGATGATGCATTACCGAGAGGGCCCGGTGATACCTCTCCGTCAAGCGGAGTGACAAATCCCAGTCTCGATCCATGTCAACCCAACAGATACTTTCGGAGATACCCGTAGTATACCTTTATAGTCACCCAGTTACGTTGTGACATTTGGCACACCCAAAGCACTCCTACGGTATCCGGGAGTTACACGATCTCATGGTCTAAGGAAAGGATACTTGACATTGGAAAACTCTAGCAAACGAACTATGCGATCTTATGCTATGTTTAGGATTGGGTCTCGTCCATCACATCATTCTCCTAATGATGTGATCTCGTTATCATTGACATCCAATGCCCATAGTTAGGAAACCATGACTATCTATTGATCAACGAGCTAGTCAACTAGAGGCTTACTAGGGACATGTTGTTGTCTGTTATTCACACATGTATTACGATTTCCGGATAACACAATTATAGCGCGAATAAAGACAATTATCATGAATAAGGAAATATAATAATAATGCTTTTATTATTGCCTCTAGGGCATATTTCCAACAGTTTTGACTGGATAGAAGCGTTTCAATCGTGGTAAGAATGATAATGAACACAATGTGCTAGGAATCGGACGGGAATAGCACTGTGATCGAGTCCATACCCTAGTTCGGCGATGAACTCGCTATGGTGGCAACGACAGGGAAGAATTCCGTTGACGGCAGCGGAGACCAGCGACAGGAGGCGGCTGGCGACAAGGAGGACGATCTGGAGACCCTGGAGGCAGAGCGGGCTAAGCGTGGGCGAAGGGGTTTCGGAGAAATTTCCAAAATTTTGCCCGTGAGTATATATAGTCCGACCCTGTCGGTGTGACCGAGTGGAACAACTCGGTGGCACCGAGATTCATAACTGCAAGCAGTTACTGAAACTCGGTGTGACCGAAAGGTTCAAATCGGTTGCACCGAGTTTGAAAACCTAGATCGACTTAGTGATCTCCGTATGACCGAAATGGATGAATCGGTCAGACCGAAACGCACAAAGAAGTTTTGGAAGTTTAAGTCTATGATGAATCGGGGACTCCGAGTGCTCCTCACACCGAGTGGTTCGAATCTGACTTGATCAAATTTTGTGATGTAGCATGAATAGAGTTTGAGACGAGAAAAGCATAGATAGCTAGACAAGGTTCTTAGGCATTCTTGTCCATCCACTTGACCAAAGAAAAAGAAACCAATCAATCAAAACAACAAGTGGACATCCTCGAATGAGTGAAATATTCAATCAACATGCTCACACAATAAAATGACAAATGAAATATGTGGCGAAGCATGCACAACCAATTCTAGGATCTATCAAACAATTTGCGATGACTAGGTCATCTATATATGAGTATATTGACTTAGGAGTCAAATGAGAACATTTGATCATAAGTCATACTCATCGTTTAAGCACAAGTGGGGTTGCCACTTTTACATAAAGCATTGTTGTGTTCACACCATTAGAGTTGCTTTAGCTCAATTCTTAGAGTAAAGCTCCACCTAGATGTGAGATCCCCCCTAAGAGGGATGAACTAACCTTGGGTTTTGTCGATGATGACTTCATGTAGATGTTGAAGATGTGGATGATCAATGTTGATGTAGATCATTTGAAGCTATCCATTGGAGTGAGTTGCACTTTCAATACCTACACGGGTTAGTCCCACAAGGAATAAACAAGGATATCCATAGACATAGAGTGATGCACACACAAGATGATGTCTATGAAAGCTTTTAGGTTACCTTGTCCCTTGTCTTACCAACAAGAGGGTTTGTGACTCCTTGAACTAGTGCAAGATGTGGAAGTTGAT
The DNA here is from genome assembly GCA_032464435.1 of Aegilops umbellulata. Lineage (NCBI taxonomy): Eukaryota > Viridiplantae > Streptophyta > Magnoliopsida > Poales > Poaceae > Aegilops > Aegilops umbellulata. Next base: position 376,852,058 of record CP136058.1, on the reverse strand, counting down.
TGCACTTGTTCTTGCCAAGATGATAAGAGTGAAGTATGTTGGCGGAGTCACCCTCAAGAACTCTCTAGTTCTTCTTCTTCGGGATCCACACCATCTTGATGAGAATCCTCGGAGTTGTAGTTGTACTTGATGAAGTGGAACTTGATGTAGTCTTGGGAACCCACTTAACCAAGGCCTTAGGAGCTTCTTCAAATGCATCAATTTCCTCTTGAAGCTTGTCCTTGCCTTTTTGCTTGTGGTCTTGTGGTGGAAGATCATCTTGAGCTTGTGTCCCTTTGAAAGAAGTAGGATCATACTTCTCTTGTTGAGGAACAAACTTCGTCTTGGGGTATTGATCTTCTTCCCACTCAACTCCATTGGCATTGAACTTTCGTTCAAAACCAACACCTTGATTCTTCCGGTGCCTTCCTTGCTTGCGTACAATTTCCTCGAATTGCTTACTTCCGTCAAGGCTCTTGTAAACACCTTTCTCTATAATTCCCTTTAATAAGCTATTTTCTTGCTCAAGTGTAACTTGGCTAAGAGAATCATTAGTGGAATCAAGATAACTACTAGAAGCAACAATATTGGATTTAGCATGATTATTGTTACTACTAGAGGAAGAATCTTTCTTGTTCTTGTTACTAGACTTGACTTGAGGCATGTAAGTGGATAAGAGTAAACGCTTGGCAATGTAAGAAGAACTTTTCTTACGAAGATCATCATTGATTGCTTTTAAGAACTCATGCTCTTGCTCAAGGTTGAGCTTTTGAAAGCGTAATTTCTCATGAGAAGTTCTCGATGATCTCCTAAGATAGTTGCATGAGCTAACTTAAGAGTGTTTAGTTCTTTAGTTAGAGAATCAATCTTCTCCTTATCATTGTCATTCGTTTTATCTTGATTAGCATGATTAATTGACGTTTCATCATAGTATTCATCACTAGAGTTGTCAACAAGTAAATCATCATCACCTAACAAGTCCGCTTCATCACTATTGAAATCAACATACTCGGGGTGTGATACCTTTGGGCCTTTAGCCATGAAGCATGTTCCAACTCCTTCATTTGGTGAGTCAAATATGTCGTAGGAGTTGGTTGTCATAAGTGCTAGACCGGCAACACCTTCATCTTGAGTACATTCGGAGTCAGAGTGATAGCTTCTCTCGGAGTGGTTGTCGGAGTCGGAGCCGGATACCCATTCACCAACATGAGCTTGATGTCTTCATTTTGTGTAGCTCCTTGATGACTTGTCCTTTCTTTCCAAATCCTTGCTTCTCCGTGAGGGTCTTCTTTCATAACGATCATCTCTACTCCTTCTTTCTCTAGATGGTGATTCTTCTCTTCTACTTATTCTCTTGGGAGAATCTTCTCTTCTCTTGTAGGGGGCCGTACACTCATTGGAATAGTGTCCAGGCCTTCCACAATTGTAGCAGTTTTTCTCTCGACTAGAAGATCTTTTGTCATTGTAGGACCTTGACTTGGAGCTTCTCTCTTTGCTTCTACTCTTGTAGAACTTGTTGAAGTTCTTCACCGTTAAGCTCAATTCTTCATTGAAGGTTTGTTTCTCACTCGATGATGTGGGGGCTTCACATGAGGCTTTGTAAGCACCACTTGATTTGTTGTGAAGTTCCTCTTTATCCTTGAGTGACATCTCATGAGCAACAATTCTTCCGATGACTTCCGTTGGCTTGAGATCTTTGTAATTTGGCATCATTTGGTTCAATGTGCACACGGTATCATATTTTCCATCCAAGGCTCTTAGGATATTCTTGATGATGAATCTGTCTGTCATCTCTTCACTCCGTAAGCCGGCAATCTCATTTGTGATAAGAGCAAGCCTAGAGTACATTTCAGCGACACCTTCACCATCCTTCGTTTTGAACTTGTCAGGTTGACTTTGAAGCACATCCAATTTGGATTCCTTGACGGAGTAGGTACCTTCGTGCATATCAATCAAAGTATCCCAAATTTTCTTTGCATTCTCAAGACGGCTGATTTTGTTGAATTCTTCGGGGCACAATCCATTGAAGAGGATATCACAAGCTTGAGCGTTGTATTGCAGCATTTTCAACTCTTCCGCGGTGGCTTCACGGTTCGGTTCTTTCCCATCAAAGAATTCACCTTGCAAGCCAATACACACAATAGCCCAAACGGCGGGGTTATGTCCAAGAATATGCATTTTCATCTTATGCTTCCAACTAGCAAAATTAGTACCATCAAAGTAAGGACCTCTACGGTGATAATTTCCCTCGCTAGACGCCATACTATCCTAGGTTGTGAAACCAAGGCTACGACCGCCAAAAGCTATGGAAATCAAAGCAAATGGAGACCAAAGCTCTGATACCACTTGTAGGATCGAAAGTATGTCTAGAGGGGGGGTGATTAGACTACTTGACCAAATAAAAATCTAGCCTTTTCCCAATTTTAGTTCTTGGTAGATTTTAGCTATCTTAGCACAAGTCAAGCAATCTCCACACAATTCAAGCAAGCATGCAAAAGAGTATATGAGCAGCGGAAAGTAAAGCATGCAACTTGCAAGAATGTAAAGGGAAGGGTTTGGAGGACTCAAACGCAATTGGAGACACAGATGTTTTTGTCGTGGTTCCGATAGGTGGTGCTATCGTACATCCACGTTGATGGAGACTTCAACCCACAGAGGGTAACGGTTGCGCGAGTCCACGAAGGGCTACACCCACGAAGGGTCCACGAAGCAGCAACCTTGTTTATTCCATCATGGTCGTCGCCCACGAAGGACTTGCCTCACTAGTGGTATATCTTCACGGAGTAGGCGATCTCCTTGCCCTTATAAACTCCTTGGTTCAACTCCACAATCTTGTTGGAGGCTCCCAAGTGACACCTAGCCAATCTAGGAGATACCACTCTCCAAGAAGTAACAAATGGTGTGTTGATGATGAACTCCTTGCTCTTGTGCTTCAAATGATAGTCTCCCCAACACTCAACTCTCTCTCACAGGATTTGGATTTAGTGGAAAGAAGATTTGAGTGGAAAGCAACTTGGGGAAGGCTAGAGATCAAGATTCATATGGTTGGAATGGAATATCTTGAGCTCAACACAAGTGTAGGTGGTTCTCTCTCAGAAAATATATATTGGAAGTGTAGGTATGTTCTGATGGCTCTCTCCACGATTGAAGAGTAAGTGGAGGGGTATATATAGCCTCCACACAAAATCTAACCATTACACACAATTTGCCAAACTCGGTGGCACCGAATGGTTAAACTCGGTCGGACCGATTCAACAAACCTAGTGACCGTTAGGATTTTCGGTGGGACTGAGATGCAACTCGGTAGGACCGATATGGTAAGGGTTTGGGCATAACGTAATCTCGGTGTGACCGATTACACAAACTCGGTGGGACCGATTTTGGTAATAAGCTAACCAGAGAGTTGGTCAGGTAAACTTGGTGGGACCGATTCGCTCATCTCGGTGAGACCGAAATGTTACAAAAGGGAAACAGAGAGTTTACATTGCAATCTCGGTGGGACCGATCGCTCATCTCGGTTGTACCGAAACGTTACGAAGGGAAATAGAGAGATTACAATCCCATCTCGGTGAGACCGAGATCCCTATCGGTGAGACCGATTTACCTAGGGTTTGTGGCAGTGGCTATGACATTTGAAACTCGGTGGCGCCGGATAGAAAGAATCGGTGGGGCCGAGTTTGACTTTTGGTTTAGGTCATATGTGGATGTGGGAAGGTAGTTGAGGGTTTTGGAGCATATCACTAAGCACTTTGAGCAAGGAAACCATTAAGCAACACCTCATCCCTCCTTGATAGTATTGGCTTTTCCTATAGACTCAATGTGATCTTGGATCACTAAAATATAAAAATGTAGAGTCTTGAGCTTCAAGCTTGAGCCAAACTTTTTGTCCTTAGAATTTTGAGGGATCCACTTTCCTCATCCATGCCATGCCATTCATTGAGCTTTTCCTGAAATATTAATTTTGGAATAATGTTAGCTCAATTAGCTATATGTTGTTAGGAATTTCCAAAACCATTCAGGGATAGTTGCACTTTCACCCCTCCCAAATGGAGCGGACGGCAGTGGTTTGGCGTCCGATGACGATCTCATGGCGGTCGTCGCCACACTCGTGCACGCTGGCGAGCTCGAGGTCACACCTCGGCAGCGACGACGAACAAGGGAGGAGAGCGACTGGGGGAGCGGCAGGTCCGACCAGGTGGGCTGCTGTTTTATTCCCTGAAGATTTTGCAAAGAAGCCCCTGCATTTCCTGTATTGATTCGTTCCGAGCAGGTGTTGATGAGTTGGCGGTCAACGCACACGTGGACAACCACTCAACTGCCAAATCAGCGCGTACGTATAAAAGATCATACATTGGACCGTATGTGAACCCCTAAGACAAGTTTAGTGATCGTATTTTGGGTATTTCTAACTACGAGGACTAAATTGGCCAACGCGACGACTATGAGTACCTCGAGTGAATTTTTCTCATTTCAAAGTGTTCAGCTTTGAGCTGAATCAAATACTTAGATAATTTTCTTTCAAATTAGTTGAGCTTTGTCCATGTTGCGGAAGGGTAGCACGTGTCAGTTTGCAGCTGCGGAAGGACAACACGCTGTAGCTTTGAGTCCATGTTTCGTTGACGAACACCCAGATGTCAACCTGTGCGTGCTCTGGGATCACCAGCGTCCGAAACAAAGAGAAGCATAGGAAGCAGAGCAAAGTGTAACTGACGAAACTGAAGATGTGGTCATCCAACAGAAGGCGGGAAAGGGACTGGCGCCACGATGAACCTGCCATCGGTGCATCCCCACCAGCGCAGTACCCTTATCACCAGCCCGAGCAACATTTAGCTTCATCTCCAAGATGACATAACTCACAGGTAAGGTACATTCATGCACATCCCAGGAGACAAATGCACTTTTTTTAGAAATGGAGGAGGACACCTGGCCTCTGCATCTGGACAATGCATACAATCACTTTATTAACTATTCACACAAAACCTTACAAAGTCATACAACAGTAAGACTAAAGCCACCGTCTAAGCAACATTTATCGCTACTCCTATCCAGTTGATCTAGGGATGCTGACAGTCTGGGCCTAGTACCAAACAGACCTCGCAGCCAAACCTAACATCTAAGACCTGAGGTCCCAACCAGGACGCCTGCCAGGTATGGCGCACCCACCAGTCTGGCGCACTCCTCAACCAGGACGCCTGCCGGGTATGAGGCCGCCGCAGCCACCTGCCACCAATCCATCTTCAGTGATATACTGCCGCATCTACCTTGTCTGGTCTAGCTGTCATCGACGCCTCCATGATGCCAGACAACGCCACCATTCTGCGCTCGTCCATCATCACATGCCCATCGGTGAGACCCCGCTGCTCCATGCCGCCGAGACCCGCCATCATCGACGCGAGAGAAGGCACGCCTCACCAGCTCACGCCTCTTCCAACCGGCGCCGCTCCATAAACGATGCCCCCAATAGGGAACACGACAACGCAGCGCCGCCATCATCCGATCCGAAGATCTTAGGATTTCTCCCGGAGCGGCACGAGCAGGTTGACGATAGTTGCTTGATGATGCCTTCATCAAGGTAACAACGTAGACGTTGCCATCGCCCGCCATGACCGGAGTCGGCTCGGTTTCCACCGGCAACTATGTCTCCCCAACTCGCCGCCGGTGCTAATAGTGGGATCCAAGATCCAAAAATAGTACAAACACGTTTTAAGAGATGAACAACAATTATTGAGTCCAAATGAATCGTCTGCAAATGGTTGAGAATTAAGGAGGTTTGCAATTCCAAATGGTTGGGAACCTGCGATTGTATGAAGCACTCATACAACTTGGATGATACTGCACAGCTGCAGTAATCAGGGAGTGATAAATATTAAAACTGGGTTGAGCTACTCCGCAACTTCTTCGATCTCCTTGGTCCCGCTGCAGCTAGCAGTAGCACTATCATGGATGCTCTGATGAAGTCCTCCCTCTTGTGGCCGCCATGGCAAGCTTGCCAGCGATAGTACTACGATGGCCCTCTTTTATCTAGCGGAAGGCCTATTGGCAGTGTCAAACACAATCATTGTTGCTGTCCGGCCCAAATGCATGATGTGGTTGCCAATACAGGCTATCCTAGTTAGAGAATGACAAGGGGTTGTGTGCGGAGAGATTGGCAAAATAAAATTGATACCTAACCAATTTGTAGCCATTTTTTTGGTACCAAACCAAGCAGGGTGACCATCTCACAAGAGGATGTTCCGTTGACGACAAAAAATAATGTTGGCTGACAATTTTAAATCTGGATATTTCATGGGAGCCACGGGTGTTGTTCCTCGTAACGTGAGGAGAGATGTTTTCAATGGAAGCACATACTATCACTCAACGAATATCGTCAAAAAGTCTGAAATAAATTCAGAAAAATGCAAATAGGCATGTCAAATCTATAACTTGAGCTCGAGCGGGTGGGTTCCACCACAAGGAACCTAGCTATCTAAGCTATGCTCAGTTCGCAGGTGCTCGTTAAACTTTGAGATGAAGGAAAGTTTCAATGTTTTCAAGTGGTGGCCATCTTAGCTGACCTCAAGAAACTTAGCAAGAATTTTATTTGTTTTAACTTCAGCTTTGTACATACATGTGTCAATGGTGCCGCTGATTTCTGTGCAAAGTAGTCCGTGGAAGTAGATCAATGGCACACCCTCACATGAGCTCTCTATGTAACCACATCGCGGTTGGTACGCGGGCATAGCCGGGTATGGAAGTAGATCAATGGCACACCCTCACATGAGCTCTCTACGTAAAACATGCTCTCACACTCGCCATGCTCAAGTGCTGACAATGTTGCTAGATCATAAAAGTTGGTATGCATGATGTGCAGCGAGATCGAGCACCTGGAGCTTTAAATGATCGGAGTACTGGAAAAAGAAGATTTTGAAGACTCTGGCCACGAAGAAATAGTAGCATTTGAAACTAGAAAGATTTACTTTGGATAGTAAATCCCCAAGGAAGGGATATAATCCAAACAAAGGAGGAGCTAGTGGATGGGAATGAAACACTTATCTTTCACAATCAATTCTTTCTTTTCTCTTTTATGTTTAGGACATGCGAAGTGAGAGCGAAACTCGCTACGAGAGAATAATTGGCAAGAGAGGTTTGAAAAAGAGGAACTGCCCTCTAGTAGGCCTCCAGCCCGACCTCCAGAAAGCCTCATTCAACGTCCCGCCAATAGAACAAGAGGGGTGTGGAAGCGGGGTCGAGCATAGTCTTGGATCAAACAAACTATCATCTATAACGTTGTGACAACACTTTGAGATAAGTTGATTGCGAAGCACGCCAACAACCGACAGGCGTCGACGGATCTCGTGATGAGACAATCAGGGAGTTATATTGGCCACCACGTGGGATGACAGTTACTGTTATGGGTGATTATCATGGAATGGAGGTGAGAGATTTGTTTTCTTTGGATTTGGGACCTAGACAGAATGCTTGAACTCAGTCGAAGACATCGTCTGTGCGACATGGTTTGCTAGACCGACTTGAAAGACTATGTGGTGTAGGCCGAGGCACGAGGCCTATATGGATTCGAACTGTAGACCTTCACGGTAAAATAGATCAAACAGATTATTATCGAAATGATTTGAACTGTTTCAAAGATCCAACATGCATGTTTTTGCATTGGGCTCTTTCATAAACTGATTTAAAGATCAGTTACCATTTTTATTTACAGAAAGATAATGAGATGGCTGCCTGTGTGCCGTGATTGATTTTCTGTATTATGATCTATCTAGGAGCAATACCAAAGTGTTTCAAAGGAAGATTACCGGTCTAAACATTGGGGGAAATAACATTAATACATTCCATACCATACTATTATACATAATTAAAAAATTGTAACATACTCCAGTATTAAATCATACAATCTTAATGAACACATCTATAATTAGCAACCACTGCTAACCAGATAACAATGTTGTTAAAAATAGTTGTAGTTTTCTTGTTACATGGTTCATCTGTATCCCTGGAATTTTATTGTGCTAATTTAAACTATATGTTATAACAAAAGCTCTCTATGAACTAAATTTTAATACTTACATAAATTATATAACTTACACATATATATTTGTACATATGCGCATATGTTCGTGTATATTATAATATCATTAAATATCATGACAGAAATTTTGAAAGCGTATACTTTAACAACTATCTTAATAGTAGTTTCTAGTGTATTGTTAGTTAAGATATTTACAGGAAGTTCTAGAGTGTGATAAATGTAAGTTGATAACATGTGCATGTTTTGTACTTGTTTTTAAAATAGCATCATTATTGTAATCAAGGTTTTCATCTTGTTATGCATGTACGTTATTCTTCGTGAGCACATCTATTTTAGGCATATCTAATATGATAAATCTAGATTACTTTATCTCTAATCCAAGTACCTAGGTTATCCAATCTAGTATCCTATTTTGTCATATCATCTAATCAAGAAAGATCACATTTGCATTACCCCGAAAAATGTTTGTTTCCTCGAAATTACTTTAGTTAGGTAATAATCCAACCATCCACCAATTTCTATAATCATTGATTGAGTATGTGAATTTCCTACATGTTTACCAATCATGATAAATCCCTCGTGACATCAAAGAGTTTGACATGTAAATCTATTAACCCCTTTGTCAATACCATTGCACATATTACGTTCTAGCTAAATCCTAGTTATTTCACAAAATTAATTTTCTATACCAAGATCACCATCAATTTCACTTCAGATTTGGACCACAACTAGATATTACAATACTATACACTAAGGCATTGTACAATGCAAGGTACTTAGTAAAATAAACCGAGTTTTTCCTAATCAAGTGTCCACCCTCGACAAATAAGCACCGGTGCTTAAAAAACAGGTTTATTTGTCTAAGCACCTTGCACTGTACAAGGCCTAATACACCTTTATGTTCATCTTGTTATGTAACCATTCATATTTTTGTTAATTTTCTTGAATTTCAAGTAAACGTGCCATGCGTAAAGCCTTCCAACAACATTTTCCTAAAAGGGTCCAAACTTTTTGCTACATGCAACATAGTACAATACATTGTTCTTCTCAAATTTAGTCATTTTTCTGAATTAAGCTATATGGAAGCATTAATGAATTTCTAGGTATTTATTGTTGATAATCCAAATTTAAACTACATGTATCTTAAAAAATGTCTTGGAATGGAAAATTATACCATGTTGAAGTGCTTATGTACCAATATAGCCCCTATTCACAAAATATATGCAAATATCAAACAATTACTTGGAAAAATACGAACATTTGCTTGCATGTTAATGGTTTTCTATTTTTAAATATAAATATTGTTAAAAATATGAAAATTTACATGGGGTCATGTTATAACCTCATACCATGTGGCTAAAATTTCATAAAAGTTGGACTATACATGATTTGTAATTGAAGCATCTCCCAGAAATAATCATAGCATTGAAAAACGAAGTACAAGGTTTTGGTGAGGATATTTGATGTTGGGCAAGCCGTGTAGGTGGCCCGATCTTCAGACTGGAGTGGGATTTGAGGAGGATTCATGAAGTACACAGAGCAAATCCACACGAAAACACACTACTACAGAATCGAACATCACTGCCCAACCAATTTGTACCATCATAGATGAGTTTTTGGCCTATCAATGTCTCGGGGTCAATGAGGACATGTTTACTAGTGACCGGTTGAAAACCGGTCAGCTTATTTTTTGCAGTTGAGACTTGGGATTGAACATGGGCCCATGGCTTTTTTAGTAAAATTTAGCATACTCCCATGGATTTTTTTTTTGAAAAATAAAGGCATACTACTTATGTTTCTGAAAACTTACGATGTTCTTCTAAAATTTGGCAAAAATTGTACAATGATGTAGGAGTGTTAGTTGTCTAAATTTGCCATGATGACAAACTTCATGGCTACACTTTTCTTTGGGTGGAAGTGCTGGCAAAATTAGTTTGTCATGCTTGGCAAATCTGGGGTTTCTTGGATGGCAACTTAGGTTCATACAACATAGCTAATTGTTTTATTTTTAAGTTATGGCAAAACTTAGTTTCTCATGCATGTCATTTTTTACAAACAGTTGCCATGGCAATTTTTAGAGACAATTGCCATGATGTGTATTTTAGAGTATAGTGGCACATACCGTGTATGCATCATTAAATTTTTTATACACATTTGCGATGCTCTGTTTTATCAACATCCATGGCAATTAGTTGTTCAACATCTAAATAGTTACCATGGCAAAAATTGAAGATCCTTTTTGTCAAGCCACCTTAAATTTTCTAATACATTTATAAGTCATGTCACGACAAACTTTCTAAAGACGTTTTTGTCAAGGCATCTTAATTTATATTCTGTCTATGTTCAATTACATGGCAACTTTACTTCGCTTTTTTAGCTACAAAGTAGCGATGGCAAACTTTCTGATGTTTCTGACATGGCCACTTTAAGTTTCATACTACATATTCTCATGGCAAATTTATTGTATTGACCATGGAAAAATCATTGCATTGACTATGGCATTTTTATTATTTAAACAATGGCAATTTTATTAATTAAACCATGGTAATTTTAGTGTAGGTAGCATGTCATTTTTATTTTTGAGAGGATGGCATTTTTGTTCTTTAAACGATGGATTTTTGTTCTTAATTTAGACAATGGCATGTCCTTATTTAGAGCATAGAAAATCTTTAGGTAGAAACAATGTGCTCTGCTTTTTGACAACTACCATGCTTTTTGTTAATATTTGTCAATGCAATTTAATGACCATCACCATTCCAAATTAGAATACTAATTTGGTTCTGATAGTAATTTTTGCACTGATATTTTTTCCAAAATGTTATCTAACACATGGCAATTTGTCTAATATGTTTATCTAGTGATCAATGGCATTCATGAACAAATTTGTTTTCTCCATAACATGGCAAGTTTGATATTTTTGGGTATTGGTCACATGGGAATTCAGAACTTTATGTTTCCCAACACATGGCAAGTTGTAGGCAATACTTGTAATGGTCACACGACAATTCTATGAACTATGCTTTCAAGTTCATGGCAATTCTTGAAATAAAAGTATATTTGTCCCATGGGAAATTCTTTTAAATAGTTTTTGATTTCTAAATCATGGCAATTCTTGAAGAAAAAATATACTGACATGGCACCTTATCATATATGGCCATGTTCATATAGAGCATCATGGCGAGTATTTTAAATGCATCATGCACGAATCTACATAAATTAGGACCTTTTTTTGTTTGTTCTTGGGCACATTCCATGGCAATTTTACTGAACACGCATGCCATGGAAAAATTGTTGAACTTACCATGACATTCATTTTCAATTTTTAAAAGCATGACAAATTTTATTATCTAGATCATGGCATTTCTTGTTTTAGTTGCATGGCAATTTTATTAGTTCGACAGTGGCAAGTTTGTATGCATGATTTTTTTATGCTATGACAAATAAAGTATAAATCATGGCAAATTTATTATCTTGGTAAATTTCGTTTTAGTTTCATGGCATTTTTATTTTTTTTTCAAACACGGCAATTTGTTTGTGTGATTGTTATGTTATGACAACAGAAAAATAGAGGATGGCCATTCTGTTATTTAGAGCACGACACTTTCTTTTAATTAGCATATCAATTTTTATTTTCTCCACCATGACAATTTATTATTTTATACATTTTCAATTTTGCATCATTTTCATCGGAAACCATTTTATTCCGTTTCTAGACCATGGCAAGTTTATTAATTATATTTTGTGCATTATTTTTAAGAGCAAGGCCTTTTATATTATCTAGATCATGGTAATTTTGTTTTTAATGGCATGGCAATTTTTATTTCAGTGTGTTAAATCTGAGTCGACTGAGACTTGGTTCTATACTCATGAGATCTTACATTGAGAACTATGTAAAACTTTCTATTTAGTTATTCTTTTTCTTTCTTACATGTTATATCACTTGACACTTCGTTAAGTTTCAGTAGACTGACCACACCCTTTTTATTTATGACCGACCATGGCAATTTTCTATGTGCGGTTTTTTATGTTATGACAAAGAAAACATAGAGCATGGAAATTTGTTTATATTAAGATCATGTCAAATTGAATCTAAAAAAAATCATGGCAAATTACATTCTAGATTTTGGTAATTTTTCTGCATGCAATTTTAATATTCTTTTAAACTAGCACTATTCGATGTGTGAATTTTATGTTAGGATAGCAAAAATATAGAGCATGGTAATTATTAAGAGCATAGCATTTTTTTTTGCAATGGCAAGGCAATTTTTATTTTTTCACATTAATTTGTTGCTCAACTTTGTGTTTTTTCCCTTATTTTTGAATGTCACGGGTAACTCAATTTTTTTAGTCTCATTTCCAATAGTGGTAATGTTATGGCTCCAAATATACTTTAGACTCTGTATGCATTGGCACTGCTAATGCAGAGGCTGAGGATAATAAAAGGTTGCACTTTCTTGGATTTATTATAATAACTGGACGCTAGCCCGCCGAGTATAATTTCCGTTCTACTCACTTTGTTGCTCGAGCCATTGAGTTATAAGATGAGTTTCAGAAGGACAGCATGCAACAATTGAGTTCTCTCCCCCTCTAAAAACAACTCGTCTTGTGTTAAAAAAAGCTCACCTCAAATCAATTGTCTAATGCTAACTTTTATTGATTCCTTCTAAAACATGGCATTAACATATTCGTGAACCGTGGAACTCTTTACGACACCTGTAACGGTTTTATTCCGGGCTCCTCTCTAGTACTAGTTATTAGCATTCAGTATGGGCGGATCGGCGTAAGGACCGGAGAGCCACCCTTTGGCGACGTGGCGGTACGTGGCCTCCGTGAAGTGCGTCCCGTCCCAGCTCACGAACGCCGAGGGATCCTTGCAGGCGGCCACCCCCGGTTGGCTGCACACGGCGCTGATGTTCCAGTTGTACTTCCCGCCGCCTCCGCAGCAAGCCCGCAGAACGTCGCCGCCGGCCACTCCTGCATGCATGCAGATTGGTGGCAAAACATCAGAAAACTCAGTGGCCATGCACATGCAACCATGCACGCGGAACTTCTTTTTCTTCTTACGTACCGAACCGGCCGGGGTTTTGGATGATCTCGATGATCGGGTTGTAGAAGTCAGCCTTGATGACCTTGGCATGCGCGTACTTGCGCCTCAGACCGTCGATCGCATCACGGAGCTGGGTGTTGTGGTACTTGGCCACGCGGCCGACGTCGCTTAGGCAGCCGAGCTGGTCGAACTCCTTCGCCTTGTTGAGCTTCACGCGGGTCGCCAGCAGGGACGGCGAGCACCCGATCGGCGGGATCCCCGGCAGGACCACGTAAGTTGCACCTCCTTTGATAAGCACCTGTTGTACCAAGGTAATGAAGTTTTGCACCATTTCACCAGAGTGCAAAAATGGTGTGTTGTGTACAAAAAAGCTGAAGCAAAACTAAAGAAATTGCAAAATGTATACATACATCAGCGGCATTGGCAATATTTTGCACAACTTGAGGTACATAAGCCCTCACTTCGCCTTCAGACTTCCCCGCACCCCATGCCAGATTGTAGTCGTTCACTCCAAACTCGCCGACAACGAAGAGGGTTTTACTGAAGCATTCACTTGGCCCTGTACAAGTCAAGCAGTTTCTCAGTATGTATGTAACAGCCAAGAGTTGAGCACTGTGACGGCTAGACAAGGGAGCGTGTCGCAGACCTGCCGTCTTGCAAAATGATGGCTTGAGTTTCTCGAACCAGTCCAGCTGCACGTTCAGAGAACTGTTTAGAAGCTTGAAATTAACATATTTGTTCCTCTCGAAGAAGTCGGCGTTTAGCGAGGTCGCGCCACCGACGGCGAAATTGACGCCCTTGGAGACGTCTGTGTTATTCTGCAGGGAGGGTCGAAGAAGAGGGAGACCAAACTCCTCGGCTGATACGGAACCAAGACAGAACATAGACTCAATGCTCAAATATTCAAATTTTATTGAGCAAAGTGTTCACTTGACTCAACGGATCAGATGGTTCAACTTACCGATGAAATCGATGGTGACTCTCCCGTCGCTGAAGCGGCCATTGGGGTGGCCAAAGAAGGTCTTGCCGTAAGGAGGCTTGTTATTGAACACAGGCACATCCGGAGTAGCCAAGATAAGCAGGTTGCCGGTGTCGATGTTGGAGTCGCCGAGGGCAAACAAGGAGGTGAACTTAACCCTGTCGGCGCTCACGCTTTGGAGACAGAAGAGGGCGAGAAGGGAGAATACGAGGGTAAGCTCCATGGCGGCAAAAACGTGGATTGCTGAAGAAAATCAGAGGCGCCCGACGGCTAGTTATAGTAGACGCTGCCCTGCTGATATGGAGTTACCATGCGTTATTTTAGGAAACAGTCAATGGAGTTACCATGTTTTTCTTTTGGGAAACCAATGGAGTTACCATGTTAGTTAAGGTAGGAGCTCCTAAACTGATACGGGCCAGGAGGTACTAATTGAATAAGATTGGGCAAGGATTTTGCACTTACTATACAAAGACAGTATAATTGCTGGCACAATATTTTGTACGCAATCACCGTGATTACATGACAAATATGGACTTTATGTTGGAAATATGAGCAATTTATCAAATGATTTTATTAAAAGAAATATTAGATAAAGCATGACTAATATAACAGTGACAAAACTAGTCATGCGATCTGACAGAAAGAAGGTAAATAACATCTGCATATAGGAACTGTAACCAAGTTTATCTAGAGCATACAGTAGGACAAGTTTCATATATGAAGTAGAGTCTATCATATGTAGGGCAAACACTAGAACAAGAAACTGTAGCCGAATCTCTAATAGAAAGAGGAAGAACACGTACGGGACAACAGCAGCAGAAGTACTGGACTTGGGGTCGACATCCTCTTCAGCCATGTCGTTGATGAGATTGTCGACGTCGGGGAAGAAGTCGTCGTCGGGGAAGTAGTCGTCGGAGTCCGTGATGAAGAAGTCAGTAGTCGCGCGGAGCGCTCCCCAAAAACCTTATCACCCTTCCCCCGTACAGGACACAAAGAGGTGTGATTTCGGAGGCCTACTGTCCCGACTCGCGGTGCATGCCGCAAGCCGGGATGAGGAAGATAGCAGCAGCACACAGATTGGAACCGGTGGCGAGAGGAAGGAGAAGTTCTGGTGCGTTTCTCTGAGAGGAGCAACCTCCCTTTTATAGGCGCAAGAGAAGGAGGCGAGAGGCTGCGCCGGGAGCTGAAGGGAACACGGGAGATGAAACGAACAGGCAGCAGCCGAATGGTGCAGCGTTCGTATTCAATGCCCACTACAACAAAAAAAACTTTCCAGCTCCCGAGTGACCTTTCGTATACCCGTAGTGCGTGGCAAAAATTTAGATATCGGCTCGGCTCATTCCCGCAACCCGCAACCCGCGGCGCGACGCGTTGTGCCGAGGCGGGAGGCGGAGGAAAAGCGTGCGTGGATATCCCTCTTGTTCTCATGCTCATACAAGTGGGGAAAGAACCTCCTTATAAGGAGGTCCAACTCCCACTAAACTAGCAATGTGGGACTAAACTTTAGTAGTATCCCTTGCCTTGCACAAATGGGCTAAGTAGGCCTCTAGAATTTATTAGGAATTTCTGAAATAGTTATTAGGCTGTCCAAAATAGACTAAATTCCAGCACTTTAACTGCCAAATGAATCAGCACTTACTCTTTTTTTTGCACTACTACAAACACAATATAATTGCTGGCACAATATTTTGTACGCAATCGCCGTGATTACATGACAAATATGGAATTTAGCTGCCAAATGAATCAACACTTACTTAATAATTTTTTTTATTGATTTACCAAAGATGACATGATTTCATTTGCTAAACCAACAAGACGTGTGCGGTTTTCAACGAAAACCAGTGAAAGAAAACCAAAGGTTGGAGAAAAAACAGTTAAAACAGAGAGGGCATACATAGTGTGGTTGGACACTCGATTACTATCAACCTAATAGAAATTATTACACCAGAGCACATTTTACTTCTAATAAAAGAACTATAGATAAATAAAAGATCCATTCTGAGCAAGTACATAACAGCGGTCCACTTTTTTAAATCGGTTTTAGGGTAAGACTAAAGATCATTCGCCAGAAAAATTCCGAAAGAGAAAGAACTCTCATTAATATCTTCATGTTCGCTCCAATTTCTTAGTATCTTTTGGCCAAAGAAAACCATGCTTCATGGCACGATTGCCAGAATCTTTTGAGGAATGTTGTTTTATGGCATCTCCAAAGCGAACTCTCAAACCTCTCGCAAGTGTCCGGACATCCATGCAACGGTGTCCCATATCAGTCCACGGACCAGTCCGGAAGTCCGTTTTTTGGCAAACCGAAAGCAATCCAAGGGACTTTGCGAGAGTCTGGACACTAGCCACCACTAGTGCAAGCGGGTACTATACAAACGGTTTTTACCCCTTTGGTGTCCTGAATTAGGGGGTGTGTGACGCTCGGATAATTAAGCTACAGTAACCCTCTACTAATGATGCCATGTCATCACTCTTACTATTACTAATCCCAAGTGGCTTACAAACACCGTCCAAATTTCAAATCCAAACAAAAGTCCAAGAATCAAATTTCTCAAACATGAAAACAAAAATATTCAAAGCGTGGCAAATAATCCCTTGATATTTGTCATGTTGGAACTAACCTCTTTGGAATTCCTAAAATGCCTCTGGGAATTAATTCTTGGTCCAGCAGCATTTAAATTTGACCTATTCAATTTCTAAAAATGTATGAACAATTCCATTGGCTCTAAAACTTCTATGCAACACCACAAAGTTGTTCTTGAATTATGTGCTAGTTTTCAAGTTTAACTAAATTCATTTATATCATTTAAATAGACAATAGTTAAGAAAAAAAATATGTTAATTAAAGAAAAGAAAGGGAGGAGGACCTAAGCTACTGGGCTTGTTAGCCCACCTAAATACAGCCCAGCCCACCAGCGCCCCTATCTCCTCCTCCCTCTGTTCATCAGAGGCACCGTGGACGCAGGTGCCGCGTCCATGGCTTGGATTGCCACTCGCCGGCCATCGGGACTTCCTCGGCGAGTATAAGGCCGAGTCCCGACCTCCTGACGAACCCTAGCCTCAAAATCCCCTCCCCCTCGCTCGTTTTCCTCTCCTTGCACACAACCGAGCGCAACGCCGCCGTCGTCGCGTCGATCCCGCGGCCACGTGCCTCCCCGTGCCGAACCATCGTGTCCAGGAGGCGCGCTGTCCTCACCTTCATCGATTACACCAGTAGATCGGGGCGTAGGCGCTGCATCGACGACGCACGCGTCTTCTTCCTCCGCCACGGCCGTCGGACGACGCCGTTCGATCTGCACCATCCCGGCAACCTCCGGCCTCCCCGACCTCGCCTACGTCCTCGCAGTGAGCTCCTCTCTCGACCCCCCTTTCCCCTCGTCGAATCCGTCGCCGTAGGCCGTCGTAGCCGCTGCATCGGAGCTCTCTGAAACCTCGCGCACGCGCACGCCCACGCTCACCGTGCCATGCGTTGCGCCTCACCGCTTCTCGGCCCCCGCCTGCGCTGCCACTGCGCGTCGCTCGCCGGCCCCCGACGGCGCCCTGTCGCACCTGCCGTGCCGCACCCGCGTGCCAACCACCGTGCCGCGCCGCCCGCTCTCTCTGCCCACTGCTGCTTTGCCTTATCGCTGGCCGCCGACCGCGCCAGCCTCTGCCGTGTCGTCCCACTCGCCTCCCTGCCCGTGAGCCGCGCCGCCGCGGCCCCCGCCTCCTGTTCCCGGCCACCTCCGGCTGCCAGCGCCGCTCGGGGCATCGGCCGGCCTCCCCTCCCCCGCGTGCTGGGCGCCTGGGTGCGCCCTGCCCCAGCGCCCGTCGCCCGCTAAGGCCTTAGGGCCTTTGACAGCTAGGGCCCCTCCCTTGTTTTTTTGTTAAAAAAAGAGGTTTAAAAAATAATTAATTAACTTAATTAATCATGTTTAGTTAATTGAGTTTAATTAACCTGCTAATTAAACTAGGTTTAAATGGTAATTAGCAAATCAGTCCATGACAGGTGGACCCAGTCAACACCTTGACCAGTCAACGCATTGACCAGTCAACGCATTGACCAGTCAACTGCTGAGTCAGCAGTTGACCAGACCCACCCGTCAGCCTCTAGTACACCTCTGTGTACGCAGAGCTGGGTGCGTCTAGCATTTAAGCATCATTTTCGAATTAATAATAATTTTTAGAATATTGCTAAAACTTTGAAAAATCATAATAAATAATCTGTAGCTCGGATGAAAATGTTTTCTACAAGAAAGTTGCTCAGAAAAATCCAACGAATCCGAATATGCAGTACGTTCGTCTGTCACATGCCCCTAGCATGTTGAACATGGAACTTTCCCCCTCTTTTCCTTTCTCCGGAATCCGCCTAACGCCGGGACTTCATCCTCGGATGTATATCCCCTTCGTCTGCAACGTGTAGTACCGCGTTAGTTTACCCCTAGCACCGCGTATTGCCAGGTTATGCTTTGTGATGCTACGTTTGCTTTATATTTACTGTTTCTCCCCCTCTTCTCTTCGATAGACCCCGTGGCGGCTGCCGATGCCGCTGTGATCGACTACGTCACCGACGACCCCTCCTTGCCAGAGCAACCAGGCAAGCCCCCCCTTTGATCATCCCGATATCGCTCATTCCATTCTCGCATGTTGCATTAGATTTTGCTACTGTTATTGTTTGCTCCTATTCTGTTGCATAGCCTGTTTATTGTAACCTGCTATTGTTACCTACATGCTTATCCTAAACTGCTTAGTATAGGTTGGTTAGAGACCCATCAATGACCCCCACTTGACCCGACTGCCCCGCTGGATTATCAGAAGACCCGATCAACGGGATCGAAGACCAGGCCCTGACACCTCACGTTACATCGCGCCCCTTTGTTGCTCGACTCTGCAGAGTTACCATCGAGTGCCGAGGGTGGAACCTCATACATCACTCCTGATGAGATCTCTGTAGAGTAGCTATTCGGTCGTGGTCATCGAGGGTGATTTCCTCCTTAACCACTTCCGATACGACTCTGTCGTGCAACCCCTCAAGTGTGAACCTCGAGGGTGGTTCCTCTTACGTTCACCTTGATGTTTACATCGAGTGGGAATCCGACAAGGGTGATTCCTCAGGTTTTCCCCCTTGGTGTTAGACACACGGTTACTATGGTTACTATGACTGGGCACTGGACCCTGTTACTAAAGACGGGTTGGCCCTGAGGGGTACCCGCGCGATCTTAATTGCGAGTGATGTGGAGTCGGGCGGACCTGGAAGGTGCCCGCGAGATAATTACGAGGCGTGGCCGGGCATTCCTAGCCCTTGCCGCAAGTCCTCGAGATGGGGCAACGGGGTCACATCTTTCGTGAGTCTTTGCTTGTTACCGCGCGTTCCTAATCCACTACGATTTGGATATTTGATCCGAGGGGCCTCTGGCCTAATAGAACTAACCATCACATGGGCATAGTATGGGCATTCTGCGTTGTATACATCAGCCGAAGCTTAATAGACGTCATGCGACTGAGCGGCGCGCGCCGGGTTGGACTGGTAAGCTCCCGCCTTGTCTTAAGGAGGTAGCTAGGTCTGCTCACCGGCCGCCCACGCAACGTGCAGGAGTTCCCGAGGCGATGGCCCATGACCCCTGGGGGCATAGGTTTAGTCCGTCGTGCTTGACCTCTCTATTAAGCCTAGGTCGGGTTGCGGCGTATTGTTTGGCCGAGGCCGGGCATGACCCAGGAAAGTGTGTCCTGCCGGAGTTAATCGAGCATGCTGGGTAAGTTAGTGCACCCCTGCAGGGAAGAAAACATCTATCGATAGCCTGTCCTACGGTAACGGACACTTGGAGTTGTATCCCGATCGATACAACTAGAACTGGATGCTTGTGATGAGAACTGGATGGTGATGAGGATTGGATTGTGATGATAACTAGATAGTATGGCTCTGGGATGCCTTTCTCGCAAGGAGTCGAGAAAGGATCTCCGGCCGAGGTTGATAACACTTCTACTACTTTACTTTATGCTACTCTACTCCCTCCGGTTGCTGCAAGATGGTGGTTTCCAGAAGATGCTAGTCTTCGATAGGACTAGGCCTTCTCTCTATTCTGGCATTTCTGCAGCCCAGTCCACATATACAGCCTTCCTTTGATAATGTTGCATATGTAGTGTAGATCCTTGCTTGCGAGTACTTTGGATGAGTACTCACGGTTGCTTTGCTCCCCCTTTCCCCCCTTTCTTCTTCTTTCCGGTTGATGCAACCAGATGCCGGAGCCCAGGAGCCAGATGCCACCGCCGATGCCTACTACTACGTGGAGACCGACGACGACCAGGAGTAGTTACGAGGCTCCCAAGTAGGAGGCCTTGCCTTTTCGATCGTAGATGCTTTTGTGCTAGCCTTCTTAAGGCAAACTTGTCTAACTTATGTCTGTACTCAGATATTGTTGCTTCCGCTGACTCTTGTGAAATCGAGCTTATGTATTCGAGCCCTCGAGGCCCCTGGCTTGTAATGTAAAGCTTGTATTATTTTTAATTTGTGTCTAGAGTTGTGTTGTGATATCTTCCCATGAGTTCTTGATCTTGATCGTACACATTTGCGTGTATGATTAGTGTACGATTGAATCGAGGGCGTCACAGGGTGCTTGCCACGTTGGCCCTTCGGAGATGGGTCGGACCGAAGACTCGCCAAAGATAGACAAGTGGGCCATGCTAGCCTTGGCCCCCGGGCGTAATCAAGATGAAGAGTTCTTGGAGGCTTGGCCTACACTTCAAGTGTAATCAACCATGTGTAAATCCTAGGTACCCCTGACGTCTATATAAGTTTTGGGGCTTAGTCCATAGAAGCACACATTCTCATTCGCAAGGTTTACAGCTTAGACACTCATACGATCTCGAGGTAGATCAATCTGTACTCTATACCCCATCACAATCAATATATAAGAAGCAGGACGTAGGGTTTTACCTCATCAAGAGGGCTTGAACCTGGGTAAAACATCGTGTCCCTACTCTCCTTGTTACCATCTGATACGTCTCAGTCGTATCTACTTTTCTAAACACTTTTACTCTTGTTTTGGACTCTAATTTGCATGATTTGAATGAAACTAACCCGGACCGATGTTGTTTTCAGTAGAACTACCATGGTGTTGTATTTATGCAGAAATAAAAGTTCTCGGAAATGGATGAAACTTTTTGAAGATTTTTTTATGGAATATATAATAAATACTTGAGCAAATACCCACTAGAGGGGGGCCAGCAGTTGCCTATGAGGCACCAGGGTGCACCCACCCCCTAGGTGCGCCCTAGTGGCTTGTGGGGCCCACGTGGCTCCGCTGACCCTAATCTCATCACTATAAATTCCTATTTCCCGAGAAAAAATAATAGAGGAAGTTTCATCGCGTTTCACGATACGGAGCCGCCGCCACCTCGTGTTCTTCATCGGGAGGCCAGATCTGGAGTCCATTCGTGGCTATAGAGAGGGGATCTTCCATCATCGTCATCATCACCATCCTCCGTCACCAATTTTATGATGCTCACTGTCGCGATTGAGTAATTCCTTCGTAGGCTTGGTGGACGGTGATGGATTGGATGAGGTTTATCATGTAATCGAGTTAGTTTGTTAGGGCATGATCCCTAGTATCCACTATGTTCTGAGATTGATGTTGTTATGACTTTGCTATGCTTAATGCTTGTCACTAGGGCCCGAGTGCCATGATTTCAGATCTGAACCCTTTATATTTTTATGAATATATTTGTATTCTTGATCCGATGTTGCAAGTTATACGCACCTATTACGTGTTATGATCCGCGTACCCCAATGTGACAATAATTGGGATTTTTTCCGGTGATTACGGTACTTTGGGAAGCTCATGTATTCACTATGTGTTAATGCTTTGTTCTAGTTCTCTATTAAAAGAAGGCCTTAATATCCCTAGTTTCCTTATGGACCCCACTGCCACAGGAGGGTAGGACAAAAGATGGCATGCAAGTTCTTATCGCAAGCACGTATCACCATATACGGAATACATGCCTACATTACATTGAGAATTGGAGCTAGTTCCATGTCGCCCTAGGTTATGAATGTTACATGATGAATGTCATCCAACATAATCACCAATCCGATGCCTACGAGCTTTTCACATATAGCTCTCTGCTAATTTGCTACTATTGCTACTACTGTCACAATTGCCACAAAACTATTGATGTTACTGTTACCCTTGCCGTTGCTACCGCTACTATTGCTACCAAATTATCATATTACTGTCCTACTCATCACTCTGCTCCAGATATTTAGTATTCGGGTGTGGTTGAATTGACAACTCAACTGCTAATACTTTCAAATATTCTTTGGCTCCCCTTATGTCGAATCAATAAATTTGGGTTGAATACTCTACCCTTGAAAACTGTTGTGATCCCCTATACTTGTGGGTTATCAAGACTTTTTTTGGCGCCACTGCGGGAGCATAGCTCTATTTGCTGAGTGTTGGAAATATGCCCTAGAGGCAATAACATTGCATTATTATATTTCCACATTCATAGTTAAGAGTTTATATTCCATGTTATAACTGCTATGATCCTGGAATATGCGATTCAGTGGAAAATTCATATGCACATGTGGAATGGTAAATGGCAAACAATAGGTTCCCGGTCTCGCCTCTAAGACCGGCTCAAGTGTTTTTGGTGATCATGTTTTCTGGATCATAGGATATCATTAAGTGTAACGATAGTCCTACAACAACATTGAGGGTATGACGTTAGAAGAACAATCATATTGAATCGACCCAATACTTGTTTGTTATACTATGTGATTACATCGTCTAAAATCATCTGTTATAACACAGAGTGTACAATGTGTTTATGTTCCTCAGACCATGAGAGTTTATCGGTCACTTCCTACTGGATGGTGGGCTTTGGGGTTGCTCAAACGTCATCTGTAACAAGGTGATCATAAGGACAACTTTCATTCTCACCGAAAAGTTTGACAAGTGACCGGATAGCTCAAGAGTGGGATTTTCTCCTCCGACGACGGAGAGATATTATTAGGGCCCTTTCGCGTGATGGTATACATAATTGTGTGGACAGATACAAGTGACTATGTCACGGGGATGCCAGAACACGTCAACAAGAAAGAAGAACAAAACCAGTAACAGGAGCAACGGTATAGCGAGCACGATGATGACTCAGGAGGATAACGATGCACACCGGGTTTTTTAAAGTATCGCGAAGCAAAGAGAACATCACATGATAACCAAAGGTTAACTCGAATGTCATTCATGTAATCATAGGGACCGACATGGATGTCCACGGTTCCGCTATCGGTCATTGAACGAAGGGGTTTTATTCATATCTATGGTTTACCGAACCTACGAGGTCACAAGCTTAAGGTAATCATGATCTTCTGAGTGTTAGTGGGACTTGAGTGATGAGAATATATTTGTGGAATTGTTTAATTAATATCCAGAATAGTTCTGAGAGGTTCCGGAAGCGCTTCGGGGTCACCGGAAGGGTTTCAATGAATATCGGGTAATACCGGGTATTACCTATTAATTATATATAGGTGGAAAATATTTCTGGGGATGTTAAATTATATATATATATATAATGGTCTAGAAGTGTTTAGAACATTTTATATTTAATTTAAATATGAACGGGCTTTAAAAGGCCAAGAGGTGGAAGGATACTTGGGCCACAAGGGCCCAAGAGGAGTTGGCGCCCCCTTTCCATGTGAGGAGGGGGGATTGCACTAGGAGAGGGAGTCCTACTCCCTCTACCTAGGCCGGCGCCCCAAGGGGGATTCCCCCCTTGGTGGCTGCCCTCTCCCTTCCCTCTAACCTATATATACTAGAGGATTTCCACCCTATGTATACACATGTTTTGGAGCCTCCTTCAGTTGATCTAGTTCTAGTTCTTGTTGGTCCTAGTTGACTAATTAGAGCTAGCCCTAGCCACCTCTAACCCTCAAAATTAGAAGCCCCATGTGTTTCTAATCTCCTCCCTCTAATTCTCCGGTGGTGATTAGCTCTAGACGGTGAAGTGTGATACGTCTCCAACGTATCTGTAAATTTTGATTGTTCCATGCTATTATATTATCAATCTTGGATGTTTTATATGCATTTATATGCTTTTTATATGATTTTTGGGACTAACCTATTAACTTAGAGACCAGTGCCAGTTATAGTTTTTCCTTGTTTTTGAGCTTCACAGAAAAGGAATATCAAACGGAGTCCAATTGACCTGAAACTTTACGACGATGAATTTTGGACCAAAAGAAGCCCCCGAAGCAAAAGAGTTGGGCCAGAAGAGCCACGAGGCCTCCACAAGGGTGGTGGGCGCGCCCTACCCCCCGGGCACCCTCCGACCTTGTGGGCCCCTCGCGGACTCCCCTGACTTGTTGTCGATGGAACCACCTCTTATATTATCCCCAAACCTCCAGAACATAACCTAGGTAGGGAGTTCCGCCGCCGTAAGCCTCTGTAGCCACCAAAAACCAATCGGGACCATATTTCAGCACCCTGCCGGAGGGGGAAATCATTACCGGTGGCCATCTTCATCATCCCGATGCTCTCCATGACAAGGAGGGAGTAGTTCACCCTCGGGGCTGAGGGTATGTACCAATAGCTATGTGTTTGATCTCTCTCTCTCTCTCTCTCTTGTTCATGATTTGGCATGATCTTGATGTACCGCGAGCTTTGCTATTATAGTTGGATCTTATGATATTTCTCCCCCTCTAACTTCTTGTAATGGATTGTGTTTTCCCTTTGAAGTTATCTTATCGGACTGAGTCTCTAAGGATTTGAGAACACTTGGTGTATGTCTTGCATGTGCTTATCTGTGGTGACAATGGGACATTCACGTGATCCACTTGATGTATGTTTTGGTGATCAACTTGCGGGTTCTGTGACCTTGTGAACTTATGCATATGGGTTGGCACATGTTTTCGTCTTGACTCTCTGGTAGAAACTTTGGGGCACTCTTTGAAGTTCTTTGGGCTGGTTTGAATAGATGAATCTGAGATTGTGTGATGCATATCGTATAATCAAACCCGCGTGGTGACATTGGAGTATCTAGGTGACATTAGGGTATTGGTTGATGTGTGTCTTAAGGTGTTACTTTAGTACGAACTCTAGGGCTGTTTGTGACACTTATAGGAATAGCCCAATAGATCGATCAGAAATAATAACTTTGAGGTGGTTTCGTACCCTACAATAATCTATTCGTTTGTTCTCCTCTATTAGTGACTTTGGAGTGACTCTTTGTTGCACGTTGAGGGATTTTTATATGATCTAATTATGTTATCATTGTTGAGAGAACTTGCACTAGTGAAAGTATGAACACTAGGCCTTGTTTCGAAGCATTGCAATATCGTTTCCGCTCACTTTTGTTACTTGCTACCTTGCTGTTTTTATATTTTCAGATTACATACCTATATCTAACATCCATATTGCACTTGCATCACCATCCCTTCGCTGAACTAGTGCACCTATAAAATTTACCATTGTATTGGGTGTGTTGGGGACACAAGAGACTCTTTGTTATTTGGTTGCAGGGTTGTTTGAGAGACACTATCTTCATCCTACACCACCCATGGATTGATAAACCTTAGGTCATCCACTTGATGGAAATTTTCTACTGTGCTACAAAAGTCCGCGCTTGGAGACCCAACACAAGTCTACAAGAAGAAGGCTGCGTAGTAGACATCAAGCTCTTTTCTGGCGCCGTTGCCGGGGAGGTTAGTGCTTGAAGGTATATATTTAGATCTTGCAACTGAATCTTTTAGTTTCTTGTTTTATCACTAGTTTAGTATATAAAATAAAACTACAAAAAAATGTAATTGAGGTTGCCTCATATGCTTCATCTTTTCAATGTCTTTCGTGAAAATGATGGTAAGGAAAATTGTGCTCAATTGCTAGAAGAAGTCTATAAAATGTTTGGCACTAAATCTTTGAATGATGAGCATGATTGCAATGTTGTTAGTATGAATTCTTTGAATATCCATGATGCTAGTGATATGCAAAGACACAAGCTTGGGGATGCTATGTTTGACGAAGATGATATTTTTATTCCCCCAAGTTTTGTTGAACAAATCTATTATGATGATAGCATGCCTCCTATTTATGATGATTATATTGATGAAAGTGGGTTTGGAAGAGTGTCAACTCTAGGTAATGATCCCACTATTTTGGAGGGTGTTGAATCCTATTGTGATAATTATGAAAGTGGATTCGAAGAGGTCATGACTTTATTTTGTGATGAATCCACTATTTCGGAAGACGTTCCAATTGATTATGAGAATAAAGTTCCTATCTATTATGATTATTGTAATGACATGTATGCTGCAAAGAATAATGATAACCATCAAACTTTTCATCATGATTTTAATTTTCAATTGGATTATGCCTCACATGATAGTTATTTTGTTGAGTTTGCTCCCACTATTCGGAATGAGAAGAATTTTGCTTATGTTGAGAGTAGTAAAATTTCTGTGCTTGTGCATCATGAGAATAATGCTTTATGTGATGGTTATATTTTTGAATTCATTCATGATGGTACTGAAAATTATTATGAGAGAGGAAACATATGCTTTTACATATTGCAATAATATAAAGTTTCCTCTCTATGTGCTTAAAGTTTTGAAGTCATGCTTGTTTTGCCTTCCTATGCTAGTTGATTCTTGTTCCCATAAGTTGTTTGCTCATAAAATCCCTATGCATAGGAAGTGGGTTAGACTTAAATGTGCTTGCCACATATGTTTCATGATGCTCTCTTTGCGTTTCAATTCTTTACTTTTATGCGAGCTTCATTGAAATCATCATACCTAGCTAGAAAGGCATTAAAGAAAAGCACTTGTTGGGAGACAACCCAACACCTTTACCTACTGTTTTTGCATGTTCACATGATTAAGCTACTGTAGTATTCATGTTTATAGCTTTTGTTTCAATAAAGTGCCAGTAAAGCCTTTGGGATAGCGTTTTTTTATCGTAAACAGTAGGAAAGGCTCCTACTGTGTTAATATATTAAAATAATGTACTGTACATCGAAGTATTTACATGTGTGTGTGGGGGGGAGGGGGCTTGTCAACTTTGTGACAAGTAAGAGGGGGAAAGCTAAGTCAAGAGGGAGCAACTATAAGTTGTTTACCAAATTCAGCACAAAGGCCCTACGGTCTTCTTTGACTCTATATTGAAGCAGCTCAAAATCTCTCTTGGATCTTTCCAGCCAGGAATTGAGAGAAGGGTTTATGGCTCTGAAATGTTTGTTATTCGTCTCTTTCCAAATACTCCACGCTGCCACCATGAATCTCTCCATAAACATTGGGGAAGCATTGTGATTTTTCTGAGTCATAATAGCTTGAAGGCGGCCAGGGAAGGGTTCCCAATGAATAGCTTTGGGATAGTGTGGATGATAGTTGATTCAATTCTGTCCAAAAACAGAAACTTTTGCGCGTAGTCATAGAATTATTAAACATCACTGGAGCGTCGAAAAATTCTGAAGTTTTTACAGTATATTGATATACAAATTGTCTAGATTGTCCTAATTTTTCAGAATTTTTGGAGTAACAAAAGTATGGTTGTTGTTCAGATCATTACAGACTGTTCTGTTTTTGACAGATTCTGCTTTCAATGCATAGTTTGCTTGTTTTCTAGTTTCTATGACTTATATTGGTCAATATAAATTGTAGAAATTATATGGTACAGTAGGCATTGTGTGAGAACAATTTTGAATCTTGTCTTGACAGTACCAAAGTGAATGATTTGTCTTTATCATATTAACCCATCTCACGAAGTTCCGTTAAGTTTTGTGTTGTGAAGTTTCAATTTTGGGTAAAGTTTTGATGGACTACAGAATAAGGAGTGCAAGAGCCTAAGCTTGGGGATGACCAAGGCACCCCAAGGTAATATTCAAGGACAACCAAGAGCCTAAGCTTGGGGATGCCCCGGATGGCATCCCCTCTTTCGTCTTCTTTCATTGGTAACCTCAGTTGGAGCTATATTTTTATTCACCACATGATATATGTTTTACTTGGAGCGTCATTTTCTTTTATTAGGATTTGCTTGCTATTATTTAGAGTAATGTTTTGCATCTTTGATTTCAATAAAAAGTCAAGTGTAGCCTTTACAAATTTACCATGCTTATTTTGCAAGTCCATATGTCGCTGTTTTAAAAACAAAAAGTTTGTTGTTATGTTTTGAATATTTGTGAATAGTTAGAACATGATAAAATCTTGAAGTTTTTACACAATTAGTAAAAACAAATTTTCTACAGTGTGGTATTTTTTCAGAATTTTTGGAGTTAGGGAAGTATGATTCCTGTTGCATTCTTTACAGACTGTTCTGTTTAGACAAATTGCTGTTATGTTTGCATTGTTTGCATATGTTTGCTTGTTTGATGATTCTATTTGAGGATAGGAGTATTAAATATGTAGAGGCATTTAGTATGCAATATCAAATAATAATTTTAGTTATTTTCTACAGTAGAGAATGATAAGGTTTTGCATGGATTTATACAAACCTATCTCACGAGTTCTTGTTGAGTTTTGTGTGGATGAAGTTTTTAAGAATTAGGGAACCCGTGATATGAGAGGAATTAAGGAGACACGAAATCTCAAACTTGGGGATGGCCAAGGCATCCCTGGTCAATATTTCAAGAAGTCTCAAGCATCTAAGCTTGGGGATGCCCCGGTAGGCATCCCACCTTTCTTCTTCAACAACTATCGGTCAGTTTTGGTTGAGTCTAAGTTTTTTCTTCTTCACATGGTACGTGCTATCCTTGCAATTTCATTTTATTTTGTTTTGTTTGCTGTTTGAATAAAGTACTTAAGATCTGAAATTTTATTTATGAGAGGGAGTCTTCACATAGTTGCATAATTATTCAGCTACTCATTGATCTTCACTTATATCATTTGGAGTAGTTTGTCATTTGCTCTAGTGCTTCACTTATATCTTTTTGGAGCAGGACGGTAGTTTTATTTTGAAGAAATTGTTGAACTCTCATGCTTCACTTATATCATATTGAGAGTATTGAAACAACATGGTATTTTGCTTTGATTATGAATTTAGTCCTAATATGATGTTCATCCAAGAGGGATATAATAAAAACTTTCATATAAAGTGCATTGAATATTATGAGAAGTTTGATTCCTTATGATTGTTTTGAGATATGAAGATGGTGGTATTAGAGTCATGCTAGTGAGTAGTTGTGAATTTGAGAAATACTTGTGTTAAGGTTTGTGAGTCCCGTAGCATGCACGTATGGTGAAACCGTTATGTAACGAAGTTGGAACATGAGATATTTTTTGACTGTCTTCCTTATGAGTGGCGGTCGGGGACGAGCGATGGTATTTTCCTACCAATCTATCCCCCTAGGAGCATGCACGTAGTACTTTGTTTTGATGACTAATAGATTTTTGCAATAAGTATGTGAGTTCTTTATGACTAATGTTGAGTCCATGGATTATAGGCACTCTCACCCTTCCACCATTGCTAGCCTCTCTAGTACCGCGCAACTTTCGCCGGTGCATTACACCCACCATATCCTTCCTCAAAACAGCCACCATACCTACCTATTATGGCATTTCCATAGCCATTCCGAGATATACTGCCATGCAACTTTCCATCGCTCCGTTTATTATGACACGCTTCATCATTGTCATATTACTTTGCATGATCATGTAGTTGACATCGTATTCGTGGCAAAGCCACCGTTCATCATTTTTTATACACGTCGCTCTTGATTCATTGCACATCCCGGTACACCGCCGGAGGCATTCACATAGAGTCATATTTTTTTCTAGTATCGAGTTATAATTTTTGAGTTGTAAATTAATAGAAGTGTGATGATCTTCATTATAAGAGCATTGTCCCATGTGAGGAAATAAAAAAAGAGAAAGGACAAATAAAAAAAGAATGCCCAGAAAAAGAGAAAAAATAAAAAAATAAAAAAAGAGAGAAAAAGAGAGAAGGGACAATGTTACTATCATTTTTGCCACACTTGTGCTTCAAAGTAGCACCATGGTCTTCATGATAGAGAGTCTCCTATGATATCACTTTCATATGCTAGTGGGAATTTTTCATTATAGAACTTGGCTTGTATATTCCAACGACGGGCTTCCTCAAAACGCCCTAGGTCTTCATGAACAAGCAAGTTGGATGCACACCCACTTAATTTTATTTTTGAGCTTTCATAAACTTATAGCTCTAGTGCATCCGTTGCATGGCAATCCCTACTCACTCACATTGATATCTATTAATGGGCATCTCCATAGCCCGTTGATATGCCTAGTTGATGTGACACTATCTCCTTCGTTTTGTCTTCTCCACAACCACCGTCTATTCCACCTATAGTGCTATGTCCATGGGTCACGCTCATGTATTGCGTCAAAGTTGAAAAGGTTTGAGAACATCAAAAGTATGAAACAATTGCTTGGCTTGTCATCGGGGTTGTGCATGATTTAAATGTTTTGTGTGACGAAGATGGAGCATAGCTAGATAATATGATTTTGTAGGGATAAGCTTTCTTTGTCCATATCATTTTGAGAAGACATAATTGCCTTGTTAGTATGCTTGAAATATTATTGTTTTTATCTCAATATTAAACTTTTATTTTGAATCTTATGGATATGAACATTCGGGCCACAATAGAGAAGATTACATGGATAAATATGTTAGGTAGCATTCCACATCAAAAATTATGTATTTATCATTTACCTACTCGAGGATGAGCAGGAATTAAGCTTGGGGATGCTTGATACGTCTCCAACGTATCTGTAATTTTTGATTATTCCATGCTATTATATTATCAATCTTGGATGTTTTATATGCATTTATATGCTATTTTATTTGATTTTGGGACTAACCTATTAACCTAGAGCCGAGTGTCAGTTTTTGTTTTTTTTCTTGTTTTTGAGCTTCGCAAAAAAGGAATATCAAACGGAGTCCAATTGACTTGAACTGTACGACAATGATTTTTGGACCAAAATATGCCCCCGAAGCAAAAGAGTTGGGCCAGAAGAGCCATGAGGCCTCCACAGGGGTGGAGGGTGCACCCTCCGACCTTGTGGGCCCCTCGTGGACTCCCCTGACTTGTTCTCGACGCCAACACCCCTTATATATCCCCAAACCTCCAGAACATAACCTAGGTCGGGATTTCCACCGCCGCAAGCCTCTATAGCCACCAAAAACCAATCGGGACCCTGTTTCGTCACCCTGCCAGAGGGGGAAATCATCATCGGCATCCATCTTCATCATCTCGGCGCTCTCCATGATGAGAAGGGAGTAGTTCACCCTCAGGGCTAAGGGTATGTACAAGCAGCTATGTGTTTGATCTCTCTCTCTCTCTCTCTCGTGTTCTTGATTTGGCACGATCTTGATGTACCGCGAGCTTTGCTATTATAGTTGGATCTTATGATGTTTCCCCCCTCTACCTTCTTGTATTATCTTATCGGATTGAGTCTTTAAGGATTTGAGAACACTTGATGTATGTCTTGCATGTGCTTATCTGTGGTGACAATGGGATATTCACGTGATCCACTTGATTTATGTTTTGCTGATCAACTTGCGGGTTCTGTGACCTTGTGAACTTATGCATAGGGGTTGACACACATTTTCATCTTGACTCTCTGGTAGAAACTTTGGGGCACTCTTTGAAGTTGTTCGTGTTGGTTTGAATAGATGAATCTTAGATTGTGTGATGCATATCGTATAATCAAACCCACGGATACTTGTGGTGACATTGGAGTATCTAGGTGACATTAGGGTTTTGGTTGATGTGTGTCTTAAGGTGTTATTTTAGTACAAACTCTAGGGTTGTTTGTGACACTTATAGGAATAGCCCAATAGATCGATCAGAAAGAATAACTTTGAGGTGGTTTCATACCCTACAATAATCTCTTCGTTTGTTCTCCGCTATTAGTGACTTTGGAGTGACTTTTTGTTGCACGTTGAGGGATTGTTGTATGATCTAATTATGTTATCATTGTTGAGAGAACTTTTACTAGTGAAAGTATGAACCCTACGCCTTGTTTCGAAGCATTGCAATATCGTTTCCGCTCACTGTTGTTACTTTCTAGCTTGCTGTTTTTATATTTTCAGATTACAAATACCTATATCTACCATCCATATTGCACTTGTATCACCATCTCTTCGCCGAACTAGTGCACCTATACAATTTACCATTGTATTGGGTGTGTTGGGGACATAGGAGACCCTTTGTTATTTGGTTGCAGGGTTGTTTGAGAGAGACCATCTTCATCCTACGCCTCCCACGGATTGATATTTTGGGGAACGTAGCAAGTAATTTCAAAAAAAAAATCCTACGACCACGCAAGATCTATCTAGGAGATACATAGAAACTGGAGGGGGAGAGTGTGTCCACGTACCCTCGTAGACAAAAAGCGTAAGCGTTAGATTAGCACGGTTGATGTTGTCGAACGTCTTCACGATCCAACCGATCTAGTACCAAACGTACGGCACCTCCGAGTTCAGCACACGTTCAGCTTGATGACGTCCCTCAAACTCTTGATCCAGTAGAGGGTCGAGGGAGAGTTTCGTCAGCATGACGGCGTGGTGACGGTGACGGTGATGCTGATGTGATCCGCGCAGGGCTTCGCCTAAGCACTACGAAGCTATGACCGAAGGAGTAAACTGTGGAGGGGGCCACCGCACATGGCTAAGAGAACAACTGTTGTGCTTTTGGGTGCCCCTGCCCCCGTATATAATGGTGGGGAGGAGGAGGCCGACCACCAAGGGGCGTGCTAGTGGGGAGTCCTACCAGCGACACCGTGCTGCTATTGGATATACTCTTGATGATTTTAAGGGCATTATTCCCACTCTATGTCAACATAAAATAAATTTGGAAGCAGATGCTAAACCAGTTTGTGATCCTCAAAGACGTCTGAATCCTAAAATGAAAGAAGTGGTAAGATAAGAAATACTAAAGCTTCTAGAGGCAGGTATACTTTATCCCGTTGCTGATAGTCAGTGGGTAAGTCCTGTCCATTGTGTCCCTAAGAAGGGAGGTATTACTGTTGTCCCTAATGATAAAGATGAATTGATCCTGCAAAGAATTATTACAGGTTATAGGATGGTAATTGATTTCCGCAAATTAAATAAGGCTACTAAGAAAGATCATTACCCCTTATCTTTTATCGATTAAATGCTAGAAAGATTATGCAAACATACACACTATTGCTTTCTAGATGGTTATTCTGGTTTCTCTCAAATACCTATGTCGGCTAACGATCAATCAAAGACTACTTTTACATGCCATTTTGGTATTTTTTTTCTTATAGACGTATGCCTTTTGGTTTATGTAATGCACCTGCTACCTTTCAAAGATGCATGATGGCTATATTCTCTGACTTTTGTGAAAAGATTTGTGAGGTTTTCATGGACGACTTTTCCGTCTATGGATCTTCTTTTGATGATTGCTTGAGCAATCTTGATCGAGTTTTGCAGAGATGTGAAGAAACTAATCTTGTCTTGAATTGGGAAAAGTGCCACTTTATGGTTAATGAAGGTATTGTCTTGGGGCATAAAGTCTCTGAAAGAGGTATTGAAGTTGATAAAGCCAAGGTTGATGCTATTGAAAAGATGCCATGTCCCAAGGACATCAAAGGTATAAGAAGTTTCCTTGGTCACTCCGGATTTTATAGGAGGTTCATTAAGGACTTCTCAAAAATTTCTCGGCCTCTGACTAATTTATTACAAAAAGATATACCATTTGTCTTTGATGATGATTGTGTAGAAGCATTTGAAATACTTAAGAAAGCATTGATCTCTGCACCTGTTGTTCAGCCACCTGATTGGAATTTACCCTTTGAAATTATGTGTGATGCTAGTGATTATGCCGTAGGTGCTGTTCTAGGGCAAAGAGTTTATAAGAAATTAAATGTTATCCATTATGCTAGTAAGACTCTAGACAATGCTCAAATAAATTATGCTACTACTGAAGAACTCTTAGCAGTTGTATTTGCTTGTGATAAGTTCAGACCTTATATTGTTGATTCTAAAGTAACTATTCACACCGATCATGCTGATATTAAATACCTTATGGAAAAGAAAGATGCTAAACCTAGACTTATTAGATGGGTTCTCCTATTACAAGAATTTGATTTGAATATTGTTGATAGAAAAGGAGCTGAGAACCCCGTTGCAGACAACTTGTCTAGGTTAGAAAATGTCCTTGATGACCCACTACCTATTGATGCTAGATTTCCTGATTAGCAATTAATTGTCATAAGTATTTCTCGTGGTACTCCATGGTATGCTGATTATGCTAATTATATTGTTGCTAAATTCATACCACCTAGTTTCGCATACCAACAAAAGAAAAAGTTCTTCTATGATTTGAGACATTACTTTTGGGATGACCCACATGTTTATAAAGAAGGAGTAGATGGTGTTATTAGACATTGTGTACCTGAGCATGAACATGAACAGATCCTACGAAAGTGTCATTCCGAAGCTTATGGAGGACACCACGCGGGAGACAGAACTGTACATAAGGTATTGCAATCTGGTTTTTATTGGCCTACTCTCTTCAAGGATGCCCGTAAGTTTGTTTCGTCTTGTGATGAATGTCAAAGAATTCGTAATATTAGTAGACGTCAAGAAATGCCTATGAACTATTCACTTGTTATTGAACCATTTGATGTTTGGGGCTTTGATTATATGGGACCTTTTCCTGCCTCTAATGGATATACACATATTTTAGTTGCTGTTGATTACGTTACTAAGTGGGTAGAAGCTATTCCAACTAGTAGTGCTGATCATAACACCTCTATTAAAATGCTTAAAGAAGTTATTTTTCCGAGGTTTGGAGTCCCTAGATACTTAATGACTGATGGTGGTTCACATTTTATTCATGGCGCTTTCCGTAAAATGCTTGCTAAATATGACGTTAATCATAGAATTGCATCACCTTATCACCCACAATCTAGTGGTCAAGTAGAATTGAGTAATAGAGAACTCAAATTAATTTTGCAAAAGACTGTCAATAGGTCTAGGAAGAATTGGTCTAAGAAACTTGATGATGCATTATGGGCCTATAGAACTGCATATAAAAATCCAATGGGCATGTCTCCGTATAAAATGGTTTATGGAAAAGCATGTCACTTACCTCTCGAACTAGAACATAAGGCATATTGGGCTATTAAAGAGCTCAGCTACGATTTCAAACTTGCCGATGAGAAGAGGTTATTTGATATTAGCTCACTTGATGAATGGAGAACCCAAGCTTATAAAAATGCCAAGTTATTTAAAGAAAAAGTTAAAAGATGGCATGACAAAAGGATACAAAAGCGTGAGTTTGATGTAGGTGATTATGTATTGCTATACAACTCTCGTTTAAGATTTTTTGCAGGAAAACTTTTCTCTAAATGGGAAGGCCCCTGCGTTATCGAGGAGGTCTATCGTTCTGGTGCCATAAAAATCAACAACTTTGTAGGCACAAACCCGAAGGTGGTAAATGGTCAAAGAGTTAAACATCGTATCTCAGGTAACCCCATAAATGTTGAAACCAATATTATTGAAACCGTAACCCCGGAGGAATACATAAGAGACACTTTCCAGAACGTTTCAGACTCCGAAAAGGAATAGGTATGTGGTACGGTAAGTAAACTGACTCCAAAACAATTTTTAAGGCAATATTTCTCTGTTTTGGAATATTTAGAAAAATAGAAAAATAAGTAGCAGTCCGGGAAGGACACGAGGGCCCCATGAGGGTGGAGGGCGCGCCCTACCCCCTGGGCACACCCCCTACCTCGTGAGCACCTCGTGTGCCTTCCGGACTCCGTTTTCTTGCACGATACATATTTTGGTCGGTAAAAATTCACTATATATTCTCCCGAAGGTTTTGACCCCCGTATCACACAAATATCCTATGTTCTTGTTTTGGGCTGTCATCTGTCAGGGTTGTCAAGGACAGGCATCATGTCGTCCCTCTCCTCCAACAATGGTGACAAAGATGCTTGGCTAATGAAGATAGAGCTGAAGAGGGAAGAACCCATGGAGATCATCAAGGATGAAGGGATCAAGAAGACCATGGAGAACCAAGCTCCGGCAACAGAAGACATCCTTCAACTTGACCACAATCTTC
The DNA here is from genome assembly GCA_032464435.1 of Aegilops umbellulata. Taxonomy (NCBI): domain Eukaryota; kingdom Viridiplantae; phylum Streptophyta; class Magnoliopsida; order Poales; family Poaceae; genus Aegilops; species Aegilops umbellulata. The sequence continues at coordinate 376,815,983 of CP136058.1, read as the reverse complement.
TTACCCCAGCTGAGATCGAAGCTTTCCAGATGATTGAGTTAACTCGTATTCAAAACAAGTATCTCACAAATGAAAATATTTTGTTGAAGGAGCATATCTTTGCACTCAAGGGCATTATCCGCAAGCTAGAGGACCTCTTACGCTCGATGTGCGACTATCCGACAGCTCCACCTTCTTCATCAACAAAGAAGGAGACATAATCACACGAGTATGGGCACTCCCCTTGGCAACTGCCAAGCTTGGGGGAGGTGCCCCGGTATCATATCACCATCACATCTCCTATCTTTACCGTTTTTCTTAGTTCGATCCTATTAGTAGTATTTTGATCTAGTAGAATAAAGTTGATGGCATGATCTAGTTTTGAGTTTCGCTTTATGATCTCTCTATGTAATTGAGTCCTTGAGATATATAGTAAAGATTAGTGTTGAGTCAAGGGCTTGATTATTTTGCCATGATCTTGGGTGAATAAAAGAAAAGAAGAAAAAAAAGAATAAAAAGAAACAAAGAGTTCATATTGATCTTATTGAGAGTAATGACTTCACATAGAAAGAGTATGATGATTAAAAGTTGTTGGGAGTTGGCAGACATAGCCTTGGTCATCGTTGCAATTAATAGGAAGTAATAAAGAAAGAGAGGTCTCACATATAGATATATTATCATTGACATCTTTTATGATTGGGAGCACTCATTAAAATATGACATGCTAAAAGAGTTGATGTTGGACAAGGAAGACAACGTGATGAGTTATGTTTTCTTATATCTGAGATAAAGTATGTTGTCAGGGATCCTCCAACATGTTGAGCTTGCCTTTCCCCCTCTCGCTAGCCAAATTCTTAGCACCAAGTAGATATACTACTTGTGCTTCCAAATACCCTTAAACCAGTTTTGCCATGAGAGTCCACCATATCTACCTGTGGATTGAGTAAGATCCTTCAAGTAAGTTGTCATCGGTGCAAAGCAACAAAAATTGCTCTAAATATGTATGATTGATTGGTGTGGAAGAAATAAGCTTTATACGATCTTGTGATGTGGAAGTAATAAAAGCGACGGACTGCATAATAAAGGTTCATATCACAAGGGGCAATATAAAGTGACGTTCTTTCGCATTGAGATTTTGTGCATCCAACCATAAAAGCACATGGCAACATCTGCTTCCCTCTGCGAAGGGCATATCTGTTACTATTATCTTCTACCTTATGCAAGAGTCATGGTGATTTTCACCTTTCCTTTTTCATTTTATCCTTTGGCAAGCACAACATGTTGGAAAGAGTCTGATATATGTACCTAATTGGATGTAGGGGAGCATGAGTATTTATCGTTGACATTACCCTTGAGGTAAAAAGTTGTGGGGCGAAACTATAAGCCCCTATCTTTCTCTGTGTCCGATTAAAATTATGTAACCACAAGTATTGCGTGAGTGTTAGCAATTATGAAGGACTAGATGATAGTTGAGTATGTGGACTTTCTTTTAAGCTCTGATATAGACTCTTTCTAATGTTATGATAAATTGCAATTGCTTCAATGACTGAGTTTATAGTTTGTTGGTTCTCAATGAAGTTTCTGATTCATACTTTGCATTGTGAATAGATCATCACTTGAACATAAGTAATCATATGACAATATCTATATATGTTGCTGTTATGAGAATAATCATGATGCCTTCATGTCTGTATTTTATTTTTATTGACACCTCTACCTCTAAACATGGGGACATATTTATCGTTATCGGCTTTCGCTTGAGGACAAGCGAGGTCTAAGCTTGGGGGAGTTGATACGTCCATTTTGCATCATGCTTTTATATCGATATTTATTGCATTATGGGCTGTTATTTCACGTTATGTCACAATACTTATGGCTATTCTCTCTTATTTTACAAGGTTTACATAAGGAGGGAGAATGCCGGCAGCTAGAATTCTGGGCTGGAAAAGGAGCAAATATTAGAGACCTATTCTGCACAACTCCAAAAGTCCTGAAACTCCACGGAATATCTTACAATAAATAATGAAAAATACCTGCCAAAGATGAAGGCCAGGGGGACCACAGCCTGTCCACGAGGGTGGGGGGCGCGCCCCCCTAGGGCGCGCCCCCTACCTCGTGGGCCCCCTGGTGGCTCTCTAATGCCCATCTTCTTCTATATGAAGTCTTTCGTCGAGAAAGAAAATTAAGAAGCAACCTTTTGGGACAAAACTCCGCCGCCACGAGGCGGAACCTTAGCAGAACCAATCTAGGGCTCCAGCAGAGCTGTTCTGCCGGGGATACTTCCCTCCGGGAGGGGGAAATCATCGCCATCGTCATCACCAACGCTCCTCTCATTGGGAGAGGGCAATCTCCATCAACATCTTCACCAGCACCATCTCATCTCCAAACCCTAGTTCATCTCTTGTATCCAATTCTTGTCTCCAAGTCCGGGATTGGTGCTAGTAGGTTGCTAGTAGTGTTGGTTACTCCTTGTAGTTGATGCTAGTTGGTTTATTTGGTGGAAGATCATATGTTCAGATCCTTTATGCATATTATTACCCCTCTGATTGTGAACATGAATATTCTTTGTGAGTAGTTACGTTTGTTCCTGAGGACAAGGGAGAAGTCTTGCTATTAGTAGTCATGTGAATTTGGTATTCGTTCGATATTTTGATGAGATGTATGTTGTCTAAGCTCTAGTGGTGTTATGTGAACGTCGACTACATACTACATAACACTTCACCATTATTTGGGCCTAGAGGAAGGCATTGGGAAGTAATAAGTAGATGATGGGTTGCTAGAGTGACAGAACCTTAAACCCTAGTTTATGCGTTGCTTCGTAAGGGGCTGATTTGGATCCATATGTTTCGTGCTATGGTTAGGTTTACCTTAATACTTTTGTTGTAGTTGCGGATGCTTGCAATAGAGGTTAATCATAAGTGGGATGCTTGTTCAAGTAAGAACAGCACCCAAGCACCGGCCCACCCACATATCAAATATCAAAGTACCGAACGCGAATCATATGACCGTGATGAAAACTAGCTTGACGATAATTCCCATGTGTCCTCGGGAGCGCTTTTCTCATTATAAGAGTTTGTCTAGGCTTGTCCTTTGCTACAAAAAGGATTGGGCCACCTTGCTGCACTTTATTTACTTTTGTTACTTGTTGCTCGTTACCAATTATCCTATCACAAAATTATCTGTCACCACTTGTTTCAGTACTTGCAGAGAATACCTTGCTGAAAACTGCTTATCATTTCGTTCTGCTCCTCGTTGGGTTCGACACTCTTACTTATCGAAAGGACTACGATAGATCCCCTATACTTGTGGGTCACCAAGGGGCTATGATCTGGACTACAAGACAGATGTTTCAATTATTTTCCTCAGAGTTAAAGTAGGATGTTTTTTTACTATTAAACCCTTTTTTACTTACAGCTCGATGGAGGGCTGATCCCCTTGCGGACAATGTACGGCCGGGGTATCCCCTGGGCCAGGACCCTCTAGCGAAGATTTCTTCCCCCGTTTAGAGACTACTGTCTCCGGGCCTTCGGAGGCGGTCCTTTTCCTTCCTTGGGGAGAGGGAACTTTGGCTTCTTCTCCCTAGTTGTCCGCCTTCGCGGAGGCGTTAGCCTCTTTCTTCTCACCTTTATCTTCCCCTGAGGGCGCTTGGTAAGGCGCAAGCTCCAACATTCGGGCTAGTACTGGATCCAGTGAGACCTCGGGGAGGGGGGCCGGACACCTGATCATCTTCGCCTTTGCTATCCAGTCCTGGTTAAAGAGCGACTTTTTAGAATGATGTTGTGATGAATAAAAATACAATGTGTTCGGCCACAGGGCGACTTACTTGGGTATCTGGACGATTGCAGCTCAGACCCGCGTCCTCGGTAGAATCCGGACACATTGCTTGTGGTCCGAAGTACAATTTGTACATATCCTCGAGCGTCATGCCGAGGAAGTGCTGAATAGCTCGTGGTCCCTCCGGATTGAATTCCCACAGACGGAGGAGAAGATGTATGCAGGGCAGGGTTCGACGAAGTAACATTACTTGCGTTACTGTGACCAGACCAATATCTCTTTCGAGGAGAGCTCGGATGCGGCTCTGCAATATGGGCACATCCTTTACCGGCCCCCAGTCCAGCCCCTTGTTGATCCATGCCGTTAGTCGTGGAGGGTGACCCGAGCGAAAGGCAGGGGAGCCACCCATTTGGTACCCCTGGGAGCTGTGACATAAAACCATTCTTGTTGCCATAAGCTGGACACCTCCTGGAAGGAACCCTTGGGCCATGGTGCATCGGTGCTTTTGCTTATTATGGCACCTCCGCACTCCGCGTGCCTCCCCTCGATCATCTTCGGCTCCACTTGGAAGGTCTTGAGCCACAGGCCGAATTGAGGGGTGATGCGGAGGAAAGCTTCGCACACGACGATAAAAGACGAGATGTGGAGAATAGAATCCGGAGCTAAATCATGGAAGTCCAGCCCGTAATAGAACATGAGCCCCCTCACGAAGGGATCCAGAGCGAGGCCTAGCCCTCGAAGGAAGTGAGATATGAACATGACGCTCTCGCCGGATTTGGGAGTAGGTATGACCTGCCCTTGAGCAGGCAGCCGGTGCGCGATCTCGCCGATCAAAAACCTGGCCTCCCTTAACTTTTTGACGTCTTCCTCCATGACGCAGGAGGGCATCCACTGACCTTGAGGGTTGGATCCGGACATGGCTGAAGGTCCGAAGCGCCTAACCTGAGCTTTGGGTGTTGGAACTCGAGGCGGGGGAAGGATTCGATTGAGTTCGAGGAATAAAAAAGGGATATGCCTTGGCCTCTTTATAAAGAGGGTGAATACCAAGCATCCTCCTAGTGACCGTGTGGGACTTGCCTATGATCGAGGAGTCATATCAACGGGCACGATTGGGTTACCCACGCCCGTATTGATGAGAATCCCGTGATAAGGGGACACGATCTCTGCTTCGACAGGACGTGCCAAGGAAACCGCCTCGCGATATGTGCCAAGGCTGGTTGAAAAACATGGTTCGATAATAACCGGGCCATGGCATGATGTCATGATATCAAATACGTCAGCATGTCGGATTTGTGGAAATATTATTCTCTCTACGGTGGTATGTGGAACTTCTTTTGCAGAGCTGGACACTGTCCTTGTGTTCAAGATCTTATATGGAGTATTCGGAGGAGGAACCCGCCTTGCAATGCCGAAGACAAACTGCGCGCCGGACTCATCGTCATTGAAGCCTGGTTCAGGGGCTACTGAGGGAGTCCTGGATTAGGGGGTATTCGGACAGCCGGACTATATCCTTTGGCCGGACTGTTGGACTATGAATATACAAGATTGAAGACTTCGTCTCGTGTCCGGATGGGACTCTCTTGGCGTGGAAGGCAAGCTTGGCGATACGGATATGTAGATCTCCTCCCATTGTAACCGACTCTGTGTAACCCTAGCCCCTCCGTGTCTATATAAACTGGATGGTTTAGTCCATAGGACAACAACAATCATACCATAGGCTAGCTTCTAGGGTTTAGCCTCTACGATCTCGTAGTAGATCAACTCTTGTACTACTCATATCATCAAGATCAATCAAGCAGGAAGTAGGGTTTTACCTCCGTCGTGAGGGCCCGAACCTGGTAAAAATTGTGTCCCTTGCCTCCTGTTACCATCCACCTTAGACGCACAGTTCGAGACCCTCTACCCGAGATTCGCCGGTTTTGACACCGACACCACCATTCATATCTTTTTGCTAATAATCCTTATCAGTTTACTCACTTGATGCTTCTTCATCAATATCTCATTGCCCCATACGCAAAAAGGGTCGATGCGTGGATCCTTGCCAAGGGCATATGTACCTACAAGCAACAAGTCAATATTATAAGCTAACTAGTGTCCAGGCCTGGATCTATATGCACTACATTATGGAACGACGAGGGTAGTACAAGCCAAGGGATGAAGCTAACCTCGGCGGAAAATGGTGGCCACTCCCGTTGTTGTCCTGCATAAGTAGTGGAAAGGCATGATAAGTACAACAATCTTAACATCAAACAAATATAGCAAAGGTAAACAACATCATCTCCAAATGATAGCTTGAATGTGTTGGTTTCATCATGTTGTTAAAGGAGATATAAAATGGAAGGCAATGCTACTGACAGCAAGCTTAACAGCCATCAAATATTGCAATTCAAGCTGGTATTGTTGAAAATAAATAGAACGTAGGTAATGCTTAAACAACACACTGGTTAAATGTGTAAAACTGAAATAAAGGGCATGTGTTAACTACACCAGGAATAACTGGAACCAAATATCAAAGAAATGTTCTACACCAGGAATAACTGAAACTGGTATTGATGTAGTCAAGTGGCACAGTTTCGACTTGCACATAATGAACCACACATTGTGAATGACTGAAATAAACAAGACATAAATGACCAGTATAACAACCAAATATAGCCATTGAAAACTGGACAGGGTCTCACTGCAACCAACCTAACAAGCAAATACAGATAAACATGGCACATGCTTGAAAACTGGACAAATGCTCAATGCAACCAACCTAACAAGCAGATAAAGATAAACAAGACATCTGTTTGATAACTGGAGAAATGCTAAAAAAGTAACCTAACAACCAAATACAGATAAACAAGGCATCTACTTGATAACTGGACAAATGCTAAAAAAAGCAACCTAACAACCAAATACAGATAAACAAGGCATCTGCTTGATAACTGGACAAATACTCATTGCAACCAAACTAAGAACCAAACACAGATAAACAAGGCATTTGCTCGATAACTGAAAAAATGCTCACTCCAACCAACCTAACAACCAAATACAGATAAACAAGGCATCTACTCACTATAAACAACCAAATATAGCCATTCGTGAAACTAAAGTGGACAATTCATACTTAAACATCACATAGACCTATTTAACAATACATTTTTGCATAACTAAAATAATTAAACACGGCACAGTTAAAGCACCGCGCGGCAAATGCTACTACAAGAAAGGGTACGGGTTGGCCAGCTAGAAAAGCTAATATTTGCTAATAGAATGTTGCCACACATTTCATGGACGGGATCCTTCCAGTTGCAAGAGCACAGAACCATGGTGCACTCTCTGATGTCATAGATGGGTTGTTTCACCTTGGAAGAACCTTTGTGGGTGCCCTCCTCGTGGTCATGGTCGATGAGATCTGACTTGGCAATTGAGGATCCCAAGCCACCGCCATAGAACGTGTCCTTCAGAAGTGACAAAATGGGCTCGATGGCATATAAAGCTCGCAAATCCTTGACCGCTTGGCGGAGGAGATCAGCGGCAGGGCCGTCGAAGAGATCGATGGCAGTTGAACCAGAGGGGTTGGGGATGGACCACTTAACCTGTGACATGGCCCGTGTGAAGCCGTCGATGTGGACGAGCTTGATGTTGTAGCCAGCTTTCCCGAGATACAGTAATACGCTCGCCCGCTGACATGAAGCCTTCGGCATGGCAACATAGTCAATGTCTTCGCCGGCTTCCGCGGCGACATGTTGCTCCGGGATCGACAGGTCGGGGCGAACGGCGGCCACCTCGCCAACGTCTGCCGGAGAGGCCATGATAAACCGCTTCTTGGTCGAACGCTCATCGGGCTCCCCAGGATACTGGTCGAGCTTAGGCTGCGACATTCTGGAGTAGGGGATGTGGATTTGGCGGGGAGGGACACCGCAGGCCTGATCTAAAAACTTAGGGGTGTAGGGTGACGGTATGGGAATCGCTGGATAACCAGAACTTTATTATCTAAAGGAGGAACAGGCAGACCGGCAGGGTTGGCGGCGGCGCCGGCGGCGGCCGCGAGCTAGGGTTCGAAGGGAGGGAGGGGGCGGGTGGGGGTCTATGGAGGGGGGCTGGTGTTTGAGGAGATGCCGCGGCTACTGAAAATTTTAGTAATGGTGGGTGGATATGGTGGTGGACGAGGGAGGGCGACGGTTCAAATGCCTCAGCTGCTAAAATTTTACTATAAGGTCGGTACTGGAGGAGTGTGGGCGACGATTGAAGTACGACGGATACTAAAATTTGGGTAAAGGAATTGATGCGGGGCGGGAGTGCCCAAGATCGCGCACGGTCAAATTAAAATATGCGTGTATGATAATAAGGAAAAGTGGCGCGGATCCGCCAATTTTTGCAACGCTCAAGAGGGGTAGTTTGTTTTTTATATTTCTAGCTAGCTGGTCTGTCACACACGGTTCATTCTAATTTCCAAATAAACTTACACACCTTTAGCTTCCACAGGTGGTGGTTTTACAGCGCACTTGCATCGCACACGGTTAAGCAAGTACCTCCGCCCTTTGCTCGCGCTTGCGCGGTCGTGGTGATTTCAGCGCACTTGCATCGCACACGGTTGAGCCAGTACCTCCACCTTAATTTGCTCACGCTTGTGCGGTCGTGGTGATTCACATCGCACTTGTATCGCACACGGTTTAGATATTATACCCCGTGTCCGTTGAGGATCATCACAGTCTTTGCAACAAAAAGTAACGTTAGGGAGGGTCAAAAGACAGCCACACCAGCATGTGTCCCAAATATATATGAGTGAAAAGGGTGGTATGTGATGTTCAAAATTCCAATGCACAACTTTGACCCCTGGCGCGTCATTGAAGATCGATGAGAGGGGCCAGAAGTCAAGAACCACCTGGAAGTGGCCAAATATATGTACGAATATTGGGGATGTTTGAAACTTTAAATACGCAATGCATAACTTTGGTGGCACGTTCCTCACAAACCCGAAAGCACGCTAACAACCACCTAGCTAGGATATATATAGTGACATAATGTCGTACCTAGCTAGGATGATTGGCCCACCACCTCCCACTTCGTGTTAGCAGGGCGGATGCACGTAATGATCGATACTTTGGTCATACATGCATGTCGCCATGACCTACCATAAGACGGACCAATGAATCTTTCGTTTGGTCAAATGACAGTTGTTGTTGTCGATAAACCGCTTGAGCCAATAGATTGAACCATCATAAACATCGCACGAGAGGGACCACAAAAACCAGCACCTCTTGCACGCGGCCCAAAATGATGTACGTTGTGAAGGGGTGATGTGTGTTTTCAATATAGAATAATGTACAATTTAGATGTGGTGCCTACCCCTCCATACAGACAACAACCATGAAGGCAAGGTAGTTAAGGACGAGATACGTATGCAGGGTTTGATGTAGGTCAAACCCAGCAATCCGAGCATCTGGGAGGGAATCCTGACAACGCATGAGCTCGAGCTTTGGTTGATCGACATTTGACGGTGACCGGCCCTAACATGAACTAGGAGGAATCCATTCATGGCCAACACATACCACTCATTATCGGTCAAAGGGGTCATATATATAGACTCGGGGAGCCCACAGATATCCGTGTCGTCACAAAAAACCGCACAAGGGAGACATGGTCGATCAGAAGACCCCGTATACACTGCATGCTGCTCGAAAATATGTATGGGTATTGTCGTGGAATTAACACGTCAGATGTCCTTAATGTGAGGACTTAGTCACGAGGCCAACGCATCTATGTGGTAGCTTGAAGGCGTTGAGCGGAATCGAGAGACGCAAGGCGGATCATCACACAAGACAAGGGTTTAGACAGCTTCGGGCCCCAGGAAACATCATCCGGTAAAAACCCTACATGTTGTTTGAGGCTAGATCTCATTATCTTCACGAGGGAGTCGTCGTAAACCGGCTCTCCTATAATTGTGTCTAGCCCTCGAGATTGTTTATTGCCCTCTCCCCCTTTTCAGGGAGCCCTGCCCCTCCTTATATAAGTTGAAGGGGCGGGTTACATGTAGAGTCCATCTCGGACTAAGACTTAAACTATTTTGACTTCCTTTCCTGGGCTTCTTAACGTTTGCCGGTTTAACATTGTCTATCGGTTTAACATTGTCTGCCGGTTTAACATTGTCTGCCGGTTTAACATTGTCTGCCGGTTTAACATTGTCTGCCGATTTAACATTGTCTGCCGGTTTAACATCCGCCGGTTTACCAAGTCCCAGTCGGGTTACGACTCCAGCCAGGTCATACCGCAGGGTATATCCCCGACATTAGCCCCCAGTTTAATTTGGATTTCTCCATGTTAAACTGATCCTGATCATCCTTAAGTCCTTGTCACTTCCTTCTTCTAGAAAATCCGGTTTAATAGGCCAGCTTCATAATCAATTTGCTGATATTGGTTTGTCACAAGAAAACATTACGAAGAATAATTCATTTGACTCAGCTCCCAATGACTTAACAAAAATATTGGTCCTTGAAATCTTCATCTGATCTTCAGCCGGTTTAAGAATGTAGAACTTTGCCGATTTATCATTACCAAGATCGCCGGTTTATAAATATTGATAGCATCGGGTCATACTGTTTGTTAACATCAGATTTTGAAAATATACCTCTTATATACCTATCACTTGTAGCCCCCAAATCATAAGAAGGTAACATAGTAACAGCTTAAGGTTTGCTTTAATATGAATGTCACAAGCTTGAAGAAATCCAGGTTGTTCATCTCAATCACCAGTCAGAACTGAGTATTCCACATATGTAGCCCCCAAGTGCCGGATTGTCATGCTTGCAGCAACCTGGGACTTGTAATTTCCTGATGTTCATAAAAAACTTCAACCAGTGTAGCCCCCAAGGGCCGGGTCATTATGTAAATAATGAGCAGGGCCTTTCAAAATATGATCATGTAGACTTTAACAGCAACGTGTAGCCCCGAAGGGCCGGCTCAGTAAGATAATATTGAGCTGGGACTTTATATATGCATCATTGAGAATAACATTATATTATGTAACTCCCATCATGGGGCTTGAACCCATGTCCACAAGGTTGAGAGCTTTGTGCTTTACCAACTGAGTAGTGGATCCTTCAATAATAGATGAAAATTTGTGTACCTTGAATTGTTGACAGGAGCAATTGGTAGCCCCCAAGGGCCGGCTCATTATGATGTGATGAGTCGGGTCTTTCAGTAAGAGTAATAAAAATGACTTTGCATTAGCCCCCAAGTGTCATGGCGCATGCTTGCAGCGACATGAGACTTTCATATTTGATATAATCTTAAGTTGAGTAATGTAACCACCAAGTGCCGGGTCGTAAGCCTGCAACGACTTGGGACTATTCCTTTGTAGAATAAATCACACCTATTGATAATGTAATATCTAGTGCGCTGAAGCGACTTTGAAAACCTCAATCATAATATTGGTTATTGATAACCATAATAAAAATCCAGCCATGTTGGCTATTTGAAAATTTGAATAATATAATCCAATGATTTATGAGCGCATGATTCCAATGGCGCAATCCAAATATATACTGGCGACTTATAGTCAAAAGCCAAGCCGGGTCAATAAACACTGGATTATAAGTGATTATGCACTGACAAGTTGTAGTTGAAAGTCGAGCCGGGTTAAAGAACACCGGGTTAATTTGATGACTGCTAGTCATGCCGGGTCGATAGACGCCGGTTCAACTTAAAATTTATCAAAATAGAAAAATCTTGACAAAGGCAAATAAAACCGTGTAGTCGAGGCTTTTCAAGGGCTGCTAGGCCCAAATTCAAGGCTTTTCATGGGCTGCCAGGCCGCTGAGTTAAACCATTTTACAAAGCCTTTTAAGATGGGCCTCCAACTAACCAATCGTCGTTTTAACTTTGACAAGTTCAGGGTCTCAATGAGAGTAACTGTCAAACGTTCGGCGGGTCATGCCAGGATTACCTGGATAGGAGTGGCTTACTTGATGAAGGAAGGTTAACCCAGGGTTTTAGGTGAATACACCAGGCTTCCAAGCCATGGGTCGATACCCGGTTACAAGGGTCCTTTCAAACTCTTTGGTATTTTACGCAAAGAGCCCCCAAGTAACTTTGTGAGCTGTGCTCAATGGGTGCCTATGTTTGAGCTGTGCATTGCAACAAGACTCTCTTTGGCCCCTTGGGTGTGAAGCTCCCAAGCTGTATTGTGGCATGATAACTGGTTTGATGGATAATTGGAACTCCGCTTTATAAGCAGAAGCCCCCATGTGATAGACTTATGAGCTGTGCTCGTCGGGTGCCTATGTTTGAGTTGTGATGTGCAACAAACTCTCTTTGGCCCCTTATGATAATATTGGCTTGATAGCCGTGGAGTTGATGATCACCATCGTGAAGCTGATTTTGTTTTTGTCGGATGAACGCAAATGTTGATGCCATATAATACTGAATAGTATATGGACGTTGAATTCTGCTGATGTGATGTAACATAATAGCCACATGACCCTCTGTCTTTTTTTTTGAACGAACAGTTGATCTTTCTGATGTAGTACTGCTCTGTACAGCTTTAGTATTTGTAGCACCAGGCCTCCATGTAACCTGCCCTCCTTCGTCTTTTTCTTGTCTCACATGAGGTTTGTACGTGTATCACTTTGATTGAAAATACCATGCAAGGCCATTCATGAGTCGTGATACTCCCATGTTGTGACTGTCAGGTACGTGGAGGGATAACTTGATCAATGTGACGCAGCACCTTTAAACCGGAAGAAAATGATAGAACGTTATCTGCCTCCCTCTGCTGACACATGTCGTCTCGACTCCATGCACTTGCTTTAGCTATCTCCACCTGTTTTCCTCCAACAAAATAACACGGTCCACCGGCCACCGGCGGCAACCACCGCGATAGGATGCAGGCACCACCAGCCGCTGACTACACAACGCTGGAATCCTTGTCCCTTTTGTAGCCTCTTGCCATCCGGTGGATTTAAACGAACTAATAATATCACCAAACGAATCACCAGGACTCACATGTAGCAAAAGCAGATCAGACCGGCTCAATTATATCTTTGTGTAAGTATTGACTTTTCCCCGCCGGTTCAATGCTTCTTTCTTTGAGCAACACGGACGGGGCTGACTGCTGGAGCCGACGCGCACGCAGGCCTGAAGATGGAGCTACGCACAACGTCAGAGAAAAAATACGCAGTGTGCTGGGTTGACTCGCCGAAGCCGCTGGGTGGGACGGACGGTGAGTCAAACACCAGGGCAGCTCCACGGGCAGAACCATAGTGGCTCGAAGTGGAGACGACGCGAGCACGCGACACATTGGAGATCGCAGGTTCGAGCAGCGGGTCAGCGGCCAGTGGTTCGAAGTAGCAGTGTGAGGGCGATTCGACACCCGACGGCAGAACCTGTAGTGGAGGCGAGGCGCGCTCGGACCAAAGCGGCTCGAAGTGATCGCCGGGTCAAAGCGGGCGTATCAGTAGGAGCAGAGAGGCCACTGGCGGTTCAGACGCGAGATCACGCGTGGATGGATTCAATAGCAGAGGTCCGGCGGGCTGAATCCGCAACAGGGATTTACAACCAGCAAGTGTTGTAGTTGCAGAAATTCTCGCGGCACACAGGCCAAGGCGTTCTTGGAATGAGATCGAAAGAGAGCGGCTCAGCAATCCCCCGTTAGTGGGCTGAGTTCCGGCGGTGCAGAGTCCGGCGGTTTGACGTCGGTTTGAAGTGGAGTCCATCGGCGGCTCACGGCGCAGCACCGGTCGGGGCGGCTCGGAGGTGCAGGCCCCCTGTTAGAGGCGGATTACGCCGCAATGGCGGGTTACTTGGCAATGACTCTCCGCGGAGCAAGGTGACTGGGCCAGAGACAGCAGCGGCGGGTCAAAGCGGTCATGGAGACGACAAAAGCAGGTGAGGGCAGGCCTGTAGCGGCAGCGGTGAATCACCCAGCGATCCAGGGGTCGCGGCGAGTCACCCGGCGATCCGGAGACATGGCGGGTTGATGAAGTGATCCATCGAGGCGGAGACGGGATGGCGAATCTGAGCGGTGCGAGGGCGAGGCCGTGAAGGCAGGGAGCGTTGTCAGCTGTGGTTGAATCGCCGGCGGCTCTCAACAGCGTCTCGGTGGTTCAGCGGCTCAGCAATGGTTGATGCGCAGTCGGGATGATGCGCAGCTTGTGGAGGCGCATCTCAGCAGCGGCAGTGGAAGACGCTCGAGGCGAGCACGTCATGGCTGCAAAGTCAAGGCGGACGGTGGTCCGGACAGCGGCTGATGCAGGCCGATGAAGGCGAAGGGGAGCCGTAGACTTAATGGAAACAGGAGGCCGGGGCGGCTCAGGCCGGTCGACGAAGGTACGCTAACGAGCGGTTGACCCGGCAAGGGGAGACGGCGGTTTACTGCGGCTTGCGGCAGAAGGGGGTGTCGAGCGGCTCGTAGCGCTCGACGGCGGCTTAACAGTCCGGCGGGAGATGAGGCCCCACGACAGGGATGGCGATGGGTGGCTCGGAGGCACGAGGCCACGGTGGAGGTAGAGACCGCCACGGCGGTCCAGTCACCCTCGAAGCGGAACGCGGTCAGGGCGGCTCGAGGCCTGCAGAAGCGACTCATTGGCGGAGATGGAAGTGGTTTTCCAGCAGATCTCTTTCCTCCCCTTTTTTTTTCTTTGAAACGAAACGCTTGCCATAGGAAGTGGTTTTCCAGCAGCTTCAGATTGCAAACCAAATAAAGTAATCTGTATGTAGTAGTAGTACTCCGCTTTGGCTCTGGATAATTTCACATGGGACAAGCCTTTTCTTTGATTTGACGGGTCAACCTTGCCCTCACATAAGAAATAACTGCCATAAACGTTTTGGTTCTGCCTGCTGTATCCCGGTAGTATTCCTCTGGATTTGCAGTGTCATAGCAAAAATTTCTTGTCCGTTAATCTTGCGATCTGGCTAATCGCCCATAGCTGACACCAAAATCTGTCTTGGCCTCGAATTTGGCGGGTTACCACGGCGCGTGAGGCGGCTGTACAACCAGTTGATCTGAATTCCCCACGCCGGCTCTGGTTGAGCCGAAAAATTGCGAACTTCTCAAACCCTAGAAAAGATCCCTCCAAGAACTCAACACCACCGTGCGCGCACCCCACGGTGGGCGCCAACTGTCGTGGTTTTGTCACGGCAGAGTTGGCGCCCACCATGGGGCGGCTCAGATATCCACACACATACGTCAAGTGCCGTTTTTCTTAAGAACAAGCACCGGATTAGCCAACCACTCAGGATGAAACACTTCGACAATAAACCCAGCCGCCAGTAGCCGGGCTACCTCTTCACCAATGGCCTTGCGTCTTTCTTCGTTAAAACAGCGAAGGAACTGCTTGACTGGTTTAAACTTAGGATCAATATTGAGAGTGTGCTCAGCGAGTCCCCTCGGTACACCTGGCATGTCAGAAGGCTTCCATGCAAAGATGTCCCGGTTCTCACGGATGAACTCGATGAGCGCGCTTTCCTATTTCGGATCCAGATTGGCACTGATACTAAACTGTTTCGATGAGTCACCAGGGACAAAGTCAACGAGTTTAGTCTCATTAGCCAGTTTGAACGTCAGGGCCGGGTCATGCTCAGTTGTGGGCTTCTTTAGAGGAGTCATGTCTGCCGGATCAACATTGTCCTTATAAAACTTCAGCTCCTCTGTAGCACAAACCGATTCAGCGTAAGCCGCTTCACCTTCCCCGCAATCCAGAGCAATCTTTCGACTTCCATGTACAGTGATCGTCCCCTTATAACCCAGCATTTTGAGCTATAAATAGACATAATAGGGTCTTGCCATGAACTTCGCGTAAGCCGGCCGTCCAAATAGCGCGTAATACGGACTTTGGATTTTCACCACCTCAAAGGTCAATGTTTTAGACCTGGAATCATGCTCATCTCCAAACATAACTTCCAATGCAATCTTTCCAACAGGGTATGCCGATTTACCTGGTACTACACCATGAAAAATAGTGTTTGACGGTTTAAGATTCTTATCTGTCAACCCCATGCGACGGAAAGTCTCATAGTACAAGATGTTGATACTGCTCCCTCCATCCATCAGGACTTTGGTAAACTTATAACCCCCCACTTGAGGTGCCACCACCAAGGCTAGTTGACCTGGATTGTCAACCCGGGGCGGGTGATCCTCTCTGCTCCACACAATGGGCTGCTCCGACCATCGTAGATAACGTGGCACGGCCGGTTCAACAGTATTAACTGCCCTCTTGTGAAGCTTCTGATCCCGCTTGCACAGGCTAGTAGTGAACACATGATACTGTCCGCTGTTCAACTGCTTGGGGTGACTCTGGTAACCTGACTGTTGCTGATTCCCTTGGTTATTCTGCTGGCTATTATAATTGTTGTTCTGATGGCCTTGGTTATTCTGAAATCCAGAGCTTGAACCACCGCCCCATGGAAACCGGGACCTGAACCGCCCGGCGGACCCTGATCGTACCGGTAGAGATCAGAGTTTTTGAACTCCCTCATTATGTGACAATCCTTCCAAAGATGTGTGGAAGGGGCCTCCTTGGTTCCATGCTTTGGGCAGGGCTGGTTTAACAAACGCTCCAGATTCATCCCTCCACCGCGCTGAGGCGGTTTACCTTTACGACGCTGCATATTTGTGTTGGCCACAAAGTCTGAACTATCCGCTTTACACTTACCATTATTCCCATGGCCTCCTTGGTTGTGGTGCTGCCCCTTTGCACTGCCGTTCTTCTTTCCCTTCTCCGGTTTCTCTTCATCAGACTCGGGATCCTTGGTATTATCTGAATCGGCGTATTTTACCAAGGCTACCATAAGTGTTCCTATGTCGTTGCAATGGCGCTTGAGCCGTCCCAACTTCATCTTGAGTGACTTAAACTGGCAATTACACTCCAACGTTAAGATCGCTTGGCCAGCATTAATCCGGTCTGACGAATGCAAAGTCTCTGAAACCCGGCGCACCCAATGAGTTGTTGACTCGTTCTCCCCTTGAACACAGGGATCGAGATCCACAATGGACATAGGTTGTTTGCATGTGTATTTGAAATTGGCTATAACTTGGGCTTTCAACTGACCCCATGACTCGATGGAGTTGGCTGGTAGGTTTCTCAACCAAGTACGGGCTGTCCCCTCCAACATCATCGTGAAATACTTTGCACATGCCGCTTCATCTACCTCCAGCATCTCCGTTGCCATCTCATAACTCTCGACCCACGCCTCGGGTGGCTGATCAGCAGTGTAATTTGGCACCTTCCGTGGACCATTGAAATCCTTAGGCAGTCGTACGCTACGGAGAGCCGGAATAAGACACGGTACCCCCCAGGAACTAAAAGCGACCCCAGTGCCCCGGTCTACCGATGCTGTTGGTTGGATTGGGGCGGTTTGATAGCGACCCGCATGCGGCCCTGCCCAAGGAGCCTTCCTGCGTGCTCTGCCATTATCTACCACATCCTGAGCATTGATTTCACCGTGTGCCACATTACGGCGCCGGGCGCTGCTAGACACTTCCGGTTCATCCATGTGCCTGCTGTAGCTTTTGCTTGGACGGGGGGTCGAATGAATTCTGTCCCGGCTATAGGAATAAGCCTGCTGCTGCACCATGGCGGTTTGAAGAAGATCCCTGGCCCGCCGCATCTCTATCGCTGCCAGTGAATCGCCCTCCATCGGAATAGCCGCCAGGCGAGACGCTGCAGCAATCATATTATCCAAAGGGCTCGAAAAGTGACCTGGCGGTGTTGGCACATATGGCGGCGGGTTGTCCGTTCGTCGAGGTGGTTCCGTTATGCGTGGCTGATCCGGCGCCGCTCTAGGCGCATCAGTCCGGTTTACGGCTGCCGGATTACTTGTCCCCGCTGAGGGAGTCCTGGATTAGGGGGTGTTCGGGTAGCCGGACTATACCTTCGCTGGACTCCTGGACTATGAAGATACAATATTGAAGACTTCGTCCCGTGTCCGGATGGGACTTTCCTTGGCGTGGAAGGCAAGCTAGGCGATGCGGATACTCAAGATCTCCTGCCATTGTAACCGACTCTGTGTAACCCTAACCCTATCCGATGTCTATATAAACCGGAGGGTTGTAGTCCGTAGGACGATCCATCATCATACACAATCATACCATAGGCTAGCTTCTAGGGTTTAGCCTCCTTGATCTCGTGGTAGATCTACTCTTGTACTACCCATATCATCAATATTAATCAAGCAGGAGTAGGGTTTTACCTCCATCGAGAGGGCCTGAACCTGGGTAAACTTCGTGTCCCTTGTCTCCTGTTATCATCCGACCTTGACGCACAGTTCGGGACCCCCTACCCGAGATCCGCAGGTTTTGACACCGACATTGGTGCTTTCATTGAGAGTTCCTCTGTGTCGTCGCCTTTAGGCCCGATGGCTCCTCTGATCATCAACAACGATGAGGTCCAGGGTGAGACTTTTCTCCCCGGACAGATCTTCGTCTTCGGCGGCTTCGCTCTGCGGGCCAATTCGCTTGGTCATCTAGAGCAGATCGAAAGCTACGCCCCTGGCCATCAAGTCAGGTTTGGAAGCTTAAACTACACGGCTGATATCCGCGGAGACTTGATCTTCGACGGCTTCGAGCCACATCCAAGCGCGCCGCACTATCTCGAGGGGCATGATCTAGCTCTGCCTCCGAACAGTGTCCTGGAGGCTGCACATGCATCAGTCGTGACCCTTAACTCGGAGCCTATTGCGCCAATTGAGGATGAGCGGTTGGACGTCACCTCGGGGTCTGCGATCTCAAAGGCGATCGAGCCGAACGCCAGCCCCGCACTCCGCGTGACCCGTGACCCCGAGGGTCGGGACTCCTTCCCGGACTCCGAAACCCCCGCGCCCCTGCCAGTCGAAACCGATTGGGCGCCGATAATGGAGTTCACCGCTGCGGACATCTTTCAGCACTCGCCTTTTGGCGACATCCTGAATTCTTTCAAGTCTCTCTCTTTATCAGGAGAGCCCTGGCCGGACTACGTTCAGCGAGGATGGGATACGGACGATGAAGAAATTCAAAGCCCACCCACCACCCACTTGGTAGCCACTGTCGACGATTTAACCGACATGCTTGACTTCGGCTCCGAACACTTCAACGGTATGGACGACGAGGTAGGAGACGAATAGGAACCAACACCTGTAGGGCGCTGGATGGCCACCTCGTCATATGACGTATATATGGTGGATACTCCAAAAGATGGAGATGGCGATGGAACAGCGGGGGATGACACCTCCAAGAAACAGCCAAAGCGCCGGCGTCAGCGGCGCCGCTCTAAATCCTGCCAAAGCAAAAACGGTGATTCCAGCACGTGAGATAATACTACCCCGGATAGCGCCGAAGAACACCCAACCCAGCAAGATTCGGCGCAGGAAGATGGAGAAGCCAGCCCTCATGAGAGAGCGGCAGAACGAGAGGTTGAGGATGATAACTATATGCCTCCCTCTGAAGACGAGGTAAGCCTCGATGACGACGAATTCGTCGTACCATCAGACCCCGCCGAACAAGAGCGTTTCAAACGCAGGCTTTTAGCCACGGCGAACAGCCTAAAGAAAAAGCAGCAACAGCTTAGAGCTGATCAAGATTTGCTAGCTGATAAATGGACTGAAGTCCTTGCGGCCGAAGAGTATGAACTCGAGCGCCCCTCCAAGAATCACCCAAAGCGCAGGCCGCTACCCCGATCAGAGGAGGAAGCGCCTACATCACCAGCGCATGAAATGGCAGACCGGCCACCTCGCGGCCGCGACAGAGAGGCCTGTCGGACCTCCACCCAAGCCATGCCCCGACGCCGCTCAACCAAGGCACGGGAAAATGCGCCAGACCTGCGAGATGTACTGGAGGATAAAGCAAGACAAACAAGATCGATCTACGGATCACGCAGGCGCCCGATGACACATGACGATGATCTTCATTCCGGACACAATAAATCCGGCCGGGCCGAACACAACAGACATAGCTCTTCTGAGCTGCGTCGTGACATAGCCTAGCACAGGGGCCCCGCACACCCACTATGCTTCACAGATGAAGTAATGGATCACAAAATCCCAGAGGGTTTCAAACCCGTAAACTTCGAATCATACGATGGCACAACAGATCCGGCGGTACGGATCGAGGATTATCTCCTTCATATCCACATGGCACGTGGCGATGACCTACACGCCATCAAATACCTCCCTCTCAAACTCAAAGGACCGGCCCGGCACTGGCTTAACAGCCTGCCAGCGGACTCAATTGGTTCTTGGGAGGACCTGGAAGCCGCATTCCTCGACAACTACCAGGGCACTTATGTGCGACCACCGGATGCCGACGACCTGAGCCACATAATTCAGCAGCCAGAGGAATCGGCCAGGCAATTCTGGACACGGTTCCTAACAAAGAAAAACCAGATAGTCGACTGTCCGGACGCAGAGGCCCTAGCGGCCTTCAAGCATAACATCTGCGACGAGTGGCTTGCCCGGCACCTGGGATAGGAAAAGCCGAAATCTATGGCAGCCCTCACGACACTCATGACCCGCTTTTGCGCGGGCGAAGATAGCTGGCTAGCTCGCAGCAACAAATTATCAAAGAACCATGGTAATTCGGATACCAAGGACAAAAGTGGCAGGACACATGGAAATAAGCAAAAGCGCTGCGTTAGCAGCGACAGCAATGAAGATACGGCAGTCAACGCCAGATTCAGAGGCTATAAATCCGGTCAGCAGAGAAAGCCATTCAAAAAGAATACTCAGGGCCCGTCCAATTTGGACCAAATACTCGACCGCTTGTGCCAGATCCATGGCACCCCCGAAAGGCCAGCCAATCACACCAACAGGGATTGTTGGGTGTTCAAGCAGGCAGGCAAGTTAAGAGCCGAAAACAAAGACAAGGGGTTGCATAGCGATGACGAGGAGGAGCCCAGGCCGCCGAACAACAATGGACAAAAGGGGTTTCCCCCACAAGTGCGGACGGTGAACATGATATACGCAACCCACATTCCCAAGAAGGAGCGGAAGCGTGCGCTACGGGACGTATACGCGATGGAGCCAGTCGCCCCAAAGTTCAACCCATGGTCCTCTTGCCCGATCACTTTTGATCGAAGGGATCACCCCACTAGCATCCGTCATGGCGGCTTTGCCGCATTGGTTCT
This sequence comes from Aegilops umbellulata, assembly GCA_032464435.1. Lineage (NCBI taxonomy): Eukaryota > Viridiplantae > Streptophyta > Magnoliopsida > Poales > Poaceae > Aegilops > Aegilops umbellulata. The sequence goes on along the minus strand of CP136058.1, from coordinate 376,795,149 downwards.
CGACCCAATCATCAACGGATTTCATCTCACAAGAGTCCTCATGGACGACGACAGTAGCCTGAACCTGCTTTACCAGGATACAGTGCGGAAAATGGGCATAGATCCATCAAGGATTAAGCCCAAAAGGACGACCTTTAAAGGCATTATACCGGGTGTAGAAGCCAACTGTACAGGCTCCGTAACACTTGATGTGGTCTTCGGATCTCCGGATAACTTCCGAACCGAAGAGTTAATCTTCGACATAGTCCCGTTCCGCAGTGGCTATCACGCACTGCTCGGACGAACCGCATTTGCCAAGTTCAATGCGGTGCCGCACTACGCATACCTCAAGCTCAAGATGCCAGGCCCTCGAGGAGTAATCATGGTCAATGGAAACACCGAACGCTCCCTCCGTACAGAGGAGCACACGGCGGCTCTCGCAGCGGAAGTACAAAGCAACCTTTTTAGGCAACTCTCCAGTCCGGTCGTTAAAAAGCTAGACACTGCCAAGCGCGCCCGGAGTAACCTACAACAAGACTGCCTGGCACGTTCTGAGCAGGCGTAGCAATGCGGCCCCAACCCCAGCCATCGCGACATAGCGAAGCTAGTACCTCGCGTACATAATTACGCCCTTGAAATACCATGGGCACAGGGGAAGGGGCACAGTAACGGCATGCCCGAAATACGGCCTAAAACGTACTAGGGGCTGTTGGATTTTTTTTACTTTCAGGACTCCACACTTTGGACGACCTGTTCGGCAATCCGACTGCCGCACAAACGATGCAAGATCCAGGGAAGCAGACAAAGCTACGCCGCATTATGGAACTCTCAGGTGGTCTCTATTACGAGCGGTATATCTGTTTCGAACACAATTCCGTGGCCTGCCCCTGGTCAGGACATGTTAAATAGTCTAATATCTTTTTGCTTATCGCACTACTTGTATCGTTCAGCTTTGATAAATAGCCTCTTTATAAACAATGCATAGCTTTTTGTCTATTTTTTGCATTATTCTCTTTTAATATATATGTTTATTAAATAACATGATCGCACCCGTACACCATGGTACGGCAAACACGCTAGGGGCTCAGTACCCTTTGATCTGGTGTGAGAAGTCCATACACTTTCACAAGTGCGGCACCCCGAACTTATAGCACTATATGCATCGGCCTCGAATCATGATTTGGGTCAATAGTTGGGTTTGCCCGGCTCCTATGTTTTGGTGCCTTACGTTCCGCTATATCGGCTAAGGTAGCACTAGGAGAACCACTGCGATTGTGCCCCGGTTCAGCTGGGTTAAGCACCTCAGTGGAGAAAGCTAAAACTAACTGTCATGATAAGGCGCGAGACCGGTCGCTGTTCGAGAGGTTTTTCGAGTCCCTAAAGACTTATGCCGCTTCGAGCGAGGAGCTGGCTTTGTCCGGCCAAAGGCGTGGATAGCGCCCCGAATTTGGTCTTCCGAACTAATTTAAAATTATAAAGTTCTATGGCTAAGTGAGAGTGTTCAAGCATTATAGTCCGATTGCCTGGTTCGTTGTGTTGAGCGCCTCCCTCGAAGGACCCAACCATGGGAAAAAGAGCGCTCAGGTTTATCCCGAACACCCCAGCACTAGCGGCATGGGGGCAGAAGCCGACGACTGGCCATCTCTCAATTTTTGATAAACGGCCGCACAGAAAACAATATTTTAAATTCAATAAGCATTGCTTAGCGCATATGAACAAGTTTTCAGCGCACAGGATAAACACGAGCGAGTTCATTAAAAAATTACATCTTTGGTACATTCATCCGCAATAAGGCGGGCACCGGCAAGATCATCCTTGTAGTAGTTCTCGGTCTTGCGATGCTCCTTCCCCTACGGTGGCCCGTCCTTCACCAGCTTCTCTCCGTCAAGCTTACCCCAGTGCACCTTTGCACGAGCAAGGGCCCTTCGGGCACCTTCGATGCAGACGAAATGCTTGATGACCTCAAGCCTTGGACAAGCCTCCACCAGCCGCCGCACCAGCCCGAAGTAGCTCCTAGCCAGGGTCTCTCCGGGACACAGCCGAACTATGAAGCCCTTCATGGCTTGTTCGGCCGCCTTGTGGAGCTCGACCAGCTGTTTCAGCTGGTCGCTCAAGGGCACAGGGTGTCCGGCCTCAGAATACTGAGACCAGAACACACTCTCCGTCGAGCTGCCCTCTTCAGCTCGGTAGAATGCGGCGGCGTCGGATACGCTGTGGGGAAGATCTGCGAACGCCCCTGGAGAACTCCGGATTCGGGTAAGTGACAAGTAGTTTACTCTTATATTTCTACTTTGCATTAAGAATGCCTTACCCGCTGCTATCTTTTTCATCTCCTCTAACTCCTGGAGGGCCTTTTGGGCTTCGGCCTTGGCACCCTTGGCGGTCTCAAGGGCCGACGCGAGCTCGGATGCTTGCGCCTTTGACTCAAGCTCCAAGCTCTCATGTTTTTTCATGAGAACCTGCAGCTCTTGCTGCACTTCGCCAACCTGAGCCCCAAGTCTTTCTCGCTCGGTGCGCTCCTCAGCCATTTTCTTTTCGGCCTCAGATAGCGCCTGCTTGAGGGTCGCCACCTCAGTTGTGGCCCCTACAATAAGCAGTACGATCCTGTTATTCTTTGCAATCACGCCTCTCTATAGGCACCTTTTTCTGTAGGGTATTTCTTACCTTCTTTTTTGTCGAGCTGCCGTTTGGCAAGGCCGAGCTCTTGCTCGGTCCGCCCGAGGTCCTTTTTTAGGACATCCACCTGTGCAGTCAGTGCGGCGGTGGATAGCAGCGAAGCCTGCATACGCATATTGACTCTTTATTAGACTCCTGTGAAAATTAATAGATCCTCTATTCGACTTTTCTTTTCGAACGCCAAACAGAGCATCAGGGGCTACTGTCTATGCGGTAATATTTTGACATATTTTTACTTACCTCGAAGCCTGTCAGAAGGCTAGTGCAAGCTTCAGTCAGTCCGCTCTTGGCGGACTGAACCCTTTGGATCACCGTACTCATAATAGTACGGTGTTCCTCGTCGATGGAGGCGCCGTCAAGCCCCTCTAGCAGATTGTCCGGCACCTCTGGCTGGACGAAGGCCGCCGGCTCAGAAGTCTTGCTCCTCTTGGAAGGAGTTCGCCTACCGCGGACCGGAACTGTTGAAGAGTCCGGCGCGGCGTCCGGCACAAAGCCGGACTCGAAGCCCTGGGGTGTCTTGTCCCCTTTATGACTGGGGTCCGGGAGGTCGCCTTTCGGCTCCTCCAGGACCACCTCCTCCTGCCCCGGAGCTTGTTGCGACGCCACTTCGGCGTCGTCTGCAGTGCGGGGGGAGACAGCGGGCGGAACTGAGTTCACGTCCGACGAATCCAGGGAGCCGCTCGATGAATCGTCGAGTTCGGGCCCAGGGCGGGCTGCATAAATTACATTCAACATTAGGGAAAGCTGTGCATTAAAGGAATATCATGAGTCACTCTGGTATACGAATACTTACGATTTCGTCGGACGCTTGGCCCTGTTTGGCCACTCCTCTCCGCTCTCTTCGACGTCGTGGGAGTAGTCCGACGGAGGGGTCTTCCTTTTCCTAGACCCCTCGGCCTCCCCTGATGGGGCGACCTTCTTCTTCTCTCCTCCCTCCGTTGGGGGGGGAGCCGTCTTTTTCATCCTCCTCGTTTTCACGAGAGGAGGGCGCCTCGGACTCGTCGGATGACGAGTCCGACACCACCAAGTTACGGGCACTCTTTCGAGTCCCGGTGGTCTTCTTCTTCTTGACCTTCCTCTCCGGCACCACATAAGGTGCCGGAGTCAGCAGCTTCACTAGGAGAGCTGGGGCTGGGTCTTCGGGCAGGGGAGCCGGATAGTTAATGGGTCCGGATATCGCCTGCCAAGCCTGTCAAAGGTAAGGGAGTTTAGATCCCGCATAGAGTTGATCTATGAAAAAGAGCTTAATAATCCTGTCAAAGGTATAGATAGCAGCCTGTTGAGGGTTCGGTGCTGCGCCTGGTCGAACTCCCACAAATTGAAATCCCGTTGTTGGCATGGGTGGATCAGACGAACGAGCATGACCTGGACTATATTGACCAGCCGGATTGGCTTGTCTACCAGGGACTGGATGCAGGTCTTCAGTCAGGTCACCTCTTCCTCGTTGCCCCACGACAGGCCCGTCTCTTTCAAGGACATAAGCCGCGTGGGGGGTCCGGATCTGAACTCGGGGGCTGCGACCCACTCCGGATCGCATGGCTCGGTGATGTAAAACCACCCGGCTTGCCACCCCTTTAGGGTCTCCACAAAGGAGCCCTCGAACCAGAGGAGGTTGGCTATCTTGCCAGCCATAGCGCCTCCGCACTCCGCTTGGCTGCCGCGCACCACCTTGGGCTTGACGTTGAAGGTCTTGAGCCAAAGGCCGAAATGGGGGCGGACGCGGAGGAAGGCCTCACACACGACGATAAACGCCGAGATGTTGAGGATGAAGTTCGGGGCCAGATCGTGGAAATCTAGGACGTAGTAGAACATGAGTCCCCGAACGAATGGGTGAAGTGGACAACCCAGTCCGCGGAGGAAGTGGGGAAGGAAAACTACCCTCTCATGGGGCCTTGGGGTGGGGAGAAGCTGCCCCTTCACAGGAAGCTGGTGCGGGATGTCCTTGGACAAGTATCCGGCCTTACTTAGCTTTTTTACTTGAACCTCCATGACGGAGGAGACCATCCACTTGCCTCCCGCTCCGGACATTGCTGGAGAAGGTTGAGGTGGGAAGAGCGGGCTTGGGCGCTGGAGCTTGAGTGCACGAGAGATGGATTGGCAAAGGTGGAAGAAGGCGTAGGTAAAAAGGTGGATCCTTATCCCCTTATATGGGCGGATGCGGTTATGCGTCCCCACCTACCTAATAAAACTCGCTTGCCTCCCAAGCGCCGTGGTAAATGGCGCGGTTGGGTTACCCACGTCCGTATTGATGAGAATCCCGTTAAAAGGGGCACATGATCTCTGCTTTGACAAGACGTGCCAAGGAAACCGCCTCGCTAAACACGCTGAGGTGGAAAAGTGAAAACAATTTGTATGACACACTGCGAAATACGTCAGCAGATTTGATTTGTGTTAATATTATTCTCTCTATGGCAATATGTGGAAACTTGTTTTGCAGAGCCGAATACTATTTTTGGTGTTTACAATCTTCTATGCAGGACTTGGAGGAGGAACCCGCCTTGCAATGTCGAAGACAATCTGCGCGCCGGACTCGTCGTCATTGAAGGCTGGTTCAGGGGCTACTGAGGGAGTCCTGGATTAGGGGGTGTTCGGGTAGCCGGACTGTACCTTCGCCGGACTCCTGGACTATGAAGATACAAGATTGAAGACTTCGTCCCGTGTCCGGATGGGACTTTCCTTGGCGTGGAAGGCAAGCTAGGCGATGCGGATACTCAAGATCTCCTGCCACTGTAACCGACTCTGTGTAACCCTAACCCTATCCGGTGTCTATATAAACCGGAGGGTTGTAGTCCGTAGGACGATCCATCATCATACACAATCATACCATAGGCTAGCTTCTAGGGTTTAGCCTCCTTGATCTCGTGGTAGATCTACTCTTGTACTACCCATATCATCAATATTAATCAAGTAGGAGTAGGGTTTTACCTCCATCGAGAGGGCCCGAACCTGGGTAAACTTCGTGTCCCTTGTCTCCTGTTACCATCCGACCTTGACGCACAGTTCGGGACCCCCTACCCGGGATCCGCCAGTTTTGACACCGACACCCGCCCCTGGCATATTAAAGAGGTTCAAACCTTCAAAGACCGATGGCATACACGATCGGTACTTCCGCCGCATTACCTCATTTGATGCATTCTGATCCAACACAAGCCGGTAATTCTGTGCTTGTATCAGTTGTGACTGGGCATCCAAAGTGGCTCGTTCTTCAGCCATCCTAACATCCTCAGCTGCCAGGTCCTCCTTAGCCTGTGCTATCTGGTCTTTCAGCTTCGCAACGTCCACATTATGCTGATCCTGCGTCTCTGGGGTAACCACCGCGGTTAATAAGGTCGCCCAGGCGTCCATTAGATCGGAGAGAACTTGAGCCAGCCTGCGCACCGGGCCTCCTGCCGCAGCCGCCGTTGAAGACTGCAAAGTGGGCTGTGTTCCGGACATGTAAACAGCAACCCGACTTGGCGGTTCAAGGAGATCCGGAATACTATTGCAGTCGGAATATCCTTTGAACCCATCGTCATGAACTTGGTATAGGGACTAGGTTTCACCGGTGGATGATTCGCTGTCGGAGTAAACAGTCGTCTTGCCTTCAGACACTGATTCAGATACGGTCCCGTAGATACATCCTACGAATGCCTGCTTCATGGCAGGCTTAACCCGGGCAGGGCTTGCGCGCTGAGCTGTCTCGATGAGGTCGGTGTAGATGTCCAGCTCAGAGCCCGGTTCGCCGATCTTGCTGATGAAGACATGGATTCCTCCAAAGGGGACCCGGTATCCGTACTCAATTGAGCCGGTCTCGGGGCCCCACCCTTCGTCATCGATGTAGAGCTTGCCGTGACAACTTTTGGTCATCCGGCCAACCGCGTACCCTTTGAGTCCTTCAAAGCTGCCCTTCAGGAACTCGAAACCATCGTGCGATAGCCCCACGGTGGGCGCCAACTGTGGTGGAATTAACACGTCAGATGTCCTCTCAGAAGGACTTAGTCACGGAGCCATCGCTACGGGTTAGCTTGAAGGGGTTAAATCGGACAAGGGACATGGGAATTTATACTAGTTCGGCCCCTTCGATGAAGGTAAAAGCCTACGTCTAGTTGTGATGGGATTGATTGGGTTTCGATGACCAGGGAGCGAATACGCTTTGCCTGAGTCTCGAGTTGTTGTTCTCTGCCCTGAACCACCGCCGAGTCACCCCTTTATATAGTTAGGAGGGCCCCGGCCGGTCTACAGAGTCCCGAGGCTGGCTCATACAAGTGTCCACCTCGGTCTCCTCTTTCCTATCTTACAATGCAAGTTTATACAATCATGGCGGTTTACTATCATGGGCCCTAAATTGCCTGCTGGCTCTGGGCCTCTAAGCCTCATCCGTAAAGCGCCATCTTCTGGGTCTTCTTATGCTTCAGTATAGGTAAGGGTGAACCGGCCCCTCCTGGGCGGTTTACCCTTAGTGATAGGTATATAAGAGGTATATTTTCAAATTATCAGTTTTGAGCAAATCAGGTATTATATTATTATCAGAGAAATCTGCAAAGTTCATGACCCGGTGTCATCATAAGATTAACCCGACAGGTATGATGGTGTATGATGTGTTTAAATCCCAAATCCACAACTTCGATGGGCCACGCCAAGTACATTACAAACCGAACACCGTACCCGACTCCAAGCCTGGTTCAATACCTATGATGTCAGTTTCCCAACTTCGAGGCGGCAGCGGGGGGGGGGGGGGGTCGTCCCACGCATGCGCTCAAACTTTATTTTGTCTAGCGTGGGACACATCTATATATATCTATACATCTATACATCTATACACCTATATAGTGTGCGAATAACTATTAAAGTTGCTCATTAGATGAAGCCAATCCGACGGTACCGAGATGGCAAATCCGAGCACTACTAGCTGTTGGATATCATCTACATTCCACCAGATTCTGCCACATGTACAATCTAGAAGACTCCATGGTTGAACTTAAGCATTATGCACAAACCTCAAAACACAAGCACTTCTCCTTTGTTCACTAGAATCTTCCATATCTTAATTGCCCAAACCTTTTTTTCTAAATGAATTGTCACTTTTTGTTTTTACCTTTAGAATGCACAATTCCATGAATCTTAAAATAGTTTTTTTACAAAACTAACTGATTTTGGATGAGATGAACTATAAGAATTAAACGAACATCTACATCATGCATATCTTGGAGAAGAGGCGGGAAACCGATGAGAGGAGTGGCGAGAAATGGTAGCCTGTTTTGAATGAAAGCCTAGTAGAGAAGGAAGCGTGAGCTACACGACGCATGCGCACAGTGCTTACCCATGTACTGCATGTGCTGTCGAAAGGCCTCAGGGTTGCCGTTCGATCTGGGAGCATCCAACGGTACACACGTACGATCCGTGGGGTTTGGGTTCTGGCCAGTCAGAACGTAGGACTCAGATCGGGGGGGGGGGGATATCATACGGAAACCAACATTCGGTGGAAACCGGTGAAAACCATGAGAAAAAGATGTTTTGAAGTTTCAAAAAAAATTCAAAAAAATCCAAGATGTTAAGAGGATGATGTGTTATTGGCACACAAAATTTCAAGTTGAAACACATTAAGAGATGTGAGCTATGAAAAAGGAAAAATTAGTGTTGAATAGTGCCGAATAGTAATGTCACTATTCAGGGTGAAATTTATCTTTTTCATAGCTCACATCTCGTAATGTTTTTCAACTTGAAATTTTGTGTCACAATAAAACATCGCCTTCTTAACATCCCACATTTTTTTCAGATTTTTATGAAACTATAAAATATGGTTTTCACGAAGTTTTCATTGAATATCGGCTTTCATGAGTGAACCATGTGCTATTTGAAAACATTTTGTGAGAAGAATCTCGGTTTTTGAATCCCCGTAAATCCAAAACTAAACTGAAAATCGTGAAACCTGCCATGGTGTCACGCCATCGCAGTTATATGTTGAGGAATTTTTTCATCCATTGTGGCGCAAGTTTTATTACAAGCCTCTTACAAACTGGAGCTTCTCTCAAAGAAGCCTCGTGGTTCCGATAGGGAAACGTGTCCCCCTTGTGGGCGAAACGTAATCACTGCCTCTTTTCACCTTGTATTTTCTTCGACGGGCAACATGGAATGACAGGATATCCGTGCTGAAATTTAAACTTATTCAGGGTTTGTTTGGCCTTTTTATACACCAATTGAGTTTCCTAGGTATTTAATGTCCATAATTCAAATCTGAAATACAAATACATGCTCCAGTTCACCAAAATGGCTAGAAAAATTATACATGTGTCCTTGGGTGCATGTTTAGGTCCCATGCCAGGAATGGGAATGAATTACAACCATAGTAGTGTCATGGCTCGTACTCAAACATTTCGAATCTTGGTTTTTAAGTCCCCCTAAATCCTAAACTCACCAGAAAGTCATCAAAAGTGGCATGGTGTCACGTCATGGTACATATATGTCATTGTAAAAACATTGTCCAATTTGGGCCAAGCTTTATTACAAACCTCTTACAAAAACTGGAGCTTCTCTCAAAGAAGCCTCGTGGTTCTGATAGGGAAATGTGTTCCCCTTGTGGGCGAAACGTAATCACTGCCTCTTTTCGCCTTGTATTTTCTTCCACGGGCAACATGGAACCACATGATATCCGTGCTGAAATTTAAACTTATTCAGGGTTCGTTTGGCCTTTTATACACTAATTGAGTTTCCTAGGCATTTAATGTCCATAATTCAAATCTGAACTACAAATACATGCTCCAGTTCACCAAAATGGCTTGAAAACTTATACATGTGTCCTTGGGTCTATGTTTAGGTCTCATGCCAGGAATGGGAACGAATTACAACCGTACCAGTGTCCTGGCTCTTCCTCAAACATTTCAAATCTCGGTTTTTAAGTCCCCATAAATCCTAAACTCACCAGAAAGTCATCAAAGGTGGCATGGTGTCATGTCACGGCACATATATGTCGTGGTAAAAACATTGCCAATCTGGGCCAAGCTTTATTACAAACCTCTTACAAACCGGAGCCTGTTGCAAGAACCCTCATGGTTTCGATAGGGAAACGTCTCCCCTTGTAGGCCAAACGATAATCACTCCCTCTTCTAGCCTCTTATTTTCTTTTACACGCGACACGAAACAACTGGAGATTCACGCTGAACTTAGGGTTCGTTTGACCTTTTTTATTCGTCAATTGAGTTTTCTAGGCATTTAATGTCCATCATTCAAATCCAAACTACAAATACATGCGCCAGTGCACCAAAATGGCTAGAAAAAATGTACATGTTTCCTTGGGGTGCATGTTTAGGTCCCATGGAATGAATGGGAACAAATTCAACCGTCTCGCCGTCCTGGCCTGTCCACAAACATTGCGAATCTCGTTTTTAAATATCTGTAAATCCAAAACTCACCAGGAAATCATGAAACTTGGCATGGCGTCATTACATGGTATATATAATTGTCCAATTTGGGCGAAGCTATATTACAAGCCTTTTACAAACCGGAGCCTATCGCAACCCTCGTGGTTCCGATAGGGAAACATGGCCCTCTTGTGGGCAAAATGATAATCGATGTCTCTTCTCGCCTTGAACTTTGTTTTCTACAGGCAACATAGAATAACAGGAGTGTCGGGCTGAAATTTGAAACTGTTCAGGGTTCGTTTGGCCATTGTTTATATATTACTAATTACTAAGTTTTCTATGCATTTAATGTAGTCCATAATTCAAATTTGAACTACAACCACATGCTCTGGTGAAGCAAAATGGGCGGGAAATCGTACATGTGTCATTGGGTGCATGTCTAGGTCTCGTTTAAGGAATGAGAATGAACTACAAACTTGTCGTCGTCCTAAAACAATGAAAATCTCGGTTTTTAAATCCCAGTAAATAAAAAAGTCACCCAAAAACATGAAACTTGGCATGGTTTCATGACATGGCACATATATGTCGTGGTAAAAAAACCGTCCAGTTTGAGAAGAGGCGCACACATTAGTAGCCAACGAAGTCCTTTCAGAAATAAAAAGCTGACACCTTAATATCACAAACGGTTGTATTATATTTACCGTGTCGTAATTTAACCATACTCGATGCCGTACGTGCAGCTGTTTGATTAGACGGGACGAGCGCGAGAAGTCCGTCGTGCAGGTTCGAAGGGACACGTGCGAGCAGTCCGCCGCGCAGGCTCGACGGGACGTGTGCATCCTGTCCACCTCACAGGCTCGACGGGACACGTGCGAGCAGCAAGGCCGCCCATGCTCACCGGCAAGCGAGCTCTTTGACCTCCATGCACCAGCCGCCGCCCGCCTCGCTCACAACTTCTCCATTATTGGGTTAATTAAAGCACCTGGACAGAGGGTGTTTGCTTGTGATCCCATGGAAGCATTTGCTTTGTTCATGTTTTCAACTCGTATTCCGCCCTAATTTAAATTGCCACATAGGGCAACGGATAATACGACCAAAAATAATGGCAACGGATAATACGACGACAAATTTGCAATGGCACATATAATAATTGTCTTACATATTCTGGATAATTTAAAATGCCACATGCGGCAAAGCCTGGAAGACATGGGGGCAAGAGAAGAAGGAAGTTGCAGACAACAATATGGGTCGCTACTGTCTCTACTCGTCGATGGATCGCCGGGCGGCGAAATCCTCCAGCTCCTTCTTCAATTCCTCACGACTTTGCTTGAAAGCAGCCACAGATTCCTCCACCTCCTTCTCGCGCTTGATATGGAGCTTCCTCAAGCCACCCATCAGTTCCTCGACGACCACTTTCAGCATCATCTCCGAGGCACTACTCTGCTCATGCAGCATCTTCCAGTCGGCGGCCTCCTCCTCCTTATCGGCGACCAACTTGAGGAGCTTCACATTGTCATCCATGAGTTCCTCAATGAGGCCGGTCGCCTTGTCAGCGAGGCATCGCTGATCTGAGCAGCTTCATCAAGTCGTCGACCAGCTCCTGCTGCGTAGTGACGCGAGCGAGAATTTCATCGTCGCCGGCGAAGGACTTGAGGAACGCCGGCTCATTGCGATGGCCGACACCGCGAATGCGCTTGTGAGAGCCCTCGCGTGCCCATGAGAGCTCGTTCGAGGGCTCCACGGCGCGCCGCGACATCTCTGCTGCGGCTGCGGCTTCGCGGCGGGACCTCTCTAGTGCTTCCGCGGTGTTGGTATTTTCTGCCTGGTTATATGTCCACCCTAAACTCCTCCTACCGGTCATGGCAGAACGACTTGACAGAAAAAACTAGTTTTGTGGGTGATGAGGGGAGGAACTGTGAAGTAATTTTTGAGTGGGTAGTTTATATAGCCCGGTGCTAAGTGTGAACACATATTAGTTTGATAGGTGTGAACAGATTTGCAATTACTTATTGCATTGTAATCAGCAATGTGACGAGAAACAAGGTCAAAATTTATTGATGGCAGAAGGTTGACCACGTGGTTGCTCGTCGTTGAGGCGGTCGCGGCGCGCTTTGCTCTAGCGTCCCTGTGCGTGCTCTGCTCGCCTTGAGGCAAAGTTACAATGGCAACTGTTAATAATTCTTAATAATTGTCTTACATATTCAGGATAAATTAAAATGCCAAATGCGGCAAGGCCCAGAACACTCACGACCTACATATGCATACAATTATAATAAAATATAAGCTAATAGGCTGAGCTGGCGACCTTCCGACGATGGTCTTCTCGGATTCCATGATCAGCATAGCACCCTTGCGGCCGTTCACTCCGAGTGTCCCGACCCGTCTCCGCCCACGGAGCTGTTAGTGCTGGGAGGCTCTTGGGGCTACTGGACCTCTTCCAGAAGAGCTTGATAGCATTTAATCGCGCACATGACAAGTCTGCGGAACCGATCCATTTCCATGTCTCTGGCTTGGTAGCAAATTCCGTCGATCACCTGCATCCTCAAGATATCACATTGGCGATGCTCTACTTCGTCGGGGACGTCTACTCCGGCAAGGATGCGCTCGAGCCTGGCCACCAAATCATCGGGATCGAGGTTGACACGGCCGCCATGGGCAATGATGAAGCCGTAGGCTGCCTTTATCTTGACTGAATCGCAGAGGTCCTCTGCCCATTCCTTGTGGGGCATCAGGCTCTCGATGAGCACTGGTGACGGCGGCTCTTCGGGTGGGTGGCAAACTGCTCATCACACCTCCTCTGTAATATGTCGATTGTGCTCCCAAGGATTGTGACGCCGTGTAACATCCCAAATTTTCAATTTGGAATGTTATACATAGGTCATACCTGCATATCATATTTTATTGCATTTCGTTTCGCGATCCTCGAAATTCTAAGCAACTCAAGGACCCTCGGAGAGAGTTTGGGGTTTCGCCGTTTCATATTTGAATTTTATCAAATATCGAAACAAGGATCACTTTGGTTTTAATTAATTTTTCTCTCCGAAAACATTTCATAAAAAAATATGAGAGGGGATAATATGACTTCTCCAAAATAAATGAAATATCGAAGGAAAAATATTAAAGTCAAATGATTATATTTATTTGTATTTTATCGCTATTTTATTCGAATTAGAAAAGTATGCATTTTTTAAAAAAATTGCATTTTAGGCCGAGAAAATGTTCACCCTGTTCTAAATATTTTATTTAGACGGTGAAAATATGTTTTGGTATTTTTAGATTTTATTATTATTATTTTCTTAGGATTTTTGTTTTGGCGGAATATGTTTAAAAAAAACTTTCGCTTCGGACCGACTGGGCCGAAAGCCCAGCCGGCCCACTCCGCCGCGCCGTCCCCGACCCCCGGGAGGACTCCGCCTCCCGCACGCGCCGTCGGCCGCCGTCTGAAGAGACCGATATCGGACCGATAGAACTGTTGCCAGGCACCGGACCGATATCGAAGAGACCATACCGGATGCCCGCAAATGATCTGGAGGAGATCAAGAAGCAGATTAAAGAGTTATTGGAGAAAGGTTACATTCGACAAAGTTCATCATCGTGGGGAGCCCCAGTACTCTTGGTTGAGAAGAAGGATGGATCTTTAAGGATGGTTGTTGATTATCACACACTAAATGAGGTGACGATCAAGAACAACTACCCATTGCCGATGATCAATGATTTGTTCGACCAGCTGCAAGGAGCTAAAGTGTTTTCGAAGATCGATCTGCGACCAGGGTATCACCAACTGAAGATTCGAGAAAACGATATACCAAAAACAACATTTACCACTAGGTACGGGTTATATGAGTATACGGTCGTGTCATTTGGATTGACTAACGCCCCTGCCTATTTCATGAGTATGATGAATAAGGTGTTCATGGAATTCTTAGATAAGTTTGTGGTGGTGTTCATTGATGACATAATGGTATACTCGAAGTATGAAGAGGAGCACAAAGAGCATTTGCGTTTAGTTCTCAAGAAACTCAGGGAACATCTGTTGTATGCCAAGTTCAGCAAATGTGAGTTTTGGTTGAAGGAAGTTGGATTCCTTGGGCATGTTATATCAGGAGAAGGTATAGCAGTAGACCCCACCAAGGTTCAGCCAGTCACTGAGTGGTTGGCACCCACCTCAGTTAGCGAGATCCGCAGTTTTCTTGGACTCGTTGGATACTATTGGAGATTCATTGAGAATTTTTCCAAGATTGCGAAACCCATGACGGAGTCATTGAAGAAGGATACCAAATTCAAATGGACGGAAGAATGTGAGGCAAGTTTTTAGGAGTTGAAGAAGCGTTTGACTACAGCCCTAGTGCTGATTCCGCCGGATATACACAAGGATTTCCAAGTGTATTGCGACGCCTCTTGCTTAGGACTTGGAGGTCTACTTATGCAAGACGGAAGAGCTGTTCCGTATGCATCTCGATAGCTTCGACCGCATGAGTTGAATTGTGCTACTCGTGATTTGGAGTTAGCAGCCGTAGTGCATGCACTCAAGACTTGGAGATATTACCTTATTGGAAACCGTTGTGATGTGTACACGGATCATAAGAGTTTGAAGTACATTTTCACATAGAAGGAGCTGAACCTCAGGCAGAGGAGATGGTTGGAGCTTATAAAGCATTATGACATGAATCTGCACTATCATCCAGGCAAGGCCAATGTCGTAGTAGACGCTCTGAGCCGGAAGAGTTATGCTAGTACCCTCGTAAGCGAAGGATTGCCAAAGGAGTTAGCATAGGATCTCAGGGAACTACGTTTGGAGATGGTCCCTAGACGTTTTTTTGCAACATTGGAAGTTCAGTCTACATTGTTGGGAAGGATTCGAGAAGCTCAGAAAGACCACAAAGAGATTGCAGAGATAAAGGAGAGAATGAGCAAAGGAAAGGCCAAAGGTTTTCGTGAGGATGAGCACGACACCTTATGGTTTGAGGACCGTATTTATGTGCCCAACAACACAGAGATCAGGAAGTTGATACTTCAGAAAGCTCATGACTCGCCATACTCGATACACCCCGGAAACACCAAGATGTATTTGGATTTGAAGGACCGTTTCTGGTGGACTGGTATGAAGAAGGATATTGCCGAGTATTTAGCTATATGTGATGTATGTCAGAGAGTAAAGGCTGAACATCAGAAGCCAGCAGGATTACTGCAGCCTATGCCGATACCCGAATGGAAGTGGGACAAGCTTGGCATGGATTTCATCACCGGATTGCCCAGGACCAGATCAAGATATGATTCTATCTGGGTAGTAGTGGATCGTTTGACCAAAGTGGCTCACTTTATCCCAGTGAAAACCACATATACAAGTGCGAAGTTGGCCAAGATATATATGACCAAGATCGTATGTCTACACGGAGTTCTGAGGATCATCGTATCAGATAGAGGAACACAGTTTAATTCAAAGTTTTGGCATCAGCTGCACCAGACTTTGGGAACCAGGCTGGAGTTCAGTACAACTTTTCACCCACAGGCTGATGGACAGACCGAGAGAGTCAATCAGATTCTGGAGGACATGTTGAGATCTTGTGCACTAGATTATGGATCTAGTTGGGATGACAATTTGCCGTACGAGGAGTTTTCATACAACAACAGCTACCAGGCCAGTTTGAAGATGGCACCTTTCGAAGCCCTGTATGGGAGGAGATGCCAAACGCCATTGATGTGGGATGAGGTAGGAGACCGTCAGTTGTTTGGACCAGATTTGATCAAAGAGTCTAAAGAGAAGGTTAAGTTGATTCGAGATAGACTGAAGGTAGCTCAGTCCAGGCAGAAGAGTTATGCAGATTTGAAACACAAGGAGGTAACCTACGAAATAGGAGACAGAGCATATATTCGCGTATCACCGCTCCGAGGAGTAAAATGTTTTGGAGTTAAGGGAAAGTTAGCCCCAAGGTTTGTAGGTTCGTACCATGTTTTGGAACATATGGGAGAGGTAGCCTACAAGTTGGAGTCACCTGAAGGACTGTCAGGAGTTCATGATGTGTTTCACGTATCCCGGTTGAAGAAGTGCCATGCAGAGATGGCCGATATACCGCTAAGAGATACAGTACCCCTGGAAGCAATTCAGTTGGATAGTGATATGACCTATGAGGATAAACCGGTCAGGATTCTCGAGTTTGCCAGCCGAGTTACACGCAGCAAGGTTATCAAGTTTTGCAAGGTTTAGTGGAGCCACCATATCGAGGATGAAGACACCTGGGAACGAGAGGATGATATACGGAAAGACCACCCACACCTATTCTAGCCAACCCGAATCTTGAGGGCGAGATTCATCTTAAGGGGGGGGGGTAGGTCTGTAACATCCCAAATTTTCAATTTGGAATGTTATGCATAGGTCATACCTGCATATCATATTTTATTGCATTTCGTTTCGCGATCCTCGAAATTCTAAGCAACTCAAGGACCCTCGGAGAGAGTTGGGGGTTTCGCCGTTTTCATATTTCAACTTCATCAAATATCGAAACAAGGATCACTTTGGTTTTAATTAATTTTTCTCTCCGAAAATATTTCATAAAAAAATATATGAGAGGGGATAATATGAATTTTCCAAAATAAATGAAATATCGGAGGAAAAATATGAAAATAAAATGATTATATTTATTTGGGTTTTATCGCTATTTTATTCGAATTAGAAAAGTATGCATTTAAAAAAATGCATTTTAGGCCAAGAAAATGTTCACCCTGTTCTAAATATTTTATTTAGACGGTGAAAATTTGTTTTGGTATTTTTAGACTTTTCCTATTTTTCTTAGGATTTTTGTTTCGGCGGAATATGTTAAAAAACAACTTCTGCTTCGGACCGACTGGGCCGAAAGCCCAGCCGACCCACTCCACCGCGCCGTCCCCGACCCCCGGGAGGACTCCGCCTCCCGCACGCGCTGCCGGCCGCCGTGGCCGACCCGGCCTCCCCTTGCCCCTTCCCCAAGCCGCCCTGTGCCCCCGCCTTTATATGCCACCGCCCCGCCGCCTCGACCGCCACGACCCCGCCTCACCGCCTCCCGCGGCAGCAGCCGCCGCCGCTCGCCGCTGGCTGCGCCGCCCCGTGCCGCACCCCGCTTGCCCGCAGGAGCCGCCGTCGCCGGAGCCGCCGCCGTTACGAGCCGATCCGGCCGCCGTTTGGTTTTTTTTTCGGTTAGGTAAAAACGGATCGGTTATTTTTGTAAACCCTAGTTTTTTTCGTTTAGATCGGTTTTGTTTCGGTTTTTCTCGGTTTGGTTAAATAACGGACATTCACCCATACTTTTGTTATATGGACGCCATTCACCCATTAGTCACAGTCAGCGAACGTTCATTCATTAGCTTGGTCGTCAATTTTTCTTTTTCCAGGGTTTTTCCGCGATTATTTTCGATCGCGACTTCTGCCCTAATCTTCGTTCTAGTATAACTTTTCGCTCATTTATCGGAATCAGGCGATTCAAGCGCCTAGATCTTCTTCTCGAAGTTCTATTTCTGTTTATTCAACTTGAACAAGATTTTGGTACTGTAAAATTTGACTTTAGTCTAGATTAGTAATCAGATCTTGTTTCTTTTGCAGTTTGAGTTTCGTTGCTCCGTTTGATTTGATTCTTTTTGCAAACCGGATTTCTTCAGTTGAACCTTCTGGTTAGATCTTCTTAATTGAGTTTTACCCGTGCATCTTTGCTTGACTACTTATGTATGCTATTGTTTGTTTGCGATAGAATTCCCGGAGTGCGAAGCGTGCTACTATGAGTCTCTAGGTTTTGCGGATCGTTAGCAAGGCAAGTAACACATTGGTCATACCCCTTTCATACCCAGTTTTTATGGATTACTTACAATGCTCAAACACTGCATGATTAGGATGTGATTAACTTGTGGGTTTGGGAAGTAGATGATGAGGTAGAACCTATTACCTATTTTATTATCAAACCCTTGGGAGTTACTTCTGCGTTATGCTTATATTGCTATGCTATGCTCGTAGACGTGGATTGGGTTTAAGTGTATCCATGAAAGATGTGATATTGTTAATTAATGGTTCAAATTAAGGTGGCAACTTTAATACACATGTGGGTGGATTGCTTATGGGCACCTGGAGAATCCAGTGTTGTCCTAGGATATCCCGGAGTACCCGTGTGATCATCCTAAGGTCCGACAACCAGGCTCAAAGGGATCTGAGATATTTCATGCTAGAAACTTCCGTGTACAGCCACAACTATTATGGGCTCTAGCATAGTTGAGTAAGTTGCATGACCTCTTCCAGTGGTAGGCTAGCAGATGCAGAGGGATGTAGGTTGGTACTGTCTACCCGGGGTTAGAGTTAATGTTTCTGAAAGACTGTGTCTCGGTCATCCATTTCTAAAACACCATGTTGTGTGAGAAATCAAACGGAGGAGATCGATTCTTGTGGGGAAAAGTGCGCAAACCTTTGCAGAGTGTACAATCTAATCATGGTTAGCCGTGTCCCCGGTTATGGACATCTTGAATATCTAGTACTTGGATTATCCTATTGCATCTCATCACTCTAAATTAATATGTTGGGATAATGATTACTTTAACTGGATTGAGTTGGAGGAACCTTCTCAATGATGTTTCAACTACCATGATAGTTAAATAAAGATATATTCCTTTGTTGTAGGAAAAAATTGGCTTTTCGCAAAACAATATAACCATAGAGCCTACCACCAGCCAAATATGCATGTAGTGGTAGCATTTATCTGTTCATTGCTATATTGTGTTATATTGCCAGCATATTCCATGTGCTGACCTGTTTTCGGGCTGCAACGTATTATGTTGCAGACTTTTCAGACGACGAGTAAAGGTGCGATAGGTCGTTGTTGTGCATCTCAGCTATGCCGTTAGAGTTGATGGACTCACTTATCTTCCAAGCCTTCCGCTGTTATCATTTTAGATGGCCTTAAGCCATATTTATTGCAATAAGTTCTCTTTTGAGACATTTGATGTAATGAGTGTGTGATTGCTACTCTGTTACAAATCCATTCGAGTACTGCGTGTGTCAGCATTACCGATCCAGGGATGACACTGAAGCACAGAGACTTGACCATTTGAGGTTGGGTCGCTACACGCCGATATCGCTGCCGATGGGCCATGGTGCCTGAGGGAGTCCTGGATTAGGGGGTCCTCGGACAGCCGGACTATATACTTTGGCCAGACTGTTGGACTATGAAGATACAAGATTGAATACTTCGTCCCGTGTCCGGATGGGACTCTCCTTGGCGTGGAAGGCAAGCTTGGCAATTCGGATCTGTAGATCTCCTCCCTTGTAACCGACTCTGTGTAACCCTAGCCCCCTCCGGTGTCTATATAAACCGGAGGGTTTAGTACGTAGGACAAGAACAATCATAATCATAGGCTAGCTGCTAGGGTTTAGCCTCTACGATCTCGTGGTAGATCAACTCTTATAATAATCATATCATCAAGATCGATCAACCAAGAAGTAGGGTATTACCTGCATCGAGAGGGCCCGAACCTGGGTAAACATTGTGTCCCCCGCCTCCTGTTACCATTCGCCCTAGACGCATAGTTCGGGACCCCCTACCCGAGATCCGCCGGTTTTGACACCTTCATTGGTGATTTTATTGAGAGTTCCACTGTGCCGCCACCATAATGCTTGATGGCTCCTTCGATCATCGGCAATGATGCGATCCAGGGTGAGGTTTTTCTCCCCGGACAGATCTTCGTATTGGGTGGCTTCGCACTGCGGGCCAACTCGCTTGGCCATCTGGAGCAGATCGAAAGCTACGCCCCTGGCCGTCAGGTCAGGTTTGGAAGCTTAAACTATACTGCCGACATCCGTCGAGACTTGATCTTTGACGGATTTGAGCCCATGTCAGGTCCGTTGCACAGTCACGACGAGCATGACTTAGCTCTGCCGTCGGACGGTGTTCGGGAGATCACACCTGTGGCTACTCCGGCTCTCAATCCGGAGCAGATTGCGCCGTCCAAGGATGGGTGGATGGACCCCGTCATGGATGCCGCACACTCAGTGGAGATAGAGCCGAATACTGACTTCACCTCCTACGAGACCCGTGTTGCCGAACCCTTGGATTTGTCCCCGGCCACGGGCCCCGAACCGCCTGCGTCAGTGCCTATCAAATCTGATTGGGCACCGATCATGGAGTTTTCCCCTACGAATATCTTTCAGCACTCGCCCCTGGGCGATGTGCTAAATTCATTAAGGTCTCCCTCCTTGTCAGGAGGCCCTTGGCCGAACTGTGTCCGGCTTGAGTGGGAAGCGGACGACGAATAAATTCGTTCCCCACCCACCAGCCACTTAATAGCCACTGTCGACGATTTAACCAACATGCTTGATTTCGACTCCGAAGACATCGACGGTATGGATGACGATGCAGGAGAGGAACAGGAACCATCGCCCACTAGGCGCTGGACAACCACTTCATCACACGATGTATATATGGTGGATACACCCAAAGAAAACAATGACGAGGAACGGAACGATGCAGCAAAGGATAACCCCCTCGAGAAGCAACCAAAGCGACAACGTAGGCGCTGCTCCAAATCCCGCCTCGGCAAAAACAGCGATAACTGCACAAGAAAGAATAATACCCCGGTCAACTCCAGAGGAAATGACCACCGCATGGACCCAGCGACAGAGCAGGATGAGCCAGCGGATGGCGAACATAGTACAGAGCCGCTGTCCGATCACAGCGACGCCGAGGGTAAAGCTAATTAATCTGTCTCCGGAGTGGAGAACAGTCCGGATGACGATGCACACATCATCCTGCAAAGGCACTTGGAGCAAGAGAACCTCCATAGAAGGCTTATTGCCACCGCGAGGAGTCTAAAGAAGCAGAAGCAAAGGCTCAAGGCCGTGCAAGACACACTCAACGGTAGATGGAACAAAGTGCTCGACACTGAAGAAAAGTACGTTGGCAGTCGCCACACAAAGAGCTATCCAAAGCGCAAGCTACTGCCTGAATTCGATGACGAGGCTTTAGAGCCTATACAGGCGAAAAATAAAACGGCCCATCAGCCGGATCGACCACCCCGTGGCGGCGATAGGGCGGCTAACGATGTCGCACATAAGTCACCACACGATTTACATGAGGACTTGCACCAAAAAGCTGGTATGACCAGGTCCATCTACGGATCTAGGAAGCGCGCTCTGGCACAGAAGCAAAACCGAACACTACAACTGTCAGCATGCCACGACACATCCAAATACAGGGGTGCCGCGCACCCCTTATGCTTCACCGATGAGGTGCTGGATCACGAATTTCCAGAGGGATTCAAGCCCATGAACATAATGCATATGACGGAACGACAGACCCTGGGGTCTAGATTGAGGACTTTATCCTTCATATCCATATGGCTCGCGGAGATTACCTCCACGCCATCAAATACTTGCCCCTCAGGCTGAAAGGACCAGCTCGGCACTGGCTGAAGAACCTCCACAAAAACTCAATTGGAAGTTGGGAGGAGCTTGAGGATGCTTTTAGGGATAATTTTCAAGGGACCTATGTCCGACCTCCGGATGCAGACGTTTAAGTCATATAATCCAACAACCCGGAGAGTCTGCCCGAAAGCTTTGGAACAGATTCCTCACTAAGAAAAATCAAATTGTCGACTGCCCGGAAACTGAAGCCTTAGCAGCTTTCAAACACAGCGTCCGAGATGAATGGCTCGCCAAACACCTCGGCCAATAAAAACTGAGGATGGCGGCCCTAACAAGCCTTATGACCCGCTTTTGCGCGGGCGAAGATAGTTGGTTGGCCCGTAGCGGCACCAGCGACCCAGGCAGATCCGAAGTCAGGGATGGCAATGGAAAACCATGACACAATAAAAGCAAGCTTCGAAACAATGAAGATAGCCCAGACAACACAGTGGTAAATGACGGATTCAGGGGCTCTCAAGCCGGTCAACGGAAAAAGCCATTCAAAGGCAGCAGAGATGGACTGTCCAGCCTAAACAATATTCTAGACAGATTATGTTAGATTCACGGCACCTCTAACAAACCTGCAAATCACACCAACAGAGAATGCTGGGTTTTCAAGCAGGCCGGCAAGCTAAATGCCGAACACAAGGGGAGGGAGACACCAAGTGAAGACGAGGTTGAGCCTCGCCACCAAAACACTGGGGGACAGAAAAAATTCCCATCAGAGGTCAAAACAGTGAACATGATTCATGCAACCAAGAGGAGGAGCAAATGCGCACTCCGAGACATATGCGCCGTGGAGCCCGTCACCCCCAAGTTCAACCCTTGGTTGGCCTGCCCGATCACTTTTGATCGCAGGGATCACCCGACTAGTATCCGGCATGGAGGATTGGCTGCCTTGGTACTAGACCCAATAATTGACGGATACTATCTCACCCGAGTCCTTATGTACGGCGGCAGTAGTCTTAATCTGATATATCAGGACACAGTTGCTACCTCTTGACCTTGCGTTGGTTTTCCCCGAAGAGGAGAGGATGATGCAGCAGAGTAGCGTAAGTATTTACCTTAGTTTTTGAGAACCAAGGTATCAATCCAGTAGGAGGCACGCTCAAGTCCCTCGTACCTGCACAAAACGATAGCTACTCGCAACCAACGCGACTAGGGATTGTCAATCCCTTCACGGTCACTTACGAGAGTGAGAACTGATAGATAATGTTTTTGGTATTTTTGATATAGAGATGCAAAGTGAAAAGTAAAGGGCAAAGTAAAAAAGAAAAGCAAGATTAAAGTGATGGAGATTGATATGATGAGAATAGACCCGGGGGCCATAGTTTCACTAGTGGCTTCTCTCAAGAGCATAAGTATTCTACGGTGGGTGAACAAATTACTGTTGAGCAATTGACAGAATTGAGCATAGTTATGAGAATATCTAAGGAATGATCATGTATATAGGCATCACGTCCGAGACAAGTAGACCGACTCCTTCCTGCATCTACTACTATTACTCCACTCATCGACCGCTATCCAGCATGCATCTAGAGTATAAAGTTAAAAATAGAGTAACGCCTTAAGCAAGATGACATTATGTAGAGGGATAGTTTCATGCAATATGATAAAAAAACCATCTTGTTATCCTCGATGGCAACGATACAATACATGCCTTGCTGCCCCTTCTGTCATTGGGAAAGGACACCGCAAGATCGAACCCAAAGCTAAGCACTTCCCCCATGGCAAGAAAAACCAATCTAGTAGGCCAAACCAAACTGATAATTCGAAGAGCTTTGCAAAGATAACCAATCACACATAAAGGAATTTAGAGAAGATTCAAATATTATTCATAGATAGACTTGATCATAAACCCACAATTCATCGGTCTCAACAAACACACCGCAAAAAGAAGATTACATCGAATAGATCTCCACAAGAGAGGGGGAGAACATTGTATTGAGATCCAAAAAGAGAGAAGAAGCCATCTAGCTAATAACTATGGACCCAAAGGTCTGAGGTAAACTACTCACACTTCATCGGAGGGGCTATGATGATGTAGAAGCCCTCCGTGATGACGGCCCTCTCCGGCGGAGCTCTGGAACAGGCCCCAAGATGGGATCTCGTGGATGCAGAAAGTTGCGGCGGTGGAATTAGGTTTTTGGCTCCCTCTCAGATCGTTTGGGGGTACGTAGGTATTAAATAGGAGGAAGGAGTACGTCGGTGGAGCTTCGAGGGGCCCACGAGGCAGGGGCGCACCCTAAGGGGGGGGGGCGCCCCCACCCTCGTGACCGCCTCTTGGCTCCCTTGGAGTAGGGTCCAAGTCTCCTGGATCATGTTCGGTGAGAAAATCACGTCCCCGAAGATTTTATTCCGTTTGGACTCCGTTTGATATTATGTTTCTCCGAAACTCTGAAATAGGCAAAAAACAGCAATTCTGGGTTGGGCCTCCGGTTAATAAGTTGGTTCCAAAAATAATATAAAAGTGGATAATAAAGCCCAATATAGTCCAAAATAGTAGATAATATAGCATGGAGCAATAAAAAATTATAGATACGTTAGAGACGTATTAGGCATCCCCAAGCTTAATTCCTGCTCGTCCTCGAGTACGTAAATGATAAAAAGAGAATTTTTGATGCGGAGTGCTA
This sequence comes from Aegilops umbellulata, assembly GCA_032464435.1. Taxonomy (NCBI): domain Eukaryota; kingdom Viridiplantae; phylum Streptophyta; class Magnoliopsida; order Poales; family Poaceae; genus Aegilops; species Aegilops umbellulata. The sequence continues at coordinate 376,771,114 of CP136058.1, read as the reverse complement.
CTTGGCATAATTTCAATGCAAACCTTCTTAATTGTGGTATGAATATTCAGATTCGAAAGATTCAAGAAAAAAGTTTATGTTGACATAAAAATAATAATACTTCAAGCATACTAACAAAGCAATTATGTCTTCTCAAAATAACATGGCCAAAGAAAGTTATCCCTACAAAATCATATAGTCTGGCTATGCTCCATCTTCACCACACAAAATATTTAAATCATGCACAACCCCGATGACAAGCCAAGCAATTGTTTCATACTTTAACATTTTCAAAACTTTTTCAATCTTCACGCAATACATGAGCGTGCCATGGATATAGCACTATATGTGGAATAGAATGGTGGTTGTGGAGAAGACAAAAGGAGGGGAAGATAGTCTCACATCAACTAGGCGTATCAACGGGCTATGGAGATGCCCATTAATAGATATCAATGTGAGTGAGTAGGGATTGCCATGCAATGGATGCACTAGAGCTATAAGTATATGAAAGCTCAGCAAAAGAAACTAAGTGGGTGTGCATCCAACTTGCTTGCTCACGAAGACCTAGGGCATTTTGAGGAAGCCCATCATTGGAATATACAATCCAAGTTCTATAATAAAAAATTCCCACTAGTATATGAAAGTGATATCATAGGAGACTCTCTACCATGAAGATCAAGGTGCTACTTTTAAGCACAAGTGTGGTAAAAGGATAGTAACATTGTCCCTTCTCTCTTTTTCTCTCATTTTTTATTTGGGCCTTCTCTTTTTTGGCCTCTTTTTTTTATTTTTTTCGTCCGGAGTCTCATCCCGACTTGTGGGGGAATCATAATCTCCATCATTCTTTCCTCACTTGGGACAATGCTCTAAAAATGATGATTATCACACTTTTATTTTCTTACAACTCAACAATTACAACTTGATACTTAGAACAAGATATGACTCTATATGAATGCCTCCGGCGGTGTACCGAGATATGCAATGACTCATGAGTGACATGTATGAAAGAATTATAAACGGTGGCTTTGCCACAAATACGATGTCAACTACATGATCATGCTAGCAATATGACAATGATGGAGCATGTCATAATAAACGGGACGGTGGAAAGTTGCATGGCAATATATCTCGGAATGGCTATGGAAATGCCATGATAGGTAGGTATGGTGGCTGTTTTGAGGAAGATATATGGTGGGTGTATGATACCGGCGAAAAGTGCGCGGTAATAGAGAGGCTAGCAATGGTGTAAGAATGGGAAAAAGTGCGTATAATCCATGGACTCAACATTAGTCATAAAGAACTCATATACTTATTGCAAAAATCTAGAAGTTATCAAAGAAAAGTATTACACGCATGCTCCTAGGGGGATAGATTGGTAGGAAAAGACCATCGCTCGTCCCTGACCGCCACTCATAAGGAGGACAATCAATAAACACCTCATGCTCCGACTTCGTTACATAACGGTTCACCATACGTGCATGCTACGGGAATCACAAACTTCAACGCAAGTATTCTTTAAATTCACAACTACTCAACTAGCATGACTCTAATATTATCACCTCCATATCTCAAAACATTTATCAAGTTTCAATCTTTTCTTAGTATTCAACGCACTCAAAAGAAAGTTTCACATATCTTGAATACCAAGCATATTATTATTAAGCAATTTACCATGCTATTAAGACTCTCAAAATGATCTAAGTGAAGAGAGATCAATAGTTTCTTTTAAAACAAATCCACCACCATGCTCAAAAAGATCTAAGTGAAGCTCATAGAGCAAAATTATCACGCTCAAAAGATATAAGTGAAGCACATAGAGCAAAACTACAACGCTCAAAAGATATAAGTGAAGCACATAGAGTATTCTATGAAATTTTAATTCATAAATGGCTCTCTCAAAAGGTGTGTACAGCAAGGATGATTGTGGCACACTAACAAACAAAGACACTAATAATACAAGACGATCCAATAAAAACACATATCATGTTGGTGAATAAAAATATAGCTCCAAGTAAAATACCGATGGAAGTAGATGAAAGAGGGGATGCCTTCCGGGGCATCCCCAAGCTTTGACTTTTTGGTGTCCTTGTATTATCTTGGGGCTGCCATGGGCATCCACAAGCTTAGGATCTTGCCACTCCTTGTTCCATAATCCATCAAAAGATTTCACCCAAAACTTGAAAACTTCACAACACAAAATTCAATAGAAATCTCATGAGCTCCGTTAGAGAAAGAAAACAAAAGACCACTTCAAGGTACTGTAATGAACTCATTATTTATTTATATTGGTGTTAAACCTAATGTATTCCAACTTATCTATGGATTATAAACTATTTTACTAGCCATAGATTCATCAAAATAAGCAAACAACACACGAAAAACAGAATCTGTCAAAAACAGAACAGTCTGTAGTAATCTGTAACTAACGCAAACTTCTGGACCTCCAAAACATCTATCAAAATTAGAAGGCCTAGAAAATTTGTTTATTGATCAGAAGCAATTGGAATCAGAATTTTATCACGTGCTAGTCATTTTTAATAATTCGGGCATTGAGCTTAAAGTTTCTAGAAATTACAGCAATATCAAATAACTATCATCCAAGAAGATCCAATAGGTCTAGCTTGGCACAAACACTAATTAAAACACAAAACCACATCTAAACGGAAGGTAGATGGGTTATTTATTCCTAAATAGAAGAAAAAAACAAAAAACTCAAAAAAAAATTGGGTTGCCTCCCAACAAGCGCTATCGTTTAACGCCCCTAGCTAGGCATAAAAGCGAGGATAGATCTAGGTATTGCCATCTTTGGTAGGCAATCCATAGGTAGCTCTCATGATAGTTTCATATGGCAATCTTATTTTGTTTCTAGGAAAGTGTTCCATGACCTTTTTTAATGGAAATTGAAATCTAATATTCCCTTCCTTCATGTCAATAATCGCACCAACCATTCTAAGGAAAGGTCTACCAAGAATAATAGCGCAAGAAGGATTGCAATCTATATCAAGAACGATAAAATCTACGGGCACATAATTCCTATTTGCAACAATAAGGACATCATTAATTCTTCCCATAGGTTTTTTAATACTGGAATCCGCAAGATGCAAGTTTAGAGAGCAATCATCAAAGTCATGGAAATCTAGCAAATCACACAAGGTTTTGGGGATAGTGGAGACAGTAGCACCCAAATCACACAAAGTATAAAACTCATGATCTTTAATTTTAATTTTAATAGTTGGTTCCCATTCATCATAGAGTTTTCTTGGGATATAAATTTTCAACTCAAGTTTTTCTTCATAAGATTGCATCAAAGCATCAACAATATGTTCGGTAAAGGCTTTCTTTTGACTATAAGCATGAGGAGAATTTAGCACGGACTGCAACAAGGAAATACAATCAATTAAAGAGCAACTTTCATAGTTAAATTCCTTGAAATCCAATATAGTGGGTTTAGCAACATCTAGATTTTTATTTCTTTCAATCCCACTTTCATCAATTTCATCATAAAGATCTAAATACTCCGAATTTTTGGAACGCCTTCTAGGTAAAGGAAGATCATATTCAGTTTCATCAAGATTCATATTGCAAAACAAAGATTTGATAGGGGACACATCAATAACTTTTAGATCTTCATCTTGATTTTCATAGGAATTGGAAGAACACGCTTTAAAAAGGCATCTTTGGAAGCACGCATCCTAGCGGTTCTTTCCTTGCATTCATCAATGGAAATTCTCATGGCTTTGAGAGACTCATTGATATCATGCTTAGGAGGAATAGATCTAAGCTTTAAAGAATCAACCTCAAGAGAAATTCTATCAACGTTCCTAGCCAAATCATCAACTTGAAGCAACTTCACTTCAAGCAAGGCATTAAAATTCTTTTGTGAATTCATAAACTCTTTAACACTATTCTCAAATTCAGAGGGCATCTTATTATAATTTCCATAAGAGTTGTTGAAGGAATTTCCATAATTATTAGAAGGATTACTAGGATAAGGCCTAGGATTAAAATTCCATCTATATGCGTTGTTACCAAAATTATTCCTACCAACAAAATTCACATCCATAGATTCATTATTATTCTCAATCAAAGTAGACAAAGGCATATCATTAGGATCAGAAGAAACACTCTTAGTAGCAAATAATTTCATAAGTTCATCCATCTTTTCACTCAAAACATTGATTTCTTCTATCGCATGCACTTTTTTACTAGTAGATCTTTCAGTATGCCATGGAGAATAATTAACCATAATATTATCTAGGAGTTTAGTAGCATCTCCTAAAGTGATTTCCACAAACGTACCTCCCGCGGCCGAATCTAAAAGATTTCTAGAAGCAAAATTCAATCCGGCATAAATTTTTTGTATAATCATCCACAAGTTCAAACCATGAGTAGGACAATTACGTATCATTAATTTCATTCTCTCCCAAGCTTGTGCAACATGTTCATGATCAAGTGGCTTAAAATTCATAATGTCGTTTCTAAGAGAGATGATCTTAGCGGGAGGAAAATACTTAGAGATAAAAGCATCTTTGCACTTGTTCCAAGAATCGATACTATTTTTAGGCAAAGACGAAAACCAAGCTTTAACACGATCTCTAAACGAAAAAGGAAATAGCTTCAATTTAACGACATCATTATCGGCATCTTTTTTCTTTTGCATATCACATAAATCAACGAAGCTATTCAGATGAGTAGCGGCATCTTCACTAGGAAGGCCGGCGAATTGATCTTTCATAACTAGACTCGACAAAGCAGTATTGATTTCACAAGATTCAGTATTGGCAAGAGGAGCAATTGGAGTGCTAAAGAAATCATTATTATTGGTATTGGTGAAGTCACACAATTTGGTAGTATCTTGAGCCATCGCGACAAACAAGCAATCCAACACATGAGCAAACAAGAGGCAAGCGAGAAAAGGCAAACGGGAAAAGAGAAGGAGAAGGAGATTGGGAAAGAGAGCGCGAATAAAACGGCAAGGGTGAAGTGGGGGAGAGGAAAACGAGAGGCAAATGGCAACTAATGTAATGGGCGAGATAGGGGTTGTGATGGGTACTTGGTATGTTGACTTTTTGCGTAGACTCCCCGGCAACGGCGCCAGAAATTCTTCTTGCTACCTCTTGAGCTTGTGTTGGTTTTCCCCGAAGAGGAGAGGATGATGCAGTAGAGTAGCGTAAGTATTTCCCTCAGTTTTTGAGAACCAATGTATCAATCCAGTAGGAGGCCACGCTCAAGTCCCTCGTACCTTCACAAAACGATAGCTACTCGCAACCAACGCGATTAGGGGTTGTCAATCCCTTCACGGTCACTTACGATAGTGCGAACTGATAGATAATGTTTTTGGTATTTTTGATATAGAGATGCAAAGTGAAAAGTAAAGGGCAAAGTAAAAAAGAAAAGCAAGATTAAAATGATGGACATTGCTATGATGAGAATAGACCCAGGGGACATAGGTTTCACTAGTGGCTTCTCTCAAGAGCATAAGTATTCTACTGTGGGTGAACAAATTACTGTTGAGCAATTGACAGAATTGAGCATAGTTATGAGAATATCGAAGGTATGATCATGTATATAGGCATCACATCCGAGACAAGTAGACCGACTCCTGCCTGCATCTACTACTATTACTCCACTCATCGACCGCTATCCAGCATGCATCTAGAGTATTAAGTAAAAAACAGAGTAACGCCGTAAGCAAGATGACATGATGTAGAGGGATAGTTTCATGCAATATGATAAAACCCCATCTTGTTATCCTCGATGGCAACGATACAATACGTGCCTTGCTGCCCCTTCTGTCACTGGGAAAGGACACCGCAAGATCGAACCCAAAGCTAAGCACTTCTCCCATGGCAAGAAAAACCAATCTAGTAGGCCAAACCAAACTGATAATTCGAAGAGACTTGCAAAGATAACCAATCACACATAAATGAATTCAGAGAAGATTCAAGTATTATTCATAGATAGACTTGATCATAAACCCACAATTCATCGATCTCAACAAACACACCGCAAAAAGAAGATTACATCAAATAGTTCTCCACAAGAGAGGGGGAGAACATTGTATTGAGATCCAAAAAGAGAGAAGAAGCCATCTAGCTAATAACTATGGACCCGAAGGTCTGAGGTAAACTACTCACACTTCATCGGAGGGGCTATGATGATATAGAAGCCCTCCGTGATGACCGCCCTCTCCGGCGGAGCTCCGGAACAGGCCCCAAGATGGGATCTCGTGGATACAGAAAGTTTTGGCGGTGTTATTGGTTTTTGGCTCCGTCCCTGATTGTTTAGGGGTACATAGGTATATATAGGAGGAAGGACTACGTCGGTGGAGCTTCAAGGGGCCCACGAGGCAGGGAGGCGCGCCCTAAGGGGGGGCGCCCCCACCCTCGTGACCGCCTCTTGTCTCCCTTGGAGTAGGGTCCAAGTCTCCTGGATCACGTTCGGTGAGAAAATCACGTTCCCGAAGATTTTATTCCGTTTGGACTCCGTTTGATATTCTGTTTCTCCGGAACTCTGAAATAGGCAAAAAACAGCAATTCTAGGCTGGGCCTCCGATTAATAGGTTATTCCCAAAAATAGTATAAAAGTGGAAAATAAAGCCCAATATAGTCCAAAACAGTAGATAATATAGCATGGAGCAATAAAAAATTATAGATACGTTGGAGACGTATCAACAGTCCGCAAAATGGGGATAGACCCGACAAGAATGAGTCAAAGCAATACTACCTTTAAAGGAGTAATACCAGGCCCAGAGGCCCGTTGCACGGGCTCTCTAGTACTCGAGGTTGTATTCGGTTCTCCCGACAACTTCCAAAGTGAAAAGTTAACCTTCCACATCGCTCCTTTTCGAAGCGGCTATCAAGCACTACCCGGAAGAACGGCCTTCACTCGTTTTAATGCAGTACCGCATTACGCTTATCTCAAGCTTAAGATGCCTGGTCCACGTGGCATCATCATAGTTAGCGGAAACACAGAGCATTCATTACACGCGGTAGAATATGTGGCGGCTTTAACAGTCGAACACTAAACGACCTCTCCAACTAGAACAAATGATCGGTCGTCAAGACCGTGGAGACGGCTAGACGAGTCCGGCGCACCACTAGCTATAACAGCTCAGACAAACCTAAGATTGGATCGATGGATACACCCCCATAGGGGGCGCTAGGGGCTTCCCGCATGTAAAAAGGATTACAGTTCGGCTTGACCTTATTTAGATTGAATTTTAATGGTTCATTAAGAATAACCAATTTTTCGCACGAAGACTTTCACCTGAGTTTTTTCTCTTTTACAGATGATAATCGTGCTACAACCTTCCAGGATACGGCACAACGGAGACACAGGCGCAGACATGCAGCAGGGCCCCACTCAAAGGTTTCTTTTTAGATTAAGACCCTGTGTAAACCTTTCTTACTGTCTCTTGTTGCTTCACACCCTCCGGATACTCAACACAACCAAGAGGGATGCTGGCGTTATTGGCATTTCACCACGTCAGACTAATGCACGTACCTGGAAAATCAGGTTTCATTATCAAGGGCGTTACTCAGCCCGGTATATGTTGTAAATTCCGAACACCTTAGGGAGTGTTCGGCGTCGCGAGTTTGGCCTTATATACATCAGCTCCGAATCATGTCTTTGGTCAATAGTTCGGTTTTCCCGACTCCCATGTTTTGCTACCTAACGTTCCGCTCTATCGGCTAAGGTGGCACCGGGAGAACTACTACGGTTGTGCCCTAGTTCATCTGGACGAGCACCTTAGTAGAGAAAGCCGAAAACTGACTGTCATGATAAAGCGCGAGACTAGTCAACCACTCGATGACTCAGTGGAATCTTCGCGATTCCTCCACATTAACGAAGGGCCAGTTTCCCGGCCATGTATGTGCGCGCCCCGTATTCAGACGAGCGCGGAAGTACCAGGTGCTATATAGTAGCCCCACCGTCAAACTCCTATGGCTAAGTGAAAGTGTTAAAGCTATATAGTCCGATTCCTTTTTCGCCGCGCCATCACCTCCTTAATGGACCAAGACATTGGATCAAGTGTGAATACGCGCTTTTCCGAACACCCCCGCATTATAAGCGTGGGGCTGAAGCCGAAGACTGCAAACTTTCAGCTTATATACATACATAAACGGCCGCACAGGAGGCATCATAATACTTTCACGCAAAAAGTATAAACATAGCCTTTACAATCCAAATAGCATTGTTTTTACAATTGGGATACATGTCAATCGAACATGATAGTCTTCGAGCACTCAACCTCTATTAAACGAGCACCTTCTAGGACTTCTTCAAAATAATGCTCGGCCGAGACCTGGCCTATGGCCGGGTCCTGGGTTGCAATAGTGGTGGCCTCCATCTCTGCCCAGTATGCCTTAACACGGGCAAGGGCCATGCACGCACCCTCTATGCATGCCGACCTCTTTACAGCGTCGATATGCGGCACAACACCAAGGAATCGTTGCACTAAACCAAAATAACTATTCGGACTCGGTCCTTCCGGCCAAATATGATCCACGACAGACCTCATGGCAAGTGCACACAATCTATTGATTTTTGCCCACTCGACCATTTGTTCATTTGACAACAGAGGACGCGTTGGAGCACTGAACAGTGACCAGAACAACTTTTCCACTTCATGATCTTTTTGATCTTTGAAAAAAATCAGTCGCATCAGCAGCACTCGTTCCCAAGTCCAAGTACACGTCTACAGCACTCCATAATTGATCCAGAGAGGCATACTTCGGATCTCCAAACTTCGTCCGCAACAAAAAGGGCTTCCTAGCCGTGATATCTCCGGCTTGACAAAGCTCCTCCTTCGCCACTCTGATTTTAGAGCAGGTTTCCTTGGCTGCTACTATGGATTTCTCCAGGTCCGCTGCTTTTGCTTGGCTTTCCTTTTCAAGAAGCTCATACCGGTCGGCGGCATCCTTCAGCTCAACAGCCATCTTAGCTATTTTATCTTCGCTCTGGTGATGAGCAGCTTGTTCGGCTCTTAACTCTTCGGACGCCTTTAGGGCATCTGCATCCCTTCTCCTGGCTTGTTCCTTGCTAGGGCAAGCTCCGCCCGAAGGGTCTCCACAGTGGCAGCTCCATCTGCAGTCACAGCATATTACAAATACTAGCATCATGCTCCTCTTAATATCTGTTGATCACCGGCGAATACATACCCTATGCCTCGTCAAGCCGCTTGTTTACAAGCACGATGTCGGCATCTGTTGCATCAAGTTGCCGCCTTAGTTCGGCAAACTCACTAGTCCGGCCAGCCACCGGACCCTCAGCCGCCTGCACATGAAAGCAGCATGATCATTACCTGGGACTATGATCCTCTGTTTGCCGCCTTTGGGCAGCAACCAGAGTCTCAGGGGCTACTATGTACATAGGGCACACCTAGCGTGTGCGGTACCGTCAAAATATATATATATATATATATATTACTTTGCGTACCTCAAAGCCTCTGAGCAGGCTCATAAAAGCTTCATGCAACCCACTTTCGGCGGATGAAATCCTCTCAACCACCGTACCCATTGAAGTACAATGCGCCTCTGAGATAGCCGCTTGCTCCAGAAGACCCATCAGTGCGTCCGGTCGTGCACCGGACAGTCCCGGACTCTTTCTGTTGCTCAGGAGCCGAATACTCCGGACTTTGGATGGCCGAAGGGTTACCTTCCGGCCTTGGCGGATCAGGAGAAATCCTCCGTGATGACACCTTAGGGTCGTCCGCCTCATGAGTCGGGGAGACAGGGGGAGCCGTTTCGCTCTCCGTCATCTCCGGAAGAAGATCCCCCGAAGACAAACTCTGTCGAGAGGGGCTACGATCCGAACTGCAAGACATACGTCTTAGTTATTGTCCTCGGAGACGAAGCAGGATATATTTACCAAAAGTACTCTTGTTCACTTACAGCTAGGTGGAGGGTTGATCCCCTTGCGGGCACGACACAGTAAGGATGCCCTCGGGGCATGGCCCCCTGGCGAAGGTTTCTTCCCTCGTTTGGAAACCCTTGTTTCCAAGTCTTCAGATGCGGTCCTTTTCCTTCCTTGGGGAGAGGGAATTTCAGATTCTTCTCACCGGTTATCCTCCTTCGCGGAGACATAATTCCCTTGGTTTGGATGAGTAATGTGTGAGGCCCGCTTTTGGCTTCTTTATTACTCCCTTTATCTTCCCCTGATGGCACCTGATAAGGTGCAAGCTCAAGCATCCTGGCTAGTACAGGATCCGGTGAGCCTTCAGGAAGGGGGCAGAACACCTGAACATCTTCGCCTTTCTTATCCAGTCCTGGCCAAGAGCAATTTTTTTAGAATGATGTTGGGACAAATGAAAAGACAGTGTGTTCGGCCGCAGAAATACTTACACGGGTATCTGGACGATTGCAGTTTAGACCCGCATCCTCGGTGGTGTCGGACACTTTATTCGTGATCCGAAGAACAATCCATACATCCCTTCGAGCGTCACACCGAAGAATTGCTGAATAGTTCACGGTCCTTCCGGGTTGAACTCCCACATACGGAGAGGTCGACGTTGACATGGCAGGACCCGGCGAACTAGCATGACTTGCATTACCTTGACAAGGCTGACATCTCTCTTGAGGAGATCTCGGATGCGACTCTGCAATGTCGGCACGTCATTAACTGGCCCCCAGTCCAGCCCCTTGTTGAACCATGATGCCAGTTGTGGCGGGGGGGCCGAACGGTAGGCGGGGGCAGCTACCCACTTAGTACTTCGGGGAGCTGTGATGTAAAACCACTCCCGCTGCCATAAGTCGAACAGCTCCGGGAAGGAACCCTTTGGCCATGGAGCATTGGCGCCTTTGCTTATTATGGCACCTCGGCACTCTACGTGTCACCCATCGATCATCTTCGGCTTCACATTGAAGGTCTTGAGCCATAAGCCGAAGTGTGGGATGATGCGGAGGAAGGCCTCACACACGACGATGAATGACGAGATGTGAAGGATGGAATCCGGAGCCAGATCATGGAAATCGAGCCCGTAATAGAACATAAGCCCTCTAACAAAGGGATCAAGGCTAAAGCCTAGCCCTCGGAGGAAGTGGGAAACGAATACGACACTCTCGTTGGGTTCTGGAGTGGGGATGACCTGCCCTTGAGCAGGCAGCCTGTGTGAGATTTCGGCGGTCAGATACCTCGCTTCTCTTAGCTTCTTGATGTCCTCCTTTGTGATAGAGGATGCCATCCACCGGCCTTGAAGGTTGGATCCGGACATGATTGACGGTCCGAAGTGCCTAGCTCAAGCCTTGGGTGTTCGAATTCGAGGTGGGGGGAGGGAAGGATCGAGCGCGAGAAGAAAAGGACACGCCTTGGCCCCTTATAAAGAGGGTGAATATCAAGCGTCCTCCGCGTGGCCGTTTGGAACTTGCCTCAAAATCGGGGAGTCATACCAACAGGCATGATTGGGTTACCCATACCCGTATTGATGATAATCTCGTGATAAGGGAAACACAATATCTGCTTTGACAAGACGTGCCAATAAAGCCGCCTGGCAACGCGTGCAGTGGCAGGCTGGGAAGAATGATTCGTAATGACCGGACCACGGCAGGATGTCACGTTACGTGAAGTTGTCAGCAGATTAGATTTGTGGAAAAAATATACTCTCTACCGTGGTATGTGGAGTTTGTTTTGCAGAGCCGGACATGATCCTTGTGTTCAAAATCTTCTATGGAGTATTCAGAGGAGGAACACGCCTTGCAATGCCGAAGACAATCTGCGCGCCGGACTCATCGTCATTGAAGCCTTGTTCAGGGGCTACTGAGGGAGTCCTGGATTAGGGGGTCCTCGGACAGCCGGACTATATACTTTGGCCGGACTGTTGGACTATGAAGATACAAGATTAAAGACTTCGTCCTGTGTCCAGATGGGACTCTCCTTGGCGTGGAAGGAAATGTTGGCAATTCGGATCTGTAGATCTCCTCCCTTGTAACCGACTCTGTGTAACCCTAGCCCCCTCCGGTGTCTATATAAACCGTAGGGTTTAGTCCGTAGGACAAGAACAATCGTAATCATAGGCTAGCTTCTAGGGTTTAGCCTCTACGATCACGTGGTAGATCAACTCTTGTAATACTCATATCATCAAGATCAATCAAGCAGGAAGTAGGGTATTACCACCATCGAGAGGGCCCGAACCTGGGTTAACATTGTGTCCCCTGCCTTCTGTTACCATCCACATTAGACGCACCGTTCGGGACCCCCTACCCGAGATCCGCCGGTTTTGACACCGACAGTGCCTGCACCGGCCGATGAAGCTCTTGCTCCTCGACCTGCTCCGGCTTGTTCTCCTTGCCGAAGATGTAAGCAGGTAGGCATTGACGTTGAAGCTTTGGTCATTTCCTGGCATGCTTGGAATAACAAATGGTAGATGGATGAGGACTAGATCTTCGCAGAGTGTCGCGGCGGTGCGTTGCCGCCTGGGTTATATGCAGCAAGCCGTTAGCTGGTGGCGGGAAGCCATGAGGGAATAGGCGTGGATTTTACAATTCATCCATGTGGAGCGCGGGAAGCATTCACTGGAGCGTGGGAAGACTAAGCTTGCCTTACACATCTTTTGCACCACACAACAACAATAATAATTTTGCTGGTTAAAATACATAAACATTACAATCAGAACTTACAACCTTGATTTTTTTGCCTGTTCAACCATTTTTGTTGTAGACCATTGTATACAAATAATCTATTTCAAGAGTCATAATTAGATAGCCAACAAAACAACTTTGGTAGTATATGAATATCAAGCTTCCCCTGTCTAGTGGCTTTAAGCCCCTTTGAATATTTGGGTGAGACTACATATATGGTGATCTTTCAAACCTCCCTGTACAAAGTGTACTGGTGGCCATTCTTCATTTTCAGTGCATGTGTGCATTGTCCAGTGGCATTCTGCTTTGCTTGGAATGTAGCGTCATGTACATGCATGTGTTCAGTCTAAGTGTTTTACATGGAAGAATATATGATTCAGTTTGCATCTAGTACCTAAACATGTGAAATGTAAATTGGCATTCAAACTACGCATTATATACTCCTTTTACAGCTCAACTCAGGTTCCTGTTTTGCCATATTTGCCCATGGAAGAATTTTGAATGTGTAGGTCAAAGAATTCCTGTTTGATATAATTATGTATTATTCCTTGCTATGTCATAATCCTTAATTTGTTCATTTAAAATCTGAAACAAGAGCTTCATTTTGAGTTTTCGGTCCGTTGCAGGTTTCCCAAACATACACAGCAAGTTGGTGGTTTCGAAGATCTACAAGTAGTTGAAGATCTGGAAGACCTTCAATTTTCAGTGTTGGGATGATAATGTAATATGTTTGTTGAACCTGGAGACTTAGCTCTGCCCATTTTGGTGGCTGTTAAGCCACTTCCCCTTTTGTGGCACAACTTCATTTGGTTATGTTCCATCTTGAAATATATATATGTACTCGTTATATTTGCTTCCTATGTTTATCGAATGAAGTATGAGGCCTAAATGTAACTCTGATTGAAGTGTATGCATAAATTGTGTGATGTCCTGATTTGCTAAAACATTGTGCATGGATATTAAATTAGACATTGTGAATTGTTATTAAATTATAGATATATGCTGCCCAAAATTCTATTTTATCAAGGTGATGGCATACAAACTGCCGGGCCAACAAGTTTTTACCGGCAGTTGCATTGCCGATAACTAAAATCCCTTTGCGCTAAGGAACCTGCCGGGGAAAAACTAACTGCCGGGAAATACGTACGTCACGGTAGTTGAACTTTTGGGAGATATCTATCTGCCGGGAGAAGTAATCCCCGGCAGCCGTTCTCGTGGCGGTTCTATCTACCGGGAGAACTACCATCCCAGCAGTCAGTATGCCGTTTTAAGAGCTTTCTCCCGGCAGATTACATGCCATTACATCGGTGTTGTGGTGTAGTGAGTGGAGCACACACACAACCCGAATACGTATCCGGTGCCATGTGTTATTCATCACATAAGTGTTAACATAAGGAAACGTATGTGTAACTTACTAATCATCGCACACGAGTACTCATAGACGCATCATGTGTGATACTCCTAGCCACCGGAATCAACTAGTTTGCATTTTTCAAAGTTTTTTGTACACAAGGAATCGCACACGAACTAACTGTATTAACCGGCTGTGTTGTAATTTCTCATCGCAAACAGTTCATCCAAGTCGGCTGTTTGCCACGTATCACACACATCTTGTTAAGTTGAACTATTTCTGTTGCGTTCGCTAATCGAAAACAGTTTGTCCGAGTGAATCGTATTCCCTATATCACACACACCTTGATCTGGCTAACTGTTTATGTTGCACTCCCTAATAGCAAACGGTTCATCAGAGTGAACTGTATGCCGTATATCACACACACATTGTTATGGCTGCCCGTTTCTGTTGTTCTGCCTCATCGCAAACAGTTCGAATGGGTTAACCGTGTGGCCTGAATCGCAGACGCCACTAAAATATGAACCGTGTTTGATGCATCCTCCATTGCAAACGTTTTGCACCTTTTTTGACAGTTTTTTACACCATCGTTTCCGATTATGGCATCGAACACAGTTTCGTCGAAGGGTCTCTGATCGTAGTGTCTCGTTAGCAGCATCCTGCAGTAGTGAGATATACTATCCTAGAAATCTTTTGTGATTGTGAGCCCTCATCAAAATATTATATGCCAAAATTGTTGACGTTGGACAAGGAAGACAACATAATGGTTTATGTTTGTTTATATTCACATAGAAGTCATATTGTCATAGATCCTTTAACATGTGGTGCTGCCCCCTATCCTTGCAAGCCAAAAATTCCGCATTAAGTAAAGATACTACTTGTGCATCCAAAAACCCTTAAACCCAAATCTTTTTCGGTGTCCACCATACCTACCTAGGGATTGAACAAGATCCCTCAAGTAAGTTGTCATCGGTGCAAAAGGGCAATAAAAATTGCTTCTAAATATGTAAGATCATTTAGTGTAAGAGAAAATTGAGCATTGTACGAACTTGGGTGACAAAGAATAAAAGTGACAGACTGCATAATAAAGGTTGTCATCTTAAGGGGAAATACAACGTGACGTTCTCTTGCACTAAGAGATTGAGCATGCAAACAAATAAGCGCATGGCAACCTCTACTTCCCTCTGCGAAGGGCCTATCTTTTACTTTTATGTATTTTCTTTTATGCAAAGAGTCAAAGTTTTCCTTCTATTCCTTTTATTTTTCTCTTTTGGCAAGCATCATGTGGTGAGGAAAGATCTAGACACATATGTCCTGTTGAATAAAGATAGCATGAGTTATTATTGTTGGCATCACCTTTGAGGTGAGTATGTTGGGAGGCGAAGTTATAAGCCCTATCTTTCTGTGTGTCCGGTTGAAACGTTTTGCTCATGGGTACAAGGTGAGTGTTAGCAATCATAGAAGACTATATGATGGTTGAGTGTGTGGACTTGCCTAAAGGCTCCGACACGTGACCCTTCCTGAAAAGATGATGAATTGTAGTTGCAAAGTTGACTGAGAACATAGTTTGTTGGTTTCTAATAGAGTTTTTGCTTTATACTTCGAATGTCTGATGAACTGTTACTTATTCATAGGAAGTATATGATACAAGTTCTATGATAAAAGTCCTATGTTAAATTTTGTTGTTGTTATAATAATCAACACGATGCTTCTATGTCCGTATTTTGTTTTTATCGACACCTCTCTGATACGTCTCCGTCGTATCTACGTTTCCAAACACTTTTGCCCTTGTTTTGGACTCTAACTTGCATGATTTGAATGGAACTAACCCAGACTGACGCTGTTTTCAGCAGAATTGCCATGATGTTGTTTTATGTGTAGAAAACAAAAGTTCTCGGAATGACCTGAAACTTCACGGAACATCTAGTTAAAAATAATAAAAAATCCTTGCCAAAGATGAATACCAGGGGGCCCACACCCTATCCACGAGGGTGGGGGCGCCCCCCTAGGGCGCGCCCCCTACCTCGTGGGCCCCCTGGAGTTCCTCCGACGCCAACTCCAACTCTATATATTTGCTTTCGGGGAGAAAAAAATCAAGGAGAAGAAATCATCGCGTTTTACGATACGGAGCCACCGCCAAGCCCTAAAACCTCTCGGGAGGGCTGATCTGGAGTCCGTTCGGGGCTCCGAAGAGGGGGATTCGTCGCCGTCGTCATCATCAACCATCCTCCATCACCAATTTCATGATGCTCACCGTCGTGCGTGAGTAATTCCATCATAGGCTTGCTGGACGGTGATGGGTTGGATGAGATCTATCATGTAATCGAGTTAGTTTTGTTAGGGTTTGATCCCTAGTATCCATTATGTTTTGAGATTGATGTTGCTATGACTTTGCTATGCTTAATGCTTGTCACTAGGGCCCGAGTGCCATGATTTTAGATCTGAACCTATTCTGTTTTCATGAATATATGTGAGTTCTTGATCTTATCTTGCAAGTCTATAGTCACCTACTATGTGTTATGATCCGGCAACCCCGAAGTGACAATAATCGGGACCACTCCCGGTGATAACCGTAGTTTGAGGAGTTCATGTATTCACTATGTGCTAATTCTTTGTTCGGGTTCTCTATTAAAAGGAGGCCTTAATATCCCTTAGTTTCCATTAGGACCCCGCTGCCACGAGAGGGTAGGACAAAAGATGTCATGCAAGTTCTTTTCCATAAGCACGTATGACTATATTCGGAATACATGCCTACATTACATTGATGAATTGGAGCTAGTTCTGTGTCACCCTATGTTATGACTGTTACATGATGAACCGCATCCGGCATAATTATCCATCATCGGTCCAATGCCTATGAGCTTTCCATCTACTGGTTTACGCTTATTTACTTTCCCGTTGCTACTATTACAATTACTACAAAACACCAAAAATATTACTTTTGCTTTATTTACTTTTGTTACCGTTACCACTACTATCACATTACTTTGCTACTAAATACCTTGCTGCAGATACTAAGTTATCCAGGTGTGGTTGAATTGACAACTCAGCTGCTAATACTTGAGAATATTATTTGGCTCCCCTTGTGTCGAATCAATGAATTTGGGTTGAATACTCTACCCTCGAAAGCTATTGCGATCCCCTACACTTGTGGGTTATCAAGACTAATTTCTGGCGCCGTTGCCGGGGAGCATAGCTCTATTCTTTGAGTCACTTGGGATTTATATCTGCTGGTCACTATCAAGAACTTCAAAGGCGCTAAGACAATAATTTATCCCTAAACTACGAGGGGAGGTAAGGAACTGCCATCTAGCTCTGCACTTGATTCACCTTCTGTTATGAGTAAGCTTGCGACACCTAAACCTGCTTCTGTTAATCGTTCTGACATGTCGCATGTTATTGATGATGCCACTTCTGCTATGCATGATACTTATGATGAAACTACTTCTATGCTTGATATTTCTGTGCCACTTGGTGAATTTCTTGATGAACAAATTGCTAGGGCTAGACAGAAAGAAAATATTGAAACTGATACTGTTGATGAAAGTGATGATGAAGATAGGCCTGTTATTCCTGAAGGTTATGTTTTTGATATGGAATCTTCTGCCGCTATTCTAGCTTGCAAAGATAGATATGAAATCAAGCGGTTATTAGCTCAATGGAATAAGCAATCTCTTAAATATAGAATGAAAATTGACCCTGCTTTTGCTACATCACCTATTTGTGTTGCCGATAAGGATTATGAATTCTTTGTTGATCCTGATATAATTACCATGGTTGAATCTGATCCTTTTCATGGCTATGAATCTGAAACTGTTGTGGCTCATCTTACTAAATTAAATGATATAGCCACCCTGTTTACTAATGATGAGAGATCACGCTACTTTTATATCCTTAAAATATTTCCGTTCTCATTAAAGGGTGATGCTAAGATATGGTTTAATTCTCTTGATCCTGGTTGTGTGCGTAGTCCCCAGGATATGATTTATTACTTCTCTGCTAAATATTTCCCTCCTCATAAGAAACAAGCTGCTTTAAAGGAAATATACAACTTTGTGCAAATTGAAGAAGAGAGTCTCCCACAAGCTTGGGGGAGGCTTCTCAAGTTACTTAATGCTTTTCCTGATCATCCTCTTAAGTAAAATGAAATACTTGATATCTTTTATAATGGACTAACCGATGCTTCCAGAGATTACCTGGATAGTTGTGCTGGTTCTCTTTTCAGGGAAAGAACACCGGATGAAGCTGAAATTCTATTGAATAATATGTTGACAAATGAAAATAATTGGGCACTTCCTGAGCCAGCTCCTGCTCCAATTATTGAGCCTATTCCTAAACCAATTCCGAAGAAGAGAGGTCTTCTATGTCTCAGTCCCGAAGGTATGCAAGAGGCAAAGAAATCTATGAAAGAAATAGGTATTAAGGCTGAAGATGTTAATAATTTACCTCCTATTGAAGAAATACATGGTCTTAATTTACCGCCTGATGAAGAAACATATGATCTTGATCTATTACCTATGGAAGAACCTCCCGATCTTGATAACCCGACACAGGTAGTAAAGGTAAATTCTCTCTACAGATTTGATGAAGGTGATATTCCTCACTATAAGTGTCAGGACCCCGATCCTAAGTCACACCGATCTAGCATGTAACACATCATATCACTTTGCGGCCTCACGCACGGTATTCCCACGGGTGCCACCTTACCTGGTCCGGGACCGTTTGCGCCTTTTGGCTCACGTATATGATAGTGTCGCTAGCATCCATATGACAAAGAACCCGGGCCGACATGGCTAGTCGTGAACCCAAAGCGGCACTAACCATGGGGACATGCATACATGAATCAACTTCGAGCATGTCGGTCAACAGCGTGTGAATCCGGGCTGTAGCACTGGGCTAACAGGACTCCGGTAATCCGGGCTGTAGCAGGCTAGGCAGGACTCCGGATGTCATCGCGTGACATTTCCCCGAAGGGACAGACACAAGAACGAAGTGAAACACATGCCGGCCAGTCAAGTGTCCTGAGCAGTAGTGCTGGGCTAGCAGGACTCCGGTGAACCGGGCTGTAGCGGACTACTGTGGCTCATGGAAGCACTAGACTACATTTCCCCATAAGAGAGGCTGCCAAGGATAAACAACTAGATCGTCGGGTCCCACACATACCAAGCATTTCAATCATACACACAATATGCTTGACATGTGTAAATACAACATGGCATCACAACAAGACTCTACGATTCAAGTATTTATTCATTAGGCTCCGAGGAGCGAGATATTACAAACATGGGTCTCATGACCCAACATTCAGAGCATACAAGTCAAAGCACATGCAGAAGCTTAACATGTCTAAGTACAGACATCTACAAATGAAACAGGCTAAGAAGCCTGACTATCTACCAGATCCTGCCGAGGGCACAAGATCGTAGCTGAGGTATCAAGCTAAACGTCGAAGTCCACGCGGAACTACTAGCGAGACTGACGTCTCTCTGCAAAACATAAAATAGGCAAACGTGAGTACAAATGTACCCAGCAAGACTTACATCAGAACTAGCTACATATGCATCGGTATCGACAAAGGGGGTGGTGGAGTTTAACTGCAGCAAGCCAGCTTTGACTCGTGGCTATCCTGAACTACGACTGCAAGTAATTCTTTTGAGGTGGCGCACACGAGTCCACATATTCACCATTCAATACACCACTATGGATCCACTTCCGTCTCCCTACGAGAAGGCCATCCATAGCACTCACACTTATCTTGCGCATTTTAGGGTATCCACTTTCACTTGTCTATGAACTATGCAAGGGGTCCAAGTTTCCATATCCAAGGAATCCGGCTATTCGAATAGATAATGATAACCCTGCAGGGGTGTACTTCTTCACACACGCTCTCGCCACTTACCACCATGTACACGTCATGTACCTCGGCAACCTTCAAGCGGAAGCCTGGCGAGGGAGTCGACCACGACCTGACTAACCACACAAGTCTCTAGTCCAGGTTTATCGCCTATTCGGGTCCCATCCGCAAGGAGATTCGGCCGGGGTGTCGCTCATGTCCCCAAACGATGTGTACAGGGTTCCAAGCCCACCAAACGGGCGGCGCTTGGTTTACCCGGCCACGGTGCCTATTCTGTCCCAAGCCCACCTATACCGGGTACCACTTGGTAGACTACTAACACTGCCTACAAACACCAGAAACTAGTTGCAACTCCTCAGAGATTAGGTTGATTAATAAGTCGAGAGAGCTTGGAGCGCCCGGAGCCCAATGTGTGGTAGTAACTGTTCATGGATCACAAACACATAAATTAGTTCCTGAGGACGGCTGCAATGAGACAACCCACCATGTACTCCTACATGGCCTCTCACCGCTACCTTTACCAAATCGTGTTCACACACTTAGCTCTCAACAGTAGGACATGTTCACCACATTCCAATTCATTCCCGATGAATCAGACCCGACTCAACTCTAACCAATAGCAGGCATGACAAACAAGCATGAATGAGTAGGCACGTCAGGGCTCAAACAACTCCTACTCATACTAGTGGGTTTCATCTATTTACTGTGGCAATGACAGGTCATGCAGAGGAAAGGGGTTCAACTACCGCAACACGTAACAGTTGAAGCGTTGTTGTCTTAATGCAGTAAAAGAGAGCAGGAGTGAGAGAGTGGGATTGTATCGGAATGAACAAGGGGTTTTTGCTTGCCTTGCACTTCTGAAGATAGTATAGTTCTTCATCGGTGTCATCGAACTCATCGTCGGAACATACGTCTACCGAGGGGGAACAACCACCGGCAAACACAAAAAGAACACAATCAACACATGGCAATATGCAGCAATATGATGCATGCTATGACATGGCAATATGAATGTGTTTTGGGCTAATGCAAGCTAGAACAGATTGAAATCAGTCCATTTGAACCAAAGATTCAAATGCAAACCCATTTTATGAAGTCATATTAGTGCATTAACTTGTTTCACCTAAACAGCAAGGTTATAGTGTTCTAACAAGCATGAAACCAGTACATATGGATAGATTGGATTTTTCTGATGATTTTTCATATATAAATTATTTCATTCGGAGTTACGGTTTAATTTCTATGATTTTTGAAAGTTTGCAACATTTTCTGAAATTTTCTGGATTATTTTAAATCCAGAAAACCATTACTGCGTCAGCATGACGACAGCATTGCGTCAGCAGGTCAACTGGGTTGACCCAGGTCAAACCTGACGCATGGGACCCAACAGTCAGTGTCTTAGGGCTGGTTAGGGACACAGACATGTGGGCCCAGTCAACAGCCATGTCAGCTTGGTCAAAGCTGACACGTGGGCCCACAGTGATTAGGTTAAAAGTAAACAGGGGTTACCCCGTGCTTAATTAGAGTGGTGGGGCCTGCCTGTTAGCGGCACAGGGCGAGATTAATGCAGTAATTAGCCTCAAGCTAATGACGCCACGTCATCTCACCGGAGTTGAATGCCGGTGAGCACATCCGACGACGGATGTTCATCGGGATCGAGCTACGGGCAACCATTTGCCTCGCTGTTTGCTCCTACGGGTTCCTCAGGTTCGCGCGCATCCAAAGGAGCAAGCAGAAGGAGCTAGGGTGAGCTATAGCATCGGCGGTGGCGAGCGAGGCGGCAGCCGGAGTTCGGGAGCAGATGGGTTCGGGGCTAGAGAGCGTGGGAGGGGGAGATACTGGTGGCTACGGGTTCGCGAAGACGCGCTGAGCACACTGGTGTGCTCGGACACGGGCTGCAGTGCCCATGGCCATGTCTGCTTCATCGCCGGCGGCTAGGAGCTCACGGCTTCGGTGGAAGATGCGGCTAGAGGACGGGAACAAGCTCAGGGAGGAGGGGGAAAGGCGGCGGAGCTCACAGCGATCTCGAGGGCGTTGTCAGCGGCTCGGGGAAGATCTGGTGTGGCCGGAACGACAACGGCAATCTCCGGTGGCCAGAGCTTCAAGACGAGGTCGGGGACGATGATACAGGCTTGTGGCGTCGTATTCATTGGCGGAGAGCTTCAGGGCGACGCAGCGGAGCCGGTGGATGCGTTGGGGAGACGAGGGGGTGGCTCAGGGTGCGGCAGCGTCGACGGTGGCGCTCGGGTGTGCGAGAGAGAGAGGGTCAGAGGGGATGTGAGAGAGGAGAGAGGCAGAGGGAAACGAGGGTGTCTCTGTGGCACGGCTGGAAGCGCCGAGATGCCGTGAGGTGGCAAGCAGGGGCTGTCGCGGCTCGGCTGGATGCCAGGCACGCAGCTGCTTCTCCTCCTGGGAGGAGGAAGAAGACAGTGCTGCCCCTGGTGGGCTGGGCCTACAGCAGTGGTGGGCTGCACAGGGCAGACCAGGTAAGTGGCTCAGGTACTCTCCTTTCCTTTCTTTCTGTTTTCTATTTTCTGGTTCTATTTTGAATTTGGTTAGCTAACCAAATTATTTTTGCAGCTTCTGGACACAAATTTGGATGCAAATTGGTTTATCCAAGAGCTCCACAAAAGTCTCAGAATTATTGGAGTAATAAAAATATTTATAGGATTCATTTGCGCAACTCAAATACATTAGTGATTTAATTCAAAGCCCCAAATAATTCCCTAAAATGTTCAATATTTTTGGTTTGGATCAAAACCCTTGCCAAAATTATCAAACATTGATGAAGGCATTTTTGGGTTTATTGAAAATATTTTTTAACTTGAACCTAGTGGAGTTCCATTTGGTGCTAGGGTTTGGACATCCCCCATTTCAAATTCATTTGAATTTACACATGATGCATGCATGATTATGCAACTATTTAAAACCAACTTCTAGGGCTGTGACAATAAGTCTGCTAGGCAATGCTTTGATGAGTTTGATAATTTCATTGTCAAACAAGAAGATTTCAATGCTTATTTTGGTAGACAATTAAAACAAAATAATTATATGATTAAACACTTGGGTGATTATATGGCTAATATTAGAGGTGAACTTAAACTCGTTAGCAAACATGCTTCTATGGTTACCACTCAAGTAGAGCAAGTATTTAAAGCTCAAAATGATTTGCTCAACGAAATGAATGGTAAGAAAAATGATTATACTGTTAGAGTGGCTACTAGAACTGGTAGAATGACTCAAGAACCTTTGTATCCTGAAGGCCACCCTCAGAGAATTGAGCAAGATTCTTAGATAAATAATATTGATGGACCTAGCTCTTATAAAAGGAAGAAAAAGAAAAATAATAGGACTTTGCAAACTTCTAGTGAACCTATTGCTGAACCACCTAAGAATCCAAATGATATATCTATGTCTGATGCTGAAACACAATCTGGTAATGAACATGAACCTAATTAAAATGTTAATGATGATGTTCATGATGATGCTCAACCTAGTAACGATAATGATGTAGAAATTGAACCTGCTGTTGATCTTGATAACCCACAATCGAAGAATCAACGTTATGATAAGAGAGACTTTGTTGCTAGGGAACATGGTAAAGAAAGAGAACCATGGGTTCAGAAACCCATGCCTTTCCCTCCCAAACCATCCAAGAAAAAGGATGATGAGGATTTTGAGCGCTTTCCTGAAATGATTAGACCTATCTTTTTGCATATGCGATTAACTGATATGCTCAAAATGAATCCTTATGCTAAGTATATGAAAGATATTGTTACAAATAAATGAAAGATACTGGAAGCTGAAATTTCCACCATGCTGGCTAATTACACTTTTAGGGGTGGAATACCAAAGAAACTTGGAGATCCAGGAGTACCTACTATACCATGCTCCATTAAAAGAAACTATGTTAAAACTGCTTTATGTGATCTTGGAGCCGGTGTTAGTGTTTTGCCTCTCTCTTTATATCGTAGACTTGATTTGAATAAGTTGACACGTACTGAAATATCTTTGCAAATGGCTAATAAATCAACTGCTATACTTGTCGGTATTTGTGAGGATGTACCTGTTGTGGTTGCAAAGGTTACTATTTTAACGGACTTTGTTATTCTTGATATTCCTAAGGACGATAGTATGTCTATTATTCTTGGAAGACCTTTTCTGAATACTGCAGGGGCTATTATTGACTGCAATAAAGGCAATTTCACTTTTCATGTTAATGGTAATGAGCATACGGTACACTTTCTGAGGAAACAACCTCAAGTTTATAGTATCAACTCTATTGGAAAAATTCCATCGATTATTATTGGAGGTTTTGAATTTCCTCTTCCGACTGTCAAAAAGAAATATGATATTCTTATTATTGGGGATGTGCATATACCCGTTGAGGTAACATAGTGTTATTTGAAATTTCTCCGGTTTCATGTTATTCGGAATGAGTTTGTTAATAAGACCTGATCAACCTTGTTAGTGGATTCCTTTTGATGAGCATGATATGGATGAAACTAGAAGGCACAACCTTCTACCCTCTTTATACTTTCTGTTATTTAGTTGAAATAAAGTAAAATAGTATTTTTCTGTCTGTTTGCTGATTTATCCATGCATTATAAAAATACCCTGAAAATAAGTCGTCCAAATGCCATGCCAATTTAATATGATTTTTTCGAGAATATTTGAGGATTTATGGTACTGAAAGCACCGCGGGGGGAGCTGCCACCTGGCCACGAGGGTGGAGCGCGCGCCCTACCCCCTAGGGCGCGCCCCCTGCCTCGTGGGCCCATGGTGTCCCTCCTCCACTTATTCCTGCACCCATCCTCTTCTTCTTCCTCCCACAAACACGACTAACTAGCTCAAGCACGAGTTCTAGCTCACTTTGCTGTGAATTTCGATCTCCTTGCTCAAAGCACCTCTCACAAAACTGCTTGGGGAGATTGTTACTTGGTATGTGACTCCTCCATTGGTCCAATTAGTTTTTGTTCTAGTGCTTTATTCTTTGAAAATTTGTGCTGGATAGGTGACCATGTTCTTGAGCTTGCATGTCAAATTTATATGGTTCCAAGTAGTTCTAATGCATGATATAGACTCTAGGCACTTGTAGGAGTAGTTACTATCAATTTTATTGAGCTTGGTTCACTTTTCTTTGAAGTTACTAAAAATTTCAGA
Organism: Aegilops umbellulata; assembly: GCA_032464435.1. NCBI lineage: Eukaryota > Viridiplantae > Streptophyta > Magnoliopsida > Poales > Poaceae > Aegilops > Aegilops umbellulata. The sequence continues at coordinate 376,746,189 of CP136058.1, read as the reverse complement.
ATATTTCAGAAAATAATAAAGAGACTTTTGAGGGGCTAATCGAGCCGAAGATCGAAGGAAAAGCAAAATGAAGAAGCACAGAGGCCCAAATATAATTTGCCTCGCACTGGTGAATGGCCTTCCGATGATTTCTTGAGAGCAGTCGGGATTTATGATGATTTCTATTCATTGGCTGAGAACGCTGGCCTCACCGACTTCCTCCGCGACCAACGTCATCAGTATCTCTTACTCACTAATACTTTTGTGCAAAACTTCTACTATTTTCCTAAGGAATCACCTCCTTCAGTAGAGTTTCATTTATATGATGTTGTTAAGAAGATGCCATTAGCTGAATTTTGCAAGGTTTGCAAAATACCCTTCGAGGGTACTTCAGATGAACCACATCGTAAAGATGTGGAAGAATTTATTGACACCATCACTGTGGGAGAAACCAGGAATGTTTCTGATGCAAGAATCACAAGCATACATTTTCCTGTCGTGCGCTACTTTGCCATATTTGCTAGTCATTGCTTGATTGGTCGTGGAAACTGTGGAAACCTTAGTGTTCCTGATATTATCATTCTGTTCCATGGTTTATACCGCGATAACACTATTAGTATGGGCGGAATTATTGCTAAACGGTTAAGTGTCGGGGGAAATTGGCTTCCTCGAACACCTATGGGGACCGAGCCCCTTTCTTGGTTCGGCGGGGGGCGGAGGTCGCGCGAAGAGCGGATCGAGGCGATGCACACGAGGGGTTTACCCAGCTTCGGGCCGCAAGGATGCGTAAAACCCTACTGCTGCTTTGTGGATTGTATTGTGTTCTTGCTCGGGAGCGTGTGGTGCTACAGTACACGCGAGCAGCTGGCGAGAGGGAGCGTAGCGATGGCCGTCCCCCTTCCTACATGCACATGGGGCCTCCTTTTATATGCTCAAGGGGTTTCCCACAGGTGGCAGCGCAGGTGGGGGCAAAAATGGGAGAATGCTGTAGTGGGTACAGCTGCCTGCACAGTGGCTGTACAGTGCTATCATACCTAACTCTGACGGCAGGGGACAAGGGCATTAAATGCCCGTCCGCATCGCCCAGACGGTGCAGGAAAGGGGACCGTCAGGAGCACCATCGTTTGCCACGATGGCTACTCTGTCAGCGTCGCTTCGCCACCGCATGCCCCTGGCCGCGCAGCCTCTCGCCACGTACGCCTGGAACGGCCCAGAGCGACGTGTGGGTGGATGAGCTGGAGCGCAGGCGCGGGGTGGTGACTTGCCGCGACTGATGTCTTGTCGCGCCCGGGAGCTAGTCGCTCACCGGTCCTTGCCGGACGCGGAGCGCGTCGCAGCAAGTCTCTTGTCGTGCCTCGGTCGGCCTTCCCGGCAAGCTCCTCCTGCCGGGGCCTTGTGCTTCGAGTGGTCGTCCCGGCAAGCTCCTCTTGACGGGGCCTTGCTCTCTTCGGGTGGCCTTCCCGGTAGGCTCCTCCTGCCGGGGTCTTGGCTCAAATACTTTGTTCTTGGATGGCCCAAAAAGGGACCATGGAGAGTCTTGGCGATCACCTGGCAAGCCTTGCCGCGGGGTGCTACGACTGCCCGTGCACAAGTTCGGGGTACTAAGGGACCCCTACTTTAGTACACCGACAGGAGCCCCCGGGCCTGGGCCATACACGGTGCCGAGCGCTGTTGGGCCAGGCCCAAAACAGTGCATGGGCACGCGCGGCCTGGGTCATGCTGCATCTGCTTCTGCGTCCACCACGTTCTCCCCGAACGGCACGCGTCGAACGCGGCATCATGGTGAGAGGCGTGCGTGACGTGGGCGGCGTGCGCGGGGCTGAGCTTCGCGGGCGTGCGTCACGTCGCAGATGGGTTGTTTATTCGGAAAGGCAAAGCGCCCCCTCCTCCCCTTATAAGCAGGGGAAACAGGGGCAGTTCGCCCACCCGCCGGTTGCGATTCCTTGAAAACCTCCGCCACTTCCCAAGAGAAGCAGCGCTCCGTCCCTCCCGCCGCCACCAGTGCTACCGACGCCGTCGACCTCCCTCCCTCTTTCCGCCATGGCACCGAAGGGCGACAAGGGGAAAGGGAAGGCCGTGAAGTCGGCCGAGGCGCAGCGGCTCAAGGCGCTGCGAAAGGAGCAGGCGACCTTCCCTCCTGAGCTCGACGTGTTGGTCCTGAGGAAGGAATACTATCTCTTCTGGTCGACGGGGACGCGAGCGCACCCACGCACGAGGGTTCTTCCCGCCGCCGCCCAGAAGGAGTATCCAACCGGGTATCCCTTCTTTGCTCTGTTCTTCCATTGCGGGCTTTGCCCGCCCTTCTCTGAATTTTTCTGCGACATCATGAACAGCTACGGGTTCCATCTCCTTGATTTCACCCCCAATGTTGTCCTGACCATGGCAATTTTCGCACATCTTTGCGAAAATTTCGTCGGAGTCTTTCCAAATATAGCTCTCTTCCGCCACTTCTTCACGCCTCGAGTAGAGAGAGGAGAGCCCCTCTCCGGCGGGATCGCCTGGATCTCGAAGCTCGGTAAGAAGGATGCTTATCTGGAGGGAGAGCTCCGCAGCAAATGGGAGGAATGGAGAGCAGACTGGTGCCTGATCGTCGAGAAGAACCCGCAGCCATTCACTGCCGTGCGCCAAACTCCTGTGGTGCGCGGCAGGGATTGGAGCGACGTGGCTCCGGACGACGACAAGCTGCAGATTGCCATCACCCGGATCCTGCAGCTCAGGCGTGCCGGGCTCACAGTTGGCGCCGTTGGCGCAGATTTCCTCCGCCGCCGCATCGCTCCCCTGCAGGAGAAGGGGAGGCCCGCCTGGGAGTTCCAGAATGCGGCGGACATCATGAGGCTGCACCCTGGCCTCAACTTCAATTTCACCGTCTTGGAGCTTGAAGGGACGCTCAGGGCGCTGTTCAAGCACGACCCCGACCACCCCGAATGGTTCAGGCTGCCGCAAGGCGTCGTCCCGTTGTGCAACAATTCGTCGCCCAGCCGCATCCTTGCAATGATGCCGCTGTGCGACTCGCACGGGATCGACTCCACTTGGCAGGAGCCCGCCGACGATGTCGTGAGGGCATTCTTCGACGACTTGGTGGAGAGGCCAGTCGACGCCGACGAGCAGAGGGGCCTCACCCGAGACACCACGGACGCGGAGTTGGCGCGCATCGCCTCCAGGATGGAAGAGACGGCGGCAGCCGCGGCCGCGGGCGAATTTGGCTTCACATTGGCGGAGGCGGACGCAGCGGAGGCGGAAAGCCTTGCCGATCGAGCAGAGTTTGCCGGCGAGGAAGAGCTTGCCGGGCACAGCGCAGGGGCGGACGAGTCCACCGAGGGCACGAGCGGCTTGCTGGAGGCTGACGCCTCTTCCTCCCGACCCTCTTGCAGCTCCTCGCAAGCGAAGCCCCCGGCTCAACCACGGAGGCGTCTCCGCAAGGCCGGAGAGGTGGTACGGCAAGCGATCCAACAGCCGCAGCGCCGCGTGACGCGCTCCGCAGTTTCAGCAGGAGCGGGGTCTTCGCAGGCCGCTGCTTCTGCTCCTGCCGCCCCTCGCGCCATGGCGGCGGCCGGGGCAGGGTCGTCTCGGACTAGCGCCACCACTGCCTCCGCCAAGCGGTCGAGGGAGCCTACTCCTCCGCCTCCTCGCGCCAGAAGCGGGTCAGTCTTCGACTTCTCCGCGCTTAGCTCCAACGAGGAAGAGGGAGAGGAGTAAGATCCCCGCTGTTCTTGTGTTTCGCATCTCATTTGCCTTCCTATGAATTTGATCCTTTTCAGGACTCTGGCTCAGAGGATGGCAAAGAGAGCCAAGGTCCCGGTGGTCATCCTCGACGACGAGCCCACCGTGACGGCCGGGGGTGCGCCTGAGATGACCTTGTCGGAGCCGCCAACTGATCCTCTGAGCAGCCCCCAGCGCAGCCCCTAGCGTAAGCATATGGCTTGCTTTCTGCCGTTGGGCGCGCCTGGGTATCCTTCGTTTTTCTTGACATCTGGCTGACGATTTGTGTAGGAGCAGAGCAGCCCCTCCAGGAGCGTCCGGAGACCGCCCCTGATGTGCCACTCGCTACAACCACACCGCCAAGGGGGAGTTCCCCGGCGAGGGAAGAATCCCCGACAAGGGAGCAGTCCCCGGCAAGGGAGCAGTCTCCGGCAAGGGAGCAGATCCCGGCAAGGGAGCAGTCCCCGGCGAGGGACGGCACCGGTGGCCCCTGGGCGACGGAGACCGTCACCGCAGACCCTGACCCAGGTAACCTTCTTGCCTCGAAACTCCCCTGGGGTTCTTCTTCTTTGGATAGTTGCTTGACTTCTCCCTTTCTTTCGGTCTTCAGACCCGCCTGCCACGGACCCGATGGAGACCGAGGTCGTCGTCGAGGAGGACGCGCGCGGCCATACCGACGACGTGACCGCCACCGGAGAGACGGATGGTGCTGAAGATCCGGCCAGCGAAGAGGCCGCCAAGGCTGCCGCAGCAGCCGCGGGCGAGGGGGGCGACGATCATACTGACGGCCCTGAGGCCGGAGGAGCGCCAGGCGCTGCGCCGACCGCCGACCCTGCCTCCGCAGCGGCGTCGGGCCCCGAGGAGCCCCAGCCAGGCGCCTACCTGAAGGCCGGCGACGATGTCTTCATCAAGCTCCCCTGGGAGTCGACTTCCAGGGCGCCGGTCGAGGGGGAGGCCTTAGATGGAGAGGTGCTCGCCTCCGCCGGGCTGACACTGGTTGACGCGCCAAGCAGCAGCGGCGGCGAGCCCGAGGAGGAGCGGCTGCTCCGGAAGCTGGTGTCACTCTACCGCGCCCGACAAGCCCAGGTGGAACGCCGGGAAGCGCTTGTCGCGAAGGCGGGAGCGGACATGGAGAAGCGCGCCGGGGAGCTCCGAGAGCTCAACCAGGAGGCCCTCCGATCCTTGGCGGAGGAGTGAAGGCAGCTCGACAAGGCGCGGACGGCCTTCATCCTTGAGAAGGCGGAAGCCGAAGAGCAGCAAAGGCTTGCCTTCGCGGGGCTAGCCGGGCGGGAGGGCGAGCTGGCGCAACAGAAAGCCAGCCTCGCCAGCCACGAGGAGGAGGTCGCCGCACATGAGCAAGCGCTCGGCGGATCCCTCAAGGAGGCGCGAGACGCTGCCGCGGCCGCCGAGACCGCCAAGAAGGCACTGGAGGCGAAGGTGGCGCAGCTCGACACCGACCTCAAGGCGAGCGGTGAGGAGCTCGCCATGCTCAAGCAGGAGCGCGAGAAGGGTGCCCACACCCTTGGCGAGCTGCAGGGCCGCTTCACCGAGAAGATCAAGGAGCTCGACGCCGCCAAGGACTCCAACGCCGATCTCGAGCTGAAGCTGGACACCCTGTCCAAGGTGCTGGACAACGCCAAGGAGCAAGAGGTGGCTTTGCGGAAGGAGGTCGCGGACAACGAGGCGTTGTTGGAGAGCGCCGCGGTCACCCAGAACGAATTCAGGGTGACGGTGGAGCAGTGGACCGAGGGTCTCGAGGACATCGCCGCCTCCATCGACAAGGAGCTGACGCTGCTGGGGATGGAGGGTCACGAGTATCCCTCCGGTGAAAACGTCCCACCCAGCGCCAAGCTCACTTCGTTCTTCAAAGGCGTGGTGGCGGCCCTTCAGCATCTCCGGAACGCGATCCCAGAGCAGCTGGCCGGCGAGACGCGCGACGCTATCGCCGGAGCCCTCGAGAAGGTGTTGGTGAAGATCGCCTTCCGCAACCCCGGCATCAGGCTCACCAACGTCCTCAAATCCCTGCCGGCAGACGCTGACCTTGAGGAGGTCAGGGCCCTCGTCGCGCCCATTGTGGAGAAGGTGGCCGGGATCAAAAGGATCGAGGGCGACCGCGTGGATTAGGCCGCCTCCCCTTTTCTTTTCTTGTCGCTGTTGGCCAAGTCATGAAAGCGATTCATTAGGGCCGCGACAAGCTTATCTTGTGATATAACTTTATCTTAGGTAGTGATTGCACTGTTATTTCCTCTACTTGACTCCGCGCTTTGTATGTTTTTACCCTACGCTTTTGGGGACTTGTCGGCGTAGGCCTCCGCCTTACCGCGGGCTCTGAGTGCGGGACATCAGCAGCCCGCCAGCGGCGCCATTACCGGCAAGAAACCTTGCCGCGGCTAGCTGCAGCTCACTTAAATTGTTGAGCAGGCTCAAAGCAAAGTAAGTGTTGCGACTGCAGTCGCAGCACACTTAAGCTGCCGAGCGAGCTCGAAACAAAGTAAGGATGCCACTCTGGTTGTAGCACACTTAAGTCGTTGAGCAGACTCGAAACAAAGTAAGGGCGCAACTAGCCACGAGCCAGTCCCTCCGCGCACAGGTTTTCCATACAAAGTACGGTCGTTCGAGGAAGATAACCCCAAAATTTTAAAAACTTGATTGCTCAAACTTTGGCAACTTAGCTTTTCCATGGCTCGCTGCCCGGCAAGGTCGCTTTCCGGTAAGGCGAAACATGGGGCTCGCCGTTGCTTACCGGGGGTCAGTGCTGCACAGAGTGTCAGATAATGCATGCAAAGGATAGAGAGCATGAGATCGACAAGGTGTGCGGAGCACAAGAACTCAATCTGCGCACAGGGTCTGCGCCTGGCTCTGTACAAAGGATCACATGCAACAGCGGCAAGACTTTGTGCAGAAGGGTGGTTGCCAGACGGGGTCCGGCAACCGCGCCTTACGGGCGAAACTTATGAAGATGCTCAACGTTCCAGGAGTTGCTCACCGGAGTGGTATCTTCGGTCTCAAGGCGGACAGCGCCAGGCCTAGGGACTTGTTTCACCCGGTAAGGGCCTTCCCACTTCCTCAGAACTTCTGGCACTAACTTTGCGGCTATAAAAGCAGCGCAAAGCTTGCTGGTAGCGAGCAGCTCGCACAGCGGCCTGAAGACGGTCCTCCTCGAGGAGCAGCGCGCCATCTCGTCGCAGCTGCTCTCGCTCGAGCTCAGCGTGAGCGAGCACTCGAGGTGGCCCGTATGCGAGATCCGTGGGGCTAACTGTCCCCGCTCCATGGGATGGGGCGAGAGGCTGCCTGGTCATGCCAGGGCTTACCTGCGCCGAGAGGCGTCGGCGTATGTTCGGATGCCGTGGCACCATGAGCTGGCTCGATGGCGCCCGTTCCGCCGCCGGTGCCGTCCCCACCACCCGCTTGCTCCAGGGGCGGTGATTTCGACGCGGACGGACCAGCCACCTCCAGAACCTTCTTCTTCGGTGGCATGTCGATGAAGATGAAGGAGATCTAGCTCGTGCAGACGCCGGATCAGGTTCGCACAACTTCGACGCCCCCTACCTGGCGCGCCAAAGATGTCGGGGGAAATCGGCTTCCTCGAACACCTATGGGGACCGAGCCCCTTTCTTGGTTCGGCGGGGGGCGGAGGTCGCGCGAAGAGCGGATCGAGGCGATGCACACGAGGGGTTTACCCAGCTTCGGGCCGCAAGGATGCGTAAAACCCTACTGCTGCTTTGTGGATTGTATTGTGTTCTTGCTCGGGAGCGTGTGGTGCTACAGTACACGCGAGCAGCTGGCGAGAGGGAGCGTAGCGATGGCTGTCCCCCCTTCCTACGTGCGCATGGGGCCTCCTTATATGCTCAAGGGGTTTTCCACAGGTGGCAGCGCAGGTGGGGGCAAAAATGGGAGAATGCTGTAGTGGGTACAGCTACCTGCACAGTGGCTGTACAGTGCTATCATACCTAACTCTGACGGCAGGGGACAAGGGCATTAAATGCCCGTCCGCATCGCCCAGACGGTGCAGGAAAGGGGACCGTCAGGAGCGCCACCGTTTGCCACGATGGCTACTCTGTCAGCGTCGCTTCGCAACCGCATGCCCCTGGCCGCGCAGCCTCTCGCCACGTATGCCTGGAACGGCCCAGAGCGACGCGTGGGTGGATGAGTTGGAGCGCAGGCACGGGGTGGTGACTTGCCGCGGCAAGTGCCTTGCCGTGGCTGATGTCTTGTCGCTCCCGGGAGCTAGTCGCTCACCGGTCCTTGCCGGGACGCGGAGCGCGTCGCAGCAAGTCTCTTGTCGTGCCTCGGTCGGCCTTCCCGGCAAGCTCCTCCTGCCGGGGCCTTGTGCTTCGAGTGGTTGTCCCGGCAAGCTCCTCTTGCCGGGGCCTTGCTCTCTTCGGGTGGCCTTCCCGGCAGGCTCCTCCTGCCGGGGTCTTGGCTCAAATACTTTGTTCTTGGATGGCCCAAAAAGGGACCATGGAGAGTCTTGGTGATCGCCTGGCAAGCCTTGCCGCGGGGTGCTACGACTGCCCGTGCACAAGTTCGGGGTACTAAGGGACCCCTACTGTAGTACACCGACATTAAGTCTGAACCGTACTAAGGGCCCCATCTTTGGAGGTACTTATGCTTCACGCCTCGCTGCATATTTTAACATACCTTTTAGGCTTTATGAGAAAGAAGAAAAATTGCTGCCTAGTGCTTATTAGATTTTAAGAGTATGCTAGCGCATGATTTTATTGTTAAGGGCAGGGAAGGTGAAAGTGCGTTATATTGACTAGAAGGGGGTGAATAGGCGATTTTTATGAATTCTTCACTAAGGAATTTGCCGGTGAGGAAACTCCTTAGCGAAGAACTACTAGCAGCGGAATAAATACTCAGAAGTAAACATAACTAAACACAAGCATAGTCATCATGATGAAATGAGGACAAGCACAGAGTATAGGAAGCGTAATCACAGGATAACACAAGATGAAGACAAACAGACTGAAGAAATTGAACTGAGGAAATTGAGAAAGTCTTCAGTCAAAGTCTTCAAACACAGATATGACAAGCACACAACATAGTAATGAGGAAATGAAAGAGTTGAGGAAATAGAACCAGTTGGCTTGGTGAAGACAATGATTTGGTAGACCAGTTCCAACTGCTGTCTCAGTTGTACATCTGGTTGGAGCGGCTAAGTATTTAAACTCGAGGACACACAGTCCCGGACACCCAGTCCTGAACACGCAGTCCAGGACACTTAGTTCTCACCGTATTCTCCTTGAACTAAGGTCTCACAGACCTTGTCCAGTCACTCGTGTTAAGTCTTCAGGTGACTTCTGAACCTTCACAAACTCGGTCACTCGGCGATCCACAATTCCTCTTGGATGCTCTAGACCATGACGCCTAACCGTCTGGAAGAAGGACAGTCTTCAAAGGTAACAAGCGTCGGATCCATGCAGGATCAATATCTTCAGTGATGCTCAATCACTTTGGGTTTGTAGGTGTTTGGGTTTGGGTTTTTCCTCACTTGATGATTTTCGCTCAAAGTCCTTGGAGGATGGGTTGCTCTCAAATGACAAGTGTCAGTTTCTCTTGGAGCAGCCAACCAACTAGTGGTTGTAGGGGGCAGCTATTTATAGCCTAGGGAGCAGCCTGACATGATAAGACATAAATGCCCTTCAATGACATGACTGTTAGGTGGGTAAGATATTTTGGAACAGCTAGCGCGCAGCACATCAATGGTCGGAAATTTGAGGCTCAAATTCCTCAGGGCTATCATGTTCCTCACTGTGTAGGCAATCCGCACTGGCGAATTCCTAACTCCACAGTCAGAGCAAATTCCTCAGAGACCAGAAGAACTTCGTCTCTGTCACTGAAGAAATTGACTGAACTGTATGAGATTTCCAATGGCTTCACTCGAAGGGATTGGTAGGTGTAGGATTTTGAGTTGAGCATCACTTGGAAATTTTTCCTTAGTATTTCCTCGACCCCCTTTAACAGTACGGTGTTTCCTATGACTCAACAAAGAGAAAATGAAACTACGAAAACAAAAGTCTTCACGCTTCATGTTCCTCGAATGAATACTAAGTCTTCAAGGTCACACCAATCTCTTCACTTTCAAAGTCTTCAGAAACTCTTCAGAATACCAAAGTCTTCAGTCAAAGAACTTCATTTTTAGGGGTCGACTTTCTCTGTAAATATCAAACTCCTCATAGACTTATAGACATGTGTACACTCCTAAACACATTAGTCCCTTAACCTATAATTCTTCAATACACCAAAATCACTAAGGGGCACTAGAGGCACTTACAGAAGCATAGCTTAAATATAAACTGTATTTTAATAAACATCACCCTGAGACTATTACCTTGCCTGCTCCTTCCTTGTTTAATTTTGAAGGACCGTATCTCGTTACGTGGGATGTCGTTCAAGCCTACCGGAATCCTGCACCATCCCTGGAACTGGAACCACAATCTGAGCCTCCAAGACAATCTGTTTATTCTTGGGATCCGGAGGTGGCTGCTAGCCAATGGCAGTCAGAGTCTTCTGCATCTCAGTACGACCCCAGCTACACCTATGGGTATCCGCCAGGCTATCCCTGGCAATAAACCAACTTAGGCCAAAAGCCTAAGCTTGGGGGAGTACGTATTTCTCACCGACATTACATTTACGTTCACACACTCATTGCTAGATGTCGGTGCTCATACTCTTTCACTGTAATATCCATGCTAGTTTATTTTCTTTTTCCTTTTTTCTTCTTGTGTGTTTAATAAACCTTAAGGAAAATAAAAAAAATTAGTAGTAGTTTACTTCTCTTCTGTAGTAGTAACAATTAAAAAGAAAACCCAAAAATATTTCCCGTTCTTCTTTTGCTTGTTGGGAGCTTTCCCGTGTAAATAGTTTTTATTTCTTTTCTTTTCTTTGGGGGTCGATAGGAGAAGACCATGATTAAATTGTTGAAGTGGCTCTTATATGCATTATTGTTGATTTAACCAAGAGCCCATATTGCCTTGTCTCTTCCTGTTATTGAATGCTCGCAGATTCCAGCTTAGTCCAATGCACGTGCACTCTTATTATTATTCGCATCGTTCGGCCCTGCAAGTGAAAGGCAATTATGATGATATATGATGGACTGACTGAGATGAGAAAAGCTGGTATGAACTCGACCTCTCTTGTTTTTGTAAATATGATGAGTTCATCGTTCCTGATTCAGCTTGTTATGAATAAACATGTTTGCAATGACAATTAGTGATCATAGTCGCTCGTGCCATGCTTGATTAGCTATGAGTTATAATGGTTTACCTTGCGTGTCAACATGCTATTAAAATGGTTGTGATGTGGTATGATAGGGTGGTATCCTCCTTTGAATGATTTAAGTGACTTGACTTGTCACATGTTCACACACGTAGTCGAAACAAATCAACATAGCCTTCATGATATTTATGTTGGTAGATTATATCCTACTCATGCTTGCATCCAATGTTCATTAATTTTAATGCATGTTCATGGCTGTTATCGCTCTCTAGTTGGTCGCCTCCCAGTCTTTTGCTAGCCTTGAGGTCGAGCAAAGGTTTAAGCTTGGGGGAGTTGATACGTCTCCGTCGTATCTACTTTTCCAAACAATTTTGCCCTTGTTTTGATACGTCTCCGTCGTATCTGGCAACCGACACGAGCCTTATGGTTGTCTCTTTATTGTATGAAATGCATACGCCATGTAATTGCTTTACTTTATCACTATGCGTTAGAGATAGTTGTAGAAGCAATAGTTGGCGAGATGACCACGACGCAACGATGGAGATCAAAGTGTCAAGCCCATGACGATGGAGATCATGACGATGCTTTGGAGATGGAGATCAAAAGCACGAGATGATGATGGCCATATCATGTCACATATTTTGATTGCATGTGATGTTTATCTTTTATGCATCTTATTTTGCTTAGTACGGCGGTAGCATTATAAGATGATCCCATAACTAAATTTCAAGTTAAAAGTGTTCTCCCTAAGTATGCACCGTTGCTACAGTTCATCGTGTTGAGACACCACATGATGATCGGGTGTGATAGACTCTGTGTTCACATACAACGATGCAAGACAGTTTTGCGCATGCAGAATACTTGGGTTAAACTTGATGAGCCTAGCATGTACAGACATGGCCTCGGAACACTGGAGACCGAAAGATCGAACATGAGTCATATAGTGGATATGAGCAACATAGAGATGTTCACCATTGAAGACTACCCCATCTCACGTGATGATCGGACATGGGTTAGTTGATTTGGATCACGTATCACTTAGATGACTTGAGGGATGTCTATTTAAGTGGGAGTTCTTTAGTAATTTGATTAATTAAATTTAATTTATCAAGAACTTAGTCTTAATAGTTTTTGCATATCTATGTTGTTGATCAATAGCTCGCAATATAGCTCCCCTATGTTTTTTATATGTTCCTAGTGAAAACTAAGTTGAAAGATGATAGTAGCAATAATGCGGACTGGGTTCGTGATCTGAGGATTATCCTCATTGCTGCACAGAAGAATTATGTCCTTGATGCACCGCTAGGTGACAAACAAATTGCAAGAGCAGATGCAGACATTATGAACGTTTGGTAAGCTCGATTTGATGACTACTTAATAGTTTAGTGCACCATGCTTTAAGGCAGATGTTCCCAGAGCTGGAATTATCATTTCATACTCATGCCCGTGTCAGGAGGTATGAGACCTCTAACAAGTACTTTGCCTACAAGATGGAGGAGAATAGCTCAACCTGTGAGCATGTGCTCGGAATGTCTGGGGTACTACAATCACTTGAATCAAGTGGGATTTAATCTTCCAGATAAGATAGTGATTGACAAAATTCTCTAGTCACTATCACCAAGCTACTAGAACTTTGTGATGAACTATAATATGCAAGGGATGAAAAAAATGATTCCCGAGCTCTTCGCGATGCTGAAATCGGTGAAGGTAGAAATCAAGAAAGAGCATCAAGTGTTGATGATTAACAAGATCACTAGTTACAAGAAAAAGGGCAAGTGAAAGAAACGGAACTTCAAGAAGAATGGCAAGCAAGCTGCCGCTCCCATGAAGAAGCCCAAAGCTATACCCAAGCCTGAAACTGAGTGCCTCTACTTCAAAGGAAATGGTCACTGGAAGCGGAACTGCCCCAAATACTTGGCAGATAAGAAGGATGGCAAAGTGAACAAAGGTATATTTTATATACATGTTATTGATGTGTACTTTACTAGTGTTCATAGCAACCCCTGGGTATTTGATACCGGTTCAGTTGCTAAGATTAGTACCTCAAAAATAGGAGTTGCAGAATAAACAGAGACTAGTTAAGGGAGAGGTGACGATGTGTGTTGGAACTGATTCCAAGGTTGATACGATCACCATCGCACACTCCCTCTACCTTTGGGATTAGTGTTGAATCTAAATAAATGTTATTTGGTGTTTGCGTTGAGCATGAATATGATTTGATCATGTTTACTGCAATATGGTTATTCAATTAAGTCAGAGAATAATTGTTGTTATGTTTACATGAATAAAACCTTCTATGGTCATACACCCAATGTAAATGGTTTACTGACTCTCGATCGTAGTGATACACATATTCATAATATTGATGGCAAAAAGATGCAAAGTTGATTATGACAGTGCAACATACTTGTGGCATGGTTGTTTAGGTCATTTGGTGTAAAGAGCATGAAGAGAGTCCATACAGATGGACTTTTGGAATCACTTGATTATGAATCATTAGATACTTGCGAACCATGCCTCATGGTCAAGATGACTCAAACTCCGTTCTCCGGAACAATGGAGCGAGCTAATGACTTATTGGAAATAATACATACCGATGTATGCGGTTCGATGAGTATTGAGGCACGCGGCGGGTATCATTATTTTATAACCTTCACAGATGATTTGAGTAGGTATGGGTATATCTACTTAATGAAGCACAAGTCTGAAACATTTGATAAGTTCAAAGAATTTCAGGGTGAAGTGGAGAATCATCGTAACAAGAAAATAAATTTTCTATGATCTGATCGCAGAGGCAAATATTTGAGTTACAAGTTTGGCCTTCATTTAAAACAATGTGGAATTGTTTCATAACTCACGCCACCTGGAACACCACAACGTAATGGTGTGTCCGAACATCATAATCACACTTTATTAGATATGGTGCGATCTATGATGTCTCTTACCGATTCACCACTATCGTTTTGGGGTTATGCATTAGAGACAGTCGTATTCACGTTAAATAGGGCACCGTCTAAATCCGTTGAGACGCCGCCGTATGAACTGTGGTTTGGCAAGAAACTTAAGCTGTCATTTCTTAAAAATTTGGGGATATGACGCTTATGTCAAAAGGCTTCAGCCTGATAAGCATGAACCCAAAGCAGAGAAGTGCGTCTTCATAGGATACCCTAAGGAAACCATTGGGTACACCTTCTACCACAGATGCGAAGGCAAGATCTTTGTTGCTCAGAATGGATCCTTTCTAGAGAAGGAGTTTCTCACGAAAGAAGTGGGTGGGAGGAAAGTAGAACTTGATGAGGTAATTGTACCTTCTCTCGAATTGGAAAGTAGCACATCAGACAAAACCGTTCCCGTGGTGCCTATGCCAACTAGAGAGGAAGCTAATTATGATGATCATAAAACTTCAGATCAAGTTACTACTGAATTTCGTAGGTCAACCAGAACACGTTCCGCACTAGAGTGGTATGGTAATCCTGTCATGGAAGTTATGTTACTAGACCAAGGCAAACCTATGAACTATGAAGAAGCTATGATGAGCCCAGATTCCGATAGATGGCTTGAGGCCATGAAATCTGAGATAGGATCCTTTTATGAGAACATAGTGTTGACTTTGGTGGACTTGCCCGATGATCAGCAAGCCATTGAGGATAAATGGATCTTTAAGAAGAAGACATACGCTGATGGTAATGTCACCATCTACAAAGCTCATCTTGTTTCGAAAGGTTTTTGACAATTTCAAGGAGTTGACTATGATGAGACCTTCTCAGCCATAGTAATGCTTAAGTCAGCCCAAATCATGTTAGCAATTGCCGCATTTTATGATTATGAAATTTGGCAAATGGACATGAAAACTGCATTCCTTACTGGATTTCTTAAAGAAGAGTTGTATATGATGCAACCAGAAGGATTTTCGATCCTAAAGGTGCTAACAAAGTAAGCAGGCTCCAGCAATCCATATATAGCCCGGTGCAAGCATCTCGGAGTTGGAATATACGCTTTGATGAGGTGTTCAAAGCATACGTTTTTATACAGACTTTTGGTGAAGCATGTATTTACAAGAAAGTGAGTGGGAGCTCTGTAGCATTTCTGATATTATATGTAGATGTTATATTCTTGATTGGAAATGATATTGAATTTCTGGATAGCATAAATGGATACTTGAATAAGATTTTTTCAATGAAAGACCTAGGTGAAGCTGCTTATATATTGGGCATCAAGAACAATAGAGATAGATCAAGACACTTAATAGGACTTTTACAAAGCACATACCTTGACAAAGTTTTGAATAAGTTCAAAATGGATCAGTCAAAGAAAGGGTTCTTGCATGTGTTACAGGGTGTGAAGTTGAGTCACACTCAAAGCCCGACCACTACAGAAGATAGAGAGAAAATGAAAGTCATTCCATATGCCTAAGCCATAGGTTCTGTCATGTATGATATGCTGTGTGCAAGACCTATTGTGTGCTTTGCCATGAGTTTGGCAAGGAGGTACAATGGTCATCCAGGAGTAGATCACTGGACAACGGTCAAAATTATCCTTAGGTACATTAAAGAGGACTAAGGAAATGTTTCTCAGTTATGGATCTATAGAGATAGATCAAGACGCTTGATATGCTTTTTCAATGAGTACATACCTTGACAAGTTTTTGAAATAGTTCAAAATGGATCAGTCAAAGAAAGAGCTCTTGCCTGTGTTGCAAGGTGTGAAGTTGAGTAAGACTCAAATCCCGACCACGGCAGAAAATAGAAAGAAAATGAAAGTCATTCCCTATGCCTCTGCCATAGATTCTATAAAGTACGCCATGCTGTGTACCAGATCTATTGTATACCCTACACTGAGTTCGGCAAGGGAGTACAATAGTGATCTAGGAGTAGATCACTGAACAGTGGTCAAAATTATCCTTAGTGGAATAAGGATATGTTTCTCGATTATGGAGGTGACAAAAGGTTCGTCGTAAAGGGTTACGTCGATGCAAGCTTTGACACCGATCCAGATGACTCTATGTCTCAATCTGGATATGCATTGAAAGTGGGAGCAATTAGCTAGATTAGCTCCATGTAGAGCATTGTAGGCATAGAAATTTGTAAAATACATACAGATCTGAATGTGACAGTCCCGTTGACTAAACTTCTCTCACAAGCAAAACATGATCACACCTTAGTACTCTTTGGGTCTTAATCACATGGCAATGCGAACTAGATTATTGACTCTAGTAAACTCTTTGGGTATTGGTCACATGGCGATGTGAACTATGGGTGTTAATCACATGGCGATGTGAACTAGATTATTGACTCTACTACAAGTGGGAGACTGATGGAAATATGCCTTAGAGGCAATAATAAAATGGTTATTATTATATTTCCTAAATCATGATAAAGGTTTATTATTCATGCTAGAATTGTATTGACCGGAAACCTTAATACATGTATGAATACATAAACAAACAATGTGTCACTAGTGAGCCTCTACTAGACTAGCTCGCTGAACAAACATGGTTAAGGTTTCCTAACCATTGACATGAGTTGTCATTTGATAATGGGATCACATCATTAGGAGAATGATGTGATGGACAAGACCCATCCGTTAGCTTAGCATAATGATCGTTCGGTTTTATTGCTATTGCTTTCTTCATGTCAAATACATATTCCTTTGACTATGAGATTATGCAACTCCCGTATACTGGAGGAATGCCTTATGTGCTATTAAACGTCACAACATAACTGGGTGACTATAAAGATGCTCTACAGGTATCTTTGAAGGTGTTTGTTGAGTTGGCATAGATCGAGATTAGGATTTGTCACTCCGAGTATCGGAGAGGTATCACTGGGCCCTCTCGGTAATACACATCATAAGCTTGCAAGCAAATGACTAAGGAGTTAGTCGCGAGGTGATGTATTACAGAACGAGTAAAGAGACTTGCTGGTAACGAGATAGAACTAGGTATGAAGATACTGCTACCTCTGGAGCATATGTTGGTTTTCCCTTGAAGAGGAAAGGGTGATGCAGCAAAGTAGCGTAAGTATTTCCCCTCAGTTTTTGAGAACCAAGGTATCAATCCAGTAGGAGACTACACGCAAATCGCCTAGTTCCTGCACAAACAATCAAGAACCTTGCAACCAACACGATAAAGGGGTTGTCAATCCCTTCACGGCCACTTGCAAAAGTGAGATCTGATAAAGATAATAAGATAAATATTTTTGGTATTTTTGTTGTATAGATTGGAAAAGTAAAGATTGCAAAATAAATAGTAAACTAGAATTGTAGATTGGAAACTTATATGATGTAAAGTAGACCCGGGGGCCATAGGTTTCACTAGTGGCTTCTCTCAAGATAGCATGTATTACGGTGAGTGAACAAATAACTGGCGAGCAATTGATAGAAAAGTGCATAACTATGAGAATATCTAGGCATGATCATGAACATAGGCATCACGTCCGTGACAGGCCAAAACCATTCTGCATCTACTACTATTACTCCACACATCGACCGCTATCCAGCATGCATCTAGAGTATTAAGTTCATAAGAACAGAGTAACGCATTAGGCAAGATGACATGATGTAGAGGGATAAAATCAAGCAATATGATATAAACCCCATCTTTTTATCCTCGATGGCAATAATAAAATATGTGTCGTTTCTCCTTCTGTCACTGGGATCAAGCACCGTAAGATTGAACCCAAAGCTAAGCACTTTTCCCATTGCAAGAAATATCAATCTAGTAGGCCAAACTAAACCGATAATTCAAAGAGACTTGCAAAGATACTTAAATCATGCATAAAAGAATTCAAAGAAGAATCAAATATTGTTCATAGATAATCTTGATCACAAACCCACAATTCATCAGATCTCGACAATCACACCACAAAAAGAATTACATCGAATAGATCTCCAAAAAGATCAAGGAGAACTTTGTATTGAGATCCAAAGAGAGAGAATAAGACATCTAGCTAATAACTATGGACCCGAAGGTCTGTGGTAAACTACTCACACATCATCGGAGAGGCTATGGTGTTGATGTAGAAGCCCTCCGTGATCGAATCCCCCTCCGGCAGATCGCCAAAAAAGGCCCCAAGATGGGATCTCACGAGTACAGAAGGTTTCGGCGGTGGAAAAGTGGTTTTGTGGCTCCCCCCGATGATTTTAGGGTATAAGAGTACATATAGGCGAAAGAAGTAGGTCGGTGGAGCTACGAGGGGTCCAAGAGGGTGGGGGCGCGCCCTCCTGCCATATGGCCGCCTTGTTGCTTCCTTGACTTCCATTCCAAGTCTCCTGGATTGCATCTGTTCCAAAAAAGATCCTCGCAAAGGTTTCGTTCCGTTTGATATTCCTTTTCTGCGAAACACTGAAATAGGCAAAAAAACAGCAATTTGCACTGGACCTTCGGTTAATAGGTTAGTCCCAAAAATAATATAAAATGGTATATTAAAGCCCATTAAACATACAAAATAGATAATATAATAGCATGGAACAATAAAAATTATAGATACATTGGAGACGTATCAGATACCGACGATCGAATCTTGGGCAAGTAACATACCGATAGACAAAGGGAATTACGTATGTTGTCATACCGGTTTGACCAATAAAGATATTCGTAGAATATGTAGGAGCCAATATGGGAATCCAGGTTTTGCTATTGGTTATTGATCGGAGAGGTGTCTCGGTCATGTCTACATAGTTCTTGAACCCGTAGGGTCCACACGCTTAACGTTCGTTGACGATATAGTCTTATATGAGTTATATAATTTGGTGACCGAATGTTGTTCGGAGTCCCGGATGAGATCATGAACATGACGAGGAGTCTCGAAATGGTTGACAGGTAAAGGTCTATATATAGGACAATGGTATTTGGACAACGGAAGTGTTTCGAGACTTACTGGGAAGGAATCGAGTCACCGGAAGGGGTGCCGGGCACCCCCCGGCAAGTTATGGGCTTAATGGGCCAAAGGGAGGGACAGACCAGCCCATTAGGGGGCTGGTGCGCCCCTCCACTTGTCTCAAAAAAACTTGTTTGGACAGCCCTAGGGAAGGAAAACGGGGAGGGCAAGCCCCTCCTGCCTTTCCCTCTCATGGGAGAAAGGAAAGGGAGGGGCTCCACCCTCCCCTGCCTTTTCCCGCACTCCAAATAAGGAAAGAAGGGGGTGTGGCTTGGGAGGGACTGCTCCTCCATCCCTCCCACCTATATATATATATATATATATATATGTGTGTGTGTGTGTGTGTGTGTGTGTGTGTGTGTGTGTGTGGGAGGGGGCGCCTAGCACACACCAAACAATTGCCTAGCTGTGTGCGGCGCCCTCCTCCACCATTTACACCCCTGGTCATATTTTCGTAATGCTTAGGCGATGCCTTGCGGAGATCACTTCACCATCACCGTCACCACGTCACCGTGCTGACGGAACACATCTACTACCTCGATATCTTGCTGGATCAAGAAGGCGAGGGACATCATCGAGTTGAACGTGTGCAGAACACGGAGGTGTCGTGCATTTGGTACTTGATCGGTTGAAGCGCGAAGAAGTTCAACTACATCAACCACGTTGTGAAACGCTTCCGCTTACGGTCTACGAGAGTACGCACACACACTCTCCCCCTCGTTTCTATGCATCTCCATGGATAGATCATTGCGTGTTCGTAGCATTTTTTCTGTTTTCCATGCTACGTTTCCCAAGATACTCTTGTTGGAAATATCCCCTAGAGGCAATAATAAAAGCATTATTATTATATTTCCTTGTTCATGATAATTGTCTTTATTCGTGCTATAATTGTGTCATCCGGAAATCGTAATACATGTGTGAATAACAGACACCAACATGTCCCTAGTAAGCCTCTAGTTAACTAGCTTGTTGATCAACAGATAGTCATGGTTTCCTGACTATGGACATTAGATGTCATTAATAATGAGATCACATCATTAGGAGAATGATGTGATGGACAAGACCCAATCCTAAACATAGCACAAGATCGTATAGTTCGCTTGCTAGAGTTTTCCAATGTCAAGTATCCTTTCCTTAGACCATGAGATCGTGTAACTCCCGGATACCGTAGGAGTGCTTTGGGTGTGCCAAACGTCAGAACGTAACTAGGTGACTATAAAGGTATACTACGGGTATCTCCGAAAGTATCTGTTGGGTTGACACGGATCGAGACTGGGATTTGTCACTCCGCTTGACAGAGAGGTATCACCGGGCCCTCTCGGTAATGCATCATCATAATGAGCTCAATGTGATCAAAGTGTTTGATCATGGGATCATGCATTACGGTACGAGTAAAGTGACTTGCCGGTAACGAGATTGAACGAGGTATTGGGATACCGACGATCGAATCTCGGGCAAGTAAAATACCGATTGACAAAGGGAATCCTATACGGGATTAATTGAATCCTCGACATCGTGGTTCATCCGATGAGATCATCGTGGAGCATGTGGGAGCCAACATGGGTATCCAGATCCCGCTGTTGGTTATTGCCCAAGAGCCGTCTCGGTCATGTCTGCATGTCTTCCGAACCCGTAGGGTCTACACACTTAAGGTTCGGTGACGCTAGGGTTATGAAGATATGTATATGCAGTAACCCGAATGTTGTTCAGAGTCCTGGATGAGATCCCGGACATCACGAGGAGTTTCGGAATGGTCCAGAGGTAAAGAATTATATATAGGAAGTGCTGTTTTGGCCATCGGGCCAAGTTTCGGGGTTATCGGTATTGTACCGGGACCACCGGAGGGTCCCGGGGGTCCACCGGGTGGGGCCACCTGCCTCGGGGGGCCACATGGGCTCTAGGGGTGCGCCTTGGCCTACATGGGCCAAGGGGAACCAGCCCCAAGAGGCCCATGTGCCTAGGGTTTCAAAGGGAAGGAGTCCCACAAGGGGAAGGCACCTCCTAGGTGCCTTGGGGGGAGGGAAACTTCCCCCTGGCCGCCGCCCCAAGGAGATTGGATCTCCTAGGGCCGGCGCCCCCCTTGGCCCTCCTATATAAAGGAGGGAGGGGGCAGCCGCACCCCTGGTCCTTGGCGCCTCCCTCTCCCTCTCCAACACCTCCTCCTCCTCCGTAGAGATCGACGAAGCCCTGCCGGAGTACTGCAGCTCCACCATCACCACGCCGTCGTGCTGCTGCTGGAGCCATCTTCCCCAACCTCTCCTTTGCCTTGCTGGATCAAGAAGAAGGAGACTTTACACTGACCGTACGTGTGTTGAACGCGGAGGTGCCGTCCGTTCGGTGCTAGGATCTCCGGTGATTTGGATCACGTCGTGTACGACTACCTCATCCCCGTTCTTTTGAACGCTTCCGCTCGCGATCTACAAAGGTATGTAGATGCATCCGATCACTCGTTGCTAGATGAACTCATAGATGGATCTTGGTGAAACCGTAGGAAAATTTTTGTTTTCTGCAACGTTCCCCAACAGTGGCATCATGAGCTAGGTCTATGCGTAGTTCTTCTTGCGCGAGTAGAATACAATTTGTTGTGGGCGTAGATTTGTCAACTTTTCTTGCCGCTACTAGTCTTATCTTGCTTCAGCGGTATTGTGGGATGAAGCGGCCCGGACCAACCTTACACGTACGCTTACGTGAGACCGGTTCCACCGACTAACATGCACTAGTTGCATAAGGTGGCTGGCGGGTGTCTGTCTCTCCTACTTTAGTTGGAGCGGATTCGATGAAAAGGGTCCTTATGAAGGGTAAATAGAAGTTGACAAATCACGTTGTGGCTTTCACGTAGGTAAGAAAACGTTCTTTCTAGAACCCTAATTCAGCCACGTAAAACTTGCAACAACAATTAGAGGACGTCTAACTTGTTTTTGCAGCAAGTGCTTCGTGATATGATATGGCCAAAGTTGTGATGAATGATGAATGATCTATATGTGATGTATGAGATGTTCATGCTATTGTAATAGGAATCACGACTTGCATGTCGATGAGTATGACAACCGGCAGGAGCCATAGGAGTTGTCTTTATTTTTTGTATGACCTGCGTGTCATTGAGAAACGCCATGTAAATTACTTTACTTTATTGCTAAACGCATTAGCCATAGTAGTAGAAGTAATAGTTGGCGAGCAACTTCATGGAGACACGATGATGGAGATCATGATGATGGAGATCATGGTGTCAAGCCGGTGACAAGATGATCATGGAGCCCCAAGATGGAGATCAAAGGAGCTATGTGATATTGGCCATATCATGTCACGTTTATTATTTGATTGCATGTGATGTTTATCATGTTTTGCATCTTGTTTACTTAGAACGACGGTAGTAAATAAGATGATCCCTCATAATAATTTCAAGAAGTGTTCCCCCTAACTGTGCACCGTTGCGACAGTTCGTTGTTTCGAAGCACCACGTGATGATCGGGTGTGATAGATTCTAACGTTCACATACAACGGGTGTAAGACAGATTTACACATGCAAACACTTAGGTTGACTTGACGAGCCTAGCATGTACAGACATGGCCTCGGAACACAGAAGACCGAAAGGTCGAGCATGAGTCGTATAGAAGATACGATCAACATGAAGATGTTCACCGATGTTGACTAGTCTGTCTCACGTGATGATCGGACACGGCCTAGTTGACTCGGATCATGTTATACTTAGATGACTAGAAGTGGGATGTCTATCTAAGTGGGAGTTCATTAAATAATTTGATTAGATGAACTTTATTATCATGAACTTAGTCTAAAATATTTACAATATGTCTTGTAGATCAAATGTCCAACGTAGTCCTCAACTTCAACGCGTTCCTAGAGAAAACCAAGCTGAAAGACGATGGCAGCAACTATACGGACTGGGTCCGGAACCTGAGGATCATCCTCATAGCTGCCAAGAAAGATTATGTCCTACGAGCACCGCTGGGTGACACACCTGTTCTCCCTGCAGAACAAGACGTTATGAACGCTTGGCAGTCACGTTCTGATGATTACTCCCTCGTTCAGTGCGGCATGCTTTAAAGTTTAGAGCCGGGGCTCCAAAAGCGTTTTGAGAGACATGGAGCATATGAGATGTTCGAAGAGCTGAAAATGGTTTTCCAAGCTCATGCCCGGGTCGAGAGATATGAAGTCTCCGACAAATTCTTTAGCTGTAAGATGGAGGAAAATAGCTCTGTCAGTGAACACATACTCAAGATGTCTGGGTTGCACAACCGCTTGACTCAACTGGAAGTTAATCTCCCGGATGAAGCGGTCATTGACAGAATCCTCCAGTCGCTTCCACCTAGCTACAAGAGCTTTGTGATGAACTACAACATGCAGGGGATGGTAAAGACCATTCCTGAGGTATATGCTATGCTGAAATCAACAGAGGTAGAAATCAAGAAGGAACATCAAGTGTTGATGGTGAATAAAACCACTAAGTTCAAGAAGGGCAAGGGTAAAAAGAACTTCAAGAAGGACGGCAAGGAAGTTGCCGCACCCGGTAAGCAATTTGTCGGGAAGAAGCCAAAGAATGGACCCAAGCCCGAGACTGAGTGCTTTTATTGCAAGGGAAGTGGTCTCTGGAAGCGGAATTGCCCCAAATACTTAGTGGACAAGAAGGCTGGCAAAACAAAAGGTATATGTGATATACATGTAATTGATGTGTACCTTACCAGTACTTGTAGTAGCTCTTGGGTATTTGATACCGGTGCAGTTGCTCACATTTGTAACTCAAAGCAGGAGCTGCGGAATAAGCGAAGACTGGCGAAGGATGAGGT
Source organism: Aegilops umbellulata (assembly GCA_032464435.1). Classification (NCBI taxonomy): domain Eukaryota; kingdom Viridiplantae; phylum Streptophyta; class Magnoliopsida; order Poales; family Poaceae; genus Aegilops; species Aegilops umbellulata. Next base: position 376,722,610 of record CP136058.1, on the reverse strand, counting down.
GACGATGCGCGTCGGGAATGGTTCCAAGGTCGATGTGATCGCCGTCGGCATGCTACCTCTACATTTACCTACGGGATTAGTTTTAAACCTCAATAATTGTTATTTAGTGCCAAGTTTGAGCATGAACATTGTGTCTGGATCTCGTTTAATTCGAGATGGCTACTCATTTAAATCTGAGAATAATGGTTGTTCTATTTATATGAGAGATATGTTTTATGGTCATGCTTCGATGGTTAATGGTTTATTCTTAATGAATCTCGTACGTGATGATACACATATTCATAGTGTGAATACCAAAAGAGTTAAAGTTGATAACAATAGTCCCACATATTTGTGGCACTGCCGCCTTGGTCACATAGGTGTCAAACGCATGAAGAAGCTCCATGCAGATGGACTTTTAGAGTCTCTTGATTATGAATCATTTGACACGTGCGAACCATGCCTCATGGGTAAAATGACCAAGACTCCGTTCTCAGGAACAATGGAGCGAGCAACCAACTTATTGGAAATCATACATACCGATGTGTGCGGTCCAATGAGTGTTGAGGCTCGCGGTGGCTATCGTTATGTTCTCACCCTCACTGATGACTTGAGTAGATATGGGTATATCTACTTAATGAAACACAAGTCTGAGACCTTTGAAAAGTTCAAGGAATTTCAGAGTGAGGTTGAAAATCAACGTGATAGAAAGATCAAGTTTCTACGATCAGATCGTGGAGGAGAATACTTGAGTCACGAATTTGGCACACACTTAAGAAAATATGGAATAGTTTCACAACTCACGCCGCCTGGAACACCTCAGCGTAATGGTGTGTCCGAACGTCGTAATCGCACTCTATTAGATATGGTGCGATCTATGATGTCTCTTACCGATTTACCGCTATCTTTTTGGGGCTATGCTTTAGAGACTGCCGCATTCACTTTAAATAGGGCTCCGTCGAAATCCATTGAGACGACACCGTATGAATTATGGTTTGGGAATAAACCTAAGCTATCGTTTCTAAAAGTTTGGGGATGCGATGCTTATGTCAAGAAACTTCAACCTGAAAAGCTCGAACCCAAGTCGGAAAAATGCGTCTTCATAGGATACCCTAAAGAAACTATTGGGTATACCTTCTACCTCAGATCCGAAGGCAAGATCTTTGTTGCCAAGAATGGATCCTTTCTAGAGAAAGAGTTTCTCTCGAAAGAAGTAAGTGGGAGGAAAGTAGAACTTGATGAAGTGTTACCTCTTGAACCGGAAAATGGCGAAACTCAAGAAAACGTTCCTGAGGTGCCTGCGCCGACTAGAGAGGAAATTAATGATGATGATCAAGATACTTCTAATCAAGCTCCTACTGAAATTCGAAGGTCCACAAGGACACGTTCCGCACCAGAGTGGTACAGCAACCCTGTCTTGGAAATCATGTTGTTAGACAACGGTGAACCTTCGAACTATGAAGAAGCGATGGCGGGCCCGGATTCCGACAAATGGCTGGAAGCCATGAAATCCGAGATAGGATCCATGTATGAAAACGAAGTATGGACTTTGACTGACTTGCCCGTTGAACGGCGAGCCATAGAAAATAAATGGATCTTTAAGAAGAAGACAGACGCGGATGGTAATGTGACCATCTATAAAGCTCGGCTTGTCGCTAACGGTTATCGAAAAGTTCAAGGGGTTGACTACGATGAGACTTTCTCACCGGTAGTGAAGCTGAAGTCCGTCCGAATCATGTTAGCAATTGCCGCATTCTACGATTATGAAATATGGCAAATGGACGTCAAAACGGCATTCCTTAATGGTTTCCTTAAGGAAGAATTGTATATGATGCAGCCGGAAGGTTTTGTCGATCCTAAGAATGCTTACAAGGTGTGCAAGCTCCAACGCTCGATTTATGGGCTGGTGCAAGCATCTCGGAGTTGGAACATTCGCTTTGATGAGATGATCAAAGCGTTTGGATTTACACAGACTTATGGAGAAGCCTGCGTTTACAAGAAAGTGAGTGGGAGCTCTGTAGCATTTCTCATACTATATGTAGATGACATACTTTTGATGGGAAATGATATAGAACTCTTGGACGGCATTAAGGCCTACTTGAATAAAAGTTTTTCAATGAAGGACCTTGGAGAAGCTGCTTATATATTAGGCATCAAGATCTATAGAGATAGATAAAGACGCCTCATAGGTCTTTCACAAAGCACATACCTTGATAACATATTGAAGAAGTTCAATATGGATCAATCTAAGAAGGGGTTCTTACCAGTATTACAAGGTGTGAAATTGAGCTCAGCTTAATGTTCGACCACGGCAGAAGATATAGAAGAGATGAGGGTCATCCCCTATGCCTCAGCCATAGGTTCTATTATGTATGCCATGCTGTGTACCAGACCTGATGTAAACCGTGCCGTAAGTTTGGTAGGAAGGTACCAAAGTAATCCCGGCAAGGAACATTGGACAGCGGTCAAGAATATCCTGAAGTACCTGAAAAGGACTAAGGAAATGTTTCTCGTTTATGGAGGTGACGAAGAGCTCGTCGTAAAGGGTTACGTCGACGCTAGCTTCGATACAGATCTAGATGACTCTAAGTCGCAAACCGGATACGTGTATATTTTGAATGGTGGGGCAGTAAGCTGGTGCAGTTGCAAGCAGAGCGTCGTGGCAGGATCTACATGTGAAGCGGAGTACATGGCAGCCTCGGAGGCAGCACATGAAGCAATTTGGGTGAAGGAGTTCATCACCGACCTCGGAGTCATACCCAATGCGTCGGGGTCAATCAAACTCCTCTGTGACAACACTGGAGCTATTGCACTTGCCAAAAAGCCCAGGTTTCACAAGAAGACCAGGCACATCAAGCGTCGCTTCAACTCCATTCGTGAAAATGTTCAAGATGGAGACATAGAAATTTGTAAAGTGCACACGGATCTGAATGTCGCAGATCCGTTGACTAAACCTCTCCCTAAGGCAAAACATGATCAACACCAGAACTCTATGGGTGTTCGATTCATCACAATGTAACTAGATTATTGACTCTAGTGCAAGTGGGAGACTGTTGGAAATATGCCCTAGAGGCAATAAAAAAAGCATTATTATTATATTTCCTTGTTCATGATAATTGTCTTTATTCATGCTATAATTGTGTTATCCGGAAATTGTAATACATGTGTGAATAACGGACACCAACATGTCCCTAGTAAGCCTCTAGTTAACTAGCTCGTTGATCAACAGATAGTCGTGGTTTCCTGACTATGGACATTAGATGTCATTGATAATGAGATCACATCATTAGGAGAATGATGTGATGGACAAGACCCAATCCTAAACATAGCACAAGATTGTATAGTTCGTTTGCTAGAGTTTTCCAATGTCAAGTATCCTTTCCTTAGACCATGAGATCGTGTAACTCCCGGATACCGTAGGAGTGCTTTGGGTGTGCCAAACGTCACAACGTAACTGGGTGACTATAAAGGTATACTACGGGTATCTCCGAAAGTATCTGTTGGGTTGACACGGATCGAGACTGGGATTTGTCACTCCGCTTGACGGAGAGGTATCACCGGGCCCTCTCGATAATGCATCATCATAATGAGCTCAATGTGATCAAAGTGTTTGATCATGCGATCATGCATTACGGTACGAGTAAAGTGACTTGCCGGTAACGAGATTGAACGAGGTATTGGGATACCGACGATCGAATCTCGGGCAAGTAAAATACCGATTGACAAAGGGAATCGTATACGGGATTAATTGAATCCTCGACATCGTGGTTCATCCGATGAGATCATCGTGGAGCATGTGGGAGCCAACATGGGTATCCAGATCCCGCTGTTGGTTATTGCCCGAGAGCCGTCTCGGTCATGTCTGCATGTCTCCCGAACCCGTAGGGTCTACACACTTAAGGTTCGGTGACGCTAGGGTTGTGAAGATATGTGCATGCAGTAACATGAATGTTGTTCGGAGTCCTGGATGAGATCTCGGACGTCACGAGGAGTTTCGGAATGGTCCGGAGGTAAAGAATTATATATAGGAAGTGATGTTTTGGCCATCGGGACAAGTTTCGGGGTTATCGGTATTGTACCGGGACCACCGGAGGGTCCCGGGGGGTCCACCGGGTGGGGCCACCTGCCTCGGGGGGCCACATGGGCTCTAGGGGGTGCGCCTTGGCCTACATGGGCCAAGGGGAACCAGCCCCAAGAGGCCCATGCGCCTAGGGTTTCAAAGGGAAGGAGTCCCACAAGGGGAAGGCACCTCCTAGGTGCCTTGGGGGGGAGGGAAACTTCCCCCTGGCCGCCGCCCCAAGGAGATTGGATCTCCTAGGGCCGGCGCCCCCCCTTGGCCCTCCTATATAAAGGGGGGAGGGGGAAGCCGCACCCCTGGTCCTTGGCGCCTCCCTCTCCCTCTCCAACACCTCCTCCTCCTCCGTAGAGCTCGGCGAAGCCCTGCCGGAGTACTACAGCTCCACCATCACCATGCCGTCGTGCTGCTGCTGGAGCCATCTTCCCCAACCTCTCCTTTGCCTTGCTGGATCAAGAAGAAGGAGACGTTACGCTGACCGTACGTGTGTTGAACGCGGAGGTGCCGTCCGTTCGGTGCTAGGATCTCAAGTGATTTGGATCACGTCGTGTACGACTACCTCATCCCCGTTCGTTGAACGCTTCCGCTCGCGATCTACAAAGTGGTATGTAGATGCAATCTCTCTCCCATGACTCGTTGCTTAGATGAACTCATAGATGGATCTTGGTGAAACCGTAGGAAAATTTTTAATTTTCTGCAACGTTCCCCAACAACTCTACCCTCGAGAAATGTTACGATCCCCTATATTTGTGGCTTATCAAGACCTTTTTCTAGCTTTGTTTCCGGGGAGCATAGCTCTATTTGCTGGGTCACTTGGGATTTATATCTGTTGATCACTATGAAAAATCTTAAGGATGATAGAAATAAGATCATTCCCTCTAAGACGAGGGGAGGTAAGGAACTGTTATATAGCTCTGCACTTGATTCACCTTCTGTTTTAAGTAAGCTTGCGACACCACCACCTGCTATTAATTCTGATATATCGCAATTAATTGAAGATGCTACTTCTGCAATGAATGATGTTATTGATGATGCTAGTACCTTGCTTTATGATACTGTGCCACTAGGTGAATTTCTTGATGAACAACTTGCTAAAGCTAAAGAATTTGAGAATGCTGAAATCGATGAAGTTTTATGAAACACCTATTTGACCTAGCTCTCATATATATGAATTGCCTAAGATACCCGAGGGTTATGTTATGGATGGAGAGATAGCTAGGGATTTTCTTGCTTGTAGGATAGAGATGATCTTAAGAAATTATTATGCAAGCTGAAAGAAAAATCTTTGAATGCTAGAATGAAGTATGATCCTAATTTTGCTACTTCACCTATCTTTATTACTGATAAGGATTATGAATTCTCTGCCGATCCTGGGTTAATTACTTTGGTTTAATCTGCTCCTTTCCATGGCTATGAAACTGAAACAGTTGTGGGACATCTTAGTATATTAAATGATATAGCCACCCTATTTGCTCACGAGAAAAAATTTCTATTAATATATTCTTAAGTTGTTTCCTTTCTCACTAAAGGGTGATGCTAAGATATGGTATAATACTCTTGCTCCTGGTTATGTGCATAGTCCCCAGGATATCATTTATTATTTCTCAAGAAAAAAATCTAGCTCATAAAAAACAAGCTGCCTTACAGGAAATAATAAAATTATGCAGATTGAAGAAGAGAATCTCCCTCAAGCTTGGGGGGGGGGGCTTCTCCAATTACATAATTCTTTGCCTGATCATTCTCTTAAGAAAAATGAAATACTTGATATCTTTTATAATGGACTAGACGATGCTTCTAGGGACTACCTAGATAGTTGTGTTGGTTGTGTTTTCTAGGAATGAACTATTGAACAAGTTGAAGAATTATTGAATAATAACTAAAGAATGATAATGATTGGACACTTCCTGAACCACCGCCTAAACCCACTCCGAAGAACAGTGGTATTTTATTTCACAGTCCTGAAGATATGCAAGAGGCAAAGAAATGTATGAAGGAAAAATGTACTAAAGTTGAAGATGTTAAGAATTTACCACCTATTGAAGAAATACATGGTATTGACACACCGACACATATACCTTGCTCCATCAAAAGAAATTATGTCAAAACTGCTTTGTGTGATCTAGGAGCTGGTGTTAGTCTTATGCCTTTCTCTTTATATAAAAGACTTGATTTGAATAAACTCACACCTACTAAAATATCTTTGCAAATGGCTGACAAATCAACTCCCATACCTATCGGTATTTGTGAGGATGTGCCCGTTGTTGTTGCAAATGTCACTATCTTAACATACTTTGTTATACTTGAGATGCCCGAGGACGACAACATGTCGATTATCCTTGGTAGACCCTTTTTCAATACTGCACGGGATGTTATTGATTGCAATAAAAGCAAGATCACTTTTCATATCAATGCTAATGAGAATACGGTGCACTTTCCGAAGAAACAATTTCAATTGAAATGTATTAATGTTATTGAAAAATATCCGACAATCACTATTGGAAGTTTTCAACTCCCTTCTACTGCCAAAAAGAAATATGATATACTTATTGTCGGGGGTATGCATATCCCCATTGAGGTAACTTAGTGTTTTACGAATCTTCTTCGGTTTCATGCTAATTGAAAGTGGTTGTTAATAAGACCTGATCAACCTTATTAATGGATCCTTTTTAGAGGTATGAAGTTGATGAATTTAGTAGGCACAACCTTCTGCTCCCACCTTTTGTTTTCTATTTTTCTTAGTTAAATAAAATAAAATGCCATGTTTATCCCGTTTTCTGGATTTCCCGTGCAATAAAACAGTGGTCAAAAATAAAAGTGTTCAGAATGCTCTAAAAATTTAATACAATCTTTTCTGAATTTCTGGTACAAATAACATCAGAGGGGGCCCCTGGTGACCACAAGACAATAGGGTGCACCAGCTACCCCATGAGCGCCCTGGTGGGTTGTGGTCCTCACGTGGGCCCCATCACTTATCTCTTTAGCCCATGTCATCTCCTACCTCTAGAAAAAATCACCATAGCTCTCTCTCTCTCTCATGCTCTTGCTCTCAACCCCACGGACTTCGGTCTCTTTGCTCGAAGCTCCATTTCTGAAACTGTTTTGGGGGATTGCTACTTGGTATGTGACTCCTCCATTGCTCCAATTAGTTTTTTATTTAGTGGTTTATATTTCGAATAATTAGCTACTCTTGGTGCTGTTGTAAATGGGCTTGTATGTTAAATTCTTAGAGTTCTATGTAGTTTGAATGCTTGTTCTGGCCTCTAGGCATCCATATGAGTAGTTGCTATCAATCTTGCGAAGTTTTGTTGACAGAAATTTTGTGTCCCAAACATTTTCAGAAATTGTTCGCAAATAAAAATGCGATTATTTAGGAGTTCTTCAAGGAAAAGGTCTTCGAAGGCATCATTAAGTATTGGCTCGATACGACGATCCTATGTTGAACAAAGTGCAAGCTCAATGCGGGATGCTGCTACCAAATCATGCCTATGGTCGTGCAATGATTTCATGGTGAGTGCAGGTATTGAGGAAGAATTTGAGCAATATGTTCACAAACACCGAGCTCGGCCCCTACATCCAAGATTAAGTGCATCCAGCATCTCAACCTCACGGAAACGTTCACTAAGAAATTTAAATATCATCCTCATGAGTCTATAGTTTCATTTAATCTTTATGAGCATCCACTTACCATGCCTCTAGTTGTTTTCTATGATGCCTGTAAAATTCCATATTGGGGTTCGCTGGACAAACCACCAAGATCCGAGTATGAGTCATTTTTGACTAGTCTTTGTTACGGTGAGGATAGAGGAGTGAGACAAGGTAGAATAAGAAGTATCAATTTCCCATAAATTCACTACTTTGCACTCTTCAATGGCAAATGCTTCGTGGGCAAGCAAGATTATAGCACACTATGTGCTCCTGACTTGAGCCTCATACACACAGCTTTGGCCAGAATTAAGCGCTACAATCTTGGAGCAATCGTTGCACGAAGGCTGCAACATAATGCTGATAGTAGTCATTTTTATGGTGGGATTTATGCTTCTCATTTAGCTAAAGAGGTTGGTGTGACACCTCTGCCTAATGATCCCATCCTACCCACTCAGTACTTAGACTTTGAAGCCATGAAGCGTTGTAAGATCCTTATGGGCACAATCACTAATTATACTTATAACTTGAGGTTCAATGATGAACCCATTGTGCCTGTTGTTTTTCCTTCACCTGCTCACTTTGATTATTATAGGAAAGGAAGATATTATGTTCTTGAGAGCGAGGCCCGCTCGTACAATGCGGAGTTCGAGGCTGCCCGATGGGCTGAAGAGGCTGCACCAAGAGCCTCCATGAGTTATCGTTCAGACTATTATCCAGGCCGTGGATGGTGATTACCAAGCTAGGCCAAAAGCCTAATCTTGTGGTAGTACGTATTTCCACCGACATTATATTCATATGTTCACTCATTTCATTCCAGTTGTCGGTGTTCACACTTTTTCATTGTATTATCCATGCTAGATTTATTTTCTTGCTTTCTTCTTGTGTGTTTGAAAAACTTTGAGAAAATCCAAAAATATTTCTTACTTCTTTTGCTTTTTCTTCCTAGTTTAAATTATTTGCAGTATTAAAAAACCCCAAAAGGATTTCTCGATTCTTCTTTTGCTTGTCGGGAGCTTTCCCGTGTAAATAGTTTTTCTCGTTTTCGTTTTTCCTTCTTTAATTTGCTTTCTTCAAGACAAACTAAAAACTCCAAAAATATTTCAGTGTGTTTCTCTGAATTTCTTTTTGCTTTTCTTTTTGTTGAGTTGTACCAAGGAGAAGACCATGATGAAAATGTTGACTGGCTCTTATATGCATTACAGTAGATTTAACAAAGAGACCATGTTACCTTGTCTTCTCCTTTTGAACAAAATATTTACAGGTTCCATCTTAGTCCACGACACTCTTGCACTATTATTATTTTCATATCTTTCGGCCGTGCAACTAAAAGGCAATAATGACGATATTTGATGAAGTGACTGTGGCAGAGAGAAGCGGGTATGAACTCAACTTGTTTTTGTTTTTGTAAATATGTTTAACCTAGTATCCATGATTCAGCATATTATGATCAAACATGTTTGCAACAAAAATTAGAGATTATAGTTCCTCATGCCATGCTTAAGTAGTTAGGAGTAGATAATGATTTATCTTGGATGTCAACATGCATTAAAATGATTTTGATGTAGTATGATGGTGCGGTATCCTCCTCTCAGTGTTTCAAGTGGCTTGACTTGGCACATGTTCATGCATGTAGTTGAACCAAAACCAACATAGCCTCTATGATATTTATGTTAATGGTGTTCATATCCTACTCATGCTAAGGTTCAATGTTGATTATGCATAACGCATATTGATGACCGTTTTTGCTCTCTAGCTGGTTGCTTCTCAACCTATCTGCTAATATTTGCCTGCACTAAGCGGAAATACTGCTTGTGCATCAAAATCCTTAAACCAAAGTTATTCCAGATGAGTCCACAATATCTACCTATATGCGGTATTACCCTGCCGTTCTAAGTAAATTTGCATGTGCCACCTCTAAAATTTCAAATGAACATCTGTTTTGTGTGCCTAGACCGCTCATGGAGCGACAGGGGACGCTCACTATCTTCCATGCTAAGTGGGCTATTCTCATGATGATTGTTTATTCACCCTTCCTTGCACGAGAGGGGCGGTAATAGGGATGCCCAATCCTGAAATAAAAAGTTGCAAATAATTGAATAAAACTCCCCCAAGATTGTTGTTGGTATGGACGGTACCCGTGGATTCGGCTAGCCCTGGAGTGTGTTTGTTGGTGGAGGGGGAGTAAACCTTTACTTTTACATCTTGGGAACCGCCACTAATGTTTTTAGCATGGAAGAATTGATAACTCTTGGTCGTAACATTGACAGGAAGGGTGTACCCCCCAAAATTACATTTATCTCCGTTTTAAGCTTTGAGCTCTCGCACCTCTGCAAATCACTGCTTCCCTCTGTTGAGTCATCACCTTCTCAAACAAGCGCCAGACCTGATAGCACTATTGTCATCCTCATGCATTGTGTATAGTTAATGTTGGATGCATCATGACTGGATCTTTTTCTACCATGAGTTATAATGTTTAGTCGTTGCTTGAACTTTGGAGGTGCTCTGCACTTATGTTTTGCGATCTCAGAAAGGGCTAGCGAGATATCACTGTTGTCATATTATATCATGGTTGTTTTGAGAAAGTGTTGGCATTTGATATATCTTAGTATTGCTCTCTAGTTGTTTATGCTATTGATATGAGTTAATATACTCCCTCCATTCCTAAATATAAGGTGTATTAGTTTTTCAAAAAGCCAAACATAACCTATGTTTGACCAACTTTATAGAAAAATATATAAAGATTTACAATACTAAAAATATAAAATATGAAAATTTATTTCATGGGGAATCTAGTGATAATGATTTGGCAGTCTAGACATTGATATTTTTATCTATAAGCTTGGTCAAAGTTAGACAAGTTTGACTTCCTGAAAAAATAATACACCTTATATTAAGGAACGGAGGGAGTAATTTCTAAGAGTTATTGTTCACATGGTTAGTCATGATCTTTGGTAAAAACCTGGGTGCTACTTAAGCTTATTTATGTAAACAAGAACAAAAGAGTTCGTAAAAGTTTTTCTTTATCACTTTCAGTTTGTCAACTGAATTGCTTGAGGACAAGCAAAGGTTTAAGTTTGGGGGAGTTGATACGTCTCCGTCGTATCTACTTTTCCTAACGATTTTGCTCTTGTTTTGGACTCTAATTTGCAAGATTTGAATGAAACTAACCGAGACCGATGATGTTTTCAGCAGAACTACCATGGTGTTGTTTTTGTGCAGAAAGAAAAGTTCTCGGATTTGGACGAAAAATTTGGAGAATTATTTTAGAATAAATTAAAAATACTAGAACCAAGAACCACGGACTGGGGGCCCTGGCTGACCACAAGATACCAGGGAGTGCCACCCCCTCCAGGCGCGCCCTGGTGGGTTGTGGGTCCCTCAAGGCACCTCTGACCCTAAATCCAATGCTATAAAATCCTATATTTGAAGAAAAAATAAGTAGAATAAGTTTCATCGCTTTTCATGATATGGACTCGCTGCCACCTCCTGTTCTTCATCGGGAGACCAGATCTGGAGCCTGTTTGGGGCTCCAGAGAGGGGAATCTCCGGTCTTTGTCATCACCAACCCTCGTTCATCACCAATTCCATGATGCTCCCCACCTAGAGTGAGTAATTCCTTCGTAGGCTCGCTGGTCCGTGAGGAGTTTGATAACCCACAAGTATAGGGGATCGCAATAGTTTTTGAGGGTAGAGTATTCAACCCAAATTTATTGATTCGGCACAAGGGGAGCCAAAGAATATTCTCAAGTATTAGTTGTTGAGTTTTCAATTCAACCACACCTCAAAGACTTAATATCTGCAGAAAAATATTTAGTAGCAAAGTAATATGGAAGTAACGGTAACGGTGGCAAAAGTAACAGTAGTAGTTTTTGTAGCAATAGTAACAGTGGCAATGGAAAAGTAACTAAGCAAAGATCAATATGTGAAAAGCTCGTAGGCAATGGATAAATGATGGATAATTATGTCAGATGCGATTCCTCATGGAACAGTTATAACATAGGGTAACACAGAACTAGCTCCAGTTCATCAATGTAATGTAGGCATGTATTCCGAATATAGTCATACATGCTTATGGAAAAGAATGCATGACATATTTTGTCCTACCCTCCCGTGGCAGTGGGGTCCTATTGGAAACTAAGGGATATTAAGGCCTCCTTTTAATAGAGTACCGGACCAAAGCGTTAACACTTAGTGAATACATGAACTCCTCAAACTACGGTCATCACCGGGAGTAGTCCCGATTATTGTCACTTCGGGGTTGCCGGATCATAACACATAGTAGGTGACTATTGACTTGCAAGATAGGATCAATAACTCACATATATTCATGAAAACATAATAGGTTCTTATCTAAAATCATGGCACTTGGGCCCTAGTGACAAGCATTAAGCATCGCAAAGTCATAGCAACATCAATATTAGAACATAATGGATACTAGGGATGAAATCCTAACAAAACTGACTCGATTACATGGTAAATCTCATCCAACCCATCACCATCCAGCAAGCCTATGATGGGATTACTCACGCACGGTGGTGAGCATCATGAAATTGGTGATGGAGGATGGTTGATGGTGACGATGGCGACGGATACGCCTCTCCGGAGCACTGAACGGACTCTAGATCAGCCCTCCCGAGGAAGATTAGGGCTTGGCGGCGGCTCCGTATCATAAAACGTGATGAGTCCTTCTCTCTAATTTTTCTCTCCCCGAAAGTGAATATATAGAGTTGGGGTTGAGGTTGGTGGAGTCCCAGGGGGCCCACAAGGAAGGAGGCGTGCCCCAGGGGGGCGCCCTACACCCTCGTGGACAGGGTGTGGGCCCCCTGATGTTGATTCTTTTGCCAGTATTTTTCATTAATTCCTAAACGTGTCTCCGTGGATTTTCAGTTCATTCCGAGAACTTTTATTTCTGCACAAAAATAACACCATTGCAGTTCTGCTGAAAATAGCGTCAGTCCGGGTTAGTTCCATTCAAATCATGCAAGTTAGAGTCCAAAACGAGGGCAAAAGTGTTTGGAAAAGTAGATACGTTGGAGACGTATCAACTCCCCCAAGCTTAAACATTTGCTTGTCCTCAAGCAATTCAGTTGACATACTGAAAGTGATAAAGAAAAACTTTTACAAACTCTATTTGATCTTGTTGTTGCAAATATGTAAAGCCAACATTCAAGTTTCAGCAAAGATTATGAACTAACCATATTCATAATAACATTTAGGTCTCATGTTTACTCATATCAATGGCATAATCAACTAGCGAGCAATAATAATAAATCTCGGATGACAACACTTTCTCAAAACAATCATAACATGATATAAGAAGATGGTATCTCGCTAGCCCTTTCTAAGACCACAAAACATAATTGCAGAGCACCCCTGAAGATCAAGGACTGACTAGACATTGTAATTCATGGTAAGAGAGATCCAGTCACAGTCATACTCAATGTAAATTAATAGCAATGCGTGCAAATGACAGCGGTGCTCTCCAACTGGTGCTTTTTAATAAGAGGATGATGACTCAACATAAAAGTAAATAGATATGCCCTTCGCAAAGGGAAGCAGGGATCTGCAGAGGTGCGAGAGCTCGAGTTTTGAAATACAGATAAATAATATTTTGAGTGGCATACTTTCATTGTCAACATAACAACCAAGAGATCTCGATATCTTCCATGTTACACACATTATAGGCGGTTCCCAAACAGAATGGTAAAGTTTATACTCCCCCACCTCCAAAAAACATCAATCCATGGCTTTTCCGAAACAACGGGTGCCGTCCAACTAACAACAATCCTGGGGTAGTTTTGTTTGCAATTATTTTGATTTGATTTGAGCATGGAATTGGGCATCCCGGTTACCGGCCAATTTCTCGTGAATGATGAGCGGAGTCCACTCATCGTGAGAATAACCCACCTAGCATAGAAGATATAGACAGCCCTAGTTGATACATGAGCTATTCGCGCATACAAAACAGAATTTCATTTGAAGGTTTAGAGTTTGGCACATACAAATTTACTTGGAACGGAAGGTAAATACCGCATATAGGAAGGTGTGGTGGACTCATATGGAATAACTTTGGGGTTTATGGAAGTGGATGCACAAGCTGTATTCCCGCTTAGTACAAGTGAAGGCTAGAAAGAGACTGGGAAGCGACCAACTAGAGAGCGACAACAGTCGTGAACATGCATTAATATTAATCAATAATGAGTGCAAGCATGAGTAGGATATAAATCATCGTGAACATAAATATCGTGGAGGCTATATTGATTTTGTTTCGACTACATGCTTGAACATGTGCCAAGTCAAGCCACTCGAATTGTTCAAAGGAGGATACCACCCTATCATACCACATCACAACCATTTTAATATCATGTTGGCACGCAAGGTAAACCATTATAAACTCCTAGATAATTAAGCATGACATGAGCAACTATAATCTCTAATTGTCATTGCAAACATGTTTCATTCATAATAGGCTGAATCAGGAATGATGAACTAATCATATTTACAAAAACAAGATAGGTCGACTTCATAACAGATTTTCTCATCTCATTCAGTCCATCATATATCGTCATTATTTCCTTTCACTCGCACGACCGAACGGTGTGGATAATAATAATAGCGCATGTGCATTGGACTAAGCTGGAGTCTGCAAGAATTCAATACAAGGGAGAAGACAAGGTAATATGGGCTCTTGGTTAAATCAACAATAATGCATATGAGAGCCACTCAACATTTTCATTATGGTCTTCTCCTCTCGAACCCCAAAGAATAAGAAAAGAAATAAAACTATTTACACGATAAAGCTCCCAACAAGAAAAACAAGAATGGGAAATCTTTTTGGGTTTTCTTTTAATTACTTCTACTACATGCATGGAAAGTAAACTAGCTAAAAGCTACAACTATTTTTTTGTTTTTCTTAAGGTTTTTCAAACACACAAGAAGAAGGCTTAGAAAAGAAAATAAACTAGCATGGATAGTACAATGAAAAAGTATGAGCACCGACAACTAGAGTGAGTGTGTGAACATGAATGTAATGTTGGTGAGGAATACGTACTCCCCCAAGCTTAGGCTTTTGGCCTAAGTTGGCCTATGGCCACTGCTAGCCTGGCGGATATCCAGAGTTGTAGTTGGGGTCGTACTAAGATGCAGCAGCTACTGCCTGAAGAGCTGCAGCTTGGCGAGTTGCCTCCGTCATCCTCTCATACTCGTTCGCCTCCACCCTGGTTATAACATATCTCCTTTTTGCCTGAAAGTTAAAGAAAGTAGGAGCAGGGAGGGCAACATGGACAGTGTGTTGTATGTCAAAGATTAGCCAGTACTGGAGGAACTGTTCATTCCTCTCAAGAAACTGATGGCGAATCGTAGCACTATAATCTAGATAAGCAGGAGGCAACTTCATATCATTTCCATGTATGGGTACACCAAGATAATTAGCTACACAAGTTACATAAATTCATCCAAACAAATCTCCACTTGTACCGTTAAGATGCAACCTTCATGCAACAATGGCCCCCAAGTTATATTGTTTATCACCTAATACCGCACTCTTGAGGACACTAAGATCTGGAATGCAAATGTGACAAGCCTCATCCTTACCGTGAATGCATCTACCTATAAAGAGAGCAAAATAATGTATGGAAGGGAAATGAATGCTCCCTATGGTAGCTTGTGCGATTTCCCTAGATTCCCCCATAGTGATACTAGCAAGAAAGTCTTTATATTCAGATTTGCGAGGCTCTCTAACATTGCCCCACTGCGGGAGTTTACAAGAAGTATTAAAATCTTATAGGTCCATGGTATATGATTTATCATAAAGATCGAATAAAACAGTGTGAGAATTGCACGAGGATGTAAATTTAAATCAACTCACAAAGGAATCAGTTAGGTAGTGGTACTGTAGGCACTTATCTGACACGAAGTCCTCAAGATCAGCATTACGCACATACGCATCAAATTCATCCTTGATGCCTGCCTGGACCATAAACTCCTTTGACAGCCATTCGCAAGGCCGCACTTGAGCTTCCCTCGGTGGTTCTTCGTCCGGCTCACGTACAGCGAGCCTTGGTTCTTGCTTCCTTGAGGAACCACCTTAGTACATTTTTCATATGCATTTTTCTTTCTCTGAAAATTCCTGAAATTTTAATGACTCAAAATAAAAGTGAACCAAACTCAACAAGATTGATAGCAACTACTCCCACAAATGCCTAAAGGCTATATCATGCATTAAAACTACTTTTCACCATATAAATTTGACATGCAAGATCAAGAACAGGGTCACCTTGGCAGCAAAAATTTGCAATAAATAAAGCACTAGAACAAAAACTAATTGGACCACTGGAGGAGTCACATACCGAAGAACAATCCTCCAAAACAGTTTTGTGAATGGAGCTTTGAGCAAAGAGATCAAAAATGGCAGCAAGATGAGCTAGAACACGGGTTTGAGCTATGGGAGGATTTTTTTCTAGAGGAAGACGAAGTGAGTGGGTGCTGGAATAAGTGGAGGGGGTCCACGTGGGGCCCATGAGGCAGTGGGTGTGCCCAGGGGGTGGGCGCACCCTGTGCACTCGTGGCCAAATGGTGGCCCCCCTGGTGTGTTCTCAGTGCCATAAATTCTTAAATATTCTACAAAAAAATCATATTTCATTTTTAGGACATTTGGAGAACTTTTATTTTTGGGGTATTTTTATTTCAAGGATAATTCAGAAAACAGACAGAAAATACTATTTTTGCTTTATGTAATCTAAATAACATAAAGTAAAAGGAGGGTACCAAGAGTTGTGCTTTCTAACTTCATCCATCCCATGATCATCAAAAGGAATCCACTAACAAGGTTGATCAAGTCTTGTTAACAAACTCTTTCCGAATAACATGAAACCGGAGAATCTTCAAATAACACTAGGTTACCTCAACGGGGATATGCATGTCCCTAACAATAAGAATATCATATTTCTTCTTGACAGTAGGAAGAGGGAATACAAAACCTCCAATAGTAATCGTTGAGATTTTTCCAATCGAATTGATAATGTGGACTTGAGGTTGTTTCCTCGGAACGTGTACCGTATGCTCATTACCATTAACATGAAAAGTGACATTGCCTTTGTTGCAATCAATAATAGCCCCTGCAGTATTCAAAAAGGGTCTTCCAAGGATAATCGACATACTATCATCCTGATACGTCTCCAACGTATCTATAATTTTTGATTGTTCCATGCTATTATATTATGTGTTTTGGATGTTTATGGGCTTTATTAAACACTTTTATATTACTTTTGGGACTAACCTATTAACCCAGAGCCCAGAGCCAGTTCTTGTTTTTTCCCTTGTTTCAGTGTTTCGAAGAAAAGGAATATCAAACAGAGTCGAAACGGAATGAAACCTTCTGTAGAAGTTATTTTTGGAAGGAAAGCTACCCGATGGACTTGGAGTGCATGTCAGGAAAGAAACGAGGGAGCCATGAGGTAGGGGGGTGCGCCCACCCCCCTAGGGTGCGCCCTCCACCCTCGTGGGCCCCTCTTGGCTCCCCCTGACGTACTTCTTCCTCCTATATATACCCATATACCCTAAAATGATCGGGGAACAGAATAGATCGGGAGTTCCGCCGCCGCAAGCCTCTGTAGCCACCAAAAGTCAATCGGGACCCTGTTCCAGCACCCTGACGGAGGGGGGAACCCTCACCGGTGTCCATCTTCATCATCCTGACGCTCTCCATGACGAGGAGGGAGTAGTTCACCCTTGGGGCTGAGGGTATGTACCAGTAGCTATGTGTTTGATCTCTCTCTCTCTCTCTCTCTCTCTCTCTCTCTCGTGTTCTTGATTTGGCACGATCTTGATGTATTGCGAGCTTTGCTATTATAGTTGGATCTTATGTTTCTTCTCCCCCTCTACTCTCTTGTAATGGATTGAGTTTCCCCTTTGAATTAATCTTATCGGATTGAGTCTTTAATGACTTGAGAACACTTGATGTATGTCTTGCCGTGCGTATCTGTGGTGACAATGGGATATCACGTGATTCACTTGATGTATGTTTTGGTGATCAACTTGCGGGTTCTGCCCATGAACTTATGCATAGGGGTTGGCACACGTTTTCGTCTTGATTCTTCGGTAGAAACTTTTGGGCACTCTTTGAAGTACTTTGTGTTGGATTGAATAGATGAATCTGAGATTGTGTGATGCATATCGTATAATCATACCCACGGATACTTGAGGTGACATTGGAGTATCTAGGTGACATTAGGGTTTTGGTTGATTTGTGTCTTAAGGTGTTATTCTAGTACGAACTCTAGGGATGTTTGTGGCACTTATAGGAGCTCCAGAAGGAGGATTGAACCCACACATGAGGTGGTGAAGAAGAAGAAAAGAAAAAGGAAGAGAGGTAAAAAGACATCTCTCCCAGATAATGTTGCTCCTATTATTGTTGTGCCTCATGAAAATAAATCAAAAATAATTGTGGAAGATGATGCACTTGATGATGATCTCTTTATGCCTATTGCTTGTTGTGATGATTATGATTGGGAAGATAATGATACTTCTCATGATCTTGAAAATCTTTTTGGCACTTGCTTGGAAGAATATGATAATTGCTATACTATTGGTGTTATCCATACTATTAATGATGAGAGTGATTATGTGTGACGCCCGGATAATTAGACTACAGTAATCCCCCGTCAATGATGCCACGTCACCTCTGTCACTGTAGTTGATCTCAGGTTAGTTCAAAAACCGATTCAAAATTCAAATTCAAAATCAAGTCAAACAATTAAAGTTTGCAAAAGTCAAAACTAAAATGTTCTCAATGTGACAAATAAATCATGGATAGTACTGGTGAAGAAACCACACTTTTATAAAATGTTTAAATACTCTAAAATGAATAAAATGGTAGCAAATAAAATTATTTAAATGCTTTTAAATAATAAACAATTTCAAAACTAAATTTTTATAAGTATTAAACTATTGTGGCAGTGGCATAATTTGTAGCATCTATTTAGATGCCACTTTGGTATTTTACTAAAACTAAGATAAATGGAAACTAAAAGAAAACAGAAAAGAAAAATAGGAAAAGGTAAAAGAAAACAAACTAACAAAAAAAGGGAAGACACCCCCACTGGGCCACGGCCCAGCAGGCCACCAG
Organism: Aegilops umbellulata; assembly: GCA_032464435.1. Lineage (NCBI taxonomy): Eukaryota > Viridiplantae > Streptophyta > Magnoliopsida > Poales > Poaceae > Aegilops > Aegilops umbellulata. Next base: position 376,703,786 of record CP136058.1, on the reverse strand, counting down.
GCCGGCCCATCCGCCCCCCAACTCCCCCATTAATCCCCGAAACCCTAACCCCCCCCCCACCCACGACTCCCACTGCCCCCACGACCCCCTTCGTCTCCTCCCTCTCCCCCTCGATCTGGATCGGGGGGGCGCACGCTCGATTCTGCCGCCGCCCGACGCAACCCCTCCCCATCCTCGTCCATGCCGGCGCCGTTCCGGCCTCGACCTCCTCTTCATCAGACCCCGCCGGGACTCGTCGCGCCGCCGCCTGCCATCGCGGCCCGCCTCCTCATCTCCTCCCCGTCGGCCAACCCCGACCACTCTGCTTGCCGGCTTCTCCACGCCTCGCCGCCCCTTCCCTCCTCGCACATGAGTGGCTCCTCTCTCCTCTCCCCCTCTGCTCCTATTGTCGAATCTAGCCGCGCCCGCGCTTGCAGTAAATGCGCGCTCCCCGCGCCACCCGACGTCGGGCCGCGCCCTGGCCACGCGCTGCACCGTCCAGCTGTGTCAGTCGCTCCGCGCCGATGCACCGCGCCACCGCCCTGTTTCCCCACTGCATCGCGTAAGCCCGCGCCGCGGCTCGCACAGCAGCCGCCCCGCTGCGTGAAGTGCGCGCCCGCTGCGCGTCATCCCGGGGCCGTGCTGCTGCTCCCCTTCCCCTACGGCTGCTGCAGCTTGCTGCGGTGGCCGCCGGCGCCCCACTGCGCCGCGGATGGCCTGGGCGAGCGCCTTGGCAGGCTGACGCCCGCGCCCGTAACCCGACGCCCGATTGGCCCCCGTGTGCCTATGACAAATGGGGCCCACGCCTAAAAATAAAAGAAAAAAGGATTAATTAAATAATAATTGTTAATTAATTAGTTAATTAGTTAGTTAGTAAGTTAATTAGTTAACTTAAATAACTTGCTTAATAACCTAATCAACCAGATTAGTTAATCAAATGTTGTTTAGTAAAACATGTATCACCGACATGCGGGTCCCATGGGCCCTTTTGACCAGTCAACGGTCCAGTCAAACGCTGACTTGACATTTGACCAGGGCCCCACGTGTCAGCCCCTTAGACACACTCTGGGTACACTTCCTGTTTACCCATAACATCTAAATACAAATTTAATTTCGGATTAAATTAAATCTAGAAATTAGAAAATCATTTTAAATCTTTTAAAATTAATATAAAATAAACCGTAGCTCAGATGAAAATACTTTCTACATGAAAGTTGCTCAGAACGACGAGACGAATCCAGATACGCAGACCGTTCGTCCGCCACACACACCCCTAACATATCAAACTCGCAACTTTCCCCCTCCAGTTCATCTGTCCGAAAACGTGAAACACCGGGGATACTTTCCCGGATGTTTTCTCCCTTTGCCGGTATCTCCTAGTACTGCATTAGGTCACCTCTAGCACCGGGTATTGTCTTATTATGCTTTGTGATACTTTGATTGCCCTATTATTTATTGTATTCCCCCTCCGTTACTTCTTTCCGGTAGACCCCGAGACTGCCAGTGACCCCAGTTCTACTACGGTGTCGACGACCCCTCCTTCTTGTCTGAGCAACCAGGCAAGCCCCCCCTTGATCACCAGATATTGCCTATTCTTCTCTATTGCTTTCATTAGAGTAGTGTAGCATGTTACTGCTTTCGGTTAATCCTATTCTACTGCATAGCCTGTCATTGTTGCTATAGTTGTTACCCTTACATGCCATCCTAGTGCTTAATATAGGATGCTAGTGTTCCATCAGTGGCCCTACACTCTTGTCCGTCTGCCATGCTATACTACTGGGCCGTGATCACTTCCGGAGGTGATCACGGGCATATACTATATACTTTACACTGTTACATTACCTGTGATACTGTTCGGAGATGGGGGCTGAAGGGGCAGGTGGTTCCACCCAGGTAGTGGTGGGCCTGGGTTCCCGACGACCCCCGACTGTTACTTTGTGGCGGAGCGACAGACCAGGTTGCGACCACCTAGGAGAGAGGTGGTCCTGGCCCTGGTCGGCGTTAGCGGATACTTAACACGCTTAACGAGATCTTGGTATTAGATCTGAGTCTGGCTACTGGCCTATACGCACTAACCAACTACGCGGGAACGGTTATGGGCACTCGACGTCATGGTATCAGGCGAAGCCTTCATGACGTCAGCGGCTGAGTGGCGCGCGCCGGATTGGACTGGAATGCCTGCTAGGCTAGTTCTGCTTCCGGCCGCGTTCGCAACGTGCAGGTGTGCTAAGGGCGATGGGACCCAGACCCCTGTGCGCTTAGGTTTAGACCGATGTGCTGACCTCTCTGTTGTGCCTAGGTGGGGCTGCGACGTGTTGATCTTCCGAGGCCGGGCATGACCCAGGAAAGTGTGTCCGGCCAAATGGGATCAAGCGTGTTGGGTTATATGGTGCACCCCTGCAAGGAAGTTAATCTATTCGAATAGCCGTGATCTTCGGTAACAGGACGACTTGGAGTTGTACCTTGACCTTATGACAACAAGAACTGGATACTTAATAAAACACACCCTTCCAAGTGCCAGATACAACTCGGTGATCGCTCTCAAACAGGGCTACGAGGAGGGGATTGCCGGGTAGGATTATGTTATGCGATGCTACTTGGAGGACTTCAGTCTCCTCTCTTCTACATGCTGCAAGATGGAGGCTGCAAGAAGCGTAGTCTTCGACAGGATTAGTTATCCCCTTCTTATTCTGGCATTCTGCAGTTCAGTCCACCGATATGGCCCTTCATACATATATCCATGCATATGTAGTGTAGCTCCTTGCTTGCGAGTACTTTGGATGAGTACTCACGGTTGCCTTGTTCCCCCCTTTTCCCCTTTTCTTTACCCGATTGCTGTGACGAGACGATGGAGCCCAGGATCCAGACGCCACCATCGATGATGACTCCTATTACACCGGAGGTGCCTACTACTACGTGCAGCCCGCTGACGACGACCAGGAGTAGTTAGGAGGGTCCTAGGCAGGAGGCCTGCGCATCTTTCGATCTGTATCCCAGTTTGTGGTAGCCTTCTTAAGGCAAACTTGTTTAACTTATGTCTGTACTCAGATATTGTTGCTTCCGCTGACTCGTCTATGATAGAGCACTTGTATTCGATCCCTCGAGGCCCCTGGCTTGTATTATGATGCTTGTATGACTTATTTATGTTTTAGAGTTGTGTTGTGATATCTTCCCGTGAGTCCCTGATCTTGATCGTACACATTTGCGTGCATGATTAGTGTATGATTGAATCGGGGGCGTCACATTATGCTTATGATATGCAAAGGCCCAAGCTTGGGGAAGCTATGTTTGATGAGGATAACATATTTGAGAATATATTTGCTGCAATTAATGTTTGTCCCAAGCTTGGGGATGCTATGTTTAATGAAGATGATATTTTTAGTCTCCCAAGTTTCGATATGCAAATCTGTTATGATGATAGCATGCCTTCAACTTATGATGATAATATTTATGAAAGTGGGTTTGGAGAGGTCATGACTTTATTTAGTAATGATTCCACTATCTTGGAAGAGGTTTCAATCGATTATGATGAGAACAAAGTTGCTACTTATGATGATTATTGTGATGAAACTTATGCTATAAAAAGTAGTGATGATTATATTTATAAAACTTTTCATGATTATTATTACCCTTTTTTTGAACATTACTCTTTTAATGTGGAAACAATATATAGTATTCAAGTCTCTTATGATACTCCCATTATCCCGAATGAGAAGAATTTTGCTTATATGAAGAGTAGTAAATTTTCTATGCAAGTAGATCATGAAAAGAATGCTTTAGGTGATGGTTATATGATTGAATTTATTCATGATGCTATTGAAAATTATTATGAGAGAGGATCATATGCTTCTACATATTGCAATAATATCAAGTTTCCTCTCTATGTGCTTAAAGTTTTGAAGTTATGCTTGTTTTGCCTTCCTATGCTAATTGATTATTATTCCCATAAATTGTTTGATCACAAAATCCCTATGCATAGGAAATGGGTTAGACTTAAATGTGCTAGTCATATGCTTCATGATGCTCTCTTTATGTTTCAATTCTTATCTTTTATGTGAGCATCATTGAAATCATCATGCCTAGCTAGGGGCATTAAACGATAGCGCTTGTTGGGAGGCAACCCAATTTTATTTTAGTTTCTTGCTTTTTGGTTCTGTTTAGGAATAAATAATCCATATAGCCTCTGTTTAGAAGTGGTTTTGTGTTTAAATTAGTGTTTGTGCCAAGTAGAACCTTTGGGAAGACTTGGGTGAAGTCTTTATGATCATCCTGTAGAAAACAGAAACTTTAGCGCTCACGAGATTAGCTTCAACTTTTTACTGGAGAGTGCTATTTAGTTGATTATTTTTGAAGATTATTACTAGACAAATTCCTAAGGTCCACCAATTTATTTTAGAATTTTTGGAGTTCCAGAAGTTTGTGTTAGTTACAGATTACTACAGACTGTTCTGTTTTTGACAGATTCTGTTTTTCGTGTGTTGTTTGCTTATTTTGATGAATCTATGGCTAGTAAAATAGTTTATAAACCATAGAGAAGTTGGAATACAGTAGGTTTAACACCAATATAAATAAAGAATGAGTTCATTACAGTACCATGAAGTGGTTTTTGTTTTGTTTCGCTAACGGAGCTCACGAGATTTTCTGTTAAGTTTTGTGTTGTGAAGTTTTCAAGTTTTGGTTAAAGATTCGATGGGCTATGGAATAAGGAGTGACAAGATCCTAATATTGGGGATGCCCAAGGCACCCCAAGGTAATATTCAAGGATAACCAAGCGTCTAAGCTTGGGGATGCCCCAGAAGGCATCCCCTCTTTCGTCTTCGTTCATCGGTAACTTTACTTGGAGCTATATTTTTATTCACCACATGATATGTGTTTTGCTTGGAGCATCATTTTATTTTCTTTAGCTTTGCTTGCTATTTGAATAAAGTATCAAGATCTGAAATTCTTAAAATATTAGAGAGTCTTCACATAGTTGCATAATTATTCGACTACTCATTGATCTTCACTTATATCTTTCGGAGTAGTTTGTTGTTTGCTCTAGTGCTTCACTTATATCCTTTTAGAGCACGGCGGTGGTTTTATTTTGAAGAAATAGATGAACTCTCATGCTTCACTTATATTATTTTGAGATTCTTAAAAAGCATGGTAATTTGCTTTGGTTATGAAACTAGTCCTAGAAGTGATGAACATCCAAGATGGGTATAATAAAAACTTTCATATAAAGTGCATTGAATACTATGAGAAGTTTGATTCTTTATGATTGTTTTGAGATATGAAGATGGTGATATTAGAGTCATGCTAGTTGAGTAGTTGTGAATTTGAGATATACTTGTGCTAAAGCTTGTGATTCCCGTAGCATGCACATATCGTGAACCGTTATGTGATGAAGTCGGAGCATGATTTATTTATTGATTGTCTTCCTTATGAGTGGCGGTCGGGGACGAGCGATGGTCTTTTCCTACCAATCTATCCCCCTAGGAGCATGCGCGTAGTACTTCATTTAAATAACTAATAGATTTTTGCAATAAGTATGTGAGTTCTTTATGACTAATGTTGAGTCCATGGATTATACGCACTCTCACCCTTCCACCATTGCTAGCCTCTCTTATACTGCACACTTTTCGCCGGTATCATACACCCACCATATACCTTCCTCAAAACAGCCACCATACCTACCTATCATGGCATTGCCATAGCCATTCTGAGATATATTGCCATGCAACAAACCACCGTTCCGTTTATTATGGCACGCTCCATCATTGTCATATTGCTTAGCATGATCATGTAGTTGACATTGTATTTGTGGCAAAGCCACCGTTCATAATTCTTTCATACATGTCACTCTTGATTCATTGCATATCCCGGTACACCGCCGGAGGCATTCATGTAGAATCATATTTTGTTCTAAGTATCGAGTTGTACTTCATGAGTTGTAAGTAAATAAAAGTGTGATGATCATCATTATTAGAGCATTGTCCCAGTGAGGAAAGGATGATGGAGACTGTGATTCTCCCACAAGTCGGGATGAGACTCCGGACGAAAACTAAATAAATAAAAGAGGCCAAACAAGCCCAAATAATAAAAAAATAAAAAATAAAAAAGGCCATAAAAAATAGAAGGCCCAAACAAAAAAATAAAAAATGAGAGAAAAAGAGAGAAGGGACAATGCTACTAGCCTTTTACCACACTTGTGCTTCAAAGTAGCACCATGATCTTCATGACAGAGAGTATCCTATGTTGTCACCTTCATATACTAGTGGGAATTTTACATTATAGAACTTGGCTTGTATATTCCAATGATGGGCTTCCTCAAATTGCCCTAGGTCTTCGTGAGCAAGCAAGTTGGATGCACACCCACTTAGTTTATTTTTGAGCTTTCATACACCTATAGCTCTAGTGCATCCGTTGCATGGCAATCCCTACTCACTCACATTGATATCTATTGATGGGCATCTCCATAGCCCGTTGATACGCCTAGTTGATGTGAGACTATCTTCTCATTTTTTGTCTTCTCCACAACCACCATTCTATTCCACCTATAGTGCTACGTCCATGGCTCACGCTCATGTATTGCGTGAAGATTGAAAAATTTTGAGAACATCAAAAGTATGAAGCAATTGCTTGGCTTGTCATCGGAGTTGTGCATGATTTAAATATTTTGTGTGATGAAGATAGAGCATAGCCAGACTATATGATTTTGTAGGGATAGCTTGCTTTGGCCATGTTATTTTGAGAATAGATGATTGCTTTGTTAGTATGCTTGAAGTATTATTGTTTTCATGTCAATATTAAACTTTTGTTTTGAATCTTATGGATATGAACATTCATGCCACAATAAATAAGATTACATTGATAAATATGTTAGGTAGCATTCCACATCAAAAATTCTGTTTTTATCATTTACCTACTCGAGGACGAGCAGGAATTAAGCTTGGGGATGCTGATACATCTCCAACGTATCTATAATTTTTGATTGTTCCATGCTATTATATTATGTGTTTTGGATGTTTATGGGCTTTATTAAACACTTTTATATTACTTTTGGGACTAACCTATTAACCTAGAGCCCAGTGCCAGTTCCTGTTTCTTCCCTTGTTTCAGTGTTTCGAAGAAAAGGAATATCAAATGGAGTCGAAATGGAATGAAACCTTCTGGAGAAGTTATTTTTGGAAGGAAAGCTACCCGATGGACTTGGAGTGCACGTCAGGAAAGAAATGAGGGAGCCACGAGGTAGGGGGTGCGCCCATCCCCCTAGGGCACGCCCTCCACCCTCGTGGGCCCCTCATGGCTCCCCTGACGTACTTCTTCCTCCTATATATACCCATGTACCCTAAAATGATCGGGGAACAGAATAGATCAGGAGTTCCGCCGCCGCAAGCCTCTGTAGCCACCAAAAGTCAATCGGGACCCTGTTCCGGCACCCTGCCGGAGGGGGGAACCCTCATCGGTGGCCATCTTGATCATCCCGGCGCTCTGCATGACAAGGAGGGAGTAGTTCACCCTCGAGGCTGAGGGTATGTACCAGTAGCTATGTGTTTGATCTCTCTCTCTCTCTCTCTCGTGTTCTTGATTTGGCACGATCTTGATGTATCGCGAGCTTTGCTATTATTGTTGGGTCTTATGTTTCTTCTCCCCCTCTACTCTCTTGTAATGGATTGAGTTTTCCCTTTGAAGTAATCTTATCGGATTGAGTCTTTAATGACTTGAGAACACTTGATGTATGTCTTGCCGTGCGTATCTGTGGTGACAATGGGATATCACGTGATTCACTTGATGTATGTTTTGGTGATCAACTTGCGGGTTCCGCCCATGAACTTATGCATAGGGGTTCGCAGACGTTTTCGTCTTGATTCTCCGGTAGAAACTTTTGGGCACTCTTTGAAGTACTTTGTGTTGGATTGAATAGATGAATCTGAGATTGTGTGATGCATATCATATAATCATACCCACGGATACTTGAGGTGACATTGGAGTATCTAGGTGACATTAGGGTTTTGGTTGATTTGTGTCTTAAGGTGTTATTCTAGTACGAACCCTAGGGATGTTTGTGACACTTATAGGAATAGCCCAACGGATTGATTGGAAAGAATAACTTTGAGGTGGTTTCATACCCTACCATAATATCTTTGTTTGTTCTCCGCTATTAGTGACTTTGGAGCGACTCTTTGTTGCATGTTGAGGGATAGTTATATGATCCAATTATGTTATTATTGTTGAGAGAACTTGCACTAGTGAAAGTATGAACCCTAGGCCTTGTTTCCAAGCATTGCAATACCGTTTTCGCTCACTTTTATCATTAGTTACCTTGCTGTTTTTTTATTTTCAGATTACAAAAACCTATATCTACTGTCCATATTGCACTTGTATCGCCATCTCTTCGACGAACTAGTGCACTTATACAATTTACCATTGTATTGGGTGTGTTGGGGACACAAGAGACTCTTTGTTATTTGGTTGCAGGGTTGCTTGAGAGAGACCATCTTCATCCTACGCCTCCCACGGATTGATAAACCTTAGGTCATCCACTTGAGGGAAATTTTCTACTGTCCTACAAACCTCTGCACTTGGAGGCCCAACAACGTCTACAAGAAGAAGGTTGGGTAGTAGACATCACATCCTCGGGAATATCAAGAATAACAAACTACATTAAAATAGTAACGTTTGCAACCACAATAGGCACATCCTCACAAATACCGACAGGTATAGCAGTTGATTTATTGGCCATTTGCAAAGATATTTTAGTAGGTGTCAACTTATTCAAATCAAGTCTACAATATAAAGAGAGAGGCATAACACTAACACCGGCTCCAAGATCACATAAAGAAGTTTTAACATAGTTTCTTTTAATGGAGCATGGTATAGTTGGTACTCCTGGATCTCCTAGTTTCTTTGGTATTCCACCTTTAAGAGTATAATTGGCAAGCATGGTGGAAATTTCAGCTTCCGGTATCTTTCTTTTATTTGTAACAATATCTTTCATATACTTAGCATAAGGATTCATTTGAAGCATATCAGTCAAACGCATACGCAAAAAGATAGGTCTAATCATTTCAGCAAAGCGCTCGAAATCCTCATCATCTTTTTTCTAGGATGGTTTAGGAGGAAAAGGCATGGGTTTCTGAACGCATGGTTCTCTTTCTTTACCGTGCTTCCTAGCAACAAAGTCTCTCTTATCATAACATTGATTCTTTGATTGTGGGTTATCAAGATCAACAGTAGGTTCAATCTCTACATCATTGTTATTGCTAGGTTGAGCATCAACATGAACATCATCATTATCCCTAGGTTCATGTTCATTACCAAATTGTGTTTCAGCATCAGAAATAGAAATATCATTGGGATTCCCAGGTGTGTCAACAACAGGTTCACTAAAAGCATGCAAAGTCCTATCATTTTTCTTTTTCTTCTTCTTAGAAGGACTAGGTGCATCAACATTAGTTCTCTGAGAATATTGCTCAACGCTCTTAGGGTGGCCCTCAGGATACAAAGGTTCCTGAGTCATCCTACCCCCTCTAGTCATAACTCTAACAGCATTATCATTTATCTTATTATTTAGTTCATTGAGCAAATCATCTTGTGCTTTAAGAACTTGTTCTACCTTAGTGGTAACCATAGAAGCATGTTTACTAATAAGTTTAAGGTCACCTTTAACTCTAGACATATAATCACTCAAGTGTTCAACCATATAATCATTACTTTTCAATTGTCTACCAACATAAGCATTGAAGTTTTCTTGTTTAACAATAAAATTATCAAACTCATCCAAGCATTGGCTAGCAGACTTATTACAAGGAATATCACCTTCATCAAATCTATAGAGAAAATTTACCTTTACTATCTATGTCGGGTTATTAAGACCATGTATTTATTCAATAGGTGGAAAATTTCTTAACATATTCAGCTTTAATACCCTTTTCCTTCATAGATTTATTTGCCCCTTGCATATCTTCAGGACTGAGAAATAGAATACCCCTTTTCTTCGGAGTTGTCTTAGAAGTTGGTTCAGGAATTGTCCAATCATTATCATTACTCAATATATTATTCAATAGCAATTCAGCTTGCTCAACAGTTCTTTCCCTGAGAACACAACCAGCACAACTATCCAGGTGGTCTCTGGAAGCATCGGTTAGTCCATTATAAAAGATATCAAGTATTTCATTTTTCTTAAGAGGATGATCAAGCAAAGCATTAAGTAATCGGAGAAGCCTCCCCCAAACTTGTGGGAGACTCTCTTCTTCAATTTGCACAAAATTATATATTTCCCTTAAGGCAGCTTGTTTCTTATGAGCAGGGAAATATTTAGCAGAGAAGTAATAAATCATATCCTGGGGACTACGCACACAACCAGGAGCAAGAGAATTAAACCATGTTTTAGCATCGCCCTTTAATGAGAACGGAAATAACTTAAGGATATATTAGTAACGAATCTTTTTCCTCATGAGTGAATAGGGTGGCTATATCATTCAATTTAGTAAGATGTGCCACAACAGTTTCAGATTCATAGCCATAAAAAGGATCAGATTCAACCAAAGTAATTAACTTAGGATCGACAGAGAAATCATAATCCTTATCATAAATACAGATAGGTGAAGTAGCAAAAGCGGGGTCATATTTCATTCTAGTATTGAAAGACTTTTCTTTCAGTTTAGCTAACAGTTTCTTAAGATCATATCTACCTTTGCAAGCAAAAAGGTCTCTAGCGGTTTCTTCATCCATAACATAACCCTCAGGCACATCAGGCAATTCATATCTAGGGGGCGAATCTTCATCATCACTTTCATCAATATTATCTGTTTCAGTAATTTCAATCTCTCTAACCCTAGCAAGTTGTTCATCAAGAAATTCACCTAAGGCCACAGTATTATCAAGCATAGAAGTAGTTTCATCATAAGCATCATGCGTAGAAGAAGTGGCATCATCAATAACATACGACATATCAGAATCAATAACAGGTATAGGTGTCGCAAATTTACTCATAACAGAAGGTGAATCAAGTGTAGAGCTAAATGGCAGTTCCTTACCTCCCCTCATAGTTGAGGGAAATTTTTTGGTTCTTTCATCTTTCAAGTTCCTCATAGTGATAAAAAGATATAAATCCCAAGTGACTCAAAGAATAGAGCTATGATTCCCCAGCAACGGTGCCAGAAAATAGTCTTGATAACCCACAAGTATAGGGGATCGCAACAGTTTTCGAGGGTAGGGTTTTCAACCCAAATTTATTGATTCGACACAAGGGGAGCCAAAGAATATTCTCAAGTATTAGCAGTTGAGTTGTCAATTCAACCACACCTGAAAGACTTAATATCTGCAGCAAAATATTTAGTAGCAAAGTAGTATGGAAGTAACGGTAACGGTGGCAAAATTAACAGTAGTAGTTTTTGTAGCAATCGTAACAATGGCAACGGAAAAGTAACTAAGCAAAGATCAATATGTGAAAAGCTCGTAGGCAATGGATAAATGATGGATAATTATGTCAGATGCGATTCCTCATGGAACAGTTATAACATAGGGTAACACAGAACTAGCTCCAGTTCATCAATGTAATGTAGGCATGTATTCCGAATATAGTCATACGTGCTTATGGAAAAGAACTTGCATGACATCTTTTGTCCTACCCTCCCGTGGCAGTGGGGTCCTATTGGAAACTAAGGGATATTAAGGCCTCCTTTTAATATAGTACCGGACCAAAGCATTAACACTTAGTGAATACATGAACTCCTCAAACTACGGTCATCACCGGGAGTGGTCCCGATTATTGTCACTTCAGGGTTGCCAGATCATAACACATAGTAGGTCACTATTGACTTGCAAGATAGGATCAAGAACTCACATATATTCATGAAAACATAATAGGTTCAGATCTGAAATCATGGCACTCGGGCCCTAGTGACAAGCATTAAGAATAGCATAGTCATAGCAACATCAATCTTAGAATATAATGGATACAAGGGATCAAACCCTAACAAAAATAACTTGATTACATGGTAAATATCATCCAAGCAATCACCATCCAGCAAGGCTACGATGGGATTACTCACACACGGCGGTGAGCATCATGAAATTGGTGATGGAGGATGGTTGAAGATGACGATGGCGACGGATTCCCCTCTCCGGAGCCCCGAACGGACTCCAGATCAATCCTCCCGAGGAAGATTAGGGCTTGGCGGCGGCTCTATATCGTAAAACGAATCCTTCTCTCTGATTTTTTTCTCCCCAAAAGTGAATACATAGAGTTGGAGTTGAGGTCGGTGGAGTCCCAGGGGCACACGAGGCAGGGGGCGCGCGTTGTACCCTCGTGGATAGTGTGGGGGCCCCCTGATGCTGATTCTTTCGCCAGTATTTTTCATTAATTCCAAAACGTGTCTCCGTGGATTTTCAGGTCATTCCAAGACTTCTATTTTTGCAGAAAAATAACACCATGGGAGTTCTGCTGAAAACAGCGTCAGTCCGGGTTAGTTCCATTCAAATCATGCAAGTTAGAGTCCAGAACAAGGGCAAAAGTGTTTGGAAAAGTATATACATTGGAGACGTATCAGAGTTGGATGAGATTCATCATGTAATCGAGTTAATTTTGTTAGGGCTTGATCCCTAGTATCCACTATGTTATGAGATTGAAGTTGTATGACTTTGCTATGCTTAATGCCTGTCACTAGGGACCGACTCCATGATTTCAGATCTGAACCATTTATGTTTTCACCATTATATCTATGTTCTAGATCTGATCTTGCAAGTCATATGCACCTGCGGCGTGTTATGATCCGTAAACCCGGGGGTGACAATAATCAGGATACTTTCCGGTGATGACCGTAGTTTGAGGAGTTCATGTATTCACTGTGTGTTAATGTTTTGTTCCGGTTCTCTATTAAAAGGAGGCCTTAATATCCCTTAGTTTCCTTATGGACCCAGCTGCCACAGGAGGGTAGGACAAAAGATGTCATGCAAGTTCTTTTCCATAAGCATGTATGACTATTTACGGAATACATGCCTACATTATATTTATGAACTGGAGCTAGTTCTATGTCGCCCTAGGTTATGACTGTTATATGATGAATATCATCCAAGGAATTCACCGATCAAATGCCTACAAGTTTCCCACGTATTGCTCTTGCTAAGTTACTATTGTTACTGCTACTGTTACTACTGCTACAAAACTGTTACTACAGTTACCGTTACCATTGCTACTATTACCACTGCTATCAAAACTATCATACTACTGTGCTACTGATCACTTTGTTGCAGATATTTAATCTCCAAGTGTGGTTGAATTGACAACTCAACTGCTAATAATTACAAATTTTCTTTGACTCCCTTGTGTCGAATCAATAAATTTGGGTTGAATACTCTACCCTTGAAAACTGTTGCGATCCCCTATACTTGTGGGTTATCAGCCGTCGTCACTGAGCCGTTAACCACTACCGGACTTGTCACGTGTCACCACTTTGCCGTGTCGTAAAGCTTCGCTCTCTGGAAATAGGTCGTTTGCTAAGTATGATTCTTTTGCCGAGTGTGCCTTTTCACATGTTATCGGCAAATACCTGCATTTGCCGTGCACCAGGTATTGCCGAGTGCCCGTGATTTGGCTCTCGGCGAAGGGCCCAGTACTCGGCGTCTAAGGAAATTCCAGTAATGACAGGGGAAGGCAATGGTTTGGCCAAGGGAGGCGGTGACAAGGGGAATGAGTGTTCGGGGTGAAGGTTAAGGGCATCAACCTCGCGATAGTGAAGGACCGCTGCTAGGGGCATTTGACCAGAGGTTGGTTGCGGAAGGTCACAGCTTGCGCGCCGCCGCAGCTGTTGTATGGAGGTGGCGCGCTCCTACTCCCCTCCATGCCCGAAGCTACGCGCTACGGTGACCTTCTTGTGAAGGCACGAGAGGGGCCTATATCGAGCAACACAAGCTTGGATCCGGCGGCACGCATGGTCAAATCTCATGGTGGTGCCTGCACGACAAGGGAAAACGACGGTGAGAAAACCAGGCCAAATCAGCTGACCCATCTGATGGTTCGACCAAGCCAAATTGACCGATCATTCTTGACCAAGCCTAGAAAACATGTGGCGTGCCTCCCTCACAACGTCAACCCTGTGATAAGGCCCCACTGGTCAATTCAGCTGTCAAAAATGGTTCAGGCAAGAATCAGTGCAATTTATTACGATTTCAACCTAAAACAGGTACTAATTTGCAAAATAATAATTGAAAACTCGTTGACCTAGCCTAAATTATGGTATTATCTTGCAATTAACTCAAAAAAACAGCTAGAGATGATACCCACGAATTGCAGCCAAATTGGACGCAATAATTTTCATGAGATTTGACAGTGTGAAACTTTAGCATTTTGATTAGCAATATGAAAATTGAAACTCAAGCAAATATAATTTAATATATTTGATTATTATATTTAATATAAGTAGCATGTTGAGCCTTAAATTAGCGGGGCATGCATGCTGGCTTGATGAGGTTTTTTCTGGGAAGGCCATCATGGCTAGCTTTGTTAAATCAAATAACGTTTACATCGTCTGCTAATAGTTCAGAAATAAAAGAGGGTCGTGAGTCCAACTACAAGTTTGGTGGATCAACGTGGCCATTTTGTGCGCGCACATGAGCTACCTTATTGGAGTCCCGATTACAATGATCTAAAATGACCTTCCCGAAATCAACTAGTAGTAACCTGCATCTTCTAGGATTGGCGATGCGATAATTGAATGCCCCAAGTGTTGTAGAGCCTCCACAAGAATTAGGATGTCTGTTTGAACTCGAAAAAAAATACAACCAGCCGTGTTTGTGAGTTTGAGACCCTCCCGTAGAGCTGCAGCCTCAGCCGACAACACATAAACTAGATAATCAAGTTTTGGCGTCGCAGCTCCAATGAATAAACCCCTATAATTCCGCTGGATTACTCCACAAGCCCCTGTATGATCCCTCTTCTGAAAAAGCAGCATCCACATTCAAAGCTACTTGGTTCTGCAGTGGTTTCTTCCATCGATCGACACGAGGGGTCACCACCGGTTTACAGGTTGCACGTACATAATTCAAAGACAAGGCTTGTATTGCCTGGCCAGTTCGTTCCATGGATTGAACCTCTTCTAAGTGAGCGAAACATCTTCTCTGCCACCAAAGGTACCAACTCGTAATAGCTATAAGCTCTGGTAGTTGGACAACATCCATATACTTCGTATTGTGAGCCGGGTCACACAGGAAATTTTCTAGGATCTCTGCCCCCGAGGGATATGGCAGTGCAACTGTCAGTATTTCATGTTGAAAGTGCTAGTTATCGACTAGAGGGGGGTGAATAGGCGATTTTTATGAAAGTCTTCAAAACATGGAAGTTTCAAAGACAAACAATAGAAATGACCCTATTAGTATGCAGCGGAAGATAAACTACACTAAGCAAGCCATAGTTAAGTATGCAATAAGGTAATAGTACGAAGACTAATGGCAGCTAGGTAGTAAGGATCAGGATGGAAGATGATATGAAGCCAAACAACAATAGTAGTCAAGCAGTGAAGATAAATAGGTAAAGCAAACAGGCAATGACTTGACGAAGACAAACTCTAAGTAAAGAGAGGGAGAGGATAGAACCAGTCACTTGTTGATGACACAGGATTTGTTGGACCAGTTCCAGTTGTTGTGACAACTGTACGTCTGGTTAGGGAGACTGAGATTCAACTCAGAAGACTACGTCTTCACCTTATTCCCCTTGAGCTAAGGACACCCAGTCCTCGCCCAATTACTCTGGTAAGTCTTCAAGGTAGACTTCCAAACCTTCACAGACTTCGTTCACCGGCGATCCACAATGACTCTTGAACGCTCAGAACGCGACGCCTAACCGGCTGGAGGATTCACAGTCCTCAAGTGTAATAAGTCTTCAGGTCACGCAGACAGAAAGACTTCAGTGATGCCTAACACTCTTTGGCTCTGGGTGTTTGGATTTTGTCCTCGCAAGGATTTCTCTCTCTCAAAGGCTTCGAGGTGGGTTGCTCTCAAAATGACAAAAGCCGTGTACTAACTCTGAGCAGCCACCAATTCATGGTGTAGGGGGTGGGCTATTTATAGCCACTAGGAAACCTGACCTGATATGTCCGAAATGACCCTGGGTCACTAAGGAACTGACACATGTTCCAACGGTCAGATTTCAAACACATGCAGCAACTTTACTTGGGCTACAAGCAAAGATGACTCATCCAGCTCTGGATAAGATTTGCTCTCATTGTCTTCGCTCGAAGACATAGGATTTTGGTTGAGCATGACTTCAGTCACTCTGACTTTGTTCACTTGGACCCCACTTAACAGTACGGTGGTTCCTATGACTCAACAACAAAGAAGAAAAGGAAACAATGAAACATCCAAGTCTTCGCGCTCCATAGTCTTCACTCAATGTCTTCTCATGTCATAGTCTTCAACGTGAATATCTTCATATACCACCTCTGTCTTCAATGTCTTCATACATTTTTAGGGGTCATCTCCGGTAGATAAACCGAATCAATGAGGGACTACTACCTGTGTTATCCTGCAATTCTCACAAACACATTAGTCCCTCAACCAGGTTTGTCGTCAATACTCCAAAATCAACTAGGGGTGGCACTAGATGCACTTACAATCTCCCCCTTTTTGGTGATTGATGACAAACTGGTTGAAGTTTTCAACAGGGAAAAAGTATGTGAAATGTATCGGATTTAGGTATTGTCTTCACAAGTGGCAAAGGCTCCCCCTGAAGATGTGCATATAAGTAATTTGCTTTTGGAATGCAAATGCACATGGCAGGTTGTACTTGTGGAGATCCTCTTCAACTTATGAAGACAATTCATCATGCATGATTTGATATAGCGAAGATAATGACATGCATAATGAAAAATGAACATCTGCAGAATGACCGAAGTGCGGAAGTTATCATCGCACATGCGGAATTTATCCTCGCATCACTGAATAGCAAATAAGTAGCAGACGACCATCGAGTTTAAGTGCTACAACTCAAAGAACCAAATGTATCAAAAAGCGAGAGTTGCAAACACTAGGCAAAATATAAAGCAACCGCCCATATGAACCCGCTTGAAGACTATCAAACTCATATGCTTCTCCCCCTTTTGTCAGTAAGGACCAAAAAGGTTTGAAGACATAGAGTATCTACTCGTTCCCATGAGGAGTTGATGAAGCAGCAGGGTCATCGGTGTTGTTTAGGGGAGCAGGCGAACTTGGTGCAGTGTCGATTCGCGCTGAAGGTGGTGAACTAGCATCATCTTCATCATCGATCACTCTGGCATTTACCGTTGCCACAGAGGAAGAATAGTCAGAGTCTTCAAGGGATGGAGTTCGTCGTAGGACAGCATTCCGTGGAGGAGTGGAGTCAAACATGAATCTTTCAGTGAAGCCATCGTCTTGAAGATCTGCTTCAACACTGAGCAGTGTCAAACTCTTCCATGATCGCCGACAGGTATCATGAGTGACAAAAGCATTCTTGGTGGCAAGATTGCGAATGCGATTGACGTCCACCAATAGACTTTGCGTCTGTCGCTTGAGCCAGTCATGATGCTTATCCTGTTTCTGATGAAGGGCAACCAGAAGCTCTCGGTCATTGAGAACACGAGATCGCTTCTTAGGCAGTTGTGCAATGGTACTTTCGGTGGCTTCAGTGAGGGCATGATGAGGTGCACGCGTAGTACCAGCCAGGGGATAAACACGAGTGACTGCTTGAACTCCTTCAATGTTTTGTGAGAAGCTTTGATTATCAGCATTTTGAAGACTGAGAGGCTCCTTGTCGGGCTCTGGATATATGGCTTCAATAGACAGATCAACCTCTGGCAAAAAGATGATATGATTGCGTGCAGAGGGCTAATAGTTGAAGGCGGAGTGGAGCTTGATCAGACGCATGATCCAGGGAGCATAGAACTTTAAAGCAAAAATATCAGATCCTGATGCAGCAAGTTGGCGGACAAAGAAGTCTTGTGCATTGAAGCTTTTGCCGTGAAGAATATGGAAGACCAAAGTCTTCATTGCACCTTCAAGCTTTGCATGTGGAGAATGTCCTTTGATGGGCCAGAGAGTTCGCCTTATAATGTGATAGATGGTGCGTGGCAGATACTCAAGGTCTTCAACAAAGAACTCCTTAGGATATTCCGCATCAGGAGACAAAGGCTTCATCATGCTAAGCATCTGGCTCATGTTGGGTTCAGCCTTGTGAAAAATACTTTCCATAGCAGCGCCGTGAAGCTGACAACCAGGTTCATAAAGATCACCTGGAGTGGGCAGGCCAGTGAGCTCAATGATATCAAAGGCTTTGGCTTCATGATGAACATTGCCTGCCATCCACTCAAGGACCCAAGTCTTCGGATCCCTGTTGTAGCCACAAATATGAAGAGTGGCATAGAATTGGAGCAGCAATTCTTCATTCCAGTGCTCCTTGTCAATGACGAACTGCAATAAGCCAGACTCTCTGAAGCAATCCAGCGCTTCTTCCAAACAGGGCAGACCAGTTATGGCTTCAGTGTCAAGACGCATATGTGGG
Organism: Aegilops umbellulata; assembly: GCA_032464435.1. Taxonomy (NCBI): domain Eukaryota; kingdom Viridiplantae; phylum Streptophyta; class Magnoliopsida; order Poales; family Poaceae; genus Aegilops; species Aegilops umbellulata. The sequence goes on along the minus strand of CP136058.1, from coordinate 376,685,311 downwards.
AAAATGCAACCTTGATAGTATAAGATGCATGAGTAATAACTGCGTTGCTGATAGCTCCAGAACCGATCAGATGATATTCTTGCCTTAGTGTGGGGGTTCTTGGCGCTATCAAAGAAGGTGTTGTGTGCTTTGAAACCATTGACATTGAATGATCCTGGTGCAGATGCAGTACCCGGGAACCTAGGCAGTCTTGGCAGTGGCTTCTGAACCTGAGGCCTGTGCTCAACGTGGTAGTCAAATTGAGGACCAGCAGCAGGCGGAGGAACTAGAAGAGGCCATTTGATAGTGATAAGCTGCCCATAGTTGTATGCTTGCTCGATGGTATGCGGCCTTGGGGGCAGAATAGGAGCAGTGGCATTAGCAGAGGCGTCAGGTTGCGCATCTGTAGCAGGTGCTTCATTGGCTTCATTGGTTTTAGGCACCGTGTTCAATGCAGGCTCCACATTTGCTTTAGCCATGACCACGTCATTGGCTTCATTGGTGTTAGCGGTGGCATCCTCAAGATTCTCAGCCTCCACTCGAGGAGTTGGAGGGATGGGTTCAGACATGTTCACTTCTGGAAGAACTTCTTCAGTGATGGGGGGAGTAGCGACACGTTCTTCTGCTTGTTTTTCTTCGGCCGATGCAGCCGGATTGTCTTCAGCAACATTAGCATCAGACACGAAGACATTCACAGTTGGAGTGGCTTCTGGGAACACCTGACGTGCAACAGATTGGTGGTGCACTTCTCCTTCTAGAACGCTTGGAAGAGTGACTTGGGGCCTTGGTCCTTTGCGAAGCCTGTGTAACGCTGGCGACGCCTGTGGAGATGGAGTTGGCTGGGCCTCAAAGTCATCTTCTTCTTGCACTGGTGGGGTGACTTGTTGTTGGGGAGTACTCGGGGTGTCTTGTTGTTGTGGGTGATCAGCCCATGATGCATCCTGAGCAATTGGCGTCAGAGGACGACCAATGCTGATAAGTTCGCTGTTCATGAGAACAGGCGATGATACCAAGTTGTGCTCGATCTGAGGAAGAACTACATCATCTTCAACATTGTCATGGTGACCAATGTCTTCAGCAGCGGTGGGGTCAACTGCTGGAATATCATCAGCTTCAGGAGCCTCTGTGGAAGCAGGCTCATGAACTATCATCCGTCGTTCTTGATGTGCAGACTCTGGATGAGCAACCAAGATTGGCTCGACAACAAGGGGCTCTGTGAGAGCAGCTCGGTTCTTCTTGGACTTGCGCTTCTTGGTGGGTGGAGCTTCATCTGAGACATTCTTGGTCTTGCGCTTCCTGGCCTTGGCTTCAGCTGCCCTTGTCTTCTGAAGTTCTGAAGCCACTGTGGGGACCTTAGGCTTCACGCCTGTCATGCTGGCAGGGAAGACAATGCGAGGCTCTTCCCGCCTAGATGGTTCAGTTTGGTTCACAGATGGCTTCTTTTTCTTGGCAGCCGTCCTGGGGTCGATGCCTGGACGCCCGAGAGCCTTGCGCTTTTCAGCTTCATTGTAAGCTTGCACGCACTTGGCAGCCAGACTCTTCACGCGCTCACGAGAACCTTTAGCTTCTTCACGTTTCTTGACAAAAACTTCCTTGAGTTCATGCATCATAACTTTGAAGTTTTTGACATCTTGCACACTGAGCTTTGCCATGTGCTTCTTGAATTCAGCTTTCTCATAGTCAATCTTGTGCTTCAGTTCAACAATGCGCTGAGCTAGAGCTAGCTGAGAAGCAATGGCGTCATTGAAAGAGACGCTGAGGCCAATTGGAAGTTGCAGATCTTCAAAGCTGAGATTGGGGGTTTCAAACCACTCATCAATGAAGTCGTTGATGACTAACACGTCAAAGAGAGGCAAGTCATTGAAGATTTCTGCTTCTTCCTTGCTCTTTATCAGTTGCTCAAGAGCGTCATCTGCAGGATCTTCATCACTTGATAGATCAATGGGTCCGTCTTGCAGAATGGCAGCAGGGGTCAATGCCTGACCAGCACTCTTGGCGTTTTTCTTCTTCATCTCCGTCTTCTTGGAGATACGTGATAGATCTTCAGACTGCACACTGTCTTCAGGAGGTGCAGTTGCCAGAGGCTTCAAGTGCGAAGCTTTCGGTGACGCAGTTGGCTTTGATGCCTTAGCCTTCTTCTACTTCTGGGGCTTTGGGGCAGGTGGTGCTTCATCTGTGTCAGCATCTTCAGAAGCGTCCCCAACAGCAGCTCCTTGGACTGCAATGTAGGTGAGGAGACCTTGAAGATCATAGAAGGGGCCAATCTCGTTTTGATCAGCTTCATGAGTGCCATCCTCCCTTGGAGCAAATGGGCCGGGGTTGAAGTTCAGACCCAACGACTTCTTGTTATCCTTTGCTGAAGCCTTAGCAAACTGATAGTTGCGTTTGAAAAGGTTGTCATCGCGACACCATAAGAGAGAAGTGGGGTCGGCGTTGGCAGGTTGTGGACCTCTGACCATGCACGGGTAGAACCTTTGTGCAATAGCTTCAGCTATGCTCTTGGGTTGAAGACCTCTGTAAGTGATATCTCCCCAAGGACACTTTATCGCATTCTTCTCACCGTATTCCTTGGTTACGAAGTGGTACTTGAACCATTCTTCAGCCCAATATCTTCGAATCCGTTGGATTCGGGTTTTCCTTTCATTGTATGTTTCCTCTGGATCAGTTTTGTACTGGACTGCTAGATCTAGTGGCAAATCTTTTGATGTGTCTCCACGGCTTTGCCTGCCACCCTTCCTTGCTGATTTTTCTGTAGCCATGAACTTCAAACTGAATGGCTTCAACAAAGTCAAAGGCTTCCGTGTGCTGGTCAGACAAGAGATAGCTTCGGGAGAATTGATGTGATGCTGTAAGAATTCTGCAAATGAATGCAGACTATGAGAACCAAGAGATTCTCCCACGGACATGTACCTGTGACAGCATTAGAGATGCGAGGGAAGGGGAAGAGGTCATATGCATTCTCAGAAGATTTTGAAGATAAATCGGTTTAGAAGACATTGACCCCATAGTGCAAAGACATTCACTTATATGTTGAGAGTTGGTTCCAGATTTGTACGAATCCAAGAATAAGTACGAGTGAGGAATCTAACTAGATGTGAAGCTTAAGTGAATATACTAGGCAGTATATGAGATGCAGACAGGATAGATCTAACATTGTGTAGGTAGAAACCAATTTTGGTAAACATGATGAATCTTTGAGAATCAAAAAGATGGTAAAAGGAGAGTTATATTTACCACGCGAAGAACTGCTCGATGGGAAGAGTAGGAGACCGATCAGTTCAATCCACCGTGCCCTAACTTGGCGGCGGAGGACACCTACGGCGGCGGCGGAGAGGATGATGTCCGCGACCGGCGTGAAGACGGCGTCGGTGAGGTCGCGGCAGCTAAGCGCTTCGTCGCCGGCGTCGTCGAAAGCTAGCAGTGGCACTAGGGTTTTGACAAGGTGGAGAGGTGGAAGAAGGTTTTCTTGACCGCAAGGGGACATGTATTTATAAGGAAATATGCGGCACTGCGCAATTACGGAGTGGCCCTGGCGGTTCACATCTGAGGAACACATGGCAAGCATGAAACATACTTGGAGTTGTCCCACGTTCCCACGCCCGCCTGAACTGTCAAATGGTCGTTTCGGCTTCTCCGGATTTCAGGCAATAAGGATAGAGCATTTAATACAGATTTAATGTTTGTCTCTGTATCTTCTGCTGACAAGGACGCAGAGAAGACATTCGACAATTTCAATAGAATGCATATGATTTGGACAGATAGAGTTTGAGATTGGAAAGCATAGATAGATTAGGGTCCGATCACATTCACTTAGTTCAAAAGATTCAACAAGGAAGACATAGCTATAAGTGAATGTTGTATAGAACAGAACGCTAATTTGTATATATCAGAAAAAAACACAAAGACGATAATCATGAAGACAAGTTGAAATTGAAGACAAACCAAATGCGAAGACATAGCAAAAGTAACGCCTTGAGAAAAACACTTCAAATAGAAGAATTTGGTGGTGGCGTTACCCACCGTATAGGAAGTATTAGACCCAGACACGACACACAATTATCGTGGCGCTCCGAAGTCAAATTCCACGTTAATGTATTCACACTCAGAATGTAAGTCTTCATTGATTGAAGATATACTTTACTTCGTGTGTTGCACATCTAAGTCATCAACATGCATAAGTGTTAGGATGTGTGCCTGATCACAGGACATTTGAGGATTCCAAGATATTTAGCTCACACCGTAACTTGCAAAACATTTTCTCATCCAAGGGCTTTGTGAAGATATCTGCTAGTTGCTCTTCAGTGTTGACGTAAATGATATCAATATCTTCCTTCATGACATGATCTTTGAGAAAGTGATGATGAATTTCAATGTGCTTTGTCTTCGAGTGTTGAACGAGGTTGTTGGCAATCTTGATGGCACTTTCATTGTCACAGAAGAGTGGTACTTGTTTCAGATGGATGCCATAGTCCTTGAGGGTTTGCTTCATCCATAGAAGCTGAGCGCAGCAAGATCGAGCAGCAATGTATTCAGATTCAGCAGTGGAGAGTGATACACAGTTTCGCTGCTTTGAAGACCAACAGACAAGTGATCGCCCCAGAAAATGACATGTGCCTGATGTAGACTTGCGATCCACCTTGTCACCAGCATAATCAGCATCCGAGAATCCAACCAGATCAAAATCTGAGCCCTTTGGATACCATAATCCTAATGTTGGGGTGTAAGCCAAATATCGAAGAATTCGCTTCACAGCTAAGTGATGCGATTCCTTTGGTGTTGCTTGGAATCGAGCACACATGCAAACACTAAGCGTAATATCTGGCCTAGATGCACATAGATAAAGTAAAGAACCAATCATGGAGTGGTATACCTTTTGATCAAACTCTTTACCATTGTCGTCAGGACCAAGATGGTGTTCGGCTGGCATTGGCGTCGTGTAACCTTTGCAATCTTGCATCCCAAAATTCTTCAGGCAATCTTTGAGGTATTTTTCTTGAGATATGAAGATGTCATTCCTTTGCTGACGAATTTGAAGACCAAGGAAGAACTTCAGCTCACCCATCATGGACATCTGATATTGCTCTTGCATCATGTGTCCAAACTCATCACTATATTTCCGATTGGTGCAGCCGAAGATAATATCGTCCACATAGATTTGGCACACAAACAATTCACCATCATGTGTCTTCGTGAAGAGCGTGGGATCGAGGGATCCAGGTTTGAAGCCTTTGCTCTTCAGGAAGTCTTTGAGTGTATCATACCAAGCGCGAGGAGCTTGTTTGAGGCCATACAGTAATTTGTTTAGCTTGTACACCATGTCAGGATGTTTTGGATCTTCAAAGCCAGGAGGTTGTGCAACATACACTTCTTCTTCAATCTTGCCGTTGAGAAATGCACTCTTTACATCCATTTGATATAGCAAGATGTTGTGATGATTTGCATAGGCTAGCAATATGTGAATAGCTTCAAGCCTAGACACAGGAGCAAATGTTTCAACAAAGTCAATTCCTTCAACTTGAGTATATCCTTGAGCAACAAGACGAGCCTTGTTTCTGACAACTTGACCATGCTCATCTTGCTTGTTGCGATATATCCATTTTGTGCCAATTATGTTATGCTTGCGAGGGTCAGGACGCTTGACAAGTTCCCAGACATTGTTCAGCTTGAACTGTTGAAGCTCTTCTTGCATGGCTTGAATCCATTCAGGTTCCATAAAGGCTTCAGCAACTTTCTTGGGTTCGGATATTGAGACAAAAGCAAAGTGCCCACAGAAATTTGCTAGTTGTGTTGCTCTTGAGCGAGTAAGTGGACCAGGTGCATTGATGCTATCAATTATATTCTCGATTTATACTTCATTTGCAACACGAGGATGAACTGGACGAAGATTTTGCTCTTGCTGTTCATTGTCATCATTGGGAGGATTGTCTTCGGGTTGAGCATTGTCTTCAGGTTGATTAGGTGCAGAAATGATAAGTTCCTCTTCAGGCTGTGCTTCAGAAGGCATGATTTCACCAGTTCCCATTAGCTTGATTGATTCACTGGGTGGAACTTCATCTAGCACATTTGGCAAGTGCTCTCTTTGTGAGCCATTGGTTTCATCGAATCTCACATCCACAGTTTCAACAATTTTATAGAGAAAGAGGTTGAAGACTCTGTAAGAGTGCGAGTCTTTTCCGTAGCCAAGCATAAAACCTTCATGTGCTTTTGGAGCAAATTTTGATTTGTGATGTGGATCCTTGATCCAGCACCTAGCACCAAATACTCTGAAGTAACTGACATTTGGCTTCTTGCCAGTGAGGAGTTCATAGGATGTTTTCTTCAGAAGCTTGTGAATATAGACGCGGTTGATGACGTGGCATGCAGTGTCAATAGCTTCAAGCCAGAACTTTCTTGGTGTCTTGTACTCATCGAGCTGTTGGGGAACGTAGTAATTTCAAAAAAATTCCTACGCACACGCAAGATCATGGTGATGCATAGCAACGAGAGGGGAGAGTGTTGTCTACGTACCCTCGTAGACCGAAGCGGAAGCGTTGACACAACATAGAGGAAGTAGTCGTACGTTCTCCTCGCGATCCAACCGATCACAGCACCGTTACTCCGGCACCTCCGAGTTCTTGGCACACGTTCAGCTTGATGACGATCCCTGGGCTCCGATCCAGCAAAGCGTCGGGGAAGAGTTCCGTCAGCACGACGGCGTGGTGACGATCTTGATGTGTTACCGGCGCAGGGCTTCGCCTAAGCACTGCAGCGATATGACCGAGGTGGAATTTGGTGGAAGGGGGCACCGCACACGGCTAAGGAAAGATCTCAATGATCAATTGTGTGTCTATGGGGTGCCCCTGCCCCCGTATATAAAGGAGCCAAGGGGGAGGGGCTGGCCAGCCAAGCCTGGCGCGCCAGGAGAGTCCTACTCCCTCTGGGAGTAGGATTCCCCCCCCCCCAATCCTAGTTGGACTAGGATTCTCCAAGGGGAAGAGAGAGAGAGGGGGGCCGGCCACCTCTCCTAGTCCTAATAGGACTAGGGGAAGGGGGGAGGCGCGCAGCCGATGAGGGCAGCCCTCTCTCCTCTCCACCAAGGCCCATGTTGGCCCATTATGCTCCCGGGGGGTTCCGGTAACCCTCCCGGTATTCCGGTAAAATCCTGATTTCACCTGGAACACATCCGATGTCCAAACATAGGCTTCCAATATATCATTCTTTACGTCTCGACCATTTCGAGACTCCTCGTCATGTCCGTGATCACATCCGGGACTCCGAACTCCTTCGGTACATCAAAATGCATAAACTCATAATAACTGTCATCGTAACGTTAAGCGTGCGGACCCTACGGTTCGAGAACAATGTAGACATGACCGAGACAAGTCTCCGGTCAATAACCAATAGCGGGACCTGGATGCCCATATTGGCTCCTACATATTCTACGAAGATCTTTATCGGTCAGACCGCATAACAACATACGTTGTTCCCTTTGTCATCGGTATGTTACTTGCCCGAGATTCGATCGTCGGTATCCAATACCTAGTTCAATCTCGTTACCGGCAAGTCTCTTTACTCGTTCCGTAATACATCATCTCGCAACTAACTCATTGGTTGCAATGCTTGCAAAGCTTATGTGATGTGCATTACCGAGAAGGCCCTGAGATACCTCTCCGACATTCGGAGTGACAAATCCTAATCTCGAAATACGTCAACCGAACAAATACTTTCGGTGACACCTATAGAGCACCTTTATAATCACTCAGTTACGTTGTGACGTTTGGTAGCACACAAAGTGTTCCTACGGTAAGCGGGAGTTGCATAATCTCATAGTTAAAGGAACATGTATAAGTCATGGATAAAAGCAATAGCAACATACTAAACGATTGGGTGCTATGCTAATGGAATGGGTCATGTCAATCAGATCATTCAACTAATGATGTGATCTCGTTAATCAAATAACAACTCTTTGTTCATGGTTAGGAAACATAACCATCTTTGATTAATGAGCTAGTCAAGTAGAGGCATACTAGTGACACTCTGTTTGCCTATGTATTCACACATGTATTATGTTTCCAGTTAATACAATTCTAGCATGAATAATAAACATTTATCATGATATGTAAGGAAATAAATAATAACTTTATTATTGCCTCTAGGGCATATTTCCTTCAGTCTCCCACTTGCACTAGAGTCAATAATCTAGATTACAAAGTAATGATTCTAACACCCATGGAGTCTTGGTGCTGATCATGTTTTGCTCGTGGAAGAGGCTTAGTCAACGGGTCTGCAACATTCAGATCCGTATGTTTCTTGCATATCTCTATGTCTCCCACCTGGACTAAATCCCGGATGGAGTTGAAGCATCTTTTGATGTGTTTGGTTCTTTTGTGAAATCTGGATTCCTTTGCCAAGGCAATTGCACCAGTATTGTCACAAAAGATTTTCATTGGACCCGATACGCTAGGTACAACACCTAGATCGGATATGAACTCCTTCATCCAGACTCCTTCATTAGCTGCTTCCGAAGCGGCTATGTACTCAGCTTCACATGTAGATCCCGCCACGACGCTTTGTTTAGAACTGCACCAACTGACAGCTCCACCGTTTAATGTAAATACGTATCCGGTTTGCGATTTAGAATCGTCCGGATCAGTGTCAAAGCTTGCATCGACGTAACCGTTTACGACGAGCTCTTTGTCACCTCCATAAATGAGAAACATATCCTTAGTCCTTCTCAAGTACTTAAGGATGTTCTTGACCACTGTCCAGTGATCCACTCCTGGATTACTTTGGTACCTGCCTGCTAAACTTACAGCAAGGCACACATCAGGTCTGGTACACAGCATTGCATACATGATAGAGCCTATGGCTAAAGCATAGGGAACATTTTTCATTTTCTCTCTATCTTCTGCGGTGGTCGGGCATTGAGTCTTATTCAACTTCACACCTTGTAACACAGGCAAGAACCCTTTCTTTGCCTGATCCATTTTGAACTTCTTCAAAACTTTTTCAAGGTATGTGCTTTGTGAAAGTCCTATTAAGCGTCTTGATCTATCTCTATAGATCTTAATGCCCAATATGTAAGCAGCTTCACCGAGGTCTTTCATTGAAAAACTCTTATTCAAGTATCCCTTTATGCTATCCAGAAATTCTATATTATTTCCGATCAGTAATATGTCATCCACATATAATATCAGAAATGCTACAGAGCTCCCACTCACTTTCTTGTAAATACAGGCTTCTCCAAAAGTCTGTATAAAACCAAATGCTTTGATCACACTATCAAAGCATTTATTCCAACTTCGAGAGGCTTGCACCAGTCCATAAATGGATCGCTGGAGCTTGCACACTTTGTTAGCTCCATTTGGATCGACAAAACCTTCTGGTTGCATCATATACAACTCTTCTTCCATAAATCCATTCAGGAATGCAGTTTTGACATCCATTTGCCAAATTTCATAATCATAAAATGCGGCAACTGCTAACATGATTCGGACAGACTTAAGCATCGCTACGGGTGAGAAAGTCTCATCGTAGTCAATCCCTTGAACTTGTCAAAAACCTTTTGCAACAAGTCGAGCTTTATAGACAGTAACATTACCATCAGCGTCAGTCTTCTTCTTAAAAATCCATTTATTCTCAATTGCTTGCCGATCATCGGGCAAGTCAACCAAAGTCCATACTTTGTTCTCATACATGGATCCCATCTCAGATTTCATGGCCTCAAGCCACTTTGCGGAATCTGGGCTCACCATCGCTTCTTCATAGTTCGTAGGTTCATCATGGTCTAGTAACATGACTTCCAAAATAGGATTACCATACCACTCTGGTGCGGATCTTACTCTGGTTGATCTACGAAGTTCAGTAGAAACTTGATCTGAAGTTTCATGATCATTATCATTAGCTTCCTCCCTATTTGGTGTAGGTGTCACAGAAACTGATTTCTGTGACGTACTACTTCTCAATAAGGGAGTAGATACAGTTATCTCATCAAGTTCTACTTTCCTCCCACTCACTTCTTTCGAGAGAAACTCCTTCTCTAGAAAGTTTCCGAATTTAGCAAAAAAAATCTTGCCTTCGGATCTGTGATAGAAGGTGTACCCAACAGTCTCCTTTGGGTATCCTATGAAGACACATTTTTCCAATTTGGGTTCGAGCTTATCAGGTTGAAGTTTTTTCACATAAGCATCGCAGCCCCAAACTTTAAGAAACGACAACTTTGGTTTCTTGCCAAACCACAGTTCATAAGGCGTCGTCTCAACAGATTTTGATGGTGCCCTATTTAACGTGAATGCGGCCGTCTCTAAAGCATAACCCCAAAACGATAGCGGTAAATCAGTAAGAGACATCATAGATCGCACCATATCCAGTAAAGTACGATTACGACGTTCGGACACACCATTACGTTGTGGTGTTCCGGGTGGCGTGAGTTGCGAAACTATTCCGCATTGTTTCAAATGTAGACCAAACTCGTAACTCAAATATTCTCCTCCATGATCAGATCGTAGAAACTTTATTTTCTTGTTACGATGATTTTCCACTTCACTCTGAAATTCTTTGAACTTTTCAAATGTTTCAGACTTGTGTTTCATTAAGTAGATATACCCATATCTGCTTAAATCATCAGTGAAGGTGAGAAAATAACGATATCCGCCACGAGCCTCAACATTCATTGGACCACATACATCAGTATGTATGATTTCCAATAAATCTGTTGCTCTCTCCATAGTACCGGAGAACGGTGTTTTAGTCATCTTGCCCATAAGGCACGGTTCGCAAGTGCCAAGTGATTCATAATCAAGTGACTCCAAGAGTCCATCAGTATGGAGTTTCTTCATGCGTTTTACACCGATATGACCTAAACGGCAGTGCCACAAATAAGTTGCACTATCATTATCAACTCTGCATCTTTTGGCTTCAACATTATGAATATGTGTATTACTACTATCGAGATTAAGTAAGAACAAACCATTCTTTAATGGTGCATGACCATAAAAGATATTACTCATATAAATAGAACAACCATTATTCTCTGATTTAAATGAATAACCGTCTCGCATCAAACAAGATCCAGATATAATGTTCATGCTCAACGCTGGTACTAAATAACAATTATTTAGATCTAATATTAATCCCGAAGGTAGATGTAGAGGTAGCGTGTCGACCGCGATCACATCGACTTTGGAACCATTTCCCACGCGCATCGTCACCTCGTCCTTAGCCAATCTTCGCTTAATCCGTAGCCCCTGTTTTGAGTTGCAAATATTAGCAACAGAACCAGTATCAAATACCCAGGTGCTACTGCGAGAATTAGTAAGGTATACATCAATAACATGTATATCATATATACCTTTGTTAACCTTGCCATCCTTCTTATCCGCCAAATACTTGGGGCAGTTCCGCTTCCAGTGACCAGTCTGCTTGCAATAGAAGCACTCAGTTTCAGGCTTAGGTTCAGACTTGGGTTTCTTCTCTTGATTAGCAAACTTGCTTGCTGTTCTTTTTGAAGTTCCCCTTTTTTCTTCCCTTTGCCCTTTTTCTTGAAACTAGTGGTTTTGTTAACCATCAACACTTGATGCTCCTTTTTGATTTCTACCTCCGCGGCTTTCAGCATCGCGAAGAGCTCGGGCATAGTTTTGGTCATCCCTTGCATATTATAGTTCATCACGAAGCTCTTGTAGCTTGGTGGCAGTGATTGGAGAATTCTGTCAATGACGCAATCATCCGAAAGGTTAACTCCCAGTTGAATCAAGTGATTGTTATACCCAGACATTCTGAGTATATGCTCACTGACAGAACCGTTCTCCTCCATCTTACAGCTATAGAACTTATTGGAGACTTCATATCTCTCAATCCGGGCATTTGCTTGAAATATTAACTTCAACTCCTGGAACATCTCATATGCTCCATGGTGTTCAAAACGTCGTTGAAGTCCCGGTTCTAAGCCGTAAAGCATGGCACACTGAACTATAGAGTAGTCATCAGCTTTGCTTTGCCAGACGTTCACAACATCTGGCGTAGCTCTTGCACCAGGCCTGGCACCTAGCGGTGCTTCTAGGACGTAATTCTTCTGTGCAGCAATGAGGATAATCCTCAAGTTACGGACCTAGTCCGTGTAATTGCTACCATCATCTTTCAACTTTGCTTTCTCAAGGAACGCATTAAAATTCAACGGAACAACAGCACGAGCCATCTATCTACACAACATAGACAAGCAAGATACTATCAGGTACTAAGTTCATGATAAATTTAAGTTCAATTAATCATATTACTTAAGAACTCCCACTTAGATAGACATCCCTCTAATCCTCTAAGTGATCACGTGATCCAAATCAACTAAACCATGTCCGATCATCACGTGAGATGGAGTAGTTTCAATGGTGAACATCACTATGTTGATCATATCTACTATATGATTCACGCTCGACCTTTCGGTCTCCGTGTTCCGAGGCCATATCTGTTATATGCTAGGCTCGTCAAGTTAAACCTGAGTATTCCGCGTGTGCAACTGTTTTGCACCCGTTGTATTTGAACGTAGAGCCTATCACACCCGATCATCACGTGGTGTCTCAGCACGAAGAACTTTCGCAACGGTGCATACTCAGGGAGAACACTTCTTGATAATTAGTGAGAGATCATCTTATAATGCTACCGTCAATCAAAGCAAGATAAGATGCATAAAAGATAAACATCACATGCAATCAATATAAGTGATATGATATGGCCATCATCATCTCGTGCTTGTGATCTCCATCTTCGAAGCACCGTCATGATCACCATCGTCATCGGCGCGACACCTTGATCTCCATCGTAGCATCGTTGTCGTCTCGCCAATCTTATGCTTCCACGACTATCACTACCGCTTAGTAATAAAGTAAAGCATTACATCGTGATTGCATTGCATATAATAAAGCGACAACCATATGGCTCCTGCCAGTTGCCGATAACTTGGTTACAAAACATGATCATCTCATACAATAAAATTTAGCATCATGTCTTGACCATATCACATCACAACATGCCCTGCAAAAACAAGTTAGACGTCCTCTACTTTGTTGTTGCAAATTTTACGTGGCTGCTACGGGCTTAAGCAAGAACTCATCTTACCTACGCATCAAAACCACAACGATAGTTTGTCAAATAGACTCCGTTTTAACCTTCTCAAGGACCGGGCGTAGCCACACTCGGTTCAACTAAAGTTGGAGAGACAGTCTTCCGCAAGCCATCTATGTGCAAAGCACGTCGAGGGAACCGGTCTCGCGTAAGAGTACGCGTAAGGTTGGTCCGGATCGTCTCGTCCAACAATACCGCTGAACCAAAATATGACATGCTGGTAGGCAGTATGACTTGTTTCGTCCATAACTCACTTGTGTTCTACTCGTGCAAATAACATCAAACCATAAAAACCTGGCTCTGATACCACTGTTGGGGAACGTAGTAATTTCAAAAAAATTCCTACGCACACGCAAGATCATGGTGATGCATAGCAACGAGAGGGGAGAGTGTTGTCTACGTACCCTCGTAGACCGAAGCGGAAGCGTTGACACAACGTAGAGGAAGTAGTCGTACGTTCTCCTCGCGATCCAACCGATCACAGCACCGTTACTCCGGCACCTCCGAGTTTTTGGCACACATTCAGCTCGATGACGATCCCCGGGCTCCGATCCAGCAAAGCGTCGGGGAAGAGTTCCGTCAGCACGACGGCGTGGTGACGATCTTGATGTGTTACCGGCGCAGGGCTTCGCCTAAGCACTGCAACGATATGACCGAGGTGGAATTTGGTGGAAGGGGGCACCGCACACGGCTAAGGAAAGATCTCAATGATCAATTGTGTGTCTATGGGGTGCCCCCTGCCCCTGTATATAAAGGAGCCAAGGGGGAGGGGCTGGCCGGCCAAGCCTGGCGCGCCAGGAGAGTCCTACTCCCTCTGGGAGTAGGATTCCCCCCCCCCCAATCCTAGTTGGACTAGGATTCTCCAAGGGGAAGAGAGAGAGAGGGGGGCCGGCCACCTCTCCTAGTCCTAATAGGACTAGGGGAAGGGGGAGGCGCGCAGCCCATGAGGGCAGCCCTCTCTCCTCTCCACCAAGGCCCATGTTGGCCCATTATGCTCCCGGGGGGTTCCGGTAACCCTCCCGGTATTCCGGTAAAATCCTGATTTCACCTGGAACACATCCGATGTCCAAACATAGGCTTCCAATATATCATTCTTTACGTCTCGACCATTTCGAGACTCCTCGTCATGTCCGTGATCACATCCGGGACTCTGAACTCCTTCGGTACATCAAAATGCATAAACTCATAATAACTGTCATCGTAACGTTAAGCGTGCGGACCCTACGGTTCGAGAACAATGTAGACATGACCGAGACAAGTCTCCGGTCAATAACCAATAGCGGGACCTGGATGCCCATATTGGCTCCTACATATTCTACGAAGATCTTTATCGGTCAGACCGCATAACAACATACGTTGTTCCCTTTGTCATCGGTATGTTACTTGCCCGAGATTCGATCGTCGGTATCCAATACCTAGTTCAATCTCGTTACCGGCAAGTCTCTTTACTCGTCCGTAATACATCATCTCGCAACTAACTCATTGGTTGCAATGCTTGCAAGGCTTATGTGATGTGCATTACCGAGAAGGCCCTGAGATACCTCTCCGACATTCGGAGTGACAAATCCTAATATCGAAATACGCCAACCCAACAAATACTTTCGGTGACACCTGTAGAGCACCTTTATAATCACTCAGTTACGTTGTGACGTTTGGTAGCACACAAAGTGTTCCTACGGTAAGCGGGAGTTGCATAATCTCATAGTTAAAGGAACATGTATAAGTCATGGATAAAAGCAATAGCAACATACTAAACGATCGGGTGCTATGCTAATGGAATGGGTCATGTCAATCAGATCATTCAACTAATGATGTGATCTCGTTAATCAAATAACAACTCTTTGTTCATGGTTAGGAAACATAACCATCTTTGATTAATGAGGTAGTCAAGTAGAGGCATACTAGTGACACTCTGTTTGCCTATGTATTCACACATGTATTATGTTTCCAGTTAATACAATTCTAGCATGAATAATAAACATTTATCATGATATGTAAGGAAATAAATAATAACTTTATTATTGCCTCTAGGGCATATTTCCTTCACGAGCATCGTTCGAGCCATCTCAATGAGGGTTCTGTTCTTGCGCTCCATGATGCCATTCTGCTGGGGTGTGTATGGAGCTGAGAACTCATGAGTGATTCCCATTGTATCCAGATAAAGATCAAGTCCGGTGTTCTTGAACTCAGTGCCGTTATCACTTCTGATATGCTTGATCTTGGCGCCATAGTTGTTCATGGCACGGTTGGCGAAGCATCTGAAGACATCTTGCACTTCATTTTTGTAGAGAATTATGTGCACCCACGTATATCTTGAGTAATCATCAACAATGACGAAGCCATAGAGACAAGCAGTTGTTGTGAGGGTAGAGTAGTGAGTAGGGCCAAATAAGTCCATGTGTAGCAGCTCGAAGGGTTGAGATGTCTTCATGATTGTCTTCGAGGGATGCTTGGCCCTAGTCATCTTTCCAGCTTCACAGGCACCACACAAATGATCCTTCTTGAACTTGACACCCTCGATGCCTATGACATGCTTCTTCTTTGCGAGAGTGTGTAAGTTCTTCATGCCAGCATGCCCTAGCCTGCGATGCCAGAGCCAGCACTCTAAAGCTTTTGCAAGAAGACATACAGCAAGCTGCGGCCCTGCTGAGAAATCTACCATGTACAGATCATCTTTCCGGTACCCTTCAAAGACTAGAGACTTGTCAGATTCCATTAGTACAAGGCAACGATACTTTCCAAATATCACAATCATGTTCAAGTCACAAAGCATTGAGACAGACATTAAGTTGAAACCAAGGGATTGAACAAGCATCACTTTATCCATGTGCTGATCCTTTGAGATTGCAACTCTACCTAGACCCAATACCTTGCTTTTACCAGTGTCAGCAAATGTGATGTGACTCTTGTCAGATGGACGTAAGGTTGAGTCCATGAGAAGACTTCGATCACCAGTCATATGATTAGTGCATCCGCTGTCCATAATCCATTCTGAAGCATGAGGTGTCATACCCTACAATACAGTTAGGGGGATAGGCTTCGCCAAGGGTATTGTGAAGCATAAACATTTGACGGGCAAGAGGATTATTGAAGCTCAGATCAAGATTAGGACTGATAGGACGTATGGCAAACGATTCAGGAACAAAATACATAGTGAGACCATTTGGGCATTTGATCTTGCACCCTACAAGATATTTTAGGTCCCCAGCAATAGCATCAGTCGCCTTTGATTTTCGGCTGGAGACCTTTTCCTGCAAAAGAAAGTTAATTCTTCTTAACCACCCACATCTTTAGGGGTGGCTTAGAAGCAATGAGTCTAAGTGCAGCATCTGAGAACTTTGGCTTTGGAGCCCTAGCAAATAGCCTTGCAGGAGATGAACGATACTCATATGAATAAGCAGAAAAGTTCTTAGTTCCGTGAACATAGCGGTTGGAAGACACACGCTCATATTCATAAGTCTGAGTATGGGTTCCCTGCAAAACATTTGCGTTAGGTTGACTCAGGTGAGTCCTCTGTCTGTGTGAAGCCTTTGGGCCATATGAAGCCTTAGGCCTGGGGTTTGTCTTCTTCCCAAGTGGTGTCATGATGACATTCACTAGAAGATTCTCAAGACAGCTTTTGGGTACCCAGATCTTCTTCATAGGTGGCCCATTCCTGCAGTTAGTACCAATATACCTGGCAAACACTTCACCATTCTGATTCTTAGACAGTTTATAGTTTGCATCAAAGGATTCATCAATTATAACAGGGTTAGCACAGGTAAAACCAGATAAGGTGGATGGGTCCACTAAAGGTCCCTTTGCAGCAACCCAAGTGGTTTTGGGGTACTGCTCAGGCTTCCAGTAGGAACCATCAACATTCATTCTCCTCTCGAACCCAACACCCTCTTTCCTGGGGTTTCGGTTCAGAATCTGCTTTTTGAGGACATCGCACAGTGTCTGATGCCCTTTCAGACTTTTGAACATCCCGGTTTCAAGCAATGTCTTCAACCTAGCATTTTCATCAGCAATAGTAGTGGTATCCTCAGCAGAGGGGTTAGTTACCACATCAGTAGTTGAAGACAATGCAACAGTAGCAGCAGTAGGACATCCAGCAACAGAGGTAGCGTTATCACGCTCAATGCATTTTAAACATGGTGGTTCAAATCCATCCTGAGCGGGACTGATCTGTTGAGCACGAAGTGACTCATTCTCTTTTTGAAGATCTTCATGAGACGCTCTCAATTTCTCAAGCTCTTGCTTCCTTTGAAGATAATCATAGGAGAGCTTTTCATGAGTGGTTGAGAGTGTTTCATGACGACTTTCAAGTTCTTGGTACTTAGCATGAAGATTTTTTATGTCTTCAACTAAAGACTGTGAACGAGTCATTTTCGCGTCCAACAGGTCATCGCTTTTGTCTAACAGTTTTTGAGTATGTTCCATAGCCTTTTGTTATTCAGTTGCAATTTTAGCAAGTGTTTTGTAGCTGGGTTTGGATTCACAATCAGAGTCATCTTCACTTGATGTTTGAAAGTAAGCATCGCGTGATTTTACCTTGGCACCGCGTGCCATGAAGCAGTAGGTGGGAGCAGAGTCGTCCTAGTCATTAGCTTCAGCGTTGGTGACGGAGCCATTGTCTTCAGTGTTGAAGATTGACTTGGCAACGTAGGCTGTGGCTAGAGCCAGACTTGCAACACCAGGGTCGGAATCCTCCTCAGACTCCACTTCTACCTCTTCTGAAGCAGACTCCTCTTATGAATCCATTTCCTTGCCAACAAAAGCACGAGCCTTGCCAGATGAGCTCTTCTTATGGGATGAAGACTTGGATGAGGACTTGGAAGAAGACTTTGAAGATTTATTATTCTTCTTGTCATCAGAGTCATACTCCTTGCTCTTCTTATTCTTCTTCTCATTGTCCCACTATGGACACTCAGAGATATAGTGTCCAGGTTTCTTGCACTTGTGACATGTTCTCTTCTTGTAATCATGAGTGGAAGCTACATCATTTCTTGAGCTGGATTGCGAAGACTTTCTGAAGCCCTTCTTCTTAGTGAACTTCTGGAACTTCTTCACAAGCATAGCAAGTTCCTTTCCAATGTCTTCAGGATCATCAGAACTGCAGTCAGATTATTCTTCAGATGAGGAAACAGCTTTTGCCTTCAAAGCACGAGTTCGGCCATAGTTGGGACCATAGATATCTATTTTCTCAGATAGCTGGAACTCATGTGTGTTGAGCCTCTCAAGTAAATCAGACGGATCGAGTGTCTTGAAGTCAGGGCGTTCTTGTATCATGAGGGCAAGGGTGTCAAAGGAGCTGTCAAGTGATCTTAGTAGTGTCTTGACGATTTCATGCTTGGTAATCTCAGTGGCGCCGAGAGCACGAAGCTCATTTGTGATGTCGGTGAGGCGATCAAACGTGAGCTGGACATTTTCATTCTCGTTTCTCCTGAAGCGGTTGAAGAGGTTGCGAAGGACACTGGTCCTTTGATCTCTCTGGGTTGAGATGCCTTCATTGACCTTGGACAGCCAGTCCTAGACTAGCTTCGACGTTTCCAGAGCACTCATGCGGCCATACTGTCCTTTGGTCAGATGACCACAGATGATGTTCTTGGCAGTAGAGTCTAGTTGAATGAACTTTCTGACATCAGCAGGGGTGACACCTTCACCAGTCTTGGGAATGCCATTCTTTACGACATACCAGAGGTCGACATCAATGGCTTCAAGATGCATGCGCATCTTATTCTTCCAGTAGGGATATTCATTTCCATCAAATACGGGGCAAGCAGCGGAGACTTTGATTATCCCTGCAGTCGACATAGCTAAAACTCCAGGTGGTTAAACCGAATCACACAGAACAAGGGAGTACCTTGCTCTGATACCAACTGAAAGTGCTAGTTATCGACTAGAGGGGGTGAATAGGCAATTTTCATGAAAGTCTTCAAAACATGGAAGAAATGACCCTATTAGTATGCAGTGGAAGATAAACTACACTAAGCAAGCCATAGTTAAGTATGCAATAAGGTAATAGTACGAAGACTAATGGCAGCTAGGTAGTAAGGATCAGGATGGAAGATGATATGAAGCCAAACAACAATAGTAGTCAAGCAATGAAGATAAATAGGTAAAGCAAACAGGCAATGACTTCACGAAGACAAACTCTAAGTAAAGAGAGGGAGAGGATAGAACCAGTCACTTGTTGATGACACAGGATTTGTTGGACCAGTTCCAGTTGCTGTGACAACTGTATGTCTGGTTAGGGAGGCTGAGATTCAACTCAAAAGACCACGTCTTCACCTTATTCCCCTTGAGCTAAGGACACCCAGTCCTCGCCCAATTACTCTGGTAAGTCTTCAAGGTAGACTTCCAAACCTTCACAGACTTCGTTCACCGGCGATCCACAATGACTCTTGGACGCTCAGAACGCGACGCCTAACCGGCTGGAGGATTCACAATCCTCAAGTGTAATAAGTCTTCAGGTCACGCAGACAGAAAGACTTCAGTGATGCCTAACACTCTTTGGCTCTGGGTGTTTGGGCTTTGTCCTCGCAAGGATTTTTCTCTCTCAAAGGCTTCGAGGTGGGTTGCTCTCAAAACGACAAAAGACGTGCACTAACTCTGAGCAGCCACCAATTTATGGTGTAGGGGGTGGGATATTTATAGCCACTAGGCAACCTGACCTGATATGTCCGAAATGACCCTGGGTCACTAAAGAACCGACACGTGTTCCAACGGTCTGATTTCAAACACATGTGGCAACTTTACTTGGGCTACAAGCAAAGCTGACTCATCCAGCTCTGGATAAGATTTGCTCTCATTGTCTTCGCTCGAAGACATAGGATTTTGGTTGAGCATCACTTCAATCACTCTGACTTTGTTCACTTGGACCCCACTTAACAGTACGGTGGTTCCTATGACTCAACAACAAAGAAGAAAAGTAAACAACGAAACATCCAAGTCTTCGCGCTCCATAGTCTTCACTCAGTGTCTTCTCATGTCATAGTCTTCAACGTGAATATCTTCATATACCACCTCTGTCTTCAATGCCTTCATACATTTTTAAGGGTCATCTCCGGTAGATAAACCGAATCAATGAGGGACTACTACCTATGTTATCCTGCAATTCTCACAAACACATTAGTCCCTCAACCAGGTTTGTCGTCAGTACTCCAAAACCAACTAGGGGTGGCACTAGATGCACTTACACATGTAGCCCAAGGCCTCTCCACACTTCCTGAGCTCGTTCACATTTGAAAAGAAAGTAGGTTGTGTCTTCCGCATGAATTGAACAAATCGAGCAATGTGATGACTGAGATATATGTCTATTTGCTCGTACACAGCGGCATGAAATGGCATCATGTAAACTTCTTTGAATAATTTTTTACCTTGCCTGGCACCTTCAAATTCCATAGCTTCTTCCAAACTAGGTGTGGTGTGGAACCTTGTGCGCCCATTAAATTTGCATTGCTTAACTCATGGCTTTCCTCCCATTGATGGTAGTACGCTGATCGGACAGAAAATACCCCAGATTTTGTAAGATGCCATGCAGCAAAGTCATTGGTATACTGTAGGAACATAGGGAACTGCAATATCCTTTCTGTTGGGGAACGTTGCAGAAAACAAAAAAATTCCTACGGTTTCACCAAGATCCATCTATGAGTCCATCTAGCAACGAGTGATCGGATGCATCTACATACCTTTGTAGATCGCGAGCGGAAGCATTCAAAAGAACGGGGATAAGGTAGTCATACACGACGTGATCCAAATCACCGGAGATCCTAGCACCGAACGGACGGCACCTCCGCGTTCAACACACATATGGTCAGCGTAACGTATCCTCCTTCTTGATCCGGCAAGGGGGAAGGAGAGGTTGAGGAAGATGGCTCCAGCAGCAGCACGACGGCGTGGTGGTGATAGAGTTGCAGTACTCCGGCAGGGCTTCGCCGAGCTCTATGGAGGAGGAGGAGGTGTTGGAGAGGGAGAGGGAGGCGCCAAGGCAAAGGGTGCGGCTGCCCCCCTCCCCTACCCCCTTTATATAGGCCCCTGGGGGCGCCGGCCCTGGGAGATTGGATCTCCCAAGGGGGCGGCGGCCAAAGGGGGGTGGAGTGCCCCCCAAGGCAAGTGGGCGCCCCCCCCACCCTAGGGTTCCAACCCTAGGCGCAGGGGGTGGGCCTTGGGGGGCGCACCAGCCCACTAAGGGCTGGCCCCCTCCCACTTCAGCCCATGGGGCCCTCCGGGATGGGTGGCCCCACCCGGTGGACCCCCGGGACCCTTCTGGTGGTCCCGGTACAATACCGGTGACCCCCAGATCACTCCCGATGGCCGAAACTGCACTTCCTATATATAATTCTTCACCTCCGGACCATTCTGAAACTCCTCGTGACGTCCGGGATCTCATCCGGGACTCCGAACAACATTCGGGTTACTGCATATACATATCCCTACAACCCTAGCGTCACCGAACCTTAAGCGTGTAGACCCTACGGGTTCGGGAGACATGCAGACATGACCGAGACGGCTCTCGGGCAATAACCAACAGCGGGATCTGGATACCCATGTTGGCTCCCACATGCTCCTCGATGATCTCATCGGATGAACCATGATGTCGCGGATTCAATTAATCCCGTATTCAATTCCCTTTGTCAATCAGTATTTTACTTGCCCGAGATTCGATCGTCGGTATCCCAATACCTCGCTCAATCTCGTTACCGGCAAGTCACTTTACTCGTACCGTAATGCATGATCCCGTGATCAAACACTTTGATCACATTGAGCTCATTATGATGATGCATTACCGAGAGGGCCCGGTGATACCTCTCCATCAAGCGGAGTGACAAATCCCAGTCTCGATCCGTGTCAACCCAACAGACACTTTCGGAGATACCCGTAGTATACCTTTATAGTCACCCAGTTACGTTGTGACGTTTGGCACACCCAAAGCACTCCTACGGTATCCGGGAGTTACACGATCTCATGGTCTAAGGAAAGGATACTTGACATTGGAAAACTCTAGCAAACGAACTATACGATCTTGTGCTATGTTTAGGATTGGGTCTTGTCCATCACATCATTCTCCTAATGATGTGATCTCATTATCAATGACATCTAATGTCCATAGTCAGGAAACCACGACGATCTGTTGATCAACGAGCTAGTTAACTAGAGGCTTACTAGGGACATGTTGGTGTCTGTTATTCACACATGTATTACGATTTCCGGATAACACAATTATAGCATGAATAAAGACAATTATCATGAACAAGGAAATATAATAATAATACTTTTATTATTGCCTCTAGGGCATATTTCCAATAGTCTCCCACTTGCACTAGAGTCAATAATCTAGTTACATTGTGATGAATCGAACATCCATGGAATTCTGGTGTTGATCATGTTTTCCTCTAGGGAGAGGTTTAGTCAACGGATCTGCTACATTCAGGTCCGTATGTACTTTACAAATATCTAGGTCTCCATCTTGAACATTTTCACGAATGGAGTTGAAGCGATGCTTGATGTGCCTGGTCTTCTTGTGAAACCTGGGCTCCTTGGCAAGTGCAATAGCTCCAGTGTTGTCACAGAAGAGTTTGATTGGCCCCGACGCATTGGGTATGACTCCGAGGTCGGTGATGAACTCCTTCACCCAAATTGCTTCATGTGCTGCCTCCGAGGCTGCCATGTACTCCGCTTCACATGTAGATCCCGCCACGACGCTCTGCTTGCAACTGCACCAGCTTACTGCCCCACCATTCAAAATATACACGTATCCGGTTTGTGACTTAGAGTCATCCAGATCTGTGTCGAAGCTAGCGTCGACGTAACCCTTTACGACGAGCTCTTCGTCACCTCCATAAACGAGAAACATTTCCTTAGTCCTTTTTAGGTACTTCAGGATATTCTTGACCGTTGTCCAGTGTTCCTTGCCGGGATTACTTTGGTACCTTCCTACCAAACTTACGGCAAGGTTTACATCAGGTCTGGTACACAGCATGGCATACATAATAGAACCTATGGCTGGGGCATAGGGGATGACACCCATCTCTTCTATATCTTCTGCCGTGGTCGGACATTGAGCTGAGCTCAATTTCACACCTTGTAACACAGGTAAGAACCCCTTCTTAGATTGATCCATATTGAACTTCTTCAATATCTTATCAAGGTATGTGCTTTGTGAAAGACCTATGAGGCGTCTTGATCTATCTCTATAGATCTTGATGCCTAATATATAAGCAGCTTCTCCAAGGTCCTTCATTGAAAAACTCTTATTCAAGTAGGCCTTAATGATGTCCAAGAGTTCTATATTATTTCCCATCAAAAGTATGTCATCTACATATAATATGAGAAATGCTACAGAGCTCCCACTAACTTTCTTGTAAACGCAGGCTTCTCCATAAGTCTGTGTAAACCCAAACACTTTGATCATCTCATCAAAGCGAATGTTCCAACTCCGAGATGCTTGCACCAGCCCATAAATCGAGCATTGGAGCTTGCACACCTTGTCAGCATTCTTAGGATCGACAAAACCTTCCGGCTGCATCATATACAATTCTTCCTGAAGGAAACCATTAAGGAATGCCGTTTTGACGTCCATTTGCCATATTTCATAATCGTAGAATGCGGCAATTGCCAACATGATTCGGACGGACTTCAGCTTCGCTACCGGTGAGAAAGTCTCATCGTAGTCAACCCCTTGAACTTGTCGATAACCCTTAGCGACAAGCCGAGATTTATAGATGGTCACATTACCATCCGCGTCTGTCTTCTTCTTAAAGATCCATTTATTTTCTATGGCTCGCCGCTCAACGGGCAAGTCAGTCAAAGTCCATACTTCGTTTTCATACATGGATCCTATCTCGGATTTCATGGCTTCCAGCCATTTGTCGGAATCCGGGCCCGCCATCGCTTCTTCATAGTTCGAAGGTTCACCGTTGTCTAACAACATGATTTCCAAGATAGGGTTGCCGTACCACTCTGGTGCGGAACGTGTCCTTGTGGACCTACGAATTTCAGTAGGAGCTTGATCAGAAGCATCTTGATCATCATCATTAATTTCCTCTCTAGTCGGTGCAGGCACCTCAGAAACGTTTTCTTGAGTTGCGCCATTTTCCGGTTCAAGAGGTAACACTTCATCAACTTCTACTTTCCCACTTACTTCTTTCGAGAGAAACTCCTTCTCTAGAAAGGATCCATTCTTGGCAACAAAGATCTTGCCTTCGGATCTGAGGTAGAAGGTATACCCAATAGTTTCTTTAGGGTATCCTATGAAGACGCATTTTTCTGACTTGGGTTCGAGCTTTTCAGGTTGAAGTTTCTTGACATAAGCATCGCATCCCCAAACTTTTAGAAACGACAGCTTAGGTTTCTTCCCAAACCATAATTCATACGGTGTCGTCTCAACGGATTTCGACGGAGCCCTATTTAAAGTGAATGCGGCAGTCTCTAAAGCATAGCCCCAAAAAGATAGCGGTAAATCGGTAAGAGACATCATAGATCGCACCATATCTAATAGAGTGCGATTACGACGTTCGGACACACCATTACGCTGAGGTGTTCCAGGCGGCGTGAGTTGTGAAACTATTCCACATTTTCTTAAGTGTGTGCCAAATTCGTGACTCAAGTATTCTCCTCCACGATCTGATCGTAGAAACTTGATCTTTCTATCACGTTGATTTTCAACCTCACTCTGAAATTCCTTGAACTTTTCAAAGGTCTCGGACTTGTGTTTCATTAAGTAGATATACCCATATCTACTCAAGTCATCAGTGAGGGTGAGAACATAACGATAGCCACCGCGAGCCTCAACACTCATTGGACCGCACACATCAGTATGTATGATTTCCAATAAGTTGGTTGCTCGCTCCATTGTTCCTGAGAACGGAGTCTTGGTCATTTTACCCATGAGGCATGGTTCGCACGTGTCAAATGATTCATAATCAAAAGACTCTAAAAGTCCATCTGCATGGGGCTTCTTCATGCGTTTGACACCTATGTGACCAAGGCGGCAGTGCCACAAATATGTGGGACTATTGTTATCAACTTTAACTCTTTTGGTATTCACACTATGAATATGTGTATCATCACGTACGAGATTCATTAAGAATAAACCATTAACCATCGGAGCATGACCACAAAACATATCTCTCACATAAATAGAACAACCATTATTCTCGGATTTAAATGAGTAGCCATCTCGAATTAAACGAGATCCAGACACAATGTTCATGCTCAAACTTGGCACTAAATAACAATTATTGAGGTTTAATACTAATCCTGTAGGCAAATGTAGAGGTAGCGTGCCGACGGCGATCACATCGACATTGGAACCATTCCCGACGCGCATCGTCACCTCGTCCTTCGCTAGTCTCCGCTTATTCCGCAGCTCCTGCTTTGAGTTACAAATGTGAGCAACTGCACCGGTATCAAATACCCAAGAGCCACTACGAGTACTGGTAAGGTACACATCAATTACATGTATATCACATATACCTTTGGTTTTGCCGGCCTTCTTGTCCGATAAGTATTTGGGGCAATTCCGCTTCCAGTGACCACTTC
This sequence comes from Aegilops umbellulata, assembly GCA_032464435.1. Classification (NCBI taxonomy): domain Eukaryota; kingdom Viridiplantae; phylum Streptophyta; class Magnoliopsida; order Poales; family Poaceae; genus Aegilops; species Aegilops umbellulata. Next base: position 376,659,715 of record CP136058.1, on the reverse strand, counting down.
CCTTGCAATAAAAGCACTCAGTCTCGGGCTTGGATCCATTCTTTGGCTTCTTCCCGGCAACTTGCTTACCGGGCATGGCAACTTCCTTGCCGTCCTTCTTGAAGTTCTTTTTACCCTTGCCCTTCTTGAACTTAGTGGTTTTATTCACCATCAACACTTGATGTTCCTTCTTGATTTCTACCTCTGCTGATTTCAGCATAGCAAATACTTCAGGAATGGTCTTTTCCATCCCCTGCATATTGAAGTTCATCACAAAGCTCTTGTAGCTTGGTGGAAGCGACTGGAGGATTCTGTCAATGACCGCTTCATCCGGGAGATTAACTTCTAGTTGAGTCAAGCGGTTGTGCAACCCAGACATCTTGAGTATGTGTTCACTGACAGAGCTATTTTCCTCCATCTTACAGCTGAAGAATTTGTCGGAGACTTCATATCTCTCGACCCGGGCATGAGCTTGGAAAACCATTTTCAGCTCTTCGAACATCTCATATGCTCCATGTCTCTCAAAATGCTTTTGGAGCCCCGGCTCTAAGCTGTAAAGCATGCCGCACTGAACGAGGGAGTAGTCATCGGAACGTGATTGCCAAGCATTCATAACGTCTTGTTCTGCAGGGAGAACAGGTGCGTCACCCAGCGGTGCTTGTAGGACATAATCTTTCTTGGCAGCTATGAGGATGATCCTCAGGTTCCGGACCCAGTCCATATAGTTGCTGCCATCGTCTTTCAGCTTGGTTTTCTCTAGGAACGCGTTGAAGTTGAGGACTACGTTGGCCATTTGATCTACAAGACATATTGTAAATATTTTAGACTAAGTTCATGATAATAAAGTTCATCTAATCAAATTATTTAATGAACTCCCACTTAGATAGACATCCCACTTCTAGTCATCTAAGTATAACATGATCCGAGTCAACTAGGTCGTGTCCGATCATCACGTGAGACGGACTAGTCAACATCGGTGAACATCTTCATGTTGATCGTATCTTCTATACGACTCATGCTCGACCTTTCGGTCTTCTGTGTTCCGAGGCATTGTCTGTACATGCTAGGCTCGTCAAGTCAACCTAAGTGTTTGCATATGTAAATCTGTCTTACACCCGTTGTATGTGAACGTTAGAATCTATCACACCCGATCATCACGTGGTGCTTAGAAACAACGAACTGTCGCAACGGTGCACAGTTAGGGGGAACACTTCTTGAAATTATTATGAGGGATCATCTTATTTACTACTGTCGTTCTAAGTAAACAAGATGCAAAACATGATAAACATCACATGCAATCAAATAATAAACGTGACATGATATGGCCAATATCACATAGCTCCTTTGATCTCCATCTTGGGGCTCCATGATCATCTTGTCACCGGCTTGACACCATGATCTCCATCATCATGATCTCCATCATCGTGTCTCCATGAAGTTGCTCGCCAACTATTACTTCTACTACTATGGCTAATGCGTTTAGCAATAAAGTAAAGTAATTTACATGGCGTTTCTCAATGACACGCAGGTCATACAAAAAATAAAGACAACTCCTATGGCTCCTGCCGGTTGTCATACTCATCGACATGCAAGTCGTGATTCCTATTACAATAGCATGAACATCTCATACATCACATATAGATCATTCATCATTCATCACAACTTTGGCCATATCATATCACGAAGCACTTGCTGCAAAAACAAGTTAGACGTCCTCTAATTGTTGTTGCAAGTTTTACGTGGCTGAATTAGGGTTCTAGAAAGAACGTTTTCTTACCTACGTGAAAGCCACAACGTGATTTGTCAACTTCTATTTACCCTTCATAAGGACCCTTTTCATCGAATCCGCTCCAACTAAAGTAGGAGAGACAGACACCCGCCAGCCACCTTATGCAACTAGTGCATGTTAGTCGGTGGAACCGGTCTCACGTAAGCGTACGTGTAAGGTTGGTCCGGGCCGCTTCATCCCACAATACCGCTGAAGCAAGATAAGACTAGTAGCGGCAAGAAAAGTTGACAAATCTACGCCCACAACAAATTGTGTTCTACTCGCGCAAGAAGAACTACGCATAGACCTAGCTCATGATGCCACTGTTGGGGAACGTTGCAGAAAACAAAAATTTTCCTACGGTTTCACCAAGATCCATCTATGAGTTCATCTAGCAACGAGTGATCGGATGCATCTACATACCTTTGTAGATCGCGAGCGGAAGCGTTCAAAAGAACGGGGATGAGGTAGTCGTACACGACGTGATCCAAATCACCGGAGATCCTAGCACCGAACGAACGGCACCTCCGCGTTCAACACACATACGGTCAGCGTAACGTCTCCTCATTCTTGATCCAGCAAGGGGGAAGGAGAGGTTGAGGAAGATGGCTCCAGCAACAGCATGACGGCGTGGTGGTGATGGAGCTGCAGTAATCCGGCAGGGCTTCGCCGAGCTCTATGGAGGAGGAGGAGGTGTTGGAGAGGGAGAGGGAGGCGCCAAGGCAAAGGGTGCGGCTGCCCCCCTCCCCTCCCCCCTTTATATAGGCCCCTGGGGGGGCGCCGGCCCTGGGAGATTGGATCTCCCAAGGGGGCGGCGGCCAAAGGGGGGTGGACTGCCCCCCAAGGCAAGTGGGCGCCCCCCCACCCTAGGGTTCCAACCCTAGGCGCAGGGGGTGGGCCTTGGGGGCGCACTAGCCCACTAAGGGCTGCCCCCCTCCCACTTCAGCCCATGGGGCCCTCCGGGATGGGTGGCCCCAACCGGTGGACCCCCGGGACTCTTCTGGTGGTCCCGGTACAATACCGGTGACCCCCAGATCACTCCCGATGGCCGAAACTGCACTTCCTATATATAATTCTTCACCTCCGGACCATTCCGAAACTCCTCGTGACGTCCGGGATATCATCCGGGACTCCGAACAACATTCGGGTTACTGCATATACATATCCCTACAACCCTAGCGTCACCGAACCTTAAGCGTGTAGACCCTACGGGTTCGGGAGACATGCAGACATGACCGAGACGGCTCTCGGGCAATAACCAACAGCGGGATCTGGATACCCATGTTGGCTCCCACATGCTCCTCGATGATCTCATCGGATGAACCACGATGTCGCGGATTCAATTAATCCCGTATTCAATTCCCTTTGTCAATCGGTATTTTACTTGCCCGAGATTCGATCGTCGGTATCCCAATACCTCGCTCAATCTCGTTACCGGCAAGTCACTTTACTCGTACCGTAATGCATGATCCCGTGATCAAACACTTTGATCACATTGAGCTCATTATGATGATGCATTACCGAGAGGGCCCGGTGATACCTTTCCGTCAAGCGGAGTGACAAATCCCAGTCTCGATCCGTGTCAACCCAACAGACACTTTCGGAGATACCCGTAGTATACCTTTATAGTCACCCAGTTACGTTGTGACGCTTGGCACACCCAAAGCACTCCTACGGTATCCGGGAGTTACACGATCTCATGGTCTAAGGAAAGGATACTTGACATTGGAAAACTCTAGCAAACGAACTATACGATCTTGTGCTATGTTTAGGATTGGGTCTTGTCCATCACATCATTCTCCTAATGATGTGATCTCGTTATCAATGACATCCAATGTTCATAGTCAGGAAACCATGACTATCTGTTGATCAACGAGCTAGTCAACTAGAGGCTTACTAGGGACATGTTGGTGTCTATTATTCACACATGTATTACGATTTCCGGATAACACAATTATAGCATGAATAAAGACAATTATCATGAACAAGGAAATATAATAATAATACTTTTATTATTGCCTCTAGGGCATATTTCCAACACTTTCCACGTCAATATGCGAAAAATTATCCCGAATAAGGAGTTCATACCACCCTCTGGTAGTAGTGTCTATGAGTTCATTCACCGTAGTGAGAACACAATTACCCCGCACTATAATTATCTTCCTTGAGGTACTGCTTGGAATCCAACAATCGTCCCAAATATTAATTTTCAATCCACTACCAACTCTCCAAATACATCATTTCTTGAAAGTCTGGATCCCTGACCAAATACTTTGCCATGCGTAGGATGATCCCTTCTTTAGAGCACAATTAAGAAAATCACCGAAAGGGTAGTATTTTTTATCTTAGAACCTTGGCACACAAATAGTCATAATTATCAATCAGTCGCCAACATTGCTTAGCAAGCATAGCCAAGTTAAAACTGTGTATGTCACGGAAACCCATACCGCCCCAACTCTTAGGGACACACATCTTCCACCAGCAAACCAATGTAATTTAAGTTAGTCCTCTCCGTCACCCCACCAAAAATGTGATATAGTATCAATGATTCTCTTACAAATTTTCTTTGTGTATTTAAATACACCCATCGCGCATGTTGGGATGGCTTGAGCCACTGATTTTATTAAAGCCTCTTTTCCGCCATAAGACAATTGTCGTTCCTTCCACTCATCCACTATTTTCTGTATTCTTTCAATGAGATGTTTGAAACAATCTACTCGATCAACACCAATCATTGAGGGCAACCCCAAGTATTTATCAGATAACGACTCAGTCATGATATCAAGAATTTGGCATACATCTACCTAATCATCAATGTTTGTATTTGGGCTGAAGTATATTGAAGATTTTGCAGCACCGACCATTTTTCCAAAAGCAACACAATAGTCATCTAATATCCTCCTCAAGCAGGTGGCATTCATAGCATCAGCCCTCATGAGAACCAAAGAGTCGTCAGCACAAAGCAAGTGTGAAATAATAGGGGAATCACGGCAAACCTACACCCCTTTTAGGTGTCTACTCTCCTCCTCGTGGGCAATCAACGCTGATAATCCTTCAGCACACAGTAGGAACAAGTAGGGTGACAAGGGGTCCCCTTGCGCAGTCCCCTAGTAGGGGAGAAAATATCTGTTTCATTGGAGTTGAATCTCACCTTATATTGTATAGATGTAACACACTTCATGATGAGAACAACCCAATAAGAATCAAAACCCAGTTTTAATAGGATGGCTCTCAAGAAGACCCACTCAACTCTATCATAGGCCTTATGCATATCTAGCTTCACTGCTCACGTTCTTGTCTTTCTTTTTTTTCTTTTTCTTCATAGTGTGAAGGCATTATATGCCACAATCACATTATCCGTGATAATACATCCAAGAACAAATGCACTATGCGTCTCCCTAATGGTATCTGGAAGGAACACCTTACGTCTTGCTGCCAACATTTTTGCAATTACCTTATAGACCACATTACATAGACTAATAGGTCTAAATTGTGTAACTTTTTCTGGTGTCTCAACCTTAGGAATATAAGCACTGTTGTGGTAGTATTCCAGCCTTCGGGGATCACCCCACTGTTAATAGCCTCCTAAACTTCTTTGACAATATCATCACCTACAACGTGCCAGATTTTTTTTATAAAAAATCGCGTGTAGGCCATCCGGACCAGGGGCTTTGAGATCCCCTATACTAAACAGTGTCGTCTTTACCTCCACTTCCGTATAGGGAGCGAGCAAACTTTCATTCATATATGAAGTTACCCTTGGCTTAACTTTGTCAAGGACATCAAGATTAGGGGCGTGTACTTCTGCTGAAAAAAGCTACTGGAAATAACTATCAATCAACATTTTCATCGCCTCATTGTCTTCCTTCCATTCACCATTCTCGTCCATTAAACGACACATGGAATTCTGTTTCTTCCTTTTAGCAAAATTGTTAAAGAAGTTTGCGTTCCGGTCTCCATATTTAAGCCAATTCGCCCGGGCCCTTTTCACCCAATAAATTTCTTCTTTCTCCATGTTCTCTTCTATCTCAATTAATAGTTCTCTCTGTTGGTCTGCCGACTCATCAGTAAGTGGTCCCGACCGCGAAGTTTCAAGCTCCTCCTTGAGTTTTTTCAGACGTCGTTGGGGTGATTTCAGCACCTTTCTGTCCCATTCATGAAGCTCCTTGTGTACAGCAGACATGCGCTCAGCCAGCGTCGCCGAAGTCGACGTACTAGCCCATGCCTCCATGACCTTGTTCATGATCTCATCCACCTGTAACCAGCGCACCTCAAAACAACGCTAACCTTGTCCCTGCGTCCCAAGTTGTCCGCCTCTCCCTCCGTATCCAACACCATAGGTCTGTGATCGTTCTCAGTATGTGGTGCATTTATAATCACTGCATTCGGAAACAGTCCATGGAACCCAGCATTACACACAGGCCGATTCAATCGTTCTCAGAGTTGGTGTCTCCTCCAAGTAAAAGTTCTCCCGAATGCCCCATGTCATCAAGTTCACAGTCCGCAAAGGCATCCCGAAAATTTTGCATCATACAAACGGGTCTTAGAGCGCACCCTTCCTTCTCATGGGAGTATAGGATCTCGTTAAAATCACCTACTACAACCCAAGGTAAGGAGGGCTGCAAGTGTAAATTCCTCAAACAGTCCCATGTCAAATGTTTATCTTCCCACCTAGTGACCTAGGCTCACCATAGAAGCCAGTCAACCTCCAATTTTCCTTCGCAATAGCACCCACTTTGACATCAACGAAGTTTTTTTCTCTTACCCATCACCTCTAGCACAACCGAGTTGCGCCAAAGTAGTATGAGACCACCGCTGGCCCCGACGCTCTCCACCACCTCCAAATGATCCATCTTTAACCTCCTCATCAACTTCTCCGCCCTTGCTGTATTCAGATGTGATTTGGACAGAAAAATCACATCCGGCCTCATTGCTTTTGGACCTCCAGAAGCGCCCTTACTGCCGCGGTAGTAGCCATCCCCCGTCAGTTCCAACAAACTGTTTTCATTGCTCCCGGTGATCACCCTCGAGGAGTGTCGCCGATGTGCTAGATGTGTTTTGAGTCGAAGAGTGAAGTATCAGACCTATGCCTCTTTGGATCACGAATTTTCTGTGGTGTGTTCAGTAAACTTTTGTCCACAACTTCAATACTGATATTCTCCAAAAGCTGAACTTTGTTATTGACAAATCTCGCCGGTGGTGTGCGTAAGGCAGCCATCGGCGCCTCTGCTACTGTCCTGTCTTGACCTATGAGCCGTTTTCGAGCAGAAAGATAGTTCATTGCTCCCGGCAGTATTTGCACGTACCAAATCTGATAACCAAAGCCAAACACTCCCGTGAGACCACACACCAGCACAAGGCTATGGTAATCCCCGGATCAGAACAATACTAGACAGCCTGGTGGAACAAGCCCACTAGGAAACAAGGACACCATGCTCATAAAGCGACGTTCACGGAGGAGTCGGAGAAAAACAGCCGAACTGATGAGCAGACCGGCTGAAGATGATGACGATCCACCTGCCGCACAGCAGAGGGGTCGGACTGAGCAGCGGCGACGCCTGGCGGTCGGCGGCGACCACAAGACCTAGATGACCTTTTCTATCACCAGACATTCAGGAAACGGAGCCACCTGATTATTCTATCAAGTGCAGATTTGGTGGCATGATGAGTTGGCATAGTTGTATGTCAAATAATTGAGTTAGTGGGTATCAACTACTCCTGTTTAGGTACTATAGGATCTGTTGTTGACTATAGATGCTCTGTTGTTGACTAGATGCTCCCTGGCTGATTCTGTGACTCCGCCCAGGCCAATCGCCGTGAAGAAGTTGATGGCGAATCTTGTATTCTTGACAGAGTCAGTGGGGAAGAGGGCGTCCCGGACCACCGGGTCATCGTCGATCATCCACCGCCGGACCAGCCATATCCCGAGCCGCTCCAACAGCTCCTGGAAGAGCACCTTGAGGAACATGCGCGATGAAGACGTGGTGTCCTCCTCCGTCAACCTGACGCAGCCGGCAAGCACGCCGCGCCACGAGACGGCGTTCGTCGCCAGCAGGTGCGCGTAGAGCCTGGCGAGGCCACGCACCTCGTCGGTTTCCATGCGGTGCACCGTCGTGTAGAGCCGCGCGAAGCAGGCTTCGAAGCCGGCCTGGTACGCCCGGTCGTCGTCGAGGGCGCAGAGCCACTGCGCGAGCTGTCCGTTGTAACGGGTGTACGTCCTCTCCTGCCGGCAGCACTCGATGATCATGATGCACACCTCCGTCTCCTGGCCGGGCCCGACCACCGACGATAGCATGTGCCCGGCTTCCTCGACGTCCACGGTGGACATTATTGTTTGGCACATTATCCTCCGGAGGTCGATCAGATCGGCCGCAGTATCGTCCCTGATCATCATCGCCGTGTCTTCGTTGATCCTTCAGAAGAAGAGAGTTCGTCGCAGTCGTTTCCAATCATGATTCTTTTCAGGTGCTCTTAAGGTAGCGCTTGGGTTGAATACGTCGAGGTGGGTATCAGGGTCGAGACCATGGCCGGAGATCTCAACCGGCATGTGAATAAGTTTGCCGCAAGGATCCGTGTGCGACAAGGAGAGGACAAAGTTGAAACTGTAACCGACACGATGTCGCGTCGGTTAGCAATCTGATGCGAACGTCAAAATTGTATCGGTTAGCGTAACTATAGCAAATTCGCTCACAAAAAATGCAAGATGTTTTGTTTCTCCGAAATGTTATCTGGCGACCGTTCCCTGGAGACCAACCCCTGTCTCTCAATTCTTGGCGAATGCTTGTTTGACCAACCCCTGTCTCTCAATTCTTGGCGAATGCTTGTTTTTCCCTTTCTTTTCTCACATATAAAGCCTAACCGCGTTAAGGGGAGGTTTCGAACTCGCAACCTTGCGAGGGGTTTTTTGCCAATGGGCTGGAGGGGGGTTGTTTTTTTTTTTTTTTTTTTGAGATTTTTTTCATTCATATCACAAATCAGTACAAAGAAGTTGACCCTTACAAGCACACTGAAACGTAAACACAAAGGACCATAAACACCTAGAGTATCCTAAGACAACCATAACACAAGAAGATCTCCGGAGCCCTATGTCATTATCCCTGAATCTAGAGAGAAGACCCCTGCAGCAGAAGGATCTGCAACCAGTCGCAAGCAGGTCATCATCTTCGACCACGGTACAATTGCCGTCACACTGCTCCCTCCTTTCTTGACACCAGCGCTGAGACGTCATGGACATCAATCCAACACACCTGCAACAGTCGTCGCCATCTTTGGCTTTGAGTACCGCGAAAAGTGTCCCTTCCGGAGAGAAGAGAACTCGAGTCATCCGACCGGTCCAGCACCGCGGCCGGGCCATCCGCCCGAACAAAGCAGGATCTCCCACCAGCATCAGCACAGAGGACGGAGAAGAACAGCAACAGCAAATCATACCAACAAGGAAGAAGAAGGGTCTTTGTCTCCCTGAATCCATCGCCCATCTGAGGACCCAAACGGCCAGTGCCGATGGACCTCCAGCCACCAACGCCCGCGACCTCGACGAGACCCGGGGATCCCCAACTCTGCTGGCTCCTAGACGAAAGCAAAAGCCTCGCCTGACCGCGAACGGAGCCCAGAGAAACTTATTCCGACGCGACACGACCGCAACGGCCTTGGTAGTGTCTCCCTCAACCCTAACCCTACCACACACCCACCTAGCGAACAGACCCGAGGTTCCCCCTCCCTCCCGTCGCCGAAGCGGCCGACGGAGAGAGAGGGAACCGGAGGCGTCACCGGCGGCACGCAAGGGCCTCGTCGCCTCCTGATCGCCTCATGCGATCCGATCCAACTTTTACGGGAGTGTGTTTATGCTTGGAGGGGGGATTGTTAACATTCGTGTTAAAACTAAAATTTATACATAACTTTGGCATTTTTTAAGCTTTTTAAAAAAATTCTTTAGGAAATCCTTTTTTTTTACTTTCTCACAGGTAGTTTTATTATAAGAGGATGGCATTTTTATTAGAAGAATATGGCATTTTATTATAAGAGAATGGCATTTTCTGTTATAAGAATATGGATTTTTTATTATTGTGAGGATGGCATTTTTATTATTTAATAGGATGACTTTTTTATTATTTAAGAGGGTGGCATTTGTATTATAAGACGAGAGGATGGTATTTTTATGATTACAGGATGACAATTTATTTATAAGAGCGTGTCATTTTTTATTTTATAATAGGATGGGCATTTTTATTATTGTGACGATGAAAATTCTGTTATTTAAGAGAATGGCATTTTTTAATGTTGAGAGGTGGCATTTTTACTATCACTTTTCTTTTGCACACAAGTTTTTGGGTGATGACTAGAAACATGGCAACTTCTATGACATTTTTTTCATTTTTCTTATTTTTGTTCATCGCGTTTTAAGAAAACATATTTAGTGGGCCTTTGGACCTACTAGGGGTCGCCATGGCCCTCTGTTATGCTCCTGGATACAATAATTCGATCTAGAGAGACAAGAAGGGGAAGGAGATCTGGGTACACAGAGATGGGAGGAGGAGGAAAGGGGAAAGCGTGTTGCTTCTGCTAATCGGCTGCCCTTCCCGTCTCCCCCTGCTGCTCTTTATCTCTCGCTGCCGTGATGCCGCACTGGGTTCCTCCTACCCTCCAGGCCCGGTCCAGCAGGCGTGAGCGGTGACAGGCCTTGGGCCTCCTTCCTGGGTTGGGCCGTGGCATAACATTCCCCATCCCTTGAGGAGCGGCTTGCCCCCAAGCCGTCGAAGGGAGAATTTGCTGCAGAGCGAATGCGTCTTCCCAGGAGTCATGCGTGTCGGGGCGATCACGCCAGCGTACCTTGAGCCGGGGCTTCACTGAACCACCACGCTGAATGAGCTTCATCTGCAAGATCGTCGCCGGCTGCAGCAGCGACAGGTTCTGCGGCGCCACCGTGCTCATGTCTGGCTCGACGGAGAACTTGGGAGGGACTTGCTTCTTGAGCTGGGAGACGTGGATCACGTCGTGGATCCTGGAGATCGTAGGAAGAGCCAGCTTGTAGGAGACAGCGCCGACACGCTGCAGAACTTGGCACGGCTCGTAGAACTTCAAGGCAAGCTTTTGATTGTGCCGGGCAGCCAAGGAGTTTTGAAGGTGGGGCTGGACCTTGAGAAAAACCTGATCACCCACTTGGAAGGAGCATTCTGTGCAATTCTTGTCCGCTTGCCGCTTCATCCTTGCTTGAGAATCGCGTTGCGATCGGCCACCAAGTCCTGGAGTTCCGTCGTTGATGTTGGAGCGGAGATGCCAAATGGTCGAGGCTGGTATCCATACAGAGCCTCAGACGGGGTGCATCCAGCTGCTGTATGATAGGACGTGTTGTACCAATGCTCTGTTGGGTAACGTAGTAATTTCAAAAAAAATGTGACGCCCCCGATTCAATCGTACACTAATCATGCACGCAAATGTGTACGATCAAGATCAGGGACTCACGGGAAGATATCACAACACAACTGTACAAATAAAATAAGCCATACAAGCATCATAATACAAGCCAGGGGCCTCGAGGGCTCGAATACAAGTACTCGATCATAGACGAGTCAGCGGAAGCAACAATATCTGAGTACAGACATAAGTTAAACAAGTTTGCCAGAAGATGGCTAGCACAAACGGGGATACAGAACGAACGAGGCGCAGGCCTCCTGCCTGGGATCCTCCTAACTACTCCTGGTCGTCGTCAGCAGGCTGCACGTAGTAGTAGGCACCTCCAGAGTAGTAGGAGTCGTCGTCGAAGGTGGCGTCTGGATCCTGGGCTCCATCGTTTGGTCGCAGCAATCGGGTATAAAATTGGAGAAAAGGGGAAACAAGGCAACCGTGAGTACTCATCCAAAGTGTTGGGGAACGTTGCAGAAAATTAAAATTTTTCCTACGGTTTCACCAAGATCCATCTATGAGTTCATCTAGCAACGAGTATTCAGATTAGATAGCATCTACATACCACTTTGTAGATCGCAACGGAAGCGTTCGAGTGAACGTGGATGAGGTAGTCGTACTTGCCGTGATCCAATTCACCGATGATCTAGTACCGAACGGACGGCACCTCCGCGTTCAACACATGTACGGAACGGGAGACGTCTCCTCCTTCTTGATCCAGCAAGGGGGAAGGAGAGGTTGAGGAAGATCTAGCACGACGGTGTGGTGGTGGATGCAGCAGAATTCCGGCAGGGCTTCGCTAAGCAACTACGGGAGGAGGAGGAGGTGTTGCAGGGAGGAGGGAGGAGCCAGGGCATTAGGGTTCGTTTGCTCCTCCTTTTCCCCACTATATATAGGGCCAAGGGAGAGGGGGAGGCGCAGCCCTTGCCCCTTCCTCCAAGGAAGGGTGCGGCCAAGGGTGGGGAGGAGTCCATCCTCCCCAAGGCACCTCGGAGGTGCCTTCCCCTTGTAGGACTCTCCCCTTTTTTTCTCTCTTGGCGCATGGGCCTCTTGGGGCTGGTTCCCCTTGGCCCAAGCAGGCCAAGGCGCACCCCCTAAGGCCCATGTGGCCCACCAAGGTAGGTGGCCCCACCTGGTGGACCCCGGGACCCCTCCGGTGGTCCCGGTACAATACCGATAACACCGAAACTTGTCTCGATGGCCAAAATAGCACTTCCTATATATAATTCTTTACCTCCGGACCATTCCGGAACTCCTCGTGACGTCCGGGATCTCATCCGGGACTCCGAACAACATTCGGGTTACTGCACATACATATCTTCACAACCCTAGCGTCACCGAACCTTAAGTGTGTAGACCCTACGGGTTCGGGAGACATGCAGACATGACCGAGACGGCTCTCGGGCAATAACGAACAACGGGATCTGGATACCCATGTTGGCTCCCACATGCTCCACGATGATCTCATCGGATGAACCACGATGTCGAGGATTCAATTAATCCCGTATACGATTCCCTTTGTCAATCGGTATTTTACTTGCCCGAGATTCGATCGTCGGTATCCCAATACCTCGTTCAATCTCGTCATCGGCAAGTCACTTTTCTTGTTACCGTAATGCATGATCCCGTGATCAAACACTTTGGTCACATTGAGCTCATTGTGATGATGCATTACCGAGAGGGCCCGGTGATACCTCTCCGTCAAGCGGAGTGACAAATCCCAGTCTCGATCCATGTCAACCCAACAGACACTTTCAGAGATACCCGTAGCATACCTTTATAGTCACCCAGTTACGTTGTGACGTTTGGCACACCCAAAGCACTCCTACGGTATCCGGGAGTTACACGATCTCATGGTCTAAGGAAAGGATACTTGACATTGGAAAACTCTAGCAAACGAACTATGCGATCTTATGCTATGTTTAGGATTGGGTCTTGTCCATCACATCATTCTCCTAATGATGTGATCCCGTTATCGATGACATCCAATGTCCATAGTCAGGAAACCATGATTATCTGTCGATCAACGAGCTAGTCAACTAGAGGCTCACTAGGGACATATTGTTGTCTGTTATTCACACATGTATTACGATTTCCGGATAACACAATTATAGCACGAATAAAGACAATTATCATGAATAAGGAAATATAATAATAATGCTTTTATTATTGCCTCTAGGGCATATTTCCAACAGTCTCCCACTTGCACTAGAGTCAATAATCTAGTTACATTGTGATGAATCGAACACCCATAGAGTTCTGGTGCTGATCATGTTTTGCCTTAGGGAGAGGTTTAGTCAACGGATCTGCGACATTCAGATCCGTGTGCACTTTACAAATCTCTATGTCTCCATCTTGAACATTTTCACGAATGGAGTTGAAGCGACGCTTGATGTGCCTAGTCTTCTTGTCAAACCTGGGCTCCTTTGCAAGTGCAATAGCTCCAGTGTTGTCACAGAAGAGCTTGATTGGCCCCGACGCATTGGGTATGACTCCGAGGTCGGTGATGAACTCCTTCACCCAAATTGCTTCATGTGCTGCCTCCGGGGCTGCCATGTACTCCGCTTCACATGTAGATCCCGCCACGATGCTTTGCTTGCAACTGCACCAGCTTACTGCCCCACCATTCAAAATATACACGTATCCGGTTTGTGACTTAGAGTCATCCAGATCTGTGTCGAAGCTAGCGTCGACGTAACCTTTTACGACGAGCTCTTCGTCACCTCCATAAACGAGAAACATTTCCTTGGTCCTTTTCAGGTACTTCAGGATATTCTTGACCGCTGTCCAGTGTTCCTTGCCGAGATTACTTTGGTACCTTCCTACCAAACTTACGGCAAGGTTTACATCAGGTCTGGTACACAGCATGGCATACGTAATAGAACCTATGGCTGAGGCATAGGATGACGCTCATCTCTTCTATATCTTCTGCCGTGGTCGGACATTGAGCTGAGCTCAATTTCACACCTTGTAACACAGGTAAGAACCCTTTCTTAGATTGATCCATATTGAATTTCTTCAATATCTTATCAAGGTATGTGCTTTGTGAAAGACCTATGAGGCGTCTCGATCTATCCCTATAGATCTTGATGCCTAATATATAAGCAGCTTCTCCAAGGTCCTTCATTGAAAAACTTTTATTCAAATAGGCCTTGATGCTGTCCAAGAGTTCTATATCATTTCCCATCAAAAGTATGTCGTCTACATATAATATGAGAAATGCTACAGAGCTCCCACTCACTTTCTTGTAAACACAGGCTTCTCCATAAGTCTGTGTAAACCCAAACGCTTTGATCATCTCATCAAAGCGAATGTTCCAACTCCGAGATGCTTGCACCAGCCCATAAATCGAGCGTTGGAGCTTGCATACCTTGTCAGCATTCTTAGGATCGACAAAACCTTCCGGCTGCATCATATACAATTCTTCCTTAAGGAAACCATTAAGGAATGCCGTTTTGACGTCCATTTGCCATATCTCATAATCATAGTATGCGGCAATTGCTAACATGATTCTGACGGACTTTAGCTTCGCTACCGGTGAGAAAGTCTCATCGTAGTCAATTCCTTGAACTTGTCGATAACCCTTAGCGACAAGCCGAGATTTATAGATGGTCACATTACCATCCGCGTCTGTCTTCTTCTTAAAGATCCATTTATTTTCTATGGCTCGCCGTTCAACGGGCAAGTCAGTCAAAGTCCATACTTCGTTTTCATACATGGATCCTATCTCGGATTTCATGGCTTCCAGCCATTTGTCGGAATCCGGGCCCGCCATTGCTTCCTCATAGTTCGAAGGTTCACCGTTGTCTAACAACATGATTTCCAAGACAGGGTTGCCGTACCACTCTGGTGCGGAACGTGTCCTTGTGGACCTTCGAATTTCAGTAGGAGCTTGATTAGAAGTATCGTGATCATAATCATTAATTTCCTCTCTAGTCGGTGCAGGCACCTCAGGAACGATTTCTTGAGTTTCGCCATTTTCCGGTTCAAGAGGAAACACTTCATCAAGTTCTACTTTCCTCCCACTTACTTCTTTCGAGAGAAACTCTTTCTCTAGAAAGGATCCATTCTTGGCAACAAAGATCTTGCCTTCGGATCTGAGGTAGAAGGTATACCCAACAGTTTCTTTAGGGTATCCTATGAAGACGCATTTTTCCGACTTGGGTTCGAGCTTTTCAGGTTGAAGTTTTTTGACATAAGCATCGCATCCCCAAACTTTCAGAAACGACAGCTTAGGTTTCTTCCCAAACCATAATTCATACGGTGTCGTCTCAACGGATTTCGATGGAGCCCTATTTAAAGTGAATGCGGCAGTCTCTAAAGCATAGCCCCAAAAAGATAGCGGTAAATCGGTAAGAGACATCATAGATCGCACCATATCTAATAGAGTGCGATTACGACGTTCGGACACACCATTACGCTGAGGTGTTCCAGGCGGCGTGAGTTGTGAAACTATTCCACATTCTCTTAAGTGTGTGCCAAATTCGTGACTCAAGTATTCTCCTCCACGATCTGATCGTAGAAACTTGATCTTTCTATCACGTTGATTTTCAACCTCACTCTGAAATTCCTTGAACTTTTCAAAGGTCTCAGACTTGTGTTTCATTAAGTAGATATACCCATATCTACTCAAGTCATCAGTGAGGGTGAGAACATAACGATAGCCACCGCGAGCCTCAACACTCATTGGACCGCACACATCGGTATGTATGATTTCCAATAAGTTGGTTGCTCGCTCCATTGTTCCTGAGAACGGAGTCTTGGTCATTTTACCCATGAGGCATGGTTCGCACGTGTCAAATGATTCATAATCAAGAGACTCTAAAATTCCATCTGCATGGAGCTTCTTCATGCGTTTGACACCTATGTGACCAAGGCGGCAGTGCCACAAATATGTGGGACTATTGTTATCAACTTTAACTCTTTTGGTACTCACACTATGAATATGTGTATCATCACGTACGAGATTCATCAAGAATAAACCATTAACCATCGGAGCATGACCATAAAACATATCTCTCATATAAATAGAACAACCATTATTCTCGGATTTAAATGAGTAGCCATCTCGAATTAAGCGAGATCCAGATACAATGTTCATGCTCAAACTTGGCACTAAATAACAATTATTGAGGTTTAAAACTAATCCCGTAGGTAAATGCAGAGGCAGCGTGCCGACGGCGATCACATCGACCTTGGAACCATTCCCGACGCGCATCGTCACCTCGTCCTTTGCCAGTCTCCGTTTATTCCGCAGCTCCTGCTTTGAGTTACAAATGTGAGCAACTGCACCGGTATCAAATACCCAAGAGCTACTGCGAGTACTGGTAAGGTACATATCAATTACATGTATATCACATATACCTTTGGTTTTGCCGGCCTTCTTGTCCGCTAAGTATTTGGGGCAGTTCCGCTTCCAGTGACCACTTCCCTTGCAATAAAAACACTCAGTCTCGGGCTTGGGTCCATTCTTTGGCTTCTTCCCGGCAACTTGCTTACCGGGCGCGGCAACTTCCTTGTCGTCCTTCTTGAAGTTCTTTTTACCCTTGCCCTTCTTGAACTTAGTGGTTTTATTTACCATCAACACTTGATGCTCCTTCTTGATTTCTACCTCTGCTGATTTTAGCATAGCATATACCTCAGGAATGGTCTTTACCATCCCCTGCATATTGTAGTTCATCACAAAGCTCTTGTAGCTAGGTGGAAGCGACTGGAGGATTCTGTCAATGACCGCTTCATCCGGGAGATTAACTTCCAATTGAGTCAAGCGGTTGTGCAACCCAGACATTTTGAGTATGTGCTCACTGACAGAGCCATTTTCCTCCATCTTACAGCTAAAGAATTTGTCGGAGACTTCATATCTCTCGACCCGGGCATGAGCTTGAAAAACCATTTTCAGCTCTTCGAACATCTCATATGCTTCATGTCTCTCAAAACGTTTTTGGAGCCCCGGCTCTAAGATGTAAAGCATGCCGCACTGAACGAGGGAGTAATCATCGTAGCGTGACTGCCAAGCGTTCATAACGTCTTGTTCTGCAGGGAGAATAGGTGCGTCACCCAGCGGTGCTCTTAGGACATAATCTTTCTTGGCAGCTATGAGGATAATCCTCAGGTTCCGGACCCAGTCCGTATAGTTGCTACCATTGTCTTTCAGCTTGGTTTTCTCTAGGAACGCGTTGAAGTTGAGGACTACGTTGGCCATTTGATCTACAAGACATATTGTAAATATCTAGACTAAGTTCATGATAATAAAGTTCATTTAATCAAATTATTTAATGAACTCCCACTTAGATAAACATCCCTCTTCTAGTCATCTAAGTATTACATGATCCAAGTCAACTAGGCCGTGTCCGATCATCACGTGAGACGGACTAGTCAACATCGGTGAACATCTTCATGTTGATCGTATCTTCTATACGACTCATGCTCGACCTTTCGGTCTTCTGTGTTCCGAGGCCATGTCTGTACATGCTAGGCTCGTCAAGTCAACCTAAGTGTTTTGCGTGTGTAAATATGTCTTACACCCGTTGTATGCGAACGTAAGTACCTATCACACCCGATCATCACGTGGTGCTTAGAAACAACGAACCGTCGCAACGGTGCATAGTTAGGGGGAACACTTCTTGAAATTATTATGAGGGATCATCTTATTTACTACCGTCGTTCTAAGTAAACAAGATGCAAAACATGATAAACATCACATGCAATCAAATAATAAACGTGACATGATATGGCCAATATCACATAGCTCCTTTGATCTCCATCTTGGGGCTCCATGATCATCTTGTCACCGGCTTGACACCATGATCTCCATCATCATGATCTCCATCATCGTGTCTCCATGAAGTTGCTCGCCAACTATTACTTCTACTACTATGGCTAATGCGTTTAGCAATAAAGTAAAGTAATTTACATGGCGATTCTCAATGACACGCAGGTCATACAAAAAATAAAGACAACTCCTATGGCTCCTGCCGGTTGTCATACTCATCGACATGCAAGTCGTGATTCCTATTACAATAGCATGAACATCTCATACATCACATATAGATCATTCATCATTCATCACAACTTTGGCCATATCATATCACAAAGCACTTGCTGCAAAAACAAGTTAGACGTCCTCTAATTGTTGTTGCAAGTTTTACGAGGCTGAATTAGGGTTCTAGCAAGAACGTTTTCTTACCTACGTTCAAACCACAACGTGATTTGTCAATCTCTATTTACCCTTCATAAGGACCCTGTTCATCGAATCCGATCCAACTAAAGTAGGAGAGACAGACACCCGCCAGCCACCTTATGCAACTAGTGCATGTTAGTCGGTGGAACCGGTCTCACGTAAGCGTACGTGTAAGGTTGGTCCGGGCCGCTTCATCCCACAATACCGCTGAATCAAGATTGACTAGTAACGGCAAGAAGAATTGACAACATCTACGCCCACAACAAATTGTGTTCTACTCGCGCAAGAAGAACTACGCATAGACCTAGCTCATGATGCCACTGTTTGGGGAACGTTGCAGAAAATTAAAATTTTTCCTACGGTTTCACCAAGATCCATCTATGAGTTCATCTAGCAACGAGTATTCAGATTAGATGGCATCTACATACCACTTTGTAGATCGCAACGGAAGCGTTCGAGTGAACGTGGATGAGGTAGTCGTACTTGCCGTGATCCAATTCACCGATGATCTAGTACCGAACGGACGGCACCTCCGCGTTCAATACACGTACGGAACGGGAGACGTCTCCTCCTTCTTGATCCAGCAAGGGGGAAGGAGAGGTTGAGGAAGATCCAGCACGACGGTGTGGTGGTGGATGCAGCAGAATTCCGGCAGGGCTTCGCTAAGCAACTACGGGAGGAGGAGGAGGTGTTGCAGGGAGGAGGGAGGAGCCAGGGCATTAGGGTTCGTTTGCTCCTCCTTTTCCCCACTATATATAGGGCCAAGGGAGAGGGGGAGGCGCAGCCCTTGCCCCTTCCTCCAAGGAAGGGTGCGGCCAAGGGTGGGGAGGAGTCCATCCTCCCCAAGGCACCTCGGAGGTGCCTTCCCCTTGTAGGACTCTCCCCTTTTTTTCTCTCTTGGCGCATGGGCCTCTTGGGGCTGGTTCCCCTTGGCCCAAGCAGGCCAAGGCGCACCCCCTAAGGCCCATGTGGCCCACCAAGGTAGGTGGCCCCACCTGGTGGACCCCGGGACCCCTCCGGTGGTCCCGGTACAATACCGATAACACCGAAACTTGTCTCGATGGCCAAAATAGCACTTCCTATATATAATTCTTTACCTCCGGACCATTCCGGAACTCCTCGTGACGTCCGGGATCTCATCCGGGACTCCGAACAACATTCGGGTTACTGCACATACATATCTTCACAACCCTAGCGTCACCGAACCTTAAGTGTGTAGACCCTACGGGTTCGGGAGACATGCAGACATGACCGAGACGGCTCTCGGGCAATAACCAACAGCGGGATCTGGATACCCATGTTGGCTCCCACATGCTCCACGATGATCTCATCGGATGAACCACGATGTCGAGGATTCAATTAATCCCGTATACGATTCCCTTTGTCAATCGGTATTTTACTTGCCCGAGATTCGATCGTCGGTATCCCAATACCTCGTTCAATCTCGTCATCGGCAAGTCACTTTTCTTGTTACCGTAATGCATGATCCCGTGATCAAACACTTTGGTCACATTGAGCTCATTGTGATGATGCATTACCGAGAGGGCCTGGTGATACCTCTCCGTCAAGCGGAGTGACAAATCCCAGTCTCGATCCATGTCAACCCAACAGACACTTTCAGAGATACCCGTAGCATACCTTTATAGTCACCCAGTTACGTTGTGACGTTTGGCACACCCAAAGCACTCCTACGGTATCCGGGAGTTACACGATCTCATGGTCTAAGGAAAGGATACTTGACATTGGAAAACTCTAGCAAACGAACTATGCGATCTTATGCGATGTTTAGGATTGGGTCTTGTCCATCACATCATTCTCCTAATGATGTGATCCCGTTATCGATGACATCCAATGTCCATAGTCAGGAAACCATGATTATCTGTCGATCAACGAGCTAGTCAACTAGAGGCTCACTAGGGACATATTGTTGTCTGTTATTCACACATGTATTACGATTTCCGGATAACACAATTATAGCACGAATAAAGACAATTATCATGAATAAGGAAATATAATAATAATGCTTTTATTATTGCCTCTAGGGCATATTTCCAACACAAAGTACTCGCAAGCAAGGAGCTACACTACATATGCATGGATATATGTGTAAAAGGCCATATCAGTGGACTGAACTGCAGAATGCCAGAATAAGAGGGGGATAGCTAATCCTATCGAAGACTACGCTTCTGGCAGCCTTCGTCTTGCAGCACATAGAAGAGAGTAGACTGAAGTCCTCCAAGTAGTATCGCATAGCATAATCCTACCCGGCGATCCCCTCCTTGATGCCCCGTTAGAGAGCGATCACCGGGTTGTATCTGGCACTTGGAAGGGTGTGTTTTATTAAGTATCCGGTTCTAGTTGTCATAAGGTCAAGGTACAACTCCAAGTCGTCCTGTTACCGAAGATCACGGCTATTCGAATAGATTAACTTCCCTATAGGGGTGCGCCACATAACCCAACACGCTTGATCCCATTTGGCCGGACACACTTTCCTGGGTCATGCCCGGCCTCGTAAGATCAACACATCGCAGCCCCACCTAGGCACAACAGAGAGGTCAGCACACCGGTCTAAACCTAAGCGCATAGGGGTCTAGGCCCATCGCCCTTAGCACACCTGCACGTTGCGAACGCGGCCGGAAGCAGACCTAGCCTAGCAGGCGCTCCAGTCCAATCCGGCGCGCGCCACTCAGTCGCTGACGTCACGAAGGCTTCGGCTGATACCACGACGTCGAGTGCCCATATCTTTCCCGCGTAGTTGGTTAGTGTGTATAGGCTAGTAGCCAGACTCAGATCAAATACCAAGATCTCGCTAAGCGTGTTAAGTATCCGCGAACGCCGAACAGGGCCAGGCCCACCTCTCACCCAGGTAGTCTCAAGCTGCCCTGTCGCTCCGCCACAAAGATCCACCCAGAGGGCCGTCGGGACAAAGGTCCTTTCAGCCCCCAATCCGTGAATCACTCGCGGGTACTCCTCGAGTCGGCCCGACTTTAGTCACCACATGCATCATGTATAAAGTATAGTATATACCCGTGATCATCTCTCGAGTGATCACGGCCCGATAGTATAGCACAGCAGACGGACAAGAATGTAGGGCCACTGATGAAAAACTAGCATCCTATACTAAGCATGTAGGATTGCAGGTAAAGGTAACAACAGTAGTAACAAGGACATGCTATGCATCAGGATAGGATAAACGGAAAGCAGTAACATGCGACACTACTCAAATGCAAGCAGTATAGACAAGAATAGGTGATATCTGGTGATCAAGGGGGGGCTTGCCTGGTTGCTCTGGCAAGAGAGAGGGGTCGTCAACTCCGTAGTCGAACGGGGCACCAGCAGCGGCGTCAGTCTCATAGTCTACCGGAGAGAAAAGGGGGGAAGAAATAGTAAATATGGAGCAAACAAAGCATCACAAAATATAACAAGGCAATACGCGGTGCTAGGTATTCCCTAACGCGGTAGGAAGTGATACCGACGAAGGGAGGACACATCCGGGAAAGTATCCCCGGTGTTTTGCGTTTTCGGACAAATGAACCGGAGGGGGAAAGTTGCGAGATCGATAGGTTAGGGATGTGTGGCGGACGAACGGGCTGCGTACCCGGATTTGTCTTGTCGTTCTGAGCAACTTTCATGTACAAAGTTTTTTCATCCGAGTTACGGATTATTTTATATTAGTTTTTTTAATTTTTAATTCATTTTCTACATTATTTTAATTCGAAAATTAAATGTCAAATTGTTAGATGTACCCAGCCCAGTGTACACAAAAATGTACACATGCTGATATGTGGGACCAAGGGGACCCAGTTGACCAGTTAACGTTTGACTGGTCAACAGGGGGTGGGGCCCTCCTGTCATTGCCTGCCTAATTAACTAACAGATTAACTAGACTAATTAAGTAGTTAACTGGTTAATTAACATGATTAATTAAGTTAATTAATTACCTAACTAATTAATTCATTATTAATATTTTATTTATATATTATTATTATTGCTATTATAATTATTATTATTTTGTTCTAATAAAAGGGGTGTGGGATCCATATGTCATAGGCCCCGAGGGCCTTCACAAGCGCTGGGCGGAGCGGGCGAAGGGATGCCCGCACGCCCGAGCCACCAGGGGAGTGCGGGCGAGGCTGCAGAGGCGGGGTGGTCGCCGGAGCGCGGCAATGGCGAGCAAGGCGGCCGCGCGGGAGGGCAGGGGCACGTGCAGGGTCGCGCTGGGCGCGGAGCGATGGCCGGTGCAGGGGGGAAGCGCGACAGAGATCAGCGTGGAAGGCGCGGTGGCACGGCGCAGGCCGGCGGTCAGCAGTGAGGCGGCGGGTGTGCAAGCGAGCAACGACGCAGGTGGGGCGCGCGGTAGGGGGCGCGAGGAGCAGAGCAGCAGCGCCGGTGGGCGGTAGCAAGAGCAACGGGCGAGAAGACAGGACAGGGTGCGGGCACGCTCAAGCTTCGGCCATGGCTGTCGAAGCGGGCGAGCGGGCTATACGGCAAGGGATCGAGGCTGGGAGGAGAGGGAATCGGATGAGATGATCACCGAGAGCTCGATGGAGAGGTCGAGGAGGTCGCGGACGGGCCAGAACAACGGAGGCAACGACGACCAGAGAGGGCCGGAGTAGGGCATGCACGAGATTGGCGACAGGGGCATAGCAGGAGGTGCAGCTGGGTGCGTTTTCTTACTAGGAGATCCAGCAGCTCCATGCGCAGCATGGACGAGAGCTGCGCTTGCTGTGGTTGCGGCGGCGATGCAAGCGGCGGCGATGGGCTCGGCCATGATGGGGAACGATGCTAGGGGCATGGAAGCTAGAGGGCAGGAGGCAGAAGTGAGGTGGAGCTCACCTAGGAGGCACAAGGAGGCCCGGCGATGGCTTAGGAGCAGCAGAACGACAACAATCATCGTGGATGCGTCGGTGGCCGAAGGATGAAGACGACGGCGGATCCGGCGATGCCGGGGCTTCGAGCACGAACGGTTGGTCACAGGCGATGCGGGGAATGACGGCGAAGCTGGCGGACACCTTAGCTCGGCTCGGGGAAGATAGTGGGCGCGACATCGACTAGGATCATGGCGACGGCGACTCGGCTTGTCGCGGGAGGAAGAAAGCAGCACGAGGGGGAAGGTAATGAGGGCTCTAGGGTTCGCCAGGGGGTCGAGTAGGTCCTTATCTATCGCAGGGAGTCACGGGATGGGCGACGTGTGGACATCCGCGACCATGGACGCGGCGGGTGCGTCCAGCACGCCCCCTGTGAGCAGTAGGTAGAAGGAGGGAGGTGAGTTGGGATGGGCCTGCACTGTTGACTCTAGGTCCAGTCCAACAGGTAAGCTTTCCATTTACCTCCTTTTATCTTTCTTTCTGTTTTTTTCATTTTATCTCACTGTTTTGCATTTACTTGGGCTACCAAAACACTTCAGTTAGATGTACAACTTAACACATAAATACTAGGTAATCTTTTGAGTTAACCCACCAAGTTTCAAATATTTTTGATTTGTTGACATATTTATTTAAAATGGGATGGTTCAATTAAATGCTTTATGGTTCAATTAAAAATAGCTTAGGGGTATTTTATCATTCTGAAAAATGTGGATTCTTTAAAGACATTTTTTTAATGAATATTTGCAACTCACCGAACATTTTTGTTTCATTGTTTGAAGAACTAGTAATTTGACTTTACTTTAAATTTAAGTTTGAATCGGGTTTGGATCGAAGTGAGGTTTAGCAATTTAACTGCGATGACATGGCACCATTAGAAGGGTATTACTGTAGCTTAATTTTCCGGGCGTCACAATTTTCCTACGCACACGCAAGATCATGGTGATGCATATCGACAAGAGGGGAGAGTGTTGTCTACGTACCCTCATAGACCGATAGCGGAAGCGTTATGACAACGTGGTTGATGTAGTCGCACGTCTTCACGGCCCGACCGATCAAGCACCGAAACTACGGCACCTCCGAGTTTTAGCACACGTTTAGCTCGATGACGATCCCCGGACTCCGATCCAGCAAAGTGTCGGGGATGAGTTCCGTCAGCACGACGGCGTGGTGACGATCTTGATGTTCTACCGTCGCAGGGCTTCGCCTAAGCACCGCTACAATATTATCAAGGATTATGGTGGAAGGGGGCACCGCACACGGCTAAGAGAACGATCACGAAGATCAACTTGTGTCTAGAGGTGCCCCCCTGCCCCCGTATATAAAGGAGCAAGGGGGAGGCCGGCCGGACCTTGGGGCGCACCAAGGAGGGGGGTCCTCCTCCTAGTAGGAGTAGGACTCCCCTTTCCTAGTCCAACTAGGAGGAGAGAAGGGGGAAGGAAAGAGATGGAGAGGGAGAGGGAAAGAGGGGCCGCGCCCCCCTCCCCTAGTCCAATTCGGACTCCCCATGGGAGGGGGCGCGCCACCTCCTGGGCTGCTGCCCTCTCTCTCCCCTCAGGCCCACTAAGGCCCAATACTTCCCCGGGGGGTTTCGGTAACCCCTCCGGCACTCCGGTTTTCTCCGAAATCACCCAGAACATTTCTGGTGTCCGAATATAGTCGTCCAATATATCAATCTTTATGTCTCGACCATTTCGAGACTCCTCGTCATGTCCGTGATCACATCCGGGACTCCGAACAACCTTCGGTACATCAAAACATATAAACTCATAATGAAACTGTCATCGTAACGTTAAGCGTGCGGACCCTACGGGTTCGAGAACAATGTAGACATGACCGAGACACGTCTCCGGTCAATTAACCAATAGCGGAACCTGGATGCTCATATTGGCTCCCACATATTCTACGAAGATCTTTATCGGTCAGACCGCATAAATACATACGTTGTTCCCTTTGTCATCGGTATGTTACTTGCCCGAGATTCGATCGTCGGTATCTTAATACCTAGTTCAATCTCGTTGCCGGCAAGTCTCTTTACTCGTTCCATAATACATCATCTCGCAACTAACTCATTAGTTGCATTGCTTGCAAGGCTTAAGTGATGTGCATTACCGAGAGGGCCCAGAGATACCTCTCCGACAATCGGAGTGACAAATCCTAATCTCGAAATACGCCAACCCAACATGTACCTTTGGGGACACCTATAGAGCACCTTTATAATCACCCAGTTACGTTGTGGCGTTTGGTAGCACACAAAGTGCTCCTCCGGCAAACGGGAGTTGCATAATCTCATAGTCATAGGAACATGTATAAGTCATGAAGAAAGCAATAGCAACATACTAAACGATCGGGTGCTAAGCTAGTGGAATGGGTCATGTCAATCACATCATTCTCCTAATGATGTGATCCCGTTAATCAAATGACAACACATGTCTATGGTTAGGAAACATAACCATCTTCGATTAACGAGCTAGTCAAGTAGAGGCATACTAGTGACGTTTAGTTTGTCTATGTATTCACACAAGTATTATGTTTCCGGTTAATACAATTCTAGCATGAATAATAAACATTTATCATGATATAAGGAAATAAATAATAACTTTATTATTGCCTCTAGGGCATATTTCCTTCAGTCTCCCACTTGCACTAGAGTCAATAATCTAGATTACACAGTAATGATTCTAACACCCATGGAGCTTTGGTGCTGATCATGTTCTGCTCATGGAAGAGGCTTAGTCAACGGGTCTGCTACATTCAGATCCGTATGTATCTTGCAAATCTCTATGTCTCCCACATGGACTAGATCCTGGATGGAATTGAAGCGTCTCTTGATGTGCTTGGTTCTCTTGTGAAATCTGGATTCCTTTGCCAAGGCAATTGCACCAGTATTGTCACAAAAGATTTTCGTTGGACCCGATGCACTAGGTATGACACCTAGATCGGATATGAACTCCTTCATCCAGACTCCTTCGTTTGCTGCTTCCGAAGCAGCTATGTACTCCGCTTCACATGTAGATCCCTCCACGACGCTTTGTTTAGAACTGCACCAACTGACAGCTCCACCGTTTAATGTAAATACGTATCCGGTTTGCGATTTAGAATCGTCCGGATCAGTGTCAAAGCTTGCATCAACGTAACCATATACGATGAGCTCTTTGTCACCTCCATATACGAGAAACATATCCTTAGTCCTTTTCAAGTATTTCAGGATGTTCTTGACCGCTGTCCAGTGATCCACTCCAGGATTACTTTGGTACCTCCCTGCTAAACTTATAGCAAGACACACATCAGGTCTGGTACACAGCATTGCATACATGATAGAGCCTATGGCTGAAGCATAGGTAACATCTTTCATTTTCTCACTATATTCTGCAGTGGTCGGGCATTGAGTCTTACTCAATTTCACACCTTGTAACACAGGCAAGAATCCTTTCTTTGCTTGATCATTTTGAAATTTTTCAAAACTTTGTCAAGGTATGTGCTTTGTGAAAGTCCAATTAAGCGTCTTGATCTATCTCTATAGATCTTAATGTCCAATATGTAAGCAGCTTCACCGAGGTCTTTCATTGAAAAACTCTTATTCAAGTATCCCTTTATGCTATCTAGATCTTCTATATCATTTCCGATTAGTAATATGTCATCTACATATAATATCAGAAATGCTATAGAGCTCCCACTCACTTTCTTGTAAATATAGGCTTCTCCAAAAGTCTGTATAAAACCAAATGCTTTGATTACACTATCAAAGCGTTTATTCCAACTCCGAGAGGCTTGCACCAGTCCATAAATGGATCGCTGGAGCTTGCACACTTTGTTAGCTCCCTTTGGATCGACAAAACCTTCTGGCTGCATCATATACAACTCTTCTTCCAGAAATCCATTCAGGAATGCAGTTTTGACATCCATCTGCCGAATTTCATAATCATAAAATGCGGCAATCGCTAACATGATTCGGACAGACTTAAGCATCGCTACGGGTGAGAAGGTCTCATCGTAGTCAATCCCTTGAACTTGTCGAAAACCTTTTGCAACAAGTCGAGCTTTGTAGACAGTAACATTACCGTCAGCGTCAGTCTTCTTCTTGAAGATCCATTTATTATCAATTGCTTGCCGATCATCGGGCAAGTCAACCAAAGTCCATACTTTGTTTTCATACATGGATCCCATCTCAGACTTCAGGGCTTCAAGCCATTTTGCGGAATCTGGGCTCACCATCGCTTCTTCATAGTAGGTTCACCATGATCTAGTAGCATGACTTCCAGAACAGGATTACCGTACCACTCTGGTGTGGATCTTACTCTGGTTGATCTACGAGGTTCAGTAGTGACTTGTTCTGAAGTTTCATGATCATTATCATTAGCTTCCTCACTAATTGGTGTAGGTGTCACAGAAACCGGTTTCTGTGATGTACTACTTTCCAATAAGGGAGCAGGTATAGTTACCTCATCAAGTTCTACTTTCCTCCCACTCACTTCTTTCGAGAGAAACTCCTTCTCTAGAAAGGATCCATTCTTAGCAACAAATGTCTTGCCTTCGGATCTGTGATAGAAGGTGTACCGAACAGTCTCCTTTGGGTATCCTATGAAGACACATTTCTCCGATTTGGGTTCGAGCTTATCAGGTTGAAGTTTTTTCACATAAGCATCGCAGCCCCAAACTTTCAGAAACGACAACTTTGGTTTCTTGCCAAACCACAGTTCATAAGGCGGAGTCTCAACGGATTTTGATGGTGCCCTATTTAATGTGAATGCGGCCGTCTCTAAAGCATAACCCCAAAACGATAGCGGTAAATCTGTAAGAGACATCATAGATCGCACCATATCAAGTAAAGTACGATTACGACATTCGGACACACCATTACGCTGTGGTGTTCCGGGTGGCGTGAGTTGCGAAACTATTCCGCATTGTTTCAAATGTAGACCAAACTCGTAACTCAAATATTCTCCTCCACGATCAGATCGTAGAAACTTTATCTTCTTATTACGATGATTTTCAACTTCACTCTGAAATTCTTTGAAATTTTCAAATGTTTCAGACTTATGTTTCATTAAGTAGATATACCCATATCTGCTTAAATCATCTGTGAAGGTGAGAAAATAACGATATCCGCCACGAGCTTCAACATTCATTGGACCACATACATCTGTATGTATGATTTCCAACAAATCTGTTGCTCTCTCCATAGTACTGGAGAACGACGTTTTAGTCATCTTGCCCATGAGGCACGGTTCGCAAGTACCAAGTGATTCATAATCAAGTGGTTCCAAAAGTCATTAGTATGGAGTTTCTTCATGCGCTTTACACCGATATGACCTAAATGGCAGTGCCACAAATAAGTTGCACTATCATTATCAACTCTGCATCTTTTGGCTTCAACATTATGAATATGTGTATCACTACTATCGAGATTCATCAAAAATAGACCACTCTTTAAGGGTGCATGACCATAAAAGATATTACTCATATAAATAGAACAACCATTATTCTCTAATTTAAATGAATAACCGTCTCGCATCAAACAAGATCCAGATATAATGTCCATGCTCAATGTTGGCACCAAATAACAATTATTTAGGTCTAATACTAATCCCGAAGGTAGATGTAGAGGTAGCGTGCCGACCGCGATCACATCGACTTTGGAACCATTTCCCACGCGCATCGTCACCTCGTCCTTGGCCACTGTTCGCTTAATCCGTAGTCCCTGTTTCGAGTTGCAAATATTAGCAACAGAAGCAGTATCAAATACCCAGGTGCTACTGCGAGCTCTAGTAAGGTACACATCAATAACATGTATATCACATATACCTTTGTTCACCTTGCCATCCTTCTTGTCCGCCAAATATTTGGGGCAGTTCCGCTTCCAGTGACCAGTCTGCTTGCAGTAGAAGCACTCAGTTTCAGGCTTAGGTCTAGATTTGGGTTTCTTCTCCTGAGCAGCAACTTGCTTGCTGTTCTTCTTGAAGTTCCCCTTCTTCTTCCCTTTGCCCTTTTTCTTGAAACTAGTGGTCTTGTTGACCATCAACACTTGATGCTCCTTCTTGATTTCTACCTCCGCAGCTTTCAGCATTGCGAAGAGCCCGGGAATTGTTTTATCCATCCCTTGCATATTATAGTTCATCACGAAGCTCTTGTAGCTAGGTGGGAGTGATTGGAGAATTCTGTCAATGACGCAATCATCCGGAAGATTAACTCCCAGTTGAATCAAGTGATTATTATACCCAGACATTTTGAGTATATGCTCACTGACAGAACTGTTCTCCTCCATCTTGCAGCTATAGAGCTTATTGGAGACTTCATATCTCTCAATCCGGGCATTTGCTTGAAATATCAACTTCAACTCCTGGAACATCTCATATGCTCCATGACGTTTAAAACGTCATTGAAGTCCCGATTCTAAGCCGTAAAGCATGGCACATTGAACTATCGAGTAGTCATTAGCTTTGCTCTGCTAGACGTTCTTAACGTCGTCAGTTGCATCAGCAGCAGGCCTGGCACCCAGCGGTGCTTCCAGGACGTAATTCTTCTGTGCAGCAATGAGGATAATCCTCAAGTTACGGACCCAGTCCGTGTAATTGCTATCATCATCTTTCAACTTTGCTTTCTCAAGGAACACATTAAAATTCAACGGAACAACAGCACGGGCCATCTATCTACAATCCAACATAAACAAGCAAGATACTATCAGGTACTAAGTTCATGATAAATTTAAGTTCAATTAATCATATTACTTAAGAACCCCCACTTCGAAAGACATCCCTCTAATCTTCTAAGTGATCACGTGATCCAAATCAACTAAACCATAACCGATCATCACGTGAAATAGAGTAGTTTTCAATGGTGAACGTCACTATGTTGATCATATCTACTATATGATTCACGCTCGACCTTTCGGTCTCAGTGTTCCGAGGCCATATCTGCATATGCTAGGCTCGTCAAGTTTAACCTGAGTATTCTGCGTGTGCAAAACTAGCTTGCACCCATTGTAGATGGACGTAGAGCTTATCACACCCGATCATCACGTGGTGTCTGGGCACGACGAACTTTGGCAACGGTGCATACTCAGGGAGAACACTTTTATCTTGAAATTTAGTGAGAGATCATCTTATAATGCTACCGTCAATCAAAGCAAGATAAGATGCATAAAAGATAAACATCACATGCAATCAACATAAGTGATATGATATGGCCATCATTATCTTGTGCTTGTGATCTCCATCTCCGAAGCATCGTCATGATCACCATCGTCACCGGCGCGACACCTTGATCTCCATCGTAGCATCGTTGTCGTCTCGCCAAACTTATGCTTCTACGACTATCGCTACCGCTTAGTGATAAAGTAAAACATTACAGGGCGGTTGCATTGCATACAATAAAGCGACAACCATATGGCTCCTGCCAGTTGCCGATAACTCGGTTACAAAACATGATCATCTCATACAACAAAATTTAGCATCATACCTTGACCATATCACATCACAACATGCCCTGCAAAAACAAGTTAGACGTCCTCTACTTTGTTTGTTGCAAGTTTTACGTGGCTGCTACGGGCTGAGCAAGAACCAATCTTACCTACGCATCAAAACCACAATGATAGTTTGTCAAGTTGGTGCTGTTTTAACCTTCGCAAGGACCGGGCGTAGCCACACTCGGCTCAACTAAAGTTGGAGAAACTGACACCCACCAGCCACCTGTGTGCAAAGCACGTCGGTAGAACCAGTCTCGCGTAAGCGTACGCATAATGTCGGTCCGGGCCGCTTCATCCAACAATACCGCCGAACCAAAGTATGACATGCTGGTAAGCAGTATGACTTATATCGCCCACAACTCACTTGTGTTCTACTCATGCATATAACATCAGCACATAAAACCTAGGCTCTGATACCACAGTTGGGTAACGTAGTAATTTCAAAATTTTCCTACGCACACGCAAGATCATGGTGATGCATAGCAACGAGAGGGGAGAGTGTTGTCTACGTACCCTTGTAGACCGATAGCGGAAGCGTTATGACAACGCGGTTGATGTAGTCGCACGTCTTCATGGCCCGACCGATCAAGCACCGAAACTACGACACCTCCGAGTTTTAGCACACGTTCAGCTCGATGACGATCCCCGGACTCCGATCCAGCAAAGTGTCGGGGATGAGTTCCGTCAGCACGACAGCGTGGTGACGATCTTGATGTTCTACCGTCGCAGGGCTTCGCCTAAGCACCGCTACAATATTATCGAGGATTATGGTGGAAGGGGGCACCGCACACGGCTAAGAGAATGATCACGAAGATCAACTTGTGTCTAGAGGTGCCCCCCTGGCCCCGTATATAAAGGAGCAAGGGGGGAGGCCGGCCGGCCCTTGGGGCGCGCCAAGGAGGCGGGATTCCTCCTCCTAGTAGGAGTAGGACTCCCCTTTCCTAGTCCAACTAGGAGGAGAGAAGGGGGAAGGAAAGAGAGGGAGAGGGAGAGGGAAAGAGGGGCCGCGCCCCCCTCCCCTAGTCCAATTCGGACTCCCCATGGGAGGGGGTGCGCCACCTCCTGGGTTGCTGCCCTCTCTCTCCCCTCAGGCCCACTAAGGCCCAATACTTCCCCGGGGGGTTCCGGTAACCCCTCCGGCACTCCGGTTTTCTCCGAAATCACCCAGAACATTTCCGCTGTCCCAATATAGTCGTCCAATATATCAATCTTTATGTTTTGACCATTTCGAGACTCCTCGTCATGTCCGTGATCACATCCGGGACTCCGAACAACCTTCAGTACATCAAAACATATAAACTCATAATGAAACTGTCATCGTAACGTTAAGCGTGCGGACCCTACGGGTTCGAGAACAATGTAGACATGACCGAGACACGTCTCCGGTCAATAACAAATAGCGGAACCTGGATGCTCATATTGGCTCCCACATACTCTACGAAGATATTTATCGGTCAGACCACATAACAACATACGTTGTTCCCTTTGTCATCGGTATGTTACTTGCCCGAGATTCGATCGTCGGTATCTTAATACCTAGTTCAATCTCGTTGCCGGCAAGTCTCTTTACTCGTTCCATAATACATCATCTCGCAACTAACTCATTAGTTGCATTGCTTGCAAGGCTTAAGTGATGTGCATTACCGAGAGGGCCCAGAGATACCTCTCCGACAATCGGAGTGACAAATCCTAATCTCGAAATACGCCAACCCAACATGTACCTTTGGAGACACCTGTAGAGCACCTTTATTATCACGCAGTTACGTTGTGACGTTTGGTAGCACACAAAGTGTTCTTCCGGCAAACGGGAGTTGCATAATCTCATTGTCATAGGAACATGTATAAGTCATGAAGAAAGCAATAGCAACATACTAAACGATCGGGTGCTAAGCTAGTGGAATGGGTCATGTCAATCACATCATTCTTCTAATGATGTGATCCCGTTAATCAAATGACAATACATGTCTATGGTTAGGAAACATAACCATCTTCGATTAACGAGCTAGTCAAGTAGAGGCATACTAGTGATGTTTAGTTTGTCTATGTATTCACACAAGTATTATGTTTCCGGTTAATACAATTCTAGCATGAATAATAAACATTTATCATGATATAAGGAAATAAATAATAACTTTATTATTGCCTCTAGGGCATATTTCCTTCATGCTCCGCTGACGCTAACCATGCGGACCATTGGTTTGGGGTGTCGTGAATGGAGCGGCGAAGGAAGGCTTCTAAGCACTGGTTTAGCCTCTCTGTTTGTCCATCTGTCTCGGTATGGTGTGCTGAGCTCATATTGAGGATGGTATCCGACAAGCGAAACAACTCTTGCCAGAAGGCGCTTGTGAAGACTGGATCTCTGTCCGAAATGATCCGGGATGGCATGCCATGTAGTATGTGGATCTGATCGAAGAATACCAGGGCCGCCTGACGAGCAGTGTAGGGATGCTTGAGTGGCAGAAAATGGGCAAATTTGGGCAGCTTGTCGATGACAACCTGGATCACCTCGAAGCCATTGGACTTTGGTAGACCTTCCACAAAATCCCAACTGATGGTGTGCCATGGGTGAGGTGGAATCTCATGAGGTTGAAGAAGCCCTGGTTGACGGCAGTGCTCTGGTTTGGCTCGTTGACATATATCACAGCTTTGCACAAACTCAGTAATGTCACGCTTCATCTTGGGCCGAGCAAACAGCTTCTTGACTCGCTGATAGGTTGCCAGCACCCCCGAGTGCCCTCGAATTGCAGTTGAGTGGAGAGACTGCATGATGTGTTGTTGGGCCAACGGGTTGTGGCCCACCCAGATCTTTCCTTTGTAACGTAGCACACCTTTCTCCAGAGAGTACCCATTGTTGTTGTGCCCTGAAACAGAGAGCTCAGTCAAGAGCTGCTTGGAATTGGCGTCTTCTTCGTAGCCGGTCACCAATGTTTCCAACCACGCCGACACTGCGGAAGAAATGGCGAGCAAGGCTTGGTGATGGTCACGCCGTGAAAGAGCATCTACGGCGGCATTAGCGATGCCTCGTTTGTACTGGATGGTGTACTCCATTCCCATTAGCTTCACAAAGGCCTTGTGCTGGATGCCGGTGTTCAGCCGTTGGTCGGACAAGTGCAGGAGGGCTTGTTGGTCCGTGCAGATAGTGAAGCGTTGATGCTGCAGGTACGGTCGCCACTTCTCCACGGCCATAAGAATAGCCAGACATTCTTTTTCGTATGTGCTTAGTGCCTGGTTTTTTGGGCAGAGGCCTTTGCTCAAATAAGCGACAGGGTGACCATGTTGCATGAGTACCGCGCCAATGCCATCCTTGCATGTGTCCGTCTCCAGGACAAAGGGTTGATGAAAATCAGGCACCGCTAACACCGGAGCTGTGATCATTCACTAGTAGAAAAAGGACCTAATGTGAGACACATTAGTCCCGGTTTGATTTTGGACCGGTACTAATGGTGCCATTAGTGTCGGTTCGAACGGCTATGCATTAATGCCGGTTCGTGTTGAACCTTTAGCACCGGTTCATGCCACGAACTGGTACTAAAGGGGTGGTGGCAGGTTGGCGTCAGGCCGGGGCCCCATGATCACCTTTAGTACCGGTTCGTGGCACAAACCGGTACTAAAGGGCTAGCCTTTAGTACCGGATCGTGCCATGAACCGGGACTAAAGGGGTCTGACCTATAGTCCCGGTTGGAGACACAAACCGGGACTATAGGGCAATTTTCAAACTCTACACCCCCCCCCCCCCCCCCGTGTATCGCCATTTCAGTTTTGAAAAAATCAAAAGAAAATGATAAAAACTTCAAAAAATAAAATCCTTCTAGAGGTAGTTATATTACTACATCTACTAGTTAGGGAAATTTGAAAACTTAAATTTGGACATGTTTTGCAAAAGTGTAGGGAAAATGTAAAACGGCTATAACTTTTGCATACGATGTTGAAAAAAAGTATAATATATCAAAAAATTCAGCATGAAAATCCGCATCCCATTTTGACCGCCTACGGCCTGTTTGCATTTTTTTAGAATCCTCAAATTCCAAAAGGAAAAAAAGATATGCTCAAATTTCAGTTTTTTTATTTTGGTTAAATATGGTCAAACTATGGTCAAACTACTTATTCAAGAATTATTAATGTTACTACATAATTATTCAAGAATATTAGTGTTACTAAATAATTATTTCATTTTTCAATTTTGGTCAAATCTGGTCAAACTATGGTCAAACTGTGGTCAAACTATGGTCAAACTTATTCAAGAAATATTAGTGTTACTAAATAATTACTGTTTTTTAGAATAATAGTTTCAAACTCAAACGGTGAAACGTGTGACCTAATGCTCAAGCTAAACT
Source organism: Aegilops umbellulata (assembly GCA_032464435.1). NCBI lineage: Eukaryota > Viridiplantae > Streptophyta > Magnoliopsida > Poales > Poaceae > Aegilops > Aegilops umbellulata. The sequence continues at coordinate 376,624,725 of CP136058.1, read as the reverse complement.
GCTGAGGGTTAATAGGATTGACAGCTTACATTTGTCAGGAAAACAACAAGTGCAGACTTGGAACGTAGGGGGAATAGAACTCCGAAGTTAAGCGTGCTCAGGCTGGGGGAGTGAGAGGATGGGTGACCGGCCAGGAAGTTAGACGATTTGGAATGAGTGATCTACACTTGAGCAGTTAAGAGATGTGATTAGAGACTAAATCATCAAATAATTCGGAAAATTGAAAATTGAAAAAAAAAATCCAAAAAAATTAAAGAAAATACCTTTAGTACCGGTTGGTGTAGATGTGATTAGAGACTAAATCATCAAATAATTCGGAAAATTGAAAATTGAAAAATAATAATTTTTTTCCAAAAAAATTAAAGAAAATACCTTTAGTACCGGTTGGTAACACCAACCGGTACTAAAGGTCCCCCATACCATGGCGTGAGCTCACGCCACGTGGTGGGCCTTTTGTGACGCCCGGATAATTAAGCTACAACAACCATCTGCTAATGATACCATATCACCTCCGTTACTGTTAATAATCTCGCGTTAGTTCAAGACCGATTCAAAAACCGGATTCAAAAATCAAACAATTAAAGTTTTCAAAAGTCAAAACTAAAATGTTCTTAATATGACAAATAATTCATCAGACATAATGGTGGAGAAACCAACTCTTTACAAAATGTTTAAATGCACTAACCTAATTAAATCATTAGCTAAAACAATTAATTAAATGCCTTTTGTGTTTTGAAAACTACTAAACTAAATTATTTTGGGTTGAAACCTTTTGTGGTTGTGACATAAGTTGTAACATCAACTTAGGTGCCACTTTGGTATTTTATTAATACTAAGATAATTAGGAATTAAATGAAAACAGTAAAGGAAAAATACATAAAAGGGAAAAATCAAAACCAAAAAACAAAAGAGAGTAAAAGCCCCCCCCCCCTCACTGGGCTTCGGCCACCAGGCCGCTACCCGGCCGACCCACCCCACTACCACCTAGCCTACTTAGGCCTCCCCCTCACACCCGCAAACCCTAACCCCCCGTCAGCCCACCTTTCCCCACTCCCCCGATCTCTCTCCCCTTCCCCGCATGGATCTGGATCCGGTGCGCTCGCCCCCGACAACCGTGGCGACCCCGACGTCGTAGCCAGAGCCCCTCCCCGCCGGTCTGCCTCCCCGTCGACTGGTCGTCTCCGTCCTCCTCCTCGCCCCCATTGCCCCTGACCCTACACCACACCGTGAGCTGCCCCTGGAACCCGTGCGTCGCCGCGGCCCCGCTCCCGTCGCTGCTCACCCCGTTTCCCCTCTGCACGCGTGCTCGCGCTCGCCGCGCGGCGACCGCGCCCGTCCGCGCCTCGCCTGCCTCGCGTCCCGCAGTGCGCCGCCGTCTCGCGCACTCGCCCCACTGGCCACACGCTGGCGCCCGCGCGCGCCCCCTCTGCCACGCTTGTTCACCGCCCGGCCTCGCCCCGTTCCGCTCGCCCGCGCCGCCAACTGTTGTGCGAGCCACCGCCCTTCCTCTGCCCCGCAGTAGGGCGCCTGTGCGCCGTCCTACCTCCCTGCAGTTGCCCTGCCGTGGCCGCCGGTGCCTCGCAGCTCTCCGCGCCCAGCGCTGCTTCCGCCATCGCCGGCCATCGAGGCCTCGGGTGCGCTCGCCCACGGCCTCGCCCGTTAGCCCAAACCCTCTATGGCCCCTAGGGCCAATGACCTGGGGGCCCCGCGCCCAGAACGAATTAAATAAAAAAAGAGATTTAAAAAATAAATAAATAATAAAATATTAATTAATTAATTAATTAACGAATTAATTAACTTAATTAATCTTAGATAGGTTAACCTAATTACTAGTTAACTAAAGTAACCCCTGATTAGCCTAATCAATCAATTACATGCGGGTCCCACACATAGTTGACCCAGTCAACTGCTCTGTTGACTGATGACATCAGCATGATGTCATGCTGGCGTCATCTTTTACTATTCTGGATAATGTTGAATTAAAATATTTAAATTAATCCTAAAAATGATTTAAATCTTTTAAAATTAATATAAAATAAACCGTAGCTTAGATGAAAATACTTTCTACATGAAAGTTGCTTAGAACGACGAGACGAACCCGAATACGCAGCCCGTTCGTCCGCCACGCACCCCTAACATATCAAACTCGCAACTTTCCCCCTCCGGCTCCTCTGCCCGAAAACGCAAAACACCGGGAATACTTTCCCGGATGTTCCCCCCCTTCGCCGGTATCACCTATCCCTACGTTAGGTCACCTCTAGCACAACGTATTGCCGCTTCTTGCTTTTTTGTTACATTTGATTGCTCTGTTATTTATTGTGTTCCCCCTCCGTTACTTCTTTCCGGTAGACCCTGAGACCGATGCCGGTACCCCTGTGATCGACTACATCGACGACCCCTCCTTCTTGTCTGAGCAACCAGGCAAGCCCCCCCCCCCCTTGATCACCAGATATCGCCTATACTTCTCTATACTGCTTGCATTAGAGTAGTGTAGCATGTTACTGCTTTTAGTTAATCCTATACTGCTGCATAGCCTGTCCTTGCTACTACTGTTGTTACCCTTACCTGCTATCCTACTGCTTAGTATAGGATGCTAGTGTTCCATCAGTGGCCCTACACTCTTGTCCGTCTGCCATGCTATACTACTGGGCCATGATCACTTCGGGAGGTGATCACGGGCATATACTATATACTTTACACTGTTACATTACCTGTGATACTGTTCGGAGATGGGGGCTGAAGGGGCAGGTGGTTCCACCCAGGTAGTGGTGGGCCTGGGTTCCCGACGGCCCCCGACTGTTACTTTGTGGTGGAGCGACATGGCAGGTTCAGACCACCTAGGAGAGAGGTGGGCCTGGCCCTGGTCGGCGTTCGCGATACTTAACACGCTTAATGAGATCTGGGTATTTGATCTGAGTCTGGCCATTTGGTCTATACGCACTAACCATCTACGCGGGAGTAGTTATGGGTATCCCGACGTCGTGGTATCAGCCGAAGCCTTCGTGACGTCAGCGACTGAGTGGCGCACGCGAGATTGGGCCGCGTAACGTGACTTCCGTTGTACTGGAGGTTGCTAGGTCTGCTTCCGGCCGCCCTCGCAATGTGCAGGTGTGCTCAGGGCGATGGGCCCAAACCCCTGCGCGCTTAGGTTTAGACCGGCGTGATGACCTCTCTGTTGTGCCTAGGTGGGGCTGCGACGTGTTGATCTTCCAAGGCCGGGCATGACCTCGAAAAGTGTGTCCGGCCAAATGGGATCAAGCGTGTTGGGTTATGTGGTGCACCCCTGCAGGGAAGTTAATCTATTCGAATAGCCGTGTCCCTCGGTAAAAGGATGACCCAGAGTTGTACCTTGACCTTGTGACAACTAGAACCGGATAGTTAATAAAACACACCCTTCCAAGTGCCAGATACAACCCGGTGAACGCTCTCTAACAGGGCATCGAGGAGGGGATCGCCGGGTAGGATTATGCTATGCGATGCTACTTGGAGGACTTCAGTCTACTCTCTTCTATATGCTGCATGACGAAGGCTGCCAGAAGCGTAGTCTTCGACAGGATTAGCTATCCCCCTCTTATTCTGGCATTCTGCAGTTCAGTCCACTGATATGGCCCTTTACACATATACCCATGCATATGTAGTGTAGCTCCTTGCTTGCGGGTACTTTGGATGAGTACTCACGGTTGCCTTGTTCCCCCTTTTCCCCATTTCTCTACCCGATTGCTGCGACTAGACGATGGAGTCCAGGAGCCAGACGCCACCGTTGACGACGACTCCTACTACACCGGAGGCGCCTACTACTACGTGCTGCCCGCTGACAACGACCAGGAGTAGTTAGGAGGATCCCAGGCAGGAGGCCTGCGCCTCTTTCGATCTGTATCCCAGTTTGTGCTAGCCTTCTTAAGGCAAACTTGTTTAACTTATGTGTGTACTCAGATATTGTTGCTTCCGCTGACTCGTCTATGATCGAGCACTTGTATTTGAGCCCTTGAGGCCCCTGGCTTGTATTATGATGCTTGTATGACTTATTTTATTTTTAGAGTTGTGTTGTGATATCTTCCCGTGAGTGCCAGATCTTGATCGTACACGTTTGCGTGCATGATTAGTGTACGATTGAATCGGGGGCGTCACAAGTTGGTATCAGAGCCGACTGCCTGTAGGAATCCCCCTTCCAAACTCCTTGGCCGAAGTTGAGTCTAGTCGATGAAAACTGTTTTACTAACATGGCTGTGCGGCCCATGGGCTCACGTCGCCATTGGGTGGTATTAGGATCTTTTATTCCTCGACCTATACTCTGGGACTCTAATCTCTCTTCTATTCAGGTTAAATAATTTTACTAAATCTAACACTAGGTTCTCGTAACTACTTTCTCCCGGAGAGCCCCTTCGGTCCAGATGATCGCTTGATACACCAGAAGATTTCGAAGATACTATCGGATATTATCTCAAGACTCTGTGCCCGTTGCTTTGTAATTCACTACCACCGAAATATCCCTATGGATAAATACTTACACCTGTTGTTCTTACTTTAATTCCCAGTCGATCTTGTTATTACAAGATACCCCGAGAATACTTTGTGCCCACTGCCTTGCAGTTTCTTGCCACATGAATACCCCTACGAATAATTTCCCACACTTATCGAGTGTCCACTCATCCCAGTTGAATCAAGTAATTCACAGAAGTCTTCGAAATACTATTTGAACTTCTGAAAATCCTGAGCAACCTATTGCTCTTGAAATCCTTGCTGGCTTGCATTATGGTTAATCCCAGAAGTCTAGTTACCTTATTGGCCTCCCTTGTCATTATCATTTTGAGTCCGTTGATTCAATAAGTTACGAATGCTCGCAATCCTCAATCAGATCACAGAATTCATCCTTCCGGCTCAGACGTCATTTTAAACATGAGCTGGTTCTCGCCAACCAAATTGTCGTCGGTTGTGCCCCTAAGTATTTTGAACTTATCCATCCTTGATCAGAGCATCTGCTTCTGATCCTTCGCTTGGAAAATCATAATTCCTTTGCTCTCAGCTCTAAGTTACTCAGTTGTTTCTATAATTCAATGTCTTTGCATTGATTCTTCCTCTGATTGAGTATCGATACTCACATCAGCCCCGTTGTGGACCGCCATACCCGTTGTCGGGTTATTATCCGACAATGTCCTTCACAACCAAAATTCTTGTGAGTTCTTTACTTGATACATAATGCCCTTTGTAAATTGTATCATCTGCTTGGCCAACCATGCTCTATTTTCGAGCTGGTGGTATTTACTATTAAAGCTGGTGGTATATGCTTCCAGGATACCCTAACGGGTTGAACCTATGCCTTCCTTTATATGTGTGAACTCGGAAGTTTTCACGAGTCATACTCATCTGGTATTTCACCAGGTAAAACTTTCAACACTAATGCCTTTATCAAGCGAAAAGTGAATGGAAGGTTATACATTGGAGAAGTGGGAGTCAACCTTGAACCTTGCGTTCATGCCCAGGGACACGGTGTATAACTTATCATGGAAGCTGCTCGTAAAAATAATTACCTCCTTGTTATAAGTTCATCTTGTATCCGTGGTTCGATCCTTTATGATCGTGGATTCTGACCGTGTTCTTCTTTAAATACCATTTCTCGTGCAAGTTTAAGCACTTGTCTTCTGCAGAGCATAACCCTAATCCAACCTCTACTTTGATTTGTCGTCGAGTATTACCCCCCGGTATCTCGAGATTATCATGGAACTGCATAACTTCTTATGAGTTCTCCATCAAGTGCTACATTCTCACTGATTCCAATTTTTCACGGGCCCTGAGTTATTAAACACTCAAGGACATCGGTAACTGAATCGAGTCCGCATCGTGATTAAACAACTATTAGTAATCTTCTTTACTTACGAGTTTGTACTCGATCACGTTGTTTCTAGCCTGATCGGCTATATCAGTATAGTGCTGATTTTAACTGTGCTACCTGGTCCTTATTTCTGGAGCACCACTTTCGGCGATGAGCTAAGCTTACGTCGATCTTCCTTGTCTTATCGTTTCCCCTCGAACAGCAAGCTTGATTTCGAGTTTGTGTCGTACCCATGGTTACAATAACCTTTCGCTTCATCATTCCTTTAAACTTTGATGTCATCGTCGATCGATTACATCCTCATGAAATCTCTCGACACATGTGTCTTGATCATCATCAGCATCCTGAGCTCTTCCAAGGTATCAATTGAATTCATGATGAGAAATACTATCCTTGCCCTCGATGATTTGTGTTATCATCGACCACTCAATTGCCTTCCGTTCAACACAAACTTGTTCATGTTTTGTGTTATACCTTGAGATCCTTGCTATCCAGCATTTGTTCTTCTTTACCTTGGAATATTACCACCTTTTTATGTTAAGAACGTCGTGGTAATTTTACCGCCTCTTGTGAATTCTTGATATAGTAATATCTCTCGCCTTTTGCGTTCATTTCTTGGTCTCCATGTTGTTTCTAACCGGAATACCGACAAATGGTCTATGATGTTTAAATTCTAAACTTCTAGCAACCCTATTGCTTTGAAGTTATTGGTCTACAGTTTCATTCTAAGTCTATTGCTTATTGGATCATCATTCGAACATTGATCGTGCTACCTAGTCCAGATTCCTGGGTGCACCCTTCTATCATTGTTCAGTTGTGTATGTTTCCCTCGAGCATACATCATTATATCATTTGATCCGACAAATGATATTTCCTTGTTCACCTAATTGTGGAAATCAATCCTTTGGAAATCTCGATGAATTGTCGCTGAGCCCATCAGCCACCTTCTCATCCCCTCCTTAGTTTAATGATGAACTATTATTCCAGAACCCGCTCCCATAGTTCATTTCCCGAGAATCTTGCAGTGTCATTTCGTCTATTTGTGTTGCACCTTTTCTTCTCGGACATCCTGAGTCTGAGGTATCATGACACCAATTAGATCTGAACCTCGGTCGGATATGATGGTGGGAACATATTTTCAAGAGTTATAACATTGGTCGTTATATGACCCGGTAAGGTGGTGTCATGCCGAGTACACCTGGCCGGAGGACCTATTGTTATAGTTTTCTTTTTAACAAGGTTAACCATTTTTCCATGAGGAAATTGAATGCCATGTTTAATAAGTTTATCCTAATGGATCCTTCGTGTATCCGAAGTCCGACCTTTGCTTGAAGACCATGTCAGTGCTATCTCGAAGCATGTATGTGGTACTCCTATCATCGATAAGAACACTTGAAGCACAATGCTAAATTTTCTTAATCAAATTATCCAAACATCATTGTATGGATAATGTCATGAAATTTCTCTCCCCTACCTAGAAGGTTTTCTACATTATATCCTGTCATGGATATCATGCTCTGCTTGTTCTTGGGAAGGGTATACCCCTGGTATATGTGTCAAACACATTATCCTTTCCATTGTTCTGTTTGATCTGATGATCACATTTTCCTTCCATTGATTTGTTTAACCTTCCTTGTGATCCACATGATCTAAGCAGTAATATTCTTCTGCTTATGTAAACACCTTGGTGTACAACCGTGTCAGTAAGACCCTGTTACTATGTTGATAACATTCTGGTAGCCACCGATGGATGAGAACTTTGCCTATTGGTCCGCCTCATTCGACGAGCAGGAATATGGTTCTCTTCGTCCCTCGCCCTTGGTACCGATGTTGTTGCCGACATAACTGACAGGCTATCCTCTGACATGCCTTGCTTCCATGATAGTGCAAGACGTCACCGCCCTTCCTACTTTTAACCCACATGGTGGGTCCATAACCCATAGTTCCACAGGATCGAAACCTGACTCTCCTGTACAACCCCTATTCCCGAAGTTATTCCTCGCATGTGGCCTCGTATGTAATTCACGAGCCACCTCCTAGTGACCTATTTTGGTATCAGACGCAATACCTATTCTCGTTGCCCTGAAACCCTTCACCTTGTGCTTAGGCCCCAAACGATTGCCTATCCGTTTGAAGCTTCTCATGGTACCTTCTTCTTACTTTGCTCTTGATGTCTTCTTAAGTTTCAAATCGAGAGATACTTATGATTCTTCCCTGAGTTAACCGTCTGATGCTCGATCTTGTTAGAATCCATCCATATCGAGCTTTCCCTTCTTACTCTTTCGTGAGTACGGTGAAGATCCTGAAGGAAGGACGACAACTACATCATGATGACCTAAAGCAGAGAAATGAGGACATCAGCGCTATGGATCGACCACTTCGAGAAGAGCAACCAAGACCGAGAAGATTCGTTACGATTTCGTAACCAAATCTTTCCCCCTTACTACACCTCTTAAATCTCGGGACGAGATTTCTTGTAGTGGAGGAGAATTGTGACGCCCGGATAATTAAGCTACAGCAACCCTCTGCTAATGATACCACATCACCTCCGTTACTGTTAATAATCTCGCGTTAGTTCAAGACCGATTCAAAAACCGGATTCAAAAATCAAACAATTAAAGTTTTCAAAAGTCAAAACTAAAATGTTCTTAATATGACAAATAATTCATAAGACATATTGGTGGAGAAACCAACTCTTTACAAAATGTTTAAATGCACTAACCTAATTAAATCATTAGCTAAAACAATTAATTAAATGCCTTTTGTGTTTTGAAAACTACTAAACTAAATTATTTTGGGTTGAAACCTTTTGTGGTTGTGACATAAGTTGTAACATCAACTTAGGTGCCACTTTGGTATTTTATTAATACTAAGATAATTAGGAATTAAATGAAAACAGAAAAGGATACATACATAAAAGGGAAAAATCAAAACCAAAAAACAAAAGAGAGTAAAAGCCCCCCCCTCACTGGGCTTCGGCCACCACGCCGCTACCCGGCCGGCCCACCCCACTACCACGTGGCCTACTTAGGCCTCCCCCTCACACCCGCAAACCCTAACCCCCCGTCAGCCCACCTTTCCCCACTCCCCAGATCTCTCTCCCCTTCCCCGCATCGATCTGGATCCGGTGGGCTCGCCCCCGACAACCGTGGCGACCCCGACGCCGTCGCCGGAGCCCCTCCCCGCCGGTCTGCCTCCCCGTCGACTGGTCGTCTCCGTCCTCCTCCTCGCCCCCATTGCCCCTGACCCTACACCACACCGTGAGCTGCCCCTGGAACCCGTGCGTCGCCGCGGCCCCGCTCCCGTCGTTGCTCACCCCGCTTCCCCTCTGCACGCGCGCTCGCGCTCGCCGCGCGGCGACCGCGCCCGTCCGCGCCTCGCCTGCCTCGCTTCCCGCAGTGCGCCGCCGTCCCGCGCGCGCCCCCTCTGCCGCGCTTGGTCACCGCCCGGCCTCGCCCCGTTCCGCTCGCCCGCACCGCCAACTGTTGTGCGAGCCACCGCCCTTCCTCTGCCCCGCAGTAGGGCGCCTGTGCGCCGTCCTGCCTCCCTGCGGCTGCCCTGCCGTGGCCGCCGGTGCCTCGCAGCTCTCCGCGCCCGGCGCTGCTTCCGCCGTCGCCGGCCATCGAGGCCTCGGGTGCGCTCGCCCACGGCCTCGCCCATTAGCCCGAACCCTCTATGGACCCTAGGGCCAATGACCTGGGGGCCCCGCGCCCAGAACGAATTAAATAAAAAAAGAGATTTAAAAAATAAATAAGTAATAAAATATTAATTAATTAATTAATTAACGAATTAATTAACTTAATTAATCTTAGATAGGTTAACCTAATTACTAGTTAACTTAAGTAACCCCTGATTAGCCTAATCAATCAATGACATGCGGGTCCCACACATAGTTGACCCAGTCAACTGCTCAGTTGACTGATGACATCAGCATGATGTCATGCTGGCGTCATCTTTTACTATTCTGGATAATGTTGAATTAAAATATTTAAATTAATCCTAAAAATGATTTAAATCTTTTAAAATTAATATAAAATAAACCGTAGTTTAGATGAAAATACTTTCTACATGAAAGTTGCTTAGAACGACGAGACGAACCCGAATACGCAGCCCGTTCGTCCGCCACGCACCCCTAACATATCAAACTCGCAACTTTCCCCCTCCGGCTCCTCTGCCCGAAAACGCGAAACACCGGGAATACTTTCCCGGATGTTTCCCCCCTTCGCCGGTATCACCTATCCCTACGTTAGGTCACCTCTAGCACAACGTATTGCCGCTTCTTGCTTTTTCGTTACATTTGATTGCTCTGTTATTTATTGTGTTCCCCCTCCGTTACTTCTTTTCGGTAGACCCTGAGACTGATGCCGGTACCCCTGTGATCGACACATCGACGATCCCTCCTTCTTGTCTGAGCAACCAGGCAAGCCCCCCCCCCCCCTGATCACCAGATATCGCCTATTCTTCTCTATACTGCTTGCATTAGAGTAGTGTAGCATGTTACTGCTTTCAGTTAATCCTATACTGCTGCATAGCCTGTCCTTGCTACTACTATTGTTACCCTTACCTGCTATCCTACTGCTTAGTATAGGATGCTAGTGTTCCATCAGTGGCCCTACACTCTTGTCCGTCTATCATGCTATAGTACAGGGCCGTGATCACTTCGGGAGGTGATCACGGGCATATACTATATACTTTACACTGTTACATTACCTGTGATACTGTTCGGAGATGGGGGCTGAAGGGGCAGGTGGTTCCACCCAGGTAGTGGTGGGCCTTGGTTCCCGACGGCCCCCGACTGTTACTTTGTGGCGGAGCGACAGGGCGGGTTCAGACCACCTAGGAGAGAGGTGGGCCTGGCCCTGGTCGGCGTTCGCGATACTTAACACGCTTAACGAGATCTGGGTATTTGATCTGAGTCTGGCCATTTGGTCTATCCGCACTAACCATCTACGCGGGAGTAGTTATGGGTATCCCGGCGTCGTGGTATCAGCCGAAGCCTTCGTGACGTCAGCGACTGAGTGGCGCGCGCGAGATTGGGCCGCGTAACGTGACTTCCGTTGTACTGGAGGTTGCTAGGTCTGCTTCCGGCCGCCCTCGCAACGTGCAGGTGTGCTCAGGGCGATGGGCCCAGACCCCTGCGCGCTTAGGTTTAGACCGGCGTGCTGACCTCTCTGTTGTGCCTAGGTGGGGCTGCGACGTGTTGATCTTCCGAGGCCGGGCATGACCTCGAAAAGTGTGTCTGGCCAAATGGGATCAAGCGTGTTGGGTTATGTGGTGCACCCCTGCAGGGAAGCTAATCTATTTGAATAGCCGTGTCCCTCAGTAAAAGGACGACCCGGAGTTGTACCTTGACCTTATGACAACTAGAACCGGATACTTAATAAAACACACCCTTCCAAGTGCCAGATACAACCCGGTGAACGCTCTCTAACAGGGCATCGAGGAGGGGATCGCCGGGTAGGATTGTGCTATGCGATGCTACATGGAGGACTTCAGTCTACTCTCTTGTATATGATGCAAGACGGAGGCTGCCAGAAGCGTAGTCTTCGACAGGATTAGCTATCCCCCTCTTATTCTGGCATTCTGCAGTTCAGTCCACTGATATGGCCCTTTACACATATACCCATGCATATGTAGTGTAGCTCCTTGCTTGCGAGTACTTTGGATGAGTACTCACGGTTGCCTTGTTCCCCCTTTTCCCCATTTCTCTACCCGATCGCTGCAACCAGACGATGGAGTCCAGGAGCCAGACTCCACCGTTGACGACGACTCCTACTACACCGGAGGCGCCTACTACTACGTGCTACCCGCTGACGACGACCAGGAGTAGTTAGAAGGATCCCAGGCAGGAGGCCTGTGCCTCTTTCGATCTGTATCCCAGTTTGTGCTAGCCTTCTTAAGGCAAACTTGTTTAACTTATGTCAGTACTCAGATATTGTTGCTTCCGCTGACTCGTCTATGATCGAGCACTTGTATTCGAGCCCTCGAGGCCCCTGGCTTGTATTATGATGCTTGTATGACTTATTTTATTTTTAGAGTTGTGTTGTGATATCTTCCCGTGAGTCCCTGATCTTGATCGTACACGTTTGCGTGCATGATTAGTGTACGATTGAATCGGGGGCGTCACACCTTTAGTGGCGGTTCATGCCGAACCGGTACTACTAGGGGGGGTCTTTAGTCTCCACCCTTTAGTGCCGGTTGCAGAACCGGCACTAAAGGCCCTTACGAACCGGTTTTAAAGATCCATTTTCTACTAGTGATTGCTTCCTTTAGCAGCTGGAAGGTTGTCTCTGCCTGTGGTGTCCATTGAAACATAGTCCCTTTCTTCAGTAATTCTGTCAGCGGACGGCTAATCACCCCATAGTGTTGGATGAATTTCATGTAGTACCCCGTAAGCCCTAGGAATCCACAAACTGCACGGACTGACGCTGGAGTAGGCCAGGATTGCACTGCTTCAACTTTTGCTGGGTCGGTGGCAACTCCTTCCTCACTGATGACATGTCCCAAGTACTCGATCTTGTTTTGGGCAAATGCACATTTGGATCGCTTGATAACCAGCTCATTGTCACGAAGGAGCTGCAACACTTTGCGCAGACGACGGACGTGCTCCTCCAAGGTGGCAATATGGACCAATATGTCATCCATGAATGCCAACACACCATGCCGGAGCAGGGGTTCCAAAACCTTATGAATCATCCCTTGAAATGAGCCAGGAGCGCGAGACAGCCCAAACGGCATTACCAGGAACTCATACAACCCTTGATGCGTGCGAAAAGCTGTTTTGAACACATCTTTGTCTGCGACCCTGATCTGGTGGTAACCGGAGAGCAGGTCTAACTTGGTGAACCACTTGGCACCTGCAATCTCATCGAGCAGTTCATCCACCACAGGCATGGGATGTTTGTTCTTAACTGTGATCGCGTTCAGCTGTCGATAGTCGAGACAGAAACGCCATGAGCCATCTTTCTTGCGAACAAGCAGGACTGGAGCAGCAAAGGGGCTTGTACTGGGGCGGATAATCCCTGCTCGAAGCATCTCTTTGGTCTGTCGCTCGATCTCATCCTTCTGCTAGGGGGTATACCGATGCGGCCGTGCATTGACCGGCTGTGCTCCCGGAATCAATGTAATGGTATGATCATTGGCTCGGTGCAGGGGGAGTGTGGAAAGCACACTGAAACGGTCCTCAAACTCCTGTAACAGCGACTGCACCTCTGGGGGCACGGGCTCGTCTGTCTTCGATACCTGGATAGCTACCAGGTCCATCTCCTGATGAATGTGCTTGATCTTCACTGCCTGTTGAATTGTACCACGACACAACAACCCTTTCAGCTTGCCCACAGAGACTGGTTTGCATTTGCTTGGTGTGGACCGAATCCCTTTGAGTGTAATTCGTTGCCCTTCATGTGTGAACCGCATCCACTTCTTGTGCCAGTGGACCCACATAGGGCTATGATTCTCAAGCCAATCAGCCCCAACAATGAGATCATAGTAGCCCAGAGGAAGAACTTGCATGTCCTGGCAGAAAGTGTGACCCTATGTCCACCATGACAGCTGAGGCACCATCGTCGAGCTTGTCAAGGTGTCTCCACCGGCAACTACATAAGAAGTCGGCGACATAGGTTGAGTGGGCAATTGCAGCTCTTCTGTCAGTTGGGCATCCACAAACAAACAATTCACCCCTGAATCAATCAGAATGAGAACACTGCGCTTGCCGATCATGCCATGCAAGCGCATCGTCCGGCGTTTGACTGGTGGTGTCGGTGAGCGGGCATTGGCAAGCAACATAACTTCCTCTTCCGAGCTGGAATCTGACATATGCTGAGGATCGGGGGGTCGTCCAACTGCAAAACCTCCAGTAACTCCTCCATGATATGCAGAGGTACTTTGTCGGGGCACTTGTGGCCTCTCGCGCCCATGGTTTGCCGCATTTGAAGCACAAGCTCTTGGCCTTGCGATATGCACGTAGGGCCTCCAGTTTCTCTGCTACTTTCCTGGTATCATCTGGCTGCTTGCCCTTCTCTGTATTGGACTGCTTGTTTCCTGAACGCTGACTGTATTTCGAGTTCCCACCAGACGTGTCGCTCTCCAATTCTGCTTCCTGCAACAAGGCCAAACAGCTAGCAGTATTCACGTCCTCACGTTGATGCAAAATAACAGCAGTACGAATTTCAGAACGTAGACCTGCTACATATCTTTCAACAAAGAAAACTTCACTAGAATGAGGATCATCTAACAGAATTTGGTGGCGAAGATTGTCAAATTTGGTGGTGTAATCATCTACAGACCCTGACTGACTAAGCAACAACAATGGACGCATGTGAAACTTGTGCCTATTCCTCCCCCATTTCTCCTGTACTGCAGTGCGCAATTCGTGCCAGTGCACAAATTGCCGGTGTTTCTGGGCCATCTTGAGCCACAGCGCCGCATTCCCAACACAATTGAGAGAGGCAAATTTAACTTTCATGTGCTCAGAAACCCCATATATCTCGAAATGCAGTTCACAATTGTCCAACCACACCTGGTGATCTTCCCCATCGAACTTGGCAAAATCCATTTTGGGCGTGCTGCCCATGTGCGACCGAAGGGAATGATGTGAAGGTGCAAATAGGGGCATACCGTTGCCCGGAGGCAGGTCAAGGAATCGAGGATCTCCCAGAACTGAACCCCGTGGTTGGTGATGCCCGCTGTGCCCATTTGGATGGTCCTCGCCTTGTGTGTGCACCACCACGGAAGGTGGTGTCAGGCTTGCCGCGGCCGGACCTTGGGGCCGCGCCGGAGGTGTCTCGAGCGCCTCCAGTCGGGTTGTCGCATCCTCGGCATGGAGCTGGAGAAGCGTCACGGACTCGGAGAGGCTCTTGGTCGTGGAGTCCATGGATTTCATCCACGCCTCCATGCCCTTCAGCTGCTCGGCGATGTCGGCGAGCTTGGCGTTGGTCTCCATGTTCTATTGCTCCACCGACCCCATCGCCGCCGAGATTTGTTGCTTCATCGTCGACGGGCCACGCTTCTTCGGTGCCAGCTCCGACTCCCGAACGTCCAACCAGATTAGCGGTTCCTGTCGAGCGATTGGAATTACAGCGGTGGACGAATCCTCCGCTTACCGCACTACAGACTGATGGATCGTGCGTCACCGCGATGGATCGAACGACATCTGATACCAATTGTTATGCTCCTGGATACAATAATTCGATCTAGAGAGACAAGAAGGGGAAGGAGATCTTGGTACACGGTGATGGGAGGAGGAGGAAAGGGGAAAGCATGTTGCTTCTGCTAATCGGCTGCCCTTCCCGTCTCCCCCTGTTGCTCTTTATCTCTCGCTACCGTGATGTCGCACTGGGTTCCTCCTGCCCTCCAGGCCCGGTCCAGCAGGCGTGAGCGGCGACAGGCCTTGGGCCTCCTTCCTGGGCTGGGTCGTGGCACAACACCCTCACCGCTGGCGAACGGGGGAAACTTT
Source organism: Aegilops umbellulata (assembly GCA_032464435.1). Taxonomy (NCBI): domain Eukaryota; kingdom Viridiplantae; phylum Streptophyta; class Magnoliopsida; order Poales; family Poaceae; genus Aegilops; species Aegilops umbellulata. Next base: position 376,609,441 of record CP136058.1, on the reverse strand, counting down.
CCCTGAGGACCTCCCCCCGATGAACAAAATTCGTTAGATGGGAGGCTCCTCCAGGTGACTGGACGCCAGGTATTGGGGTCCTCTTTTGCTTGGGAAAAGCAGCATGCTTTCCCTCAAAAAACAAAACTGTACATATTCGTCATATGGGAGATCCCCATATGGGTTATAGAGTGCGCTTCATATTGATGTGCAGGCCATGGTGGTTGTGTGCACTTTTTTTGCGAGATAATTCTTGTATTACTCAAAAATCAAGTGTTACAATCACGACGAACAATATCAATGACTTCCTCTGAACCTGATCGAAGCCACACCGCGATTCGTGTGCACTTCATAATACAGTCTCCATATATTTCCATTTATTTGATCTTTTTTTTATCATTTTTCTAAAAATGTAGGGGCCAATTAAGCTCTAACAAATTACAAGTTAAATTACTATAAATTATAAAAGGGGGTCAAAATCCACCGCATTACTTATCATAAAACTAGAATAGGGGCCAAACTTCGTCGCATTACTATAGTTAGCGACTACAAAAGTCTTTTGATGACATTTTCAACCTATACTATCTACACTACTACCTGGTCAACGTCGGCTAGTCGTCACCGTCATCCTCCTCCTCGTTGTTCTCCTCATTGCCATCGTAGATGTCGTGCTCATCCTCCTATGCCAAAGAGATATCCACCATCCAGGCGTGGGGTCAGACTCACAAGCGGCAGCCGCGAGCTGTCGTGCCTCCTCCTCGTTGGTGTGCGTCCGTTCATACTCACGGATGATTCACAACTCGTTGCAAGCCCGGATGGTGGTAACGAGGAGACCGATATAATGAGCATGAGAATGACTCGGGAGGATACCGGTGTATCTCACCTCAGATTTTGTAAAGTATCGCAAAGCAAAAAAGAATAAAATATGATAACCAAAGGTTCACTCAAATATCATTCATGTGGATATAGGGGTCAACATGGATTTCCACGGTTCCACTGTTGATCATTGAATGAAAGGCAGTTTTGTTCATGTCTATATTCCACCAAACCTACATGTTCACACGCTTAAGGGAATTATGACCTGTTGTGTCCTAGTGGAGTGAGGAATATGAGGAAATATCACTGGAATAGTTTCGGGAATAAAAGAAATTATTTCAAGAGAAACCAGAAGTGTTTCGAGGTTACTGAAAGAGTTTCGGGAAATACCGGGTAAATATATATAGGCGGAAAATGTTTCTGATGACCTAATATAAATAAGAGAGGGCTCCGATATTTATTTGGAAGTCTCTAGGTTTATTTAGGGGTTATGGGCTAATAGAAATTGCTAAAGGTCTATTAGTGAAGAGTTATTGGGCCTAGAAGACCCAATAAGGGGGAGGCCCCCCCTATAGCTTGTTGGACAAGCTAGGGGGCAAACGGGTTGGAGGGGTACACCTCCCTTGTGGCGCGCCAAGGGGAGGGAATCCTCCTCCCCAAGTTGGCTGCCCCTCCCTCCAGCTGTACACACACACACATACACTAGCTAAAGGGGCGCCCCTAGGAACATACAATTTATTTTCGGTTGGAGGTGTCCCCCTCTAATTCTCTATCTAGTTCTAGTCTTGATCTAGACTTGATATAGTTCTAGTTTTCTCTGGTCCTCATAATAGAGAACAAGATTGACAAAATCGCGATTCTGTTATATACAATTCTATGACTTTACGATCCAAACCAACCCATCTGATCCTGCCATTTTAGTTCATAGAATCTACGTTTCTACAATCTTGATAGTTAAGATTCTACGATTTGTGATCCTACCATCGGAGCACCGATCCGATTCAAAATCACGATTTCTGACAACCTTGATAGAGAAGTCACGTGAGGCTCTCTTCTCCCTCCTCTAGTTCTTCGGGAAAGCGCTGCTAGATCGTGAAGCCCGTAGTCTGTAGAGAGGTTGTGCTTTCGATCTTCGGTACGAGGGATTGTTTGTGAACGGTTCAAGAGACTTCAAGAACGATCGACACTACCTCTTCTTCTGCCACAACTCAAAGTTGGTAACGATCCGATCTAACCTTGTATGCATCTTCATAGTGATCCGGGATCTTGATCGTAGAACATTTTTTTTGTTTTCTTCTACATTTCCCAACAGAGATACCCTAGCCCAAGGTTGTTCTATATACCGAGCCGCCAGAGTCATTGGAAGAGTATGAAGCGTGAGAATCGCAGACATACGGGTCATCATCGCCGAGGAGAAAGAAGATGCGGGTGTATCTTGTGTTGTGTCATGTGAACTTGGGGCCATGCATGTCTTCATTGTGAAAGATTTCAAATTGTACTTTATTTCCCCTTCATATAAATATGGAGCATCTAATGTCTCATCTTCAGAGTTGCACTCTTCAACCATCTTATTCCCTTTCTTGTCTTACAAAGGGTGCAACTGCTCTTCGAACAAATCCTCATCCCCATCCGCCAAGTCATAGACACTATCAACAATTTCAAGCATACAATCAATGTCTAAAGAATCACTATCACTATATTCTCATGCCTCATCTTCTAATTTATGTCCTTCAGGGCTCAAAATCTGGTAGGTACTTGCTCATTGCTATGAATTTAAATGCTTTCATCCACAACACTAGAAGATACTATGCTCCGATCTCCATTGCTTAGCTTCTTCTTAGGACTGAAAATAGGAGGTAATTGAGCTATTGAAGTAACCACAACATCATCCCATCTTCCTCCTTCTGATTTGCGTCTATCCAAATGATGAAGGTGAAAAAAGAGATCTGTGCGGCCTTTACTGCAATCTCATCTATGTCTGCATTATTGGACAAAAGCCATGCACCATCTTCATTAAGCTGACAACCAGAAAGCAACCAATACAAACTAATTCTGCCTGCCTTCTCAAAACCCATATGCTCAATTAAATCCTCAAACAATTTAAAAGATGCAAACAATGTGTCACAATTATCATAACAAATCTTTTAACCATTCAAATAAGGCCCATTGTGCCCACTGCCAAAGAAAATCCTCCATGGATGAACTCAACAGTGAACAAACCACTGTCATTCGCCGAAACAACGAAAAAGAGACAAAAAACAGACTTTCTACGAGACAAACCCTAATCCCTATCACAATGCGCCTAACAGCATCAAATCGATGTAGACAAATGAAATAAGTTGTGCAGAATGTCCTAAACAGCGCAGATATACAATGTTAGAGCATCTACAGCCGGACTTAACAAATCTGACCCCCTAAACGTCCACGGACGCGCCTAGTCAGTGACCGGGCGTGACCGTTTGGAGTCCTTATTTGTCTGTTCACACAACCACACTCCTCATTTTCTCCCTTATATGTCCGGTCACTTACACATGATTGGTGGAGATGAAGATAGAGAAAGAAAAGAATGAGTAAACAAGGAGAAAATGTGGTCCGGGGTGGGCCGCGTCCTACGTGGCGGACTGACCCGGCGAGTCCACGAGCTCTCATATCCTCCCTATATTTGTCCTTAATATGAGGGTTCGTGAATAGTCCAGGCGTATAGGGATGATATGAGGGATCCGATTTGGTCACTTTTTTCCTTCCCTCTCCTGTCCGTTGACTGATGGGCGTGTCCACGGATGTTTGAGGAGAATCTAGGGATGCCAGCTGTAGATGCTCTTAGCGCCTAAAACGCTCTATACTTACAGTAATGGTATGTATCATACATCGACGCCACATCGTTCTCGCGCCATCATCGGCGCTGCAAACCACCATTTGTGGTCGCGACGTCATCCTCCCTTCCTCCATCGCGCTATGATTGACACACTACATGGTCGCCGATCAACCGCCGCCGCACCAAGATAACCCTCGGGTTTTTTTTTGCGGGAAGAATGAAATAACCCTGTCGTTGCAGTTTCGGAAGAAAGAAGAGGATTGAGGACACACAGTGAGATTGGGGTTTTTGAGGGGGCCAATTGCAGAGTTACCACTATTTGGACCAGTTTCGGGGCAAGTAAATGAGTGACAGTGACACGACACTAGTAGAATACGAGATATATATGCACCGCGTCGACTCTCGACCATCGTTCCAACCTTTATGACCGTACAACAAGGTATTTACAAGTATCAAGACTGTATTAGATCACTTCTGAGTATGAGGACCATTTTAGACCATGCGAGTGGTACGTGCATTTTACAAGGGAAGTAGCGTGCCGACCAGGCAATAAAGATGCAGCAATGAGGAGATCGTCAAGCACAAAACTCTTGTGGCATCTGTTCGATTTGGACGTGCGACGAAGTTGCTGGACGTCACAGCACACTGTTAATTCCGATGCTTCGGCAAATACAACACCACAAGCAAGGCAGACAGACTGTTTTCCGAAGGCATTGAAGTTGGGTTCGGTTTGGTGTGGCGAAGTATTTTATTCCATCTCACGTGCGTATGGCTGCTCGGATCCGCCTAAGATGATTTGGACAGAGACAAATCGTGCGGTACTTAACTAGGATCAAGTTCGGGTCACTTGCGTAGCTTCGTCAAGTTCAACGCCACAAGCAAGGCAAGGTGTTTCGAAGACATTTTGAACATTTTTGGTGCCTCTACACGTGTTTCGTTTGAAACAAAAGAACAATCACCAAGCCGGTGTCAACTTAGAAAAAAATGACAAAGGAACGTACTACATTGATTTCGCCAAAATATTACTCTACAGTTTTACACTTTGATCTGGCGTCGAATTGTTAGGCATGGCAAAGAATGTTTTTCATGGCAATTTATATTGACACAAGGATGACAAATTTAGTTTGCAAGCATCACAATTTTCTGATAAAAAATAATATTTAAATGAGGTGGATTTGCCATGCTCGCTAACTAAACTTGTCGTCTTCATAGAACATAATTTGCTATGAAAAACGTTCGACTTGCCATGCCTAAAAGTCTGGCGTTCCCTAGATATTTTGGTCCTTCTCTTACGACATGTCGACATCAGATACATTAATAAAAAATTGAGGAAAGATACACACTAATAATTGCGAACCAACTTGGTTGAATGGTTAGAGGGACAATGGTATCCTCAGCTCACTAGGATTCAAGTCCTGGTGCTCGCATTATTTCTGGATTTATTTCAGAATTTCTGACGATGCGCTTTCAATAAGAGGAGACGTTTCCGTCGATGACGAGGCCTCTACGTTCACTTCGTAAATCTCAAGATGATATGTCGGCTCAGTCTCTCAAAGGTGCTCATAGGGGTAGAGTGTGCGTGTGTGTTCATAGATGTGACTGTATACGCGCATGTATGAGCGCTTGCATCTGTACTGTGTTCAAAAATAATAATAAGGTAATTGATCTCACAAAAAATGATAATTAGGTAATCGAAGTCACCTATGGACATAAGAACAACCCTAAACAAAAGGATTGATAACAATCAAGATGCTATGCCTAAAACAATTCGCTGAACTCTTTGTCGATGCGCCGCCATAGCTTTTGCCAATGGAGAACTTTGGAAAATCCCCATTAAAGTACCTACAAATATGTGTAGATGACCGAATCTCGATTAATCACAACAACAATAGATTGAGATAGGCAATTATGCCAAACATAACGGTGAGGAACAGGGGCACCAGCTTGATCTTGGGAGGCAGCGACACTAGTATTGCTAGACCAAGGCAACGATCTGCTCGCAAAAACTCGAAAGAAGAGAGTACTGAATAAGATGATGTCATCAACGATGCCCATGGTTTTACGCCAACGAACGACACAAAGAACCAATCCATCGTCCATGAAGAACGACATGGACAAAACCTCAAGCTCGCCAGCAATGTGATACCAAGTGCCCAAATAAGATTAGAGTCGGAGGATTTTTATTCAAGACAACATCACCATTAGGGTTGGAACGACTTCGACATGATACCAAAATCAAACCAAAAGGATCTTAATATAGAATAGACGGGAGATGAGAATCCTCTCCCTACCGCTTCACAACACCACATCAAAGACAACGAAGGGAAGGGGTGATTGATCAATCTGGAGGCGAATATGGTTTCTTCTAGGAAAATGACTCCAAGGACCGCCATGATAACACCACTAGTATGGTGACATGGACACTTCGCCATTTCAGCTCCTATCAAATGCCAAAGGGGCATTCGAAAGAATGTTTTTTCATAGATTTTTAATTCAACTTAATTAGAGACATAAAATAATGGTCATACCTTGCCTAGGCGAATATTTTACACCCATAAATAATATTAAAAGATTGGCATAAGAGAAGACGTGCTAAAATTAAATTGGGGTGGTGAGATTCAAACCTGGGTTGTTTAGCCTACCAACTTGTGATGCTAACCGATAAGACTTCAGATCATTCTCCCGCCAATAAACAATATGATATAGAAGTTTCTCTCAAAATCAATTGCAACAACGTTGAGAATTCTCATATTCAATCTGACCTATCATGACATAGACCAACAAAGCAAAGAAAATACGAGGAAGAATGCACATGAGGTCAGTGTACTATAAAATATTGCTCCATTCGATTCAAAATAAAATGTCATGGTTTTAAGAAAAAAGTCCATTTTACTACCCTGAAAAAAGTCGGTGGTTCACATAACCCCTGATCTTTATTTTTGTTCCCTTCACCCCCTAAACAATCCTATACCGGACAAAATCGGTCCCTACGGTAGTTTGACTCTACTGGCTGCTGACGTTGCAGTGGTCAATGATGGTTTTGACCACGGGTGGGACTCCCAAGCCTCCGCTTGCGCCCGACCCCGCCGCCTCCTGCCGTCGCCGGCGACCGCGTCGATCCCGCGGTCGCCGGCCTCCCCTCGTCACGGCAAGACGTCCAGGAGCTCCGCCATCGTCGTCTCCTTCACCCTTGCCGAAGGGATCGGGCTAGGAGGCCCCGTACGCTCACCATCGCCATCGTCTTCGCCCACGGCCGTCGCATCTCATCGTCGAGTTTGTCGCGTCCGTCCACACCCGCGCTCCCTAATTTCGTCCACGAGCTCCGCGGTGAGCTCCTCTGCCGATTCCCCCCATTTCCCCCTTCGATCTGACGTCGATTCGTCGCCCCCGTGCTCGCCTTGGCCACGCCCGTGTGCACCGCACCTGCAGCTACCCCCCGTGCGCTCGCCCGCTGCTGTTTTGCTTGTTGCTGCTGCTTGCGCCGATGTTGCCTTGCTTGCCACTGCTGCTCGCGCGCTGCTGCCGCTGCTCCTTGCTACCTACTGCTGCTGCTGCTCTCCTACGCTGCTGGTCTTGCAGCCGCCGCTAGCTGCTGCTCCTTGTGCTGCTCGCTGCATGCTGTTGTTCTTGTCGCTGCCGCTGCTGCTGCCGTCCCCGCCCCGCGCTCGCCACGGCCACGGCCATGGCAGCACGCCTGTGCGTGCATGTGAGGCTGGCTGGCTCTATGCACATGGCAGGCGACGGGCGGTCTGGGCAGGAGCGGGCGCGCCCGCAGGGCAGTTAAGGCTGTGGAGGAAGCATGCAAGCACGCTCGGGAGCGGAGCTCCGGCGGTCCGGCCATGGCGACCGAAGCACGGGGACGGCGAGTAAACGGTGAATTCGAAACCAGAGGCACGGTCGGACCGGCTGAAGGCTTGTACAGGCGGCTGCAGAGGTGCTGAGCACAGAGGTGTGCTCGGACGTGAGCGGCAGCAGCTGTGAGCGCGCCGACGAAGTGAACGGCGACGACGAGCTTCGGCTCCGATGGTAGCGAGCGATGGAGCGACTTATTCGAGCGGGGAGAAGAGGGGTTTCGCGCGTGAACTCACCGTGGAGGCACACGCAGGCCCGGTGAAAGCTTAGAGCAGCAGGCGGACCAGAATCAAAGAGGATTGCCAGCGGTGGTCCGAGGAATAAGACAACATGGGCGACGGCGTTGGCGCTCCTTGGCTTCGATCCGGTGACGCAGGCGAAGTAGTGGACGACGACAGAGAAGATGGACATGGTTTAGGCGCCGGGGAGCGCAGTGGGCACGAGGACGAGGTTGGCCATGGCGGCGATGCGGTGACGAAGGCCTCGGGCCTGTGCGAGAGAGACCTGACAAGGGGGCCCCACCCAAGTCAAAACGGTCGTTGACTAGTGCCACATCAGCGGCGGCGGGTGGAGAAAAACCAGTCAGGGAGGTGTTTTGTCCGGTTTGAGTTTATTTGGGGGTAAAAGAAGCCGAAAAATAGATCAAGGGGTAAAGTGAACCATCCACTTTATTTAGGGTAGTAAAATGGATTTTTTTTATGGTTTTAATTAGTGCAACGATTGCTAGCCGTGTGATGCATTCCCTTCTCTCCTCATTTGTTGCCTCTTGCAAATTGGAGGAGACACCTCTTGCAGGACCGGACAATGATTAGCGCCCCGCTTAAGCAAATCACTATCTATACAAATATTTCAAAAAAGATAGAGCCGGCATCGCCCCAAATCGAGACAGCCCCAGCGACAGTGAGCAACAGACAAGGGAGGACGGGCCCACATCACGTGACTGCAGCGTGGGCCCGTCAGCCACAGAATCCTCTCCGTCCAGCACGCCACATAAAAACACGTCGCTCTCCCATCCAGGGCCCACGCGATTGCTGCCACGCGAACCCTACCCGGTTGGTAAGTCGGTGGGGCCACGGCATCAGCTGACGTGGGTGGCCGCTCCCGCCTCCCACGCCACGCGGCTGGTGGCGACTGGGCTTTATAAATGCTGTCCTCTGTTCGGGGCCCCGCGTTCCTCCACCACACTTCCATCGTCCCCGATCGCATCGCATCGAACCGAATCGCCTTGACGCTCCCACCAGAATAGCTCCGCGACAACGAGCTTCCTCGCGCGAGCGAAAAGATCGCGCGGAAGGAGGTGCGGAAGCGAGGGTGCGCGCGCGCGCGAGGGATATGGGATCGGATGGCCGGAGCTGGAACGGGGTCGCCGGCGGGGTCAGAGGTGACGGTGAGGACAAGATGGGGGCAGCGCCGGCGCCGGCGCTGGCGGAGGTGCCCACGTCGACCGCCGCGGTCGACATCTCGCTGCCGCTCCCCGAGATGACTCCCCGCATCATGCAAGTCCCCTGATCCCTCTCCCCATTTGCTTCTGCACAAGCTGGTGCGTGTTGGGCATGTGGCTCTGCTGCACGCACGAGCCGGCCGGGTGTGTTGGTGTGCGTATGGTGTTCGAGCAGCCACGACCGGTCTCCGCGAGACGAGCCGTGGCCTGTCCGGGTGCGCGCTCGTATGAGCCGATGGTGTTTGGAGAAATGCCTCGCGGAGAGCGACAGGCGCCACCGCCACTGATTAATTCCCCGCTTCCCATTCTGGTTTTCTAATACGGTGGCTTACTTCTCCAGAGATCTCTGCAAGGAGTTGGTGAAGGAGTGGTCGTCCCTGGACAGCTCGTGCTTCTCCATCTCGACGGTGTCCGGCGGCATCACCAACATGTGTGAGTACTCCTCCTTGCCAGTGGCTGTGGCACTGTCCTGGCTCCTGATTCATCTCCCTCACCTAACTACCTGAGCATGCTTGGAAAAGGAAAAAACAGAGGCTATGTAATTATAGTAGTAATTCTTAGGCAAGGCAGTTGCTTGAATTGTCCACACAGTCCATGATATAACTTAATGAATGCGCTTTAATGTTGCTTGATTGCCCACCATGATATAACTTAATTGTCCACACAGAGGCGCTACTCTTTGCTCATCGTTTCAGATATGGCACTAGAACTTGATTGCATTTGGCAACCTTTATGAGACCATATACTCTTTAGCATCAGTGCGTTACACTGCTTATAAATCACTCGTACTATCACTGCATCCGGAGTTATGGACCATTATTTTAGAAGCGTTAGGAAATAATTTTCTCTATGTAACTGTACTAATTTACTTGTAAATCATAGATACAGAAATAATACCTAAATGGTTATCTTATATTGTTCGTGATGCTAATGACCTGCAGTGCTCAAGGTATCTGTCAAGGAAGGCTCTGATAGTGAGTCGTCTGTGACTGTTCGGCTGTATGGCCCAAATACAGACTTGGTGATCGATCGGGAGAGGGAATTGCAGGTGAGCGCTTCAATCGTAGTGTATGAAAATTGTTTGTGCTACTGGCATGTACTCCCTCCGTCCCAAAATAAGTGTTTCAAGCTTAGTACAACTTTGTAGTGTTCCTGTGATTGCCCATTATAGTATTGGTTTATTTGTTGGTGCTTTCTTAGTTGTGGTTCAGTCTAAAATTTCAGGAATGCAATGTTCATTTCCTATCATAGAAATACTACCTATGCCATATAACACTCAAAGTACCTCACTGTTACATAAAACTAAGTTGTCAAGTAAGCCGAGTATTCTGTTGTCATTTTTGGGGCTGAACTGTTTCCTAATGCATACATCTATTACAATCATGGTTAGGCAATACCATATCTCTCAGCTGCAGGGTTCGGGGCTCGGTTACTTGGAGTATTTGAGAATGGAGTGGTTTCGTCATTCATCCATGCTAGGACACTATCACCTTCAGGTAAGCATTTTTATATTCTGCACAATACAAATGGGTGGTTTCATTGTCTACGTAATGCAATGATTTATCTTTTCTCATTTTCTATTTTTTCACACGGTAATTTGAAGGGATTTGTGGTTTTAGGTATATACTCAATGGTTGTTATTTTGCACCCATAGGTGTGTGGAGACTGGAGAGCCTGCAATAAATGCTTCTGCAAATAGTATGTTCATTTCCCTTGTTCTGTTTTTCAGACATGAAGGAGCCTAGAATTGCCGCTAAAATTGCTAAGCAGCTACAGAAATTTCATCAAGTAGATATACCGGGATCAAAAGAACCACAGTTGTGGAATGACATATTCAAGTTTTTGAAAAAAGGTTACATTCCAAACTCCAAAGTTGTTTCGGATATTTCATTTTGGAACTGGTTACTTTTATTTCATTCACATTCATTGAATGACACTACATAATATTGCGGTGTGCTGTGAACTATTTATCACAGCTTCTGTACTGATGTTTGAAGATAATGAGAAGCAGAAGAGGTATGAGAAGATCTCTTTTAGAGAAATACAAGATGAAGTTAAAGAACTTAAGGTACGCTGTGATAAGATTTACTGTCATGTACTATTGACCATTGCAGCAATTTGAGCGCACTTCAGTTTCATATTCCTAAAGGAGAATCTTGTTTTTTTTTTTCTAATTTGGCTTTGTCACAAAGGCCTATTACATATTCATGCTAGTAGATCAATCCTATAGCACAATCATTCAATCAAATGGCTAGATGGCTGTTTGCTAAATTGGTATCCGTGAATATAATGTCTCACTTTCCTCTTATAGGATCTCTCCGATCTTTTGCATGCTCCTGTTGTGTTTGCACACAATGACTTGCTATCGGGTAATCTGATGCTGAATGATTTGGAAGGTAAATATCACATTTACTTGTCACCTTCTCTAGATTCCTTTTGCCTGTTTTGCAAAAGCTAAGATGGTGCCTCTGTTTGTTGTCATTATTGTCTTCTGTTTTTACAGAGAAGCTATATTTCATTGATTTTGAGTATGGGTCATATAGCTACCGTGGCTTTGACATCGCAAATCATTTCAATGAGTACGCAGGCTTTGAGTGTGACTACAACTTGTATGTTCTCTTCTTGCTGGTTGAATAGTCCGGTGGAGCTTTTATCTTCACGCTCTTGCCTAGTAATATTTATTTTGTTGCTTCTTTTAGGTACCCAGATAAAGATGTACAATACCATTTCTTCAGGAATTATCTATCTGATAGGCCAAGTGAGGTATGTGAATTCAATACATTATCTTCTCTGGACAAAACCAACTGAAAGCTATTCATAGGTTGTGCAGGCCTCGTCTCCGAGGGAAGAAAGATATTCATAAGCGCCCACTACTGTAACATAGATGGTGCTCATTCCAAGAGAATCTTTGTTTCTTATTTTGGAATTAAATCACAAACACCATGTCATGTGCTACATATACTTGACATTCATATATCTTAGTAAAAGAATAGATGATTTGCATCTTTTTATGAGAAAAGAAATGTAGGATACTTGGCATTCGTACAGTACAAGGTAGTAGGAAGACATTCAGAGTGTTACGAGAAAACAAGTGTTTTCCACGAATAGCAGAACACAGATAATTTCACATAATGTACTTTCACCATAACAATCTAACTTTTCTTTTACCGAAGGTCCAAGAGCAGGATCTGGATGCCCTTTATACTGAAACAAACACTTTCAGGTTAGCATCACACCTCTACTGGGCATTGTGGGCACTCATTCAGGTAAAACAATATTAAGCTACTTTTAGCACATAGGATTTGAGCGCCATGCAACTTCCATAACAAAATATGTGCTGTATTCTGATTGCAGGCAAGGGTATCCCCAATCGATTTCGATTACCTTGGATACTTCTTCCTACGGTACGGCGAATATAAGAAGCAGCGAGAGTTCTGTTTCTCCTTGGCGCAAGGCTTCCTTTCTTCACTGAGGAGTGGCTAGTGCTCCGAAGTTGTGTCCCCGAGCCACTTCTTAGCCGCCCGCTTATACTTTGGGGCAGGCATGGACGATCGGCTTTGTACTTGTGTTAATTATAGGGAGTCTCGTCGTATGATTATGTCAGCTGTGAGATTCTTCCTTTTTCGTTTTATTTTCATGCAGGAGGCATGTAGTTCCCAATAGAAAGTTGTACAATCTGTGAATAATGTACACGTGTTGGTTGCTACAAACACAAGCCTAATGAATTCTGTTTTGTGTATCATTGTATGCCCTCCATTGATTAGATTACCCAAAGCTCTTTCAACATGTGATGATTTTTTCCACAATAAAAAGAGCTTTCCCCCCTATGGTGTTTGCAATGCGAGCATAGAGTTGTGCTCACCTTGTATCCTATTTGATGAGCTTACCCAATACTAGTATACCTTACACACGATCACACCGAGCACACCAACTCCACAACACTACTATAACAATGAATTAGACGAAGATGATGAAGTTCTTAGCCCAAACGAATGATCCACCTTGCCAACCTCAACCTTGCTACATGCCTGCTCTCGCACATACTTGGAGTAATCATCTTTTACCGCCTGTTGTCGATGTACCTTGAAACTTGTTGGTTGCAAGCTGTAAACCCTGGAACCCTCCCTTCGAACACCGCATACCACTTGTCCTAGCAGTGCAAATGAGCAATAAGTTGAAGCAACAAGCATTGGAACACACAAACAACAAGCAATGAAGCACTCTAGGAGCAAGCAATGAAGCACAAATGCAATGGAGCAGAAGAGCATTGGTAAGCATGCATGATCATACCGCATAGCAAGGTCAACCTACCACTAATTTGGTGTCATTCTACCACCACATCCAAAAGAGGGTGTAATCCTACCACCACAAGTTCTTGATCACCATGAGGGGTTAGTATATACCACCTCACCAAAATATACAGATCATACCGCATAGCAAGTTCAACCTACCACTACTTTGGTGTCATTCTACCACCACATCCAAAAGAGGGTGTAATCCTACCACCGCAAGTTTGTGATCATCATGAGGGGTTAGCATATACCACCTCACTAAAATATACAGACCATAAGATTGTTTTCAAGCCCTAACTACACAAAATATACGTCGTCATCGTCGTCCTTGTCGCCATCGTTGAGGATTGATACACGTCCATTTTGCATCATGATTTCCTACTGTTATTTATAATGCTTTTGGTCATTATTTCACTTTATTATGCAATTCTAATGTTTTTTCTCTCTTAATTTGCGAGGTTTACATGGAAAGGGAGATTGTCGGCAGCTGTAATTCTTGACATAAAAGATCTACAACAGAGATAGCTATTCTACACAGCTCCAAATGACCTAAAACTTCACGGAGATTTTTTATTCAATATATTAAAAAAATACTTGTGACGCCCCCAATTCAATCGTACACTAATCATACATGCAAATGTGTACGATCAAGATCAGAGACTCACGGGAAGATATCACAACACAACTATAAAAGTAAAATAAGTCATACAAGCATCATAATACAAGCCAGGGGCCTCGAGGGCTCGAATACAAGTGCTCGATCATAGACGAGTCAGCGGAAGCAACAATATCTGAGTACAAACATAAGTTAAACAAGTTTGCCTTAAAAAGGCTAGCACAAACTAGGATACAGATCGAAAGAGGCGCAGGCCACCTGCCTGGGATCCTCCTAAACTACTCCTAGTCATCAGCGGCGGCCTGCACGTAGTAGTAGGCACCCTTGGTGTAGTAGGGGTCGTCGTCGAGGGTGGCGTCTAGCTCCGGGGCTCCAACCTCTGGTTGCGACAACCAGGTAAAAAGGGAAGGGGGAAAAGAGGGAGAAAAGCAACCGTGAGTACTCATCCAAAGTACTGGCAAGCAAGGATCTACACTACATATGCATGGGTATTTGTGTAAATGGGCAATGTCGGTGGACTGAACTGCAGAATGCCAGGATAAGAGGGGGATAACTAGTTGCTACCTCTTGAGCACTGCGTTGGATTTCCCCGAAGAGGAGAGGATGATGTAGCAAAGTAGCGTAAGTATTTCCCTCAGTTTTTGAGAACCAAGGTATCAATCCAGTAGGAGGCTACACGCAAGTCCCTCGTACCTGCACAAAACAATAGCTCAACGCAACCAACGCGATTAGGGGTTGTCAATCCCTTCACGGTCACTTACGGGAGTGAGATCTGATAAAGAATATTTTTGGTATTTTTTGTTTAGAGATGCAAAGTGAAAAGTAAAAGGCAAAATAAAAAAGCAAAGCAAGATTAAAGTGATGGAGATTGATATGATGAGAATAGACCCGGGGGCCATAGGTTTAACTAGTGGCTTCTCTTAAGAGCATAAGTATTCTACGGTGGGTGAACAAATTACTGTTGAGCAATTGATAGAATTGAGCATAGTTATGAGAATATCTAGGTATGATCATGTATATAGGCATCACGTCCGAGACAAGTAGACCGACTACTGCCTGCATCTACTACTATTACTCCACTCATCAACCGCTATCCAGCATGCATCTAGAGTACTAAGTTAAAAACAGAGTAGCGCCTTAAGCAAGATGACATGATGTAGAGGGATAGTTTCATGCAATATGATAAAACCCCATCTTGTTATCCTCGATGGCAACAATACAATACGTGCCTTGCTGCCCCTTCTGTCACTAGGAAAGGACACCGCAAGATTGAACCCAAAGCTAAGCACTTCTCCCATGGCAAGAAAAACCAATCTAGTAGGCCAAACCAAACTGATAATTCAAAGAGACTTGCAAAGATAACCAATCATACATAAAAGAATTCAGAGAAGATTCAAATATTATTCATAGATAGACTTGATCATAAACCCACAATTCATCGGTCTCAACAGACACACCGCAAAAAGAAGATTACATCGAATAGATCTCCATGAGAGAGGGGGAGAACATTGTATTGAGATCCAAAAAGAGAGAAGAAGCCAGCTAGCTAATAACTATGGACCCGTAGGTCTGAGGTGAACTACTCACACTTCATCGGAGGGGCTAGGATGATGTAGAAGCCCTCCGTGATGATGGCCCTCTCCGGAGGAGCTCCGGAACAGGCCCCAAGATGGGATCTCGTGGGTACAGAAGGTTGCGGCGGTGGAATTAGGTTTTTGGCTCCGTATCTGATCGTTTGGGGGTACGTAGGTATATATAGGAGGAAGTGATACGTCTCCAACGTATCTATAATTTTTGATTGCTCTATGCTATATTATCTACTGTTTGGGGCAATATTGGGCTTTATTATCCACTTTTATATTATTTTTGGGACTAACCTATTAACCGGAGGCCCAGCCCAGATTTGCTATCTATGCCTATTTAAGTGTTTCGAAGAAAAGGAATATCAAACGGAGTCGAAACAGAAAGAAATCAACTAGAGAAGTTATTTTTGGAAGGAAAGCCACCGGATAGACTTGGACTCTACGTCACGAGATACGGGAGGTGCTCACGAGGGTGGGGGCGCGCCCCCTGCCTCGTGGGGCCCCCGTAGCTACACTGACGTACCTCCTGCACCCATATATACCTATGTATCGTAAAACTTCTAGAACAGAGATTAGATCGGGAGTTCCGCCGCCGCAAGCCTCTGTAGCCACCAAACGTCAATCGGGACCCTGTTCTGGCACCCTGCCGGAGGGGGGGAACCCTCACCGGTGGCCATCTTCATCATCCCCGCGCTCTCCATGGCGAGGAGGGGGTAGTTCACCCTCGGGGCTGAGGGTATGTACACGAGAGAGAGAGAGAGAGAGATCAAACACATGGCTACTGGTACATACCCTCAGCCCCGAGGGTGAACTACCCCCTCCTCGCCATGGAGAGCGCGGGGATGATGAAGATGGCCACCGGTGAGGGTTCCCCCCCTCCGGTAGGGTGCCAGAACAGGGTCCCGATTGACGTTTGGTGGCTACAGAGGCTTGCGGCGGCGGAACTCCCGATCTAATCTCTGTTCTAGAAGTTTTACGATACATAGGTATATATGGGTGCAGGAGGTACGTCGGTGTAGCTACGGGGGCCCCACGAGGCAGGGGGCGTGCCCCCACCCTCGTGAGCACCTCCCGTATCTCGTGACGTAGAGTCCAAGTCTATCCGGTGGCTTTCCTTCCAAAAATAACTTCTCTAGTTGATTTCTTTCTGTTTCGACTCCGTTTGATATTCCTTTTCTTCGAAACACTTAAATAGGCATAGATAGCAAATCTGGGCTGGGCCTCCGGTTAGTAGGTTAGTCCCAAAAATAATATAAAAGTGGATAATAAAGCCCAATGTTGCCCAAAACAGTAGATAATATAGCATAGAGCAATCAAAAATTATAGATACGTTGGAGACGTATCACTTCCTCCTATATATACCTACGTACCCCCAAACGATCAGATACGGAGCCAAAAACCTAATTCCACCGCCGTAACCTTCTGTACCCACGAGATCCCATCTTGGGGCCTGTTCCGGAGCTCCTCCGGAGAGGGCCATCATCACGGAGGGCCTCTACATCATCCTAGACCCTCCGATGAAGTGTGAGTAGTTCACCTCAGACCTATGGGTCCATAGTTATTAGCTAGCTGGCTTCTTCTCTCTTTTTGGATCTCAATACAATGTTCTCCCCCTCTCTCATGGAGATCTATTCGATGTAATCTTCTTTTTGCGGTGTGTCTGTTGAGACCGATGAATTGTGGGTTTATGATCAAGTCTATCTATGAATAATATTTGAATCTTCTCTGAATTCTTTTATGTATGATTGGTTATCTTTGCAAGTCTCTTTGAATTATCAGTTTGGTTTGGCCTACTAGATTGGTTTTTCTTGCCATGGGAGAAGTGCTTAGCTTTGGGTTCAATCTTGCGGTGTCCTTTCCTAGTGACAGAAGGGGCAACAAGGCACGTATTGTATTGTTGCCATCGAGGATAACAAGATGGGGTTTTATCATATTGCATGAAACTATCCCTCTACATCATGTCATCTTGCTTAAGGCGCTACTCTGTTTTTAACTTAATACTCTAGATGCATGCTGGATAGCGGTTGATGAGTGGAGTAATAGTAGTAGATGCAGGCAGTAGTCGGTCTACTTGTCTCGGACGTGATGCCTATATACATGATCATACCTAGATATTCTCATAACTATGCTCAATTCTATCAATTGCTCAACAGTAATTTGTTCACCCACCGTAGAATACTTATGCTCTTAAGAGAAGCCACTAGTGAAACCTATGGCCCCCGGGTCTATTCTCATCATATCAATCTCCATCACTTTAATCTTGCTTTGCTTTTTTACTTTGCCTTTTACTTTTCACTTTGCATCTCTATACCAAAAATACCAAAAATATTCTCTATCAGATCTGACTCTCGTAAGTGACCGTGAAGGGATTGACAACCCCTAATTGCGTTGGTTGCGTTGAGCTATTGTTTTGTGCAGGTACGAGGGACTTGCGTGTAGCCTCCTACTGGACTGATACCTTGGTTCTCAAAAACTGAGGGAAATACTTACGCTACTTTGTTGCATCATCCTCTCCTCTTCGGGGAAATCCAACGCAGTGCTCAAGAGGTAGCAGGGCACGGTGGCAGGCAGCGCGCGTGCGTGGGCGAGCGGCGAACGGGAACCGAAGCAGGCGTGGTCGCAGCCGCCGCAGACTGTAGCAGCGGGACTGGCTAGAGGGAGGGCGTGCACGGAAGTAGGCGGGCGTGAGCCCGTGCAGCTGTGCGAAGCGAGGTCGTCGGCAGCAGTGGTGAGTGGGGCGTGCGCGGGCGGGCAAAGCAGTGCAGCAGCAGCAGTGGAAATAGCGCGCAGGGGAAGGCCACGGGTAGGGCGAGCAAGGCAGGGAGGGAAAGTGAGGCCGGGGGTTGGCCTCACCGTGGTGCGTAGGGAACGGGGCAGTAGTGCGTGAGGAGGAAGACGGAGACGACCGGGCGACGAGGAGGCAGTGCGGCGGGGGAGCGGTCCGGCGGGGTGGCCTCCGGCGACGGCGTCGAGCTGCGGGGGCGGAGCCGGTTCGTCCCCGATCCAGATCGGATCGGGAGGGCGAGAGGAGAGACTTGGGGAGTGGGGGAGTGTGCGGTCGAGGGGGGTTAGGGTTTCCTCCCGGTGGGGATATGGAGGGGGGTTGGGCTGGTTGGTGGGTCGGTTGGTGGGCTGGCCGGCTGGGACGTATGGCCCAACTGGCTAGGGGGTCCTTTTATTTTATTTTTGCTTTCTGTTTTTATTATTTTCTTTTTACTTATTTTCCTTTACTATTTTAATTCACTTTAAAATAGGCATCCTATAAAAAGTGTGGTACCTTCACCTTAAATACCTAGGCATTATTTGGCACACTCCAAATATTTTAGTGTTGATGTTTGAAAACTTTTGTTGTTTGCCATATTTTGAATTTGAATTTTGAACCGGTTTTGAACTAACGAGAGATTAGCAACAGTAACGGAGGTGACGTGGCATCAGTAGCAGAGTTTCACTGTAGCGTAATTATCTGGGCGTTACAATTCTCCTCCACTACAAGAAATCTCGTCCCGAGATTTAGGAGGTAGAAGGAAACAGTGCGGGGTATTCATCACGCAGGCGATCCTCCGCGTTCCCAAGTGGCTTCATCTTCAGAATGGTGCGACCACTGGACCTTGAGGAACTTGATCGCCTTCTGACGTGTCCGGCGTTCAGCTTGGTCGAGAATGCGGACTGGATGCTCTTTATAGGAGAGGTCCTGTTGCAATTCAAGCACTTCATGATCCACTGCTCGGATTGGGTCCTTGAAGCAGCGACGGAGCTGCGACACGTGGAACACATCGTGAACCTGAGAAAGGTTCGCGGAAGCTCCAGTTGATATGCCACTTTTCCACGCCTTTCGAGAATAGTGAATGGACCAATATAGCGAGGAGCTAGCTTGCCCTTGATCCCGAAGCGGTGAGCACCCTTCATTGGTGTAACTCGAAGATAAGCCTTTTCGCCAGGTTGATAGACCATGTCTTTGTGATGGCAGTCATACTGACTTTTTTGACGTGACTGAGCAGTCTTAAGATTCTTGCGAATAATGCGGACTTGTTCTTCGGCATTTTGGATAATATCCGGACCAAAGAGTGGACATTCCCCAGTTTCTGACTAATTCAGAGGGGTTCTGCACTTTCGTCCATATGGCACTTCGAAGGGGGCCATCTTCAGACTAGCTTGATAGCTATTATTATAAGAGAACTCAGCATACGGGAGAGATTCCTCCCATTTCTTGCCGAACGAAATAACACAAGCTCGAAGCATGTCTTCAAGAACTTGGTTGAAACGTTCAACTTGTCCTTGCGACTGAGGATGAAATGCAGTACTGAACGATAGATGAGTTCCCATAGCTTCTTGGAAGCTTGCCCAGAATCTTGAACTGAACAAGCTGCCACGGTCCGAACTGATAAGCAGTGGAATATCGTGAAGTGAAACAGTTCTAGACATATAGAGAGTTGCAAGCTGACTAGCAGTGATCATTTCTTTGACAGCCAGAAAATGTGCAACTTTAGAAAGCCGCTCAATGATGACAGGAATAGCATCATTACCTTTCTGTGATTTGGGAAATCCAGTGACGAAGTCCATTTCAACATGGTCCCATTTCCATTCAGGAATAGAGATAGGTTGCAGAGTTCCAGCAGGCCTTTGATGTTCTGCTTTGATACGACGGCAAACATCACACTCAACAACATAACGAGCAATGTCTTGCTTCATATTAGACCACCAGAATCTATGGCAAATGTCTTGGTACATCTTTGTACTACCGGGATGAATAGACAAAGGCGTATCATGAGCTTCTTTCATAACCTCCTGTGTCATATCCAGGTTTTTCTCTGAACATGGTACCACTAGGCGTCCTTTGAAGTACAAAGTGCCATCATCGGTAATAGTGAAGAATGAGGGCTTTCCTTCTGCGAGGTAGCGCTTAATATTGTGAGCTTGAGAGTCATGTCCCTGAATTCTCTTGATGGAGTCCAAGAGATCTGGTTCGACAGCCAGGGTATTGAGGGAACCCTGGGAAACAACACGGAGGTTCATCTTGCGAAACTCCTTAGGAGGGGGAGCAAGTGCACCCGGAGGAACAATATGGAGGTTTAGCTTTCTGAATTCTTCAACAAGTGAGGGCTGAACTTTGCGAACCTCAAGATGGTTGCAGTAAGACTTGCGGCTCAAGGCATCAGCCATTACATTAGCCTTGCCTGGTGTATAAGAAATACCCAAGTCAAAGTCGGCAACAGTCTCCATCCATCTCTGCTGGCGGAGGTTCAGGTTTGGCTGAGTAAACAGATACTTCAGACTTTGCTGGATCTCGCAATGATTACCGAGAAGGTAATGTCGCCACTGCTTCAATGCATGAATGATAGCAGCAAGCTTGAGGTCGTTAACCGGGTATTTCTCTTCGTGAGGGCGCAATTGATGAGAGGCATAAGCAATCACTTTGCGCTCTTGCATTAGGACACAGCCTAATCCTTGACGGGGAGCGTCGCAGTAATGACGAAGTCCTTCTTAGTATCAGGTGGAGCTAGTACTGGGGAAGAAGTCAACTTGTCTTTGAGTGCCTGGAAACTTTTCTAACATTTGTCTGTCCATGGAACTTGTTGCCCTTATGCAATAGGTTAGTCAGAGGCCTGGCGATCTTCGAGAAGTTCTCGACGAATCGACGGCAATAGCTGGCGAGACCGAGAAAACTTCTGACTTGCTTGACATTCTTCAGAGGAGTCCATTCAAGAATAGCCTGGACTCGTTCAGGGTTGACATCAATACCATCCGTAGAGATGACATGCCCAAGATAGGTTACTTCGGGTAGCCAGAATTCACACTTGGAATTCTTAGCGTACAGTTGATGCTCTCGAAGCTTTTCCAGCACTAGATGAAGATGTTCAACATGCTCTTCTTTGTTCTTGGAAAATACAAGGATATCATCCAGATAAACCACGATGAACTTGTCGAGGTAATCCATGAATATATAGTTCATCAGGCAAGAGAAGGTGGTTGGAGCATTGGTTAAGCCGAAAGACATGACGGTGTACTCGTATGATCCATACCGAGTCTTGAAGGCGGTCTTTGGGATATCCTCTTCACAAACACGGATCTGGTGGTAACCCAAGCTCAAGTCGAGTTTAGAGAACACCGATGAACCAGCCAGTTGATCATACAGATCATTGATACGAGGAAGAGGATATTTATTCTGAATGGTAGCTTGGTTTATAGGATGGTAGTCTTGGACTAATCGGTTTGTCCCGTCCTTCTTCTTGACAAAGAGACAAGGTGCTCCCCAAGGAGAGCAACTTGGGCGAATGAAACCCTTGCGAAGAGATTTGTTGATTTCCTCCTTAAGCTCGATGAGTTTGGGCGGCGGCATCTTGTAGGGTCGTTTGGCTATAGGAGTGGTGCCTGATTTCAAGTTGATGATGAATTCGACAGCTCTAGCAGGGGGAACCCCTGGAAGTTCTTCAGGAAATACGTCTTGGAATTCGTGAACGACTGGAATGTTTTCAATGCCCTCGAGGGGTGCAGTGTTCAATGCGTTCAAGGCATAAAGCCGTGCCTCGGCATTTTGCACCAGATGAGCTTGGTAAGTAACTATTTCATCTGAAGGGTGTAGCAGATGGACGGTCTTAGTGGCGCAAACTATAGAAGTAGTATGCGCTTTCAACCAATCCATCCCCAAAATGAGGTCGATGTTAGACAACTTCAGGATAATGGGAGAGGCATAGAATTCCAACCCTTTGATTTCCATGGGGGCGTCGATGCCAACCATGGAGGTTTGACATTGTCCCACTGGGGTTTTGACCACTAATGAAGTGTTCATCTCCTCACATTTAACGTCGTGCTTGTATGCAAAATCTTCTGACATGAATGAATGCGATGCTCCTGAATCAAATAAAACAGATGCAGGTACTGAATTAACAAGGAGTGTACCCATCACAGTAGCAGGCTGGTCTTGAGCATCATTGCGATCAACGTGGTTGGCATGAACACGACCATAAGACTTGGCACTGTTGTTGTGGGGTTGGCTGTTTCCACAGCCAGCTGCGGGAAGGGCCAGTTGATTCTGGTTCTGATAGCAGTTCCTGGCAAGGTGACCTGGTTGACCACACTTGTAGCAAATACCATTATTGGGAGTGGGAACAAGAGCTTGGGGTGGTGGAGCTAGAAGTCTTGGCTACCTACATGGTGGAGGAAGCAAACGAGGTGCAGCATAGGTCTGCCTTGGGGCAGGTGCAATTGGCTGGTACATGCTGTTGGGAATCCATATCCTACGCTTCTGTGAGGGCGGGCCCGAAGATGAGCCCGTGTCATGGTTGCGCCTGTGAGAGCGCTGGTGTTCCTGCAGACCAGTTTCGACATTGATGGCCTTGTTCACTAAGGTGGCAAAATCAGCAAAGTCATGCACTAGAAGTGCGAGCTTGATGTCAGCTTGAAGGCCGTCACGGAACTTCTCCTGTCTGCGCGCATCAGTTGCAATGTCCTCTTCAGCATAGCGGGATGATGCGTCTCCGTCGTATCTACTTTTCCAAACACTTTTGCCCTTGTTTTGGACTCTAACTTGCATGATTCGAATGGAACTGACCTGGACTGACGCTGTTTTCAGCAGACTTTTCATGGTGTTATTTATGTGCAGAAACAAAAGTTCTCGGAATGACCTAAAACTTCACGGAACGTCTATTTGGAATTAATAAAAAATCCTTGCAAAAGATGAAGACCAGGGGGCCCACACCTTGTCCACGAGGGTGGGGGCGCCCTCCCAGGGCGCACCCCCCTACCTCGTGGGCCCCCTGGAGCTCCTCCGACCTCAACTCCAACTCTATATATTTGCTTTCGGGGAGAAAAAAAAATCAGAGAGAAGAATCCATCACGTTTTACGATACGGAGCCGCCGCCAAGCCCTAAAACCTCTCGGGAGGGCTGATCTGGAGTCCGTTCGGGGCTCCGGAGAGGGGAATCCGTCGCCATCGTCATCATCAACCATCCTCCATCACCAATTTCATGATGCTCACCGCCGTGCGTGAGTAATTCCATCGTTGGCTTGCTGGACGATGATGGGTTGGATGAGATCTATCATGTAATCGAGTTAGTTTTGTTAGGGTTTGATCCCTAGTATCCACTATGTTCTGAGATTGATGTTGCTATGACTTTGCTATGCTTAATGCTTGTCACTAGGGCCCGAGTGCCATGATTTCATATCTGAACCTATTATGTTTTCATGAATATATGTGAGTTCTTAATCCTATCTTGCAAGTCTATAGTCACCTACTATGTGTTATGATCCGGCAACCCCGAAGTGACAATAATCAGGACCACTCCCGGTGATGACCATAGTTTGAGGAGTTCATGTATTCACTATGTGTTAATGCTTTGGTCCGGTACTCTATTAAAAGGAGGCCTTAATATCCCTTAGTTTCCATTAGGACCCCGCTGCCACGGGAGGGTAGGACAAAAGATGTCATGCAAGTTCTTTTCCATAAGCACGTATGAATATATTCGGAATACATGCCTACATTACATTGAAGAATTGGAGCTAGTTCTGTGTCACCCTATGTTATGATTGTTACATGATGAACCTCATCCGGCATAATTCTCCATCACCGATCCAATGCCTAAGAGCTTTCCACATATTGTTCTTCGCTTATTTACTTTTGCGTTGCTCCTGTTACAATCACTACAAAACACCAAAAATATTACTTTTGCTACTGTTACTTTTGTTACCGTTACCACTACTATCATATTACTTTGCTACTAAATACTTTGCTGCAGATACTAAGTTATCCAGGTGTGGTTGAATTGACAACTCAATTGCTAATACTTGAGAATATTCTTTGGCTCCCCTTGTGTTGAATCAATAAATTTGGGTTGAATACTCTACCCTCGAAAGCTGTGGCGATCTCCTATACTTGTGGGTTATCAAGACTATTTTCTGGCGCTATTGCCGAGGAGCATAGCTCTATTCTTTGAGTCACTTGGGATTTATATCTGCTAGTAATTATGAAGAACTTGAAAGACGGTAAGACAACAATTTATCCCTCAACTATGAGGGGAGGTAAGGAACTGCCATTTAGCTCTGCACTTGATTCACCTTCTGTTTTGAGTAAGCTTGCGACACCTAAACCTTCTTCTGCTATTCGTTCTGATATGTCGCATGTTATTGATGATGCCACTTCTGCTGTGCATGATACTTATGGTGAAACTACTTCTATGCTTGATACTACTGTGCCACTTGGTGAATTTCTTGATGAACAAATTGCTAGGGCTAGAGAGAAAGAAATTATTGGAACTGATTATATTGATGAAAGTGATGATGAAGACTTGCCTGTTATTCCCGAGGGTTATGTTTTTGATAAAGAAGCTTCTTTAGCTATTTTAGCTTGGAAAGATAGATACGAACTCAAGAGGTTATTAGCTAAACGGAATCAGCAATCTCTAACCTGACCCTGCTTTTGCTACTTCACCTATCTGTGTTACCGACAAGGATTATGAATTCTCTGTTGATCCTGATATAATTACTTTGGTTGAATATGATCCTTTTCATGGCTATGAATCTGAAACTGTTGTGGCACATCTTACTAAATTAAATGATATAGCCACCCTGTTTACTAATGATGAGAGATCTCGCTACTTCTATATCCTTCAAATATTTCCGTTCTCATTAAAGGGTGATGCTAAGATATGGTTTAATTCTCTTGATCCTGGTCGTGTGTGTAGTCCCCAGGATATGATTTATTACTTATCTGCTAAATATTTCCCTGCTCATAAGAAACAAGCTGCTTTGAGGGAAATATACAACTTTGTGCAAATTGAAGAAGAGAGTCTTCCACAAGCTTGGGGGAGGCTTCTCAAGTTAATTAATGCTTTGCCTGATCATCCTCTTAAGAAAAATGAAATACTTGATATCTTTTATAATGGACTAACCGATGCTTCCAGAGATTACCTGGATAGTTGTGCTGGTTCTGTTTTCAGGGAAAGAACACTGGATGAAGCTGAAATTCTATTGAATAATATGTTGGAAAATGAAAATAATTGGAAACTTCCTGAGCCAGCTCCTGAGCCAATTCCTAAACCAACTCCGAAGAAGAGAGATGTGCTATTTCTCAGTCCTGAAGATATGCAAGAGGCAAAGAAATCTATGAAAGAAAAAGGTATTAAAGCTGAAGATGTTAAGAACTTACCTCCTATTGAAGAAATACATGGTCTTAATCTACCACCTGTTGAATAAACATATGATCTTAATCCATCACCTATTGAAGAAACTCATGGTCTTGATAACCCGACACAGGTAGTAAAGGTAAATTCTCTCTATAGATTTGATGAAGGTGATATTCCTCACTATAAGTCTGCTAGACAATGCTTAGAAGAGTTTGATAATTTTATTGTCAAACAAGAAAATTTTAATGTTTATTTTGGTAGACAATTGAAATACAATTCAAATGTGCTTGAACACTTGGGTAATTACATGGCTAATGTTAAGGGTGAACTTAAACATGTTAGCAAACATGCTTCTATGGTTACCACTCAAGTAGAACAAGTACTTAAAGCTCAAAATGATTTGCTCAATGAATTGAATAGTAAGAAAAATGATTATGCTGTTAGAGTGGCTACTAGAACTGGTAGAATGACTCTGGAACGTTTGTATCCTGAAGGCCACCCTAACAGAATTGAACAAGATTCTCATAGAAATAATATTGATGCACCTAGTCCTTCTAAAAAGAAGAAAAAGAAAAATGCTAGGACTTTGCATGCTTCTAGTGAACCTATTGCTAAACCACCTGAGAATCCAAATGATATATCTATTTCTGATGCTGAAACACAATCTGGTAATGAACATGAACCTAATGAAAATATTACTGATGATATTCATGATGATACTCAACCTAGTAATGATAATGATGTAGAAATTGAACCTGCTGTTGATCTTGATAACCCATAATCAAAGAATCAACGTTATGATAAAAGAGACTTTGTTGGTAGGAAACATGGTAAAGAAAGAGAACCATGGGTTCAGAAACCCATGCCTTTTCCTCCCAAACCATCCAAGAAAAAGGATGATGTGGATTTTGAGCGCTTTGCTGAAATGATTAAACCTATCTTCTTGCGTATGCGATTAACTGATATGCTCAAAATGAATCCCTATGCTAAATATATGAAAGATATAGTTACAAATAAAAGAAAGATACCAGAAGCTAAAATTTCCACCATGCTTGCTAATTATACTTTTAAGGGTGGAATACCAAAGAAACTTGGAGATCCAGAAGTACCTACTATACCATGCTCCATTAAAAGAAATTATGTTAAAACTGCTTTATGTGATCTTGGAGCCGGTGTTAGTGTTATGCCTCTCTCTTTATATCGTAGACTTGACTTGAATAAGTTTACACCTACTAAAATATCTTTGCAAATGGCTGATAAATCAACTGCTATACCTGTCGGTATTTGTGAGGATGTGCCTGTTGTGGTTGCAAACGTTACTATTTTAACGGACTTTGTTATTCTTGATATTCCCGAGGACGATAGTATGTCTATTATTCTTGGAAGACCCTTTTTGAATACTGCAGGGGCTGTTATTGATTGCAACAAAGGCAATGTCACTTTTCATGTTAATGGTAATGAGCATACGGTACACTTTCCGAGGAAACAACCTCAAGTTCATAGTATCAATTCTATTGGAAAAATTCCATCGATTATTTCTGGAGGCTTTGAATTTCCTCTACCTACTGTCAAAAAGAGATATGATATTCTTATTATTGGGGATGTGCATATCCCCGTTGAGGTAACATAGTGTTATTCAAAATTTCTCTGGTTCCATGTTATTCGGAATGAGTTTGTTAACAAGACTTGATCAACCTTGTTAGTAGATTCCTTTTGATGAGCATGATATGGATGAAACTAGAAGGCACAACCTTCTGTACCCTCCTTATACTTTATGTTATTTAGTTGAATTTTTTTGTCTGTTTTCTGATTTATCCGTGCAATATAAAAATACCCCGAAAATAAAAGTTCTCCAAATGCCCTGAAAATGGAATATGATTTTATCTGGAATATTTGAGAATATCTGGCACTGAGAACTCAGGAGGAGGGGCAAGCACCTGGCCACGAGGGTGGAGGGCGCGCCCTACCCCCCAGGGCGCGCCCCCTACCTCGTGGGCCCATGGTGGCCCTCCTCCACTTATTCCTGCACCCATAAACTCCTTCTTCCTCCCACAAACACCAATATCCAGCTCAAGCACGAGTTCTAGCTCATTTTGCTGCGATTTTCGATCTCCTTACTCAAAGCACCTCTCACAAAACTGCTTGGGGGGGATTGTTCCTTGGTATGTGACTCCTCCATTGGTTCAATTAGTTTTTGTTCTAGTGCTCTATTCATTGCAAATTTGTGTTGCCTAGGTGACCATGTTCTTGAGCTTGCATGTCAAATTTATATGGTTCCAAGTAGTTATAATGCTTGATATAGTCTCTAGACACTTGTAGGAGTAGTTGCTATCAATTTTATTGAGCTTGGTTCACTTTTGTTTCAAGTTACTAAAAATTTCAGAAATTTTTCAGAGGAAGAAATATGCTTAGGAAAATGTTCCAAGGTGGTTCTTCAAGGAAGCAAGGACCCAGGCTTGCAATGCGTGACGCTGACGAGGAGCCACCAAGGGACGCTCCAGTGTGGCCCTGTGAATGGCCTTCAGAAAATTTTATGGATCGAGTGGGAATCAAGGAAGAATTTAACGCATATTTGCGTAACGCTGATCTTGTGAGCTTTGAGGCAGAGAAGTGCAGCCAATACCATTATCTCACTAGTAAATTTGTGAGGAGGTTTGAATTTTCAACTTCACGTAATTCTCAAACTGTCCTGTTTGATCTTTATGAAAAATCTTATACCATGGACTTAGAGGGTTTTACAACTGCTTGCAAACTTCCACAATGGGGTAGTGCTAGTGAACCCCGTAAATATGAATTTAGAAATTTTCTTGCTAATATAACTATGGGGGAATCCAGAGATATAGCACAAGATACCATAGGGAGCATTCATTTTCCTGCTATACATTATTTTTGCTCTCTTCATAGGTAGGTGCATAAATGGTAAAGATGAAGCATGTCATATGTGTGTGCCTGACCTTAGTATTCTTAGGAGTGCTGTGTTAGGAGACAAATCTTATAATTTCGGAGCCATTGTTGCACATAGGTTACATCATAATAGATTTAATAGAGATTTCTTTGGAGGAATTTATGCAACCCGCTTAGCTGATTTTCTTGGTGTGGACGTTCGTGAGGATGATATTGAGTTGTCTCCTACTTATTTAGACTATAATTCTATGGTCTACCACCAGTTTGTCGAGAGGAATGAATCACCTCTCCAGTATCGACTAATCTTTGACAGACGGCATGTTGTCCATATTACTCTCACTGCTCCTGCCTTCTTTGATTATCAGGCAAAAGGAAGACATTTTATTACCAGAGAGGAGGCAGATGAGTATGAGAGGAGGGCGGAGGCAGATCGCCACCACGCTGCAGCCCAGGAGGCGATAGCTGCTGCATCACAGTACGACCCCAGCTACACCTACGGGTGCCCAGGAGGCGATAGCTGCTGCATCACAGTACGACCCCAGCTACACCTACGGGTATCCGCCAGGCCATCCCTGGCAATGAACCAACTTAGGCCAAAAGCCTAAGCTTGGGGGAGTACGTATTTCCCACCGACATTACATTTATGTTTACACACTCATTGCTAGATGTCGGTGCTCATACTCTTTCACTGTAATATCCATGCTAGTTTATTTTCTTTCTCTTGCTTTCTTCTTGTGTGTTTGATAAACCTTAAGAAAAACAACAACAAAATTAGTAATAGCTTTTAGCTAGTTTACTTTTCTTGCTGTAGTAGTAGTAATTAAAAAGAAAATCCAAAAATATTTCTCGTTCTTCTTTTGCTTGTTGGGAGCTTTCCCATGTAAATAATTTTATTTATTTTCTTTTCTTTGGGGGTCGATAGAGAAGACCATAATTAAATTGTTAAAGTGGCTCTTAGATGCATTATTGTTGATTTAACCAAGAGCCCATATTGCCTTGTCTTCTCCTGTTTATTGAATGCTCGTAGATTCCAGCTTAGTCCAATGCATGTGGACTCTTATTATTATTCACATCATTCGGTCGTGCAAGTGAAAGGCAATTATGATGATATATGATGGACTGACTAAGATGAGAAAAGCTGTTATGAACTCTACCTCTCTTGTTTTTGTAAATATGATTAGTTCATCATTCCTGATTTAACTTATTATGAATAAACATGTTTGCAATGACAATTAGAGATTATAGTTACTTATGCCATGCTTGATTAGATATGAGTTATAATGGTTTACCTTGCGTGCCAACATGTTATTAAAATGGTTGTGATGTGGTATAGTGGGGTGGTATCCTCCTTTGAATGATTTAAGTGACTTGACTTGGCACATGTTCACACAGTAGTTCAAACAAATCAACATAGCCTTCACGATATTTATGTTCATGGTGGATTATATCCTACTCATGCTCATACTCAATGTCTATTAATTTTAGTGCATGTTCATGACTGTTGTCACTCTCTAGTTGGTCGCTTCCCAGTCTCTTGCTAGCCTTTACTTGTACTAAGAGGAAATATTGCTTGTGCATCCAATCCCTTAAACCCCAAAGTTATTCTATATGAGTCCACTATACCTTCCTATATACGGTATCTACCTGCCGTTCCAAGTAAATTTGTATGTGCCAAACTCTAAACCTTCAAATAAACATTCCGTTTTGTATGCTCGAATAGCTCATGTATCAACTAGGGTTGTCCGTATCTTCCATGTTAGGCGGGTTATTCTCAAGAGGAGTGGACTCCGCTCCTCACTCACGAGAAAATGGCTGGTCACCGGGATGCCCAGTCCCATGATTTATGCAAACTAAACCAAATTAATTGCAAACAAAACTCCCCCTGGGACTGTTGCTAGTTGGAGACACTCGTTGTTTCGAGCAAGTCATGGATTGATGCTTGTGGTGGAGGGGGAGTATAAAATTTACCATTCTGTTTGGGAACCACCTATAATGTGTGTAGCATGGACGATATCGCCATATCTTGGTTGTTATGTTGACAATGGAAGTATGCCGCTCAAAATATTATTTATCTCTATTTCAAAATCGAGCTCTGGCACCTCTACGAATCCCTACTTCCCTCTGCGAAGGGCCTATCTATTTACTTTTATGTTGAGTCATCACTCTCTTATCAAAAGCACTAGCTGGAGAGCGCAGTTGTCATTTGCATTCATTACTATTAATTTATATTGGGTATGACTATGATTGGATCTCTTTTACCATGAATTACAATGTCTAGTCAGTCCTTGATCTTTAAAGGTGCTATGCATTTATGTTTTGCAGTCTCAGAAAGGGCTAGCGAGATACCATCTTGTTATATCATATCATGATTGTTTTGAGAAAGTGTTGTCATCCGAGATTTATTATTATGGCTCGCTAGTTGATTATGCCATTGATATGAGTAAACATGAGACCTAAGAGTTATTGCAAATGTGGTTAGCCATAATCTTTGCTGAAAACTTGAATGTTGGCTTTACATATTTACAACAACAAGAGCAAATAGAGTTTGTAGAAGTTTTTCTTTATCACTTTCAGTTTGTCAACTGAATTTCTTGAGGACAAGCAAAGTTTTAAGCTTGGGGGAGTTGATACGTCTCCGTCGTATCTACTTTTCCAAACACTTTTGCCCTTGTTTTGGACTCTAACTTGCATGATTTGAATGGAACTAACCCGGACTGGCGCTGTTTTCAGCAGACTTTCCATGGTGTTATTTATGTGCAGAAACAAAAGTTCTCGAAATGACCTGAAACTTCACGGAACGTCTATTTGGAATTAATAAAAAATCCTTGCAAAATATGAAGACCAGGGGGCCCACACCCTGTCCACGAGGGTGGGCCCCCCCTAGGGCGCACCCCCTACCTAGGGGGCCCGCTGAGCTCTTCCGACCTCAACTCCAACTCTATATATTTGCTTTCGGGGAGAGAAAAATCAGAGAGAAGAATCCGTCACGTTTTACGATACGGAGCCGCCGCCAAGCCCTAAAACCTCTCGGGAGGGCTGATCTGGAGTCCGTTCGAGGCTCCGGATAGGGGAATCCGTCGCCATCACCATCATCAACTATCCTCCATCACCAATTTCATGATTCTCACCGCCGTGCGTGAGTAATTCCATCGTAGGCTTGCTGGACGATGATGGGTTGGATGAGATCTATCATGTAATCGAGTTAGTTTTGTTAGGGTTTGATCCCTAGCATCCACTATGTTCTGAGATTGATGTTGCTATGACTTTGCTATGCTTAATGCTTGTCACTAGGGCCCGAGTGCCATGATTTCAGATCTGAACCTATTATGTTTTCATGAATATATGTGAGTTCTTGATCCTATCTTGCAAGTCTATAGTCACCTACTATGTGTTATGATCCGGCAACCCCGAAGTGACAATAATCGGGACCACACCCGGTGATGACCATAGTTTGAGGAGTTCATGTATTCACTATGTGTTAATGCTTTGGTCCGGTACTCTATTAAAAGGAGGCCTTAATATCCCTTAGTTTCCATTAGGACCCCGCTGCCACGGGAGGGTAGGACAAAAGATGTCATGCAAGTTCTTTTACATAAGCATGTATGACTATATTCGGAATACATGCCTACATTACATTGAAGAATTGGAGCTAGTTCTGTGTCACCCTATGTTATGATTGTTACATGATGAACCGCATCCAGCATAATTCTCCATGACCGATTCAATGCCTACGAGCTTTCCACATATTGTTCTTCGCTTATTTACTTTTCCATTGCTACTGTTACAATCACTACAAAACACCAAAAATATTACTTTTGCTACTGTTACTTTTGTTACCATTACCACTACTATCATATTACTTTGCTACTAAATACTTTGATGCAGATACTAAGTTATCTAGGTGTGGTTGAATTGACAACTCAACTGCTAATACTTGAGAATATTCTTTGGCTCCCTTGTGTCGAATCAATAAATTTGGGTTGAATACTCTACCCTCAAAAACTGTTGCGATCCCCTATACTTGTGGGTTATCACGAGACAATACCAAACTCCCGCTGATAAGCTTACACAGTTTTGTTGCCCTGGGTGAGGCTGCGGAACTCACGCTTCTTCCAGTCCATGACTCCCTCAGGAATGAAGCAGGCACGAAAAGCGGCTTGGAAATCGGGCTAGGTGATGATTGTTCCAGCTGGCAAAGTACACCTGTGGCTGTCCCACCATTGAGTTGTGGGTCCCTTCAGGAAGAAGGAAGCAAAGGTGACATAGCTGGCAGGGGCTACATCGACAGACTCCATCTCATAGGTGATGTCACGGAGCCAGTCATCAGCATCCAGAGGCTGAGTTGAGCTACGGTACACAGTTGGATTGAGGCGCATGAAATCCTGCAGAGTTACTGGGGTTGGCTGCTGGTTCATATTGGGGCGATGAAACTGAGCCATCATATTCTCCATGAATTGGTGGTTCAGTTCGAACTGTTGGATCATACCAGCCATGTACTCAGGCGGTGGTGGGGTATGGCCACCACGACCACGACCACCTGGTCTAACCATCCTGCTAATATATAACAGGGGTAGTTCAGCATTGAGAAATTTTCATGGACAAGAATCATTCATGATGAAACATGCATAATGAAAGGAACACGATAGATACTACATAGTAGTTGGCATATCCTACAAAAGGGATCATGCATAGAGTTCAGTACACCGAGTTCAGTACATAGACTAAAGACATCATAGGCGGCTCGCAGGCTCGCGGAGAATGCATCTAATACTAATAAGAAACACTACTTCAGTCCTAGGAGGAACTGTGGAGGTAGGTGTAGCCTGACAACTGGTAGTGACGTGACGGGAAGTCCTCCATGTTAGTAGCTTGGGGTCCGCGGATACTCTGGTTCAGAACCCGACGCTCAGGTGGCAGAAGAGGACCAAGTGCGGGAGTGTAGCCTCCCACATCTGGCCAACCAACAGCCTGGGGCATTACGGTCCTGGCTGGGTAGATCACAGATCATGACAGATCACCAGATCGGACAGGGGGGTGCAACAGCCTCAGAGCACGGTAAAGGTGTTGACGGGTGGTGTACAACTTGTGGCGAAGAGCTTGGTTAGCTCTATCCAGCCCATCAGCATGCAGAACCAGGTTCTGATGGTAGAAGGGCTCACGGGTGACAGTGGAGTAGGCAGCAGTGTAGTATCCCTCCGCACCAACATCGGATGCGATAGCAATGTGCCTGAAAGGGGAGGTGTCCAACTCCTGATACTCTCCATGAAGACGTGTCAGAGCAGCATAAGCAGCATCATGGACGGCCATATCGATAGTCACTCCAACACCATGAGCGGTGTGCAGCACAGTAGTGGAGTCATACTCCCGAGAGTAGAGGTGGACGATGGCACGATACTGCTCTTGGTTAAAGTCCTGGTAGTGCTCGTACAAGGTGTACTCAGGGTGCCAGCGATAACCCAGATAGGTCATCATCTCAGCTAACACAACAGGTGAACATGGGATACCAATGGCCGTCGTGTGGCGCACGACCTGCCTCGTGGGTTCCATCCGAAAGCAAAGATGTTTCAAAGGAGTCAAATGACAATGTGGGTATTGTTCAAAATACTATTCTAAGGAATAACTATGGCTTATCCAACTTTGGGGTGAATGTGGTCACGGGATCCTAACGTAAGAGTTAGTAAATTTGTTTAACCCGAGTAGAAGAGAGTTTAGAGTCCTGAGTAAAGATCGAGGAGTAAAAGATCCTAGTACCACCCAATGGCGACGTGGGCCCGTAAGACACAAAACCATGTTAGTAAAAAAATTGCAATGTCTAGACTCGACTTCGGCCAAGGAGTGTGAAAGGGGGAATTCCTACAGGTAGTCGGCTCTGATACCAACTTGTGACGCCCCCGATTCAATCATACACTAATCATACACGCAAATGTGTAGGATCAAGATCAGAGACTCACGGGAAGATATCACAACACAACTCTAAAAGTAAAATAAGTCATACAAGCATCATAATACAAGCCAGGGGCCTCGAGGGCTCGAATACAAGTGCTCGATCATAGACGAGTCAGCGGAAGCAACAATATCTGAGTACAGACATAACTTAAACAAGTTTTCCTTAAGAAGGCTGGCACAAACTGGGATACAGATCGAAAGAGGCGCAGGCCTCCTGCCTGGGATCCTCCTAAACTACTCCTGGTCATCGGCGGCGGCCTGCACGTAGTAGTAGGCACCCTCGGTGTAGTAGGGGTCGTCGTTGACGGTGGCGTCTAGCTCCGGGGCTCCAACCTCTCGTTGCGACAACCAGGTAAAAAGGGAAAGGGGGAAAAGAGGGAGAAAAGCAACCGTGAGTACTCATCCAAAGTACTCGCAAGCATGGATCTACACTACATATGCATGGGTATTTGTGTAAAGGGGCAATGTCGGTGGACTGAACTGCACAATGCCAGAATAAGACGGGGATACCTAGTCCTGTCAAAGACTATGCTTCTGGCAACCTCCATCTTGCAGCATGTAGAAGAGAGTAGATGGTAAGTTCACCAAGTAGCATCGCATAACATAATCCTACCCGGCGATCCTCTCCTCGTCGCCCTGTTAGAGAGCGATATCTGGCACTTGGATGGGTGTGTTTTATTAAGTATCCGGTTCTAGTTGTCATAAGGTCAAGGTACAACTCCGAGTCGTCCTGTTACCGAGGATCACGGCTATTCGAATAGATAAACTTCCCTGCAGGGGTGCACCACATTTCCCAACATGCTCGATCCCCTTTAGCCGGATACATTCTTGGGTCATGCCCGGCCTCGGAAGATCAACACATCGCAGCCCCACCTAGGCTCAACAGAGAGGTCAGCACGCCGGTCTAAATCCTATGCGCGCAGGGGTCTGGGCCCATTGCACACCTGCACGTTGCGTACGCGGCCGGTGAGCAGACCTAGCAACCTCCATTACAAAGGATCGAAGTTGCGTTACGCGGTCCAACCCGGCGCGCGCCGCTCAGTTGCTGACGTCACGAAGGCTTCGGCTGATACCACGACGTCGAGTGCCCATAACTGTTCCCGCGTAGTTGGTTAGTGCATATAGGCCAGTGGCCAGACTCAGATCAAATACGAAGAAATCGTTAAGCGTGTTATTTTGAAGTAACCGCGAACGCCGACCAGGGCCAGGCCCACCTCTCACCTAAGTGGTCTCAACCTGCCCTGTCGCTCCGCCACAAAGGTTCACTCAGAGGGCCGTCGGGACAAACGTCCTTTCGGTCCCAATCTGTGAATCACTCGTGGGTACTCTACGAGCCGACCCGACTTTAGTCACCACATGTATCATATAATATGTATATAAGTATATACTCGCGATCACCTCCCGAGTGATCACGTCCCGATAGTATAGCATGGCAGACAGACAAGAATGTAGGGCCACAGATGGAATACTAGCATCCTATACTAAGCATGTAGGATTGTAGGTAAAGGTAACAACAGTAGTAGCAAGGACAGGCTATGCATCAGGATAGGATTAACGGAAAGCAGTAACATGCTACACTACTCTAATGCACGCAATAGAGAGAAGAATAGGCGATATCTGGTGATCAAGGGGGTGGGGCTTGCCTGGTTGCTCTGGCAAGAAGGAGGGGTCATCAACACAGTAGTCGATCGGGGCACCAGCAGCGGCGTCAGTCTCGTAGTCTACCGGAGAGAAGAGGGGGAAGAAACAATGAATACAATGCAAACAGATGCATAACGATGCATGAAAAGACAAGAACGATGTCAGGTGTGCCCTAACGCAGTAGGTGCTGGTACCGGCGAAGGGGGGAACAATCGGGAAAGTATCCCCGGTGTTTCACGTTTTCGGACAGATGAACCGGAGGGAGAAAGTTGTGTGTTTGCTATGCTAGGGATGCGTGGCGGATGAACGGGCTGCGTATTCGGATCGTCTCGTCGTTCTGAGCAACTTTCATGTACAAAGTTTTTCCATCCGAGCTACGGTTTATTTTATATCAATTTTAAAAGATTTAATCATTTTTAGAATTTATTTAATGATTTAATTCTAACATTATCCAGAATAGTGTGTGCAAATGTCAGCATGACGTCAGCAGTCAACAGGGCATTGACTCGGTCAAACTAATGTGTGGCTCCCGCATGTCGTTGACTGAGATTAACTAATCAGTTTTAATTAGTTTATCTAACTAATTAAGTTAATTAAATTAACTTATTTATTTATTTATTTAAAATTCTTTTTTTACATTTTCGTTCTGGGGCTAGGCCCACCTGTCAATGGCCCAGGGGGCGGGGCCCACCTGTCATAGGCCCCTGGGGCCATAGCGGGCGTCGGCACTAGCGGGCAGCGGTGCGAGCGCCCGAACGGGCGCGTGCCTATGACGCCCCCGATTCAATCGTACACTAATCATACACGCAAACGTGTACGATCAAGATCAGGGACTCACGGGAAGATATCACAACACAACTCAAAAAATAAAATAAGTCATACAAGCATCATAATACAAGCCAGGGGCATCGAGGGCTCGAATACAAATGCTCGATCATAGACGTGTCAGCGGAAACAACAATATCTGAGTACAGACATAAGTTAAACAAGTTTTCCTTAAGAAGGCTAGCACAAACTGGGATACAGATCGAAAGAGGCGCAGGCCTCGTGCCTGGGATCCTCCTAACTACTCCTGGTCGTCGTCAGCGGGCTGCACGTAGTAGTAGGCACCTCCGGTGTAGTAGGAGTCCTCGTCGACGGTGGCGTCTGGCTCCTAGGCTCCAACATCTGGTTGCGACAACCAGGTAGAAGAGAAAGGGGGAAAGAGG
Organism: Aegilops umbellulata; assembly: GCA_032464435.1. Classification (NCBI taxonomy): domain Eukaryota; kingdom Viridiplantae; phylum Streptophyta; class Magnoliopsida; order Poales; family Poaceae; genus Aegilops; species Aegilops umbellulata. The sequence goes on along the minus strand of CP136058.1, from coordinate 376,572,230 downwards.
GAGAAAAGCAACCGTGAGTACTCATCCAAAGTACTCGCAAGCATGGATCTACACTACATATGCATGGGTATTTGTGTAAAGGGGCAATGTCGGTGGACTGAACTGCACAATGCCAGAATAAGAGGGGGATAGCTAGTCTTGTCAAAGACTATGCTTCTGGCAACCTCCATCTTGCAGCATGTAGAAGAGAGTAGATGGTAAGTTCACCAAGTAGCATCGCATAACATAATCCTACCCGGCGATCCTCTCCTCGTCGCCCTGTTAGAGAGCGATCACCGGGTTGCATCTGGCACTTGGAAGGTTGTATTTTATTTAGTATCCGGATCTAGTTGTCATAAGGTCAAGGTACAACTCCAAGTCGTCCTATTACCGAAGATCACGGTTATTCGAATAGATAAACTTCCCTACAGGGGTGCACCACATAACCCAACACGCTCGATCCCATTGGCCGGACACACTTTTCTGGGTCATGCCCGGCCGCGGAAGATCAACACATCGCAGCCCCACCTAGGCTCAATAGAGAGGTCAGCACGCCAGTCTAAATCCTATGCGCGCAGGGGTCTGGGCCCATCGCCCATTGCACACCTGTACGTTGCGTACGCGGCTGGAGAGCAGACCTAGCAACCTCCATTGCAAAGGAAGTCGCGTTACGCGGTCCAACCCGCCGCGCGCCGCTCAGTCGCTGACGTCACGAAGGCTTCGTCTGATACCACGACGTCGAGTGCCCATAACTGTTCCCACGTAGTTGGTTAGTGCGTATAGGCCAGTGGCCAGAATCAGATCAAATACCAAGATCTCGTTAAGCGTGTTAAGTATCCGCGAACGCCGACCAGGGCCAGGCCCACCTCTCTCCTAGGTGGTCTCAACCTACCCTGTCGCTTCGCCACAAAGTAACAGTCGAGGGCCGTCGGGAACCCAGGCCCAGCTCTACCGGGATGGAGCCACCTGTCCCTTCAGCCCCCATCCCCGAACAGTATCATAAGTAATGTAACAGTATAAAGTATATATCATATGCCCGTGATCACCTCCGAAGTGATCACGGCCCAGTAGTATAGCATGGCAGACGGACAAGACTGTAGGGCCACTGATGGAATACTAGCATCCTATACTAAGGAGTAGGATAGCAGGTAAGGGTAACAACTGTAGCAACAATGACAAGCAATGCATCAGAATAGGATTAACCGAAAGCAATACGTGTTACACTACTCTAATGCAAGCAGTATAGAGAAGAATAGGCGATATCTAGTGATCAAGGGGGGGCTTGCCTGGAAGTTCTATTGTACAGGAAGAAGGGTCGTCGGTGACGCAGTCGTACACAGTGGCATCAGTGACGGTCTCGGGGTCTACCGGAGAAGAAGAAGGGGAAGAAATAGTAAATACGGAGCAAACAAAGTATCAAAAAAAATATAACAAGGCAATACGCGGTGCTAGGTATGCCCTAACGCGGCAGGAGGTGATACCGACGAGGGGGGGAACATCCGGGAAAGTATCCTCGGTGTTTCGCGTTTTCGGACAGATGAACCGGAGGGAGAAAGTTGCGTGTTTGCTATGCTAGGGATGTGTGACGGACGAACGGGCTGCGTATCCGGATTCGTCTCGTCGTTCTGAGCAACTTTCATGTACAAAGTTTTTCCAGCCAAGTTACGAATTATTTTATATGATTTTTTTATTGATTTTATCAATTTCTAGAAATAACAGATTTAATTTAATTTGAAAATGCTATTATGACGTCAGCATGATGTCAGCATAACGTCGGCAGTCAACGTTGACCGTTGACCTGGTCAACCTGATAGGTGGGTCCCACCTGTCAGGGACTGTTTAGCTAATTAACAGAGGTTAATTAGGTTAACTAGTTATTAGGTTAATTAATCTTAATTAGTTAATTTAAACATAATTAATTAAGTTAACTATTTAGTTGATTGATTAATTGATTGATATTTTTATGTTTATTAATATATTTTTATTCCCTTTTAAAAAACGTTCTAGGGGCGTGGGGGCCCATGTCAGTGGCACAAGGGCCTTGCGGGTCGGGCGTGCTAGCGGGCAAGGCCGTGGGCGTGTGCGCTCGGGCGGGAGCGCATCGTGGCGGTGCGGCAAAGTGGGGCGCGGGCACACGCGTGAAGGAAGGGGGAGCGCAGCCGGAGAAGGGGACCAAACCGGGCGGCGGCGTCGAGCAGTCTATTGCGGGGCCGCAGTCGACGTCGTTGGCCGGCGAGCAGCGACAGCGTGGCGAGGCCGTGGTGAGCAGCCGCAGCAGCGCTGCGGTGCGCGGCTTGCAGCACAACTCGGGGGCCGTGGGAGCTCAGCGCGGGAGCGGAGGGCCGCGTTGGAGGGTGCTGGCGCAGCAGACGGGGTAGTAGTAGGGTGAGGTGAGGGCCGCAGCGACAGGCCACGGTGCGGGCGCTATGCACGGCGGGGTGGCCGTGGGCACCAGGCAGCGGGGAAGGCTACGAGGCAAGGGTCGGGCGGAGCTGTGTGAGCACGCAGGTGAGCGAGTCCCGTCGAGGACGACTCCGGCGTGGGGTCAGAGAGGGAGATGGGGGGCGGCGCTCACATATGGTGTAGGTCACGGGGCAATGGGGCTCGTGGTGGGGACGGGGACGACATGGCGCGGGGGAGGCATTCCGGCGAGGAGGCGTTGTCGAGGCGGCGGAGCGGTCCTCGGTTGGCGGCGGGCGGCGGCGGGCGGAACCGGGCGCGGTCGCCCCGATCTCGATCTGGATCGGGGTGGAGGGGAACGTTGTGGGGGAGGAGTGCGGGTGGTTGGGTTAGGGTTTGACCGGGGTGGGGGTTATGGGGGAGTGGGGGTGGGCTGGCCGGTTGGGCCAGGTGGACCGGCCAGCTGGGCCGGTTGGCCGGGGGGGTCCTTTCTTCTTTCTTTTAATTTTGTATTATTTTCCCTTTGTTTCTTTTTGGTTTTATTTTAATTTTAGTTTTAGTAAAAATACTAAAGTGGCACCTAAATAGATGTTACCATTAATGCCACAGCCACAAACAACTTAGCACGTTTTAGAAAGTAGTTTGTATTTGTTTATTAATTTACAAACATTTAATTAATAGTTTTACCACTATTTATTTATTATAGTGCATTTAAATACTTTATAAAAGTGTGATTTCTCCACCAATATTTATTATGAATTACATGCTACATTTAGAACATTTTAGTTTTGACTTTTGAAAAACTTTTTCTAGTTTGACTTTATTTTTAAATTTGAATTTGAACGAGTTTTGAATCATCGCGAGATTATCAACAGTAATCGTGGTGACGTGGCAACATTAGTAGAGGGTTATTGTAGCTTAATTATCCGGGCGTCACAATTCTCCTCCACTACAAGAAATCTCGTCCCGAGATTTAAGAGGGGGGCTAAGGGGGAAAGGTCTGGTTACGAAATTCTGACGAATCTTCTCGGTCTTGGTTGCTCTTCTTGAAGAGGTCGATCCATTACATTGACGTCTTCATTTCTCTGCTTCAGGTCATCATGATGAAGTTGTCGTCCTTCCTTTAGGATCTTCACCGTACTTACGAGAGGGTAAGAAGGGAAAACTCTATATGGATGGATTCTAACAAGATCGAGCATCCGACGGTTAACTGAGGGAAGAAGCATATGTATCTCTCGATTTAAAACTTAAGAAGATATCGAGAGCAAAGTAAGAAGGTACCATGAGAAGTTTCAAACGGATAGGCAATCATTCGATGCCTAATCAGAAGGTGAAAGGGTTTCAGGGCAATGAGTAATAGGTATTGCGCCTCATACCAGAATAGATCACTAGCCAGGTGGTCCGAATTACATACGAAGTCAAGCGCGAGGAACAACCTTGGGAATAGGTGGTGTACAGGAGAGTCGGGTTTCGATCCTGTGGAACTGTAGGTTATGGCCCACCACGTGGGTTAAAAGTAGGAAGCGCAGAGACGTCTTGCGTGATCATGCAAGAAAGGCATGTCAGAGGGTAGCCTGTCGATTATGTCGGCAACAACGTCGATACCAAGGGCGAGAGACAAAGAGAACCATTTTCATGCTCGTTGAACGAGGCGGATCAATAGGCAAAGTTCCCGTCCATCGGTGGCTACCGGAATGTCATCAACAGTAGAAGCAGGGTCTCACTGATAGAGTTGTACAGCAAGGTGTTTACATAAGCAGTGAATTATTACTTCTTAGATCATACAATTCACAAGGAAGGTTAAACAAAACAATGGTAAGGAAAAGGTGATCATCGAATTAAACAGAGCAATGGAAAGGAAAATGTGTTTAAACACATATATCAGGGGTATATCCTTCCCAAAGTCAAACAGAGGATGATATCCAAGACAGGATATAATGTAGAAAACCCTTTAGATAAGAGGAGAGAAATTTCGTGACATTACCCATACAACGGTGTTAGGATAGATGATAAGGAAAATTTAGCATTGCGCTTCAAATGCTCTTATTGAAAATTGAATTACCACAGACATGCTTCGAGATAGCATTGACATGGTCTTCAAGCAAAGGTCAAACTCTGGATACAGGAAGGATCCATCAGGAACAACTTGCAGAATAAGTCTTACAATTTCCTCATGGAAGAATGGATAACCTTGCTAATAAGGAAACTATAACAGTAGGTCCTCCGGCAAGGTGTGTTGGGCATGACATCACCTTACCGGGTCATAAAAGACCAGTGTTATAACTCTTGGAAAAATGTTCCAAACATCATATCTGACCGAGATTCATATCTGATCGGTGTTAGGATACCTCAGACTCAGGATGCCCGGGAAGAAAAGGTGCAACGCAATTGACAAGATGTCATTATAAGATTCTCGGGCAATGAACTATGGAAGCGAGTTCCGAAACAAGAGTTTATCAGTAAATCAATAAGAGGATGAGGAGGTGGTTGATGGACTCTGCGATAATTCATCGAGGTATCCAAAAAGATGGATCTGCACAATTATGTGGATAAGGAGATAACATTTGTCAGATCAAATGATATAAGGACGTATGCTCGAGGGAAACATACACAATTAAACATTGGTTGAAAGGTGCGCCCGGAGTATTGGTTGGGTTGCACGACCAATGTCAGAATGGTGATTCAATAATTAATAGTCCAAGAATGAACGGCCGACCATTAACTTCAAAGCAATAGGGTTGCTAGAAGGAAAGAATCCACATAGCACCGTTCACCTGTTGGTATCCCGGTTAGAATCCACACGGGGACCAAGAAATGAACGAAGATGGCGAAAAGTATTTCTATGTCAAGAATTATCAAGAGGTGGAACAATTATCACAACATCCTCGACATAGATATGGTAATATTCCAAGGTAAAGAAGAACAATTGCTGGATAGCAAGGAACTCAAGGTATAACACCAAACATGAACAAGTTTGTGATGAAGGGAAGGTAAGGATGTTGTCGATGGTAACTCAAATTACCAAGGAACGAGGATGGCTCTTATCATCAAGAATTCCATTGATATCCTGGAAGGAGTCAAAATGTTGATGATGATCACGACAATTTGTCGTCGAGAGAATTCACAAAGAAGCAATTGAATAGCGACTGCATCAAGCAAAAGGACTAATGCAACAAAAGATTATTGGAGCCACAAATACGACACAAACTCGAAACCAAGCTTGTTGTTTTTAAGGCGAAATTATATGAGGAGGAAGATCGATGTAAGGTTAGCTCATCGTCGAAAATTGTGCTCCGGAAAGAAGGACCAGGTAGCACAGTTAAATTTTTAGCACAATAATGATATAGCTAACAGGCTAGGAATGACTTGAAGGATTATTAAACTCATAAGCAATGAAGATTACTTAGAGTTATCGAACCAGAGTGCGGAATCGGTTCACTTACCGGTGTTCTTGAGCGACTAACAACTCAGAACCCATGAAAAATTGGAATCAATGAGAAATAATAGCTGATGAAGACTCATAATATGCAACACAGTTCTTAGATATTCTCGAGATACCAGAGGGTAATATTCGACGGTAGATCAAGGTAGAGGTTGGACTGGTGTATTGACTTGCAAAAGACAAGTGCTTTAACTTGTCCGAGAAATGGGATCAAAGAGAAAATATGGTCGGAACCACGATTGCAAAAGGCCAGATCCCAGATATAAGATGAACTTATACCAAAGGAATAATTAACTAAAGAGAAGCTTTAATGATAAGATCTACATCGTGTCCATGGGCATGAACACAAATTTCAAGGTCGACTCCCACTTCTTCCATGCATAACCTTTCATTCACTTCTCTACTAAAAATGATTTAGTGCGAAGATCTACCTGGTGAATTACCAGAGGAGTATGAACCTAGGAAAACTTTTGGGTTCACACATATTAAGGAAGGCATAGGTTCATCCTATCGGGGCTTATTAGTAACATATACCACAAACTTTAGGGGTAAATAACTCAAGCTCGGAAGCAGAGCATGTTTGACCAAAGGAGATGATACCAATTGCCGAAGGCATTATGTATCAGGGAGGATTCACAAGGCGGTAAAAAAAGAAGGACACTGTCAAATAATAATCCAACAAAGGATCTGACGGTCCATATCAGAGCTGATGTGAGCATCGACACACAATCAGATAAAGAAACAATGCAAATGCATCTGATTATAGAACACCCGAATAATTCGATGCTTAGATAACAAAGGAATTATGATTTCCAAAACGAAGGATCAGAAGCAGACGCTCTGACTAAGAATAGATAAGTTGAACAGACTTAGGAGTACAATCGACGGCAATTTGATTGGTCGAGAACCAACTCATGTTTAAAATAACATCTGAGTCGGAAGGATGAAGTCTATGATCTGATTGAGGATTGCGAGCATTCACAAAATAATGAATCAAGGGGATCGAAATGATAGTGTCAAAGGATGTCAATGAAGATTGCTAGAAATATGGCACTAACCAAAGTACCGGAAGGCAAGGAATTCAGGAGCAATAGGCTCCTAAGGATTTTCAGAAAACCGAATAGTATCCTGAAGAATTTTGTGAAACACAAAAACAACTAGGAATGAAGAAATCCTTGATAAGTGTGAGAATTTATGCGTCGGTGTAATCGTGCAGAAAAGAGCTGCAAGGCAGTAAGCACGAAGGCTTCTCAGAATAGCGGGAAGTAGTTCAGGGTATCTTGTAGTAACAAGAGTAACCGAGAATGAACGTAAGGGTGGCAAGTATAAGTAGCTATCCATAGGGATGTCTCAGTGGTAGGGTTGCAAACCTGATGAGCACAAGTTCTTGAAAGAACATCAGAGAGTATCTTCAGAATCTTCAGGTGCAGCAGGAGATCATCTGAACTAAAGGGGCTCTCCGGAAGAAAGTGTTTTCGAGAACCTAAGGTTAGATTTCAGAAAATCATTTAACCCGAGTAGAAGAGAGATCAGAGTCCCAGAGTATAGACGAGGAGTAAAAGATTGTAATACCACCCAATGGCGACATGGGCCCATGGGCCACACAGCCATGTTAGTAAAAGTTTTGTAAAGTCTAGACTCGACTTCGGCCAAAGAGTGTGGAAGGGGATTCCTACAGGCAGTTGGCTCTGATACCAACTTGTGACGCCCCCGATTCAATCGTACACTAATCATACATGCAAACGTGTACGATCAAGATCAGGGACTCACGGGAAGATATCACAACACAACTCTAAAAATAAAATAAGTCATACAAGCATCATAATATAAGCCAGGGGCCTCGAGGGCTCGAATACAAATGCTCGATCATAGACGAGTCAGCGGAAACAGCAATATCTGAGTACAGACATAAGTTAAACAAGTTTGCCTTAAGAAGGCTAGCACAAACTGGGATACAGATCGAAAGAGGCGCAGGCCTCCTGCCTGGCATCCTCCTAACTACTCCTGGTCATCGTCAGCGGGCTGCACGTAGTAGTAGGCACCTCCGGTGTAGTAGGAGTCGTCATCGACGGTGGCGTCTAGCTCCTGGGCTCCAACATCTGGTTGCGACAACCAGGTAGAAGGGAAAGGAGGAAAAGAGGGAGAAAAGGAACCGTGAGTACTCATCCAAAGTACTCGCAAGCAAGGAGCTACACTACATATGCATGGGTATATGTGTAAAGGGCCATATCGGTGGACTGAACTGCCGAAAGCCAGAATAAGAGGGGGATAGCTAATCCTGTCGAAGACTACGCTTCTGGCAGCCTCCGTCTTGCAGCCTGAAGAAGGGAGTAGACTGAAAGTCCTCCAAGTAGCATCGCATAGCATAATCCTACCCGGCGATCCCCTCCTCGTTGCCCTGTTAGAGAGCGATCACCGGGTTGTATCTGGCACTTGGAAGGGTGTATTTTATTAAGTATCTGGTTCTAGTTGTCATAAGGTCAAGGTACAACTCCAAGTCATCCTGTTACCGAAGATCACAGCTATTCGAATAGATAAACTTCCCTGCAGGGGTGCACCACATAACCCAACACGCTCGATCCCATTTGGCCGGACACACTTTTCTGGGTCATGCCCGGCCGCGGAAGATCAACACGTCGCAGCCCCACCTAGGCTCAACAGAGAGGTCAGCACGCCGGTCTAAATCCTATGCGCGCAGGGGTCTGGGCCCATCGCCCATTGCACACCTGCATGTTGCGTACGCGGCCGAAGAGCAGACCTAGCAACCTCCATTGCAAAGGAAGTCACGTTACGCGGTCCAACCCGGCGCGCGCCGCTCAGTCGTTGATGTCACGAAGGCTTGGCTGATACCACGATGTCGAGTGCCCATAATTGTTCCCGCGTAGTTGGTTAGTGCGTATAGGCCAATGGCCAGACTCAGATCAAATACCAAGATCTCATTAAGGGTGTTAAGTATCCGCGAACGCCGACAATGGCCAGGCCCACCTCTCTCCTAGGTGGTCTCAACCTGCCCTGTCGCTCCGCCACAAAGCAACAGTCAGGGGTCGTCGGGAACCCAGGCCAACCTCTACCAGGATGGAGCCACCTGTCCCTTCAGCCCCCATCCCCGAACAGTATCATAAGTAATGTAATAGTATAAAGTATATATCATATGCCCGTGATCACCTCCCGAAGTGATCACGGCCCAGTAGTATAGCAGGGCAGACGGACAAGAGTGTAGGGCCACTGATGGAATACTAGCATCCTATACTAAGGAGTAGGATAGCAGGTAAGGGTAACAACTGTAGCAACCATGACAGGCTATGCATTAGAATAGGATTAACCCAAAGCAGTAACATGTTACACTACTCTAATGCAAGCAGTATAGAGAAGAATAGGCGATATCTGGTGATCAGGGGGGGCTTGCCTGGAAGTTCTGTTGTACAGGAAGAAGGGTCGTCGGTGACGCAGTCGTACACAGTGGCATCAATGACGGTCTCAGGGTCTACCGGAGAAGAAGAGGGGGAAGAAACAGTAAATACGAAGCAAACAAAGTATCACAAAAATATAACAAGGCAATGCGCGGTGCTAGGTATGCCCTAACGCGGTAGGAGATGATACCGACGAAGGGGGGGGGACATCCAGGAAAGTATCCCTAGTGTTTCGCATTTTCGGACAGATGAACCGGAGGGGGAAAGTTGTGTGTTTGCTATGCTAGGGATGTGTGGTGGATGAACGTGTTGCGTATCCGGATTTATCTCGTTGTTCTGAGCAACTTTCATGTACAAAGTTTTTTCAGCCAAGTTACGGATTATTTTATATGATTTTTTATAGATTTTATCAATTTTTAGAAATAACCGATTTAATTTAATTCGAAAATGCTATTATGACATCAGCATGATGTCAGCATGACGTCGGCAGTCAACGTTGACCATTGACCTGGTCAACCTGACAGGCGGGTCCCACCTGTCAGGGACTGTTTAGCTAATTAACAGTGGTAAATTAGGTTAACTAGTTATTAGGTTAATTAATCTTAATTAGTTAATTTAAACATAATTAATTAAGTTAACTATTTTGTTGATTAATTAATTGGTTTTTTATGTTTATTTATATATATATATTTATTCCCTTTTAAAAAAACGTTCTAGGGGCATGGGGCCCCATGTCAGTGGCACAAGGGCCTTGGAGGTCGGGCGTGCTAGCGGGCAAGGCCGTGGGCGTGTGCGCTCGGGCGGGAGCACATCGCGGCGGTGCGGCGAAGTGGGGCGCGGGCACACGCGTGAAGGAAGGGGGAGCGTGGCCGGAGACGGGGACCGAACCGGGCGGCGGCATCGAGCAGGCTGTTGCGGGGCCGCAGTCGACGGCGTTGGCCGGCGAGCAGCGACAGCGTGGCGAGGCCGTGGTGAGCAGCCACAGCAGCGTTGCGGTGCGCGGCTAGCAGCGCAGCTCGGGGGCCGTCGGAGCTCAGCGCTGGAGCGGAGGGCCGCGGTGGAGGGCGCGGGCGCAGCAGATGGGGTAGTAATAGGGTGACGTGAGGGCCGCAGCGACAGGCCACGGTGCGGGCGCTATGCACGGCGGGGTGGCCGCGGGCACCAGGCAGCGGGGAAGGCTACGGGGCGAGGGTCGGGCGGAGCTGCGTGAGCACGCGGGCGAGCGAGTCCCATCGAGGATGACTCCGGCGCGGGGTCAGAGAGGGAGATGGGGGCGGCGCTCACAGACGGTGTAGGGCACGGGGCAATGGGGCTCGTGGTGCGGGACGGGGACGACACGGCGCGGGGGAGGCAGTCCGAAGAGGAGGCATTGTCGAGGCGGCGGAGCGGTCCTCGGTTGGCGGCGGGCGGAACCGGGCGCGGTCGCCCCGATCTCGATCTGGATCGGGGGGAGGAGTGCTGGTGTTTGGGATAGGGTTTGACCAGGGTGGGGTTATGGTGGAGTGGGGGTGGGCTGGCCGGTTGGGCCAGGTGGACCGGTCAGCTGGGCCGGTTGGCCAGGGGGTCCTTTCTTCTTTCTTTTAATTTTGTATTATTTTCCCTTTGTTTCTTTTTGGTTTTCTTTCAATTTTAGTTTTAGTAAAAATACTAAAGTGGCACCTAAATAGATGTTACCATTAATGCCACAGCCACAAACAACTTAGCACGTTTTAGAAATTAGTTTGTATTTGTTTATTAATTTATAAACATTTAATTAATAGTTTTACCACTATTTATTTATTATAATGCATTTAACTACTTTATAAAAGTGTGATTTCTCCACCAATATTTATTATGAATTACTTGCAACATTTAGAACATTTTAGTTTTGACTTTTGAAAAACTTTTTCTAGTTTGACTTTATTTTTAAATTTGAATTTGAACGAGTTTTGAATCATCGCGAGATTATCAAGAGTAACCGTGGTGACGTGGCAACATTAGTAGAGGGTTACGGTAGCTTAATTATCCGGGCGTCACAGTGCCCGTGGGGGAGCTGCGACCAGTGGGCGTAGGGGCGGGCGCACGGCGGCTGTGGCCACCGCCAGAGCAGCGACGTGGCGGGGCAGCGCATTGGAGCACGCGCACGGGACGAGCACCGGCGCCCAGCAGCATAGCGCGCGAGCAGGGTGGGGCTACGGGCGTGCGGGCTAGCGAGGCCGCACCAGCGCCGGCGAGGCGGGGCAGGCGCGAGGCGGCGTGGGGCGAGTATGAGGCGGAGCCGGGGTGAGGGTGAGGCCCCGGTGCGGCGCGAGGAAGTAGGCTGCGGCGGGCGCGACAGGGCGCCGTTGCGCTGGGCGCTGCAGAGCGGGCTGGAGCGGGGGGGGGGGCGGTGGCCAGGCAACGCCTGTGCGTGGGCGAGCGGTGAACGGGAACCGGAGCAGGCGTGTGATACGTCTCCGTCGTATGTATAATTTTTTATTGTTCCATGCCAATATTATTCACTTTCATATACTTTTTGGCAACTTTTTATATTATTTTTGGGACTAACATATTGATCCAGTGCCAAGTGCCAGTTCCTGTCTGTTGCATGTTTTATGTTTCGCAGAATATCCATATCAAACGGAGTCCAAACGGGATAAAAAAGGACGGAGCTTATTTTTGGAAAATATGGAAAATTCCAGAAAAAAAATCCACGCGAGACGGTGCCCGAGGTGGTCACGAGGCAGGGGGCGCGCCCCTCCCCCCTGGGCGCGCCGCCTACCCTCGTGAGCCCACCGTAAGGCGGTTGATGCTCTTCTTTTGCCGCAAGAAAGATAATATTCAGAAAAAAATCACAGAAAAGGTTTCAGGCCAATCGGAGTTACGGATCTCCATATATATGCGAAACGGTGAAACAGAGCCAGAACAAAACGCAGAAACAGAGAGATAGATCCAATCTCGGAGGGGCTCTTGCCCCTCCCAAGCCATGGGAGCCAAGGAACAGAGGGGAAACCCTCCTCCCATCTAGGGAGGAGGTCAAGGAAGAAGAATAAGGAGGGGGGCTCTCTCCCCCTCGCTTCCGGTGACACCGGAACGCCGCCGGGGGCCATCATCATCACCGCGATCTTCACCAACACCACCGTCATCTTCACCAACGTCTCCATCACCTTCCCCCCTCTATCTACAGCGGTCCACTCTCCCGCAACCCGTTGTACCCTCTACTTGAACATGGTGCTTTATGCTTCATATTATTATCCAATGATGTGTCGCCATCCTATGATGTCTGAGTAGATTTCTATTGTCCTATCGGTGATTGATGAATTGCTATGATTGGTTTGAGTTGCATATTTTATTGGTGATGTCCTATTGTGCCCTCTGTGTCGCGCAAGCGTGAGGGATTCCCGCTGTAGGGTTTGCAATATGTTTATGATTTGCTTATGGTGGGTGGAGTGAGTGACAGAAACACAGACCCGAGTAAGTAGGTTGTTTGCGTATGGGATAAAGGGGACTTGATACTTTAATGCTATGGTTGGGTTTTTACCTTAATGAATCTTTAGTAGTTGCGGATGCTTGCTAGAGTTCCAATCATAAGTGCATATGATCCAAGTAGAGAAAGTATGTTAGCGTAAAGGCGGTTCTCCCTAGTGACATCCGTCATGACTCACCCCGGGAGGCGGCTTATGTTGAAGCTGACAATGAAAAAGCACGTCAGGATGCACTTGACCTGGTAGATGAGGAGCGTGACCTTGCGGCGGCTCGTTCGGCGATTTACCAACAAGATTTGTGCCGTTACACAGCCGCCGGGTTAAAACCAGAACCTTTCAAGAAGGAGACCTGGTACTCCGGCTTATCCAAGAACAAACTGATATGCACAAATTATCCCCACCTTGGGAAGGAACGTTTGTGGTCAGCAAGAATCTGAACAACGGGTCATACTATCTTGTGGATGTTCGAGACCACAAGGACTCACGCACGTCGGAGGAGGAGACCCGTCGGCCGTGGAATATTGCTCATCTTTGGCCTTACTACACTTGAGCCACCGGCTCTTACAATGTACATATCTTGACAATGTATATATTATGATGATTATAATAAAGATGGCACCCCTGCTAATACAGGGCCTATGTTCCTTTCATCTCAAAGAATAAAGAGTCTTCTTTACTACAAATGGACATTTGGGGGCTTCCTGCTCGTTGAGCATAGCTGAGAATATCCCTCTTGATCCGGCGCAACGCCACATCTTCAGATGGTCATTTGGGGGCTTCCTGCTCATTGAGCATAGCTGTGAATATCCCTCTTGATTGGCTCAATGCCACAAGCCATTTGGGGGCTTCCTGCTCATTGAGCATAGCTGTAAATAGCCACTCCTGGATCAATATCGTACCCCCTTGCCAAACTCATGGCAAGGTACACAAAAGGTTTGGTACACAGCATAGCATACTTTATAGAACCTATGGCTGAGGCATAGGGAATGACTTTCATTCTCTTTCTATTTTCTGTCGTGGTCGTGTTTTGAGTCTTACTCAACATCACACCTTGCAATACAGGCAAGAACTTCTTCTTTGACTGTTCCATTTTGAACTACTTCAAAAATCTTGTCAAGGTATGTACTCATTGAAAAATATTATCAAGTGTCTTGATCTATCTCTATAGATCTTGATGCCCAATATGTAAGCAGCTTCACCGAGGTCTTTCTTCGAAAAACACCTTTAACCCCGCCTCATATTGTGCCAGAATGGTATTTCCTACCGATCAGACACTCCTTTATGCTTTCCAGAAAATTCTACATCATTTCCGATCAACAATATGTCATTCACATATACTTATCAGAAAGGTTGTAGTGCTCTCACTCACTTTCTTGTAAATACAGGCCTCACCGCAAGTCTGTATAAATCTATATGCATTGATCAACTCATCAAAGCGTATATTCCAACTCCGAGATGCTTTCACCAGTCCATAGATGGATCGCTGGACCTTGCACACTTTGTTAGCACCTTTAGGATCGACAAAACCTTTTGGTTGTATCATATACAACTCTCTTTTAATAAATCCATTAAGGAATGCAGTTTTGATATCCATCTGCCAAATTTCATAAAATGCGGCAATTGCTAACATGATTCAGACAGACTTTAAGCATAGATACGAGTGAACACCTTGAACTTGTCGAAAACCTTTTGCGACAATTCGAGCTTTGTAGATAGTAACACTACTATCAGCGTCCGTCTTCCTCTTGAAGATCCATTTAATCTCAGTGGCTCACCGATCACCGGGCAAGTCAATCAAAGTCCATACTTTGTTCTCATACATGGATCCTATCTCAGATTTCATGGCCTCAAGCAATTTTGCGGAATCTGGGCTCATCATCACTTCCTCATAGTTCGCAGGTTCATCATGGTCTAGTAACATGACATCCAGAACAGGATTACCGTTCCACTCTGGTGCAGAACGTACTCTGGTTGGCCTACGAGGTTCGGTAGTAACTTGATCTGAAGTTTCAAGATCATCATCATTAACTTTCCTCACTAATTGGTGTAGGCATCACTGGAACTGATTTCTGTGATGAAGTACTCTCCAACTCGAGAGAAGGTACAACTACCTCATCAAGTTCTACTTTCCTCCCACTCACTTCTTTCGAGAGAAACTCCTTCTCTAGAAAGGATGCATTCTTTATCAACGAATATCTTGCCTTTGGATCTGTGATAGAAGGTGTACCCAACAGTCTCCTTTGGGTATACTATGAAAACGCATTTCTCCGATTTGGGTTCGAGCTTATCAGGTTGAAACTTTTTCACAAAAGCATCGCAGCCGCAAACTTTAAGAAACGAAGGCTTAAGTTTCTTGCCAAACCACAGTTCATAGGGTGTCTTCTCAACGGATTAGATGGTGCCCTATTTAACGTGAATGCAGTTGTCTCTAATGCATAATCCCAAAACAATAGTGGTAAATCGGTAAGAGACATCATAGATCGCACCATATCTAGTAAAGTATGGTTATGACGTTCGAACACACCATTATGCTTCGGTGTTCCATGTGGCGTGAGTTGCGAAACTATTTCACATTGTTTCAAACGAAGACCAAACTCGTAACTCAAATATTCGCCTCCACGATCAGATCGTAGAAGCTTTATTTTCTTGTTACAATGATTTTTCACTTCACTCTGAAATTCTTTGAACTTTTCAAATGTTTCAAACTTTATGTTTCATCAAGTAGATGAAGGAAATATGCCCTAGAGGCAATAATAAAGTTGTTATTTATATCTCCTTATTTCATGATAAATGTTTATTATTCATGCTAGAATTGTATTAACCGGAAACTTAGTACATGTGTGAACACATAAACAAACAGAGTGTCACTAGTATGCCTCTACTTCACTAGCTCGTTAATAAAAGATGGTTAAGTTTTCTAGCCATGGACAAAGAGTTGTCATTTGATGAACGGGATCACATCATTAGAGAATGATGTGATTGACTTGACCCATCCATCGGCTTAGCCCGATGATCGTTTAGTTTGTTGCTATTGCTTTCTTCATAACTTATACATGTTCCTATGACTATGAGATTATGCAACTCCCGAATACCGGAGGAACACTTAGTGTGCTATCAAACGTCAAGACGTAGCTGGGTGACTATAAAGATGCTCTACAGGTGTCTCCGATGGTGTTTGTTTAGTTGGCATAGATCAAGATTAGGATTTGTCACTCCGAGTATCGGAGAGGTATCTTGGGGCCCTCTCGGTAATGCACATCACTATAAGCCTTGCAAGCATTGTGACTAATGAGTTAGTTACGGGATGATGCATTACGGAACGAGTAAAGAGACTTGCCGGTAACGAGATTGAACTAGGTATGATGATACCGATGATCGAATCTTGGGCAAGTAACATACCGATGACAAAGGGAACAACTTATGTTGTTATGCGGTTTGACCGATAAAGATCTTCGTAGAATATGTAGGAACCAATATGAGCATCCAGGTTCCGCTATTGGTTATGTTTTTATGCATATATGTGGCATCTCCGGTCAATAACCAATAGCAGAACCTGGATGCTCATATTGGCTCCTACATATTCTACGAAGATCTTTATCGGTCAAATCGCATAACAACATACGTTGTTCCCTTTGTCATCGGTATGTTACTTGCCCGAGATTCGATCGTCGATATCATCATACCTAGTTCAATCTCGTTACCGGCAAGTCCCTTTACTCGTTCCGTAATGCATCATCCCATAACTAACTCATTAGTCACAATGCTTGCAAGGCTTATAGTGATGTGCATTACCGAGAGGGCCCAGAGATACCTCTCCGATACTCGGAGTGACAAATCCTAATCTCGATCTATGCCAACTCAACAAACACCATTGGAGACACTTGTAGAGCATCTTTATAGTCACCCAGTTACGTTTTGACGTTTGATAGCACACTAAGTGTTCCTCCGGTATTCGGGAGTTGCATAATCTCATAGTCATAGGAACATGTATAAGTTATGAAGAAAGCAATAGCAACAAACTAAACGATCATCGTGCTAAGCCAATGGATGGGTCAAGTCAATCACATCATTCTCTAATGATGTGATCCCGTTCATCAAATGACAACACATGTCTACGGTCAGGAAACATAACCATCTTTGATTAACGAGCTAATCAAGTAGAGGCATACTAGGGACACTCTGTTTTGTCTATGTATTCACACATGTACTAAGTTTCCGGTTAATACAATTCTAGCATGAATAATAAACATTTATCATGATATAAGGAAATATAAATAACAACTTTCTTATTGCCTCTAGGGTATATTTCCTTCATGATCTACCCTACTGCATTGACAATAGTGGGTACACGGACTTTGGGTGCAGCCGACTGGAGATGTTGCACGGGGTATCTTCAACCGGGCTTGATGGATATTCGGTGATTGGAGATGTGATTGAGTCATTGTTTCTTCTTAGTGTCTGACTGTTTTGAGCTTTGTGCTCTTTTGTTTGTTATACTTTTCTGAGACATATTGAATGCATGTTACTGTGAACTTAGGTCTCCTTTGGTTGATAGGAATTTTGTACAAATTCTAAAAGATAGAAACATGGTAGGAAAAATTCCTCAGGAGACATTTGGTTTGTAGGAATATATTCCTATTCTTATACAGCATACGAACGTATCCTTCGTATTTCAAACATTAGCCTAGACCTAATGGAAAAAAATCATATCATATCAATCAAATGACATCACTTTTCCTATAGGATCTGAGATACATGTCATCTATGGTATTCCTATCCTATGAACCAAAGGAGGCCTTAATAAATATCGTTATGTGCATCGCGCACAGGATTTACGAACTTTGAATGTATGTTTCTCTAAGACATGTTAAGTGTCCTTCTAATCCCGATCTCAAATGATCCCTCTATGAACATTAATATCGAAAAAATAGATACACAATTCAAAAATTCTGAATCTTTTTTTTACAATAAACATTCGCGAAGGTACCCAAAATGATAACAAAATTGGCGCTCCAAAATGTTTGCAAAAATAGTCTTATTGGAGCATCAATTTTTTTATCCCAAAGCAATAATAGGAATGTTATTTCTCAATAGAATTTTGCACGTAGGCAAAACATTGAAAAATGGTTGTTGGCAAAAAAAATCAGATTTTTGTATTGTTCCCATGGGTGCATTTGAGCTCGGTAGCAGAACTTTTGCATTTATGATAAACTCTCTATTTGAGGTTGGGGGGAGGGGATGCAAGCAAAAATGCTAGACCTACAAACAATTACATGGTTTTACAGACTCTTTTTATCTACTCATTAATCACAAACTTGGCACCCTCCTGATTTTCAGGGGAGTGGGCCGGCTTCACAACTTATTGACCAATCACAAACACACAAGTTAATCCTTCCATGTAAAACCCTGTAGTTATTTGTACGTGTAGCATTGCTCAGGATGCAAGTAACTCATTTAGACAAAAGGAAAACAAAACCATTGTGCTGCTCTACATATTAGCTTCTCTCTAGTAAAACTTTGCAAACTTTGACCAAGTTTATACGTAAAATTATTAACATCCACGGTATCAAATCAATACAATTAGAGTCGTCATTGAATATATTTCCACATCATATATATTTGTTGCTATGAAAGTCAATATCATTTTCTATAAATTTTATTAAAGAGTGAAGTGCATCATAGGTCCCCAAACTATTTCAGAGGTGTCCTCGAATTATAAAAATCGTCACCCAGGTCCTCAAACTATTTCAAAGATGTCACGTAGGTCATTGAACTATTTCAGAGGTGTCACATATATACACACTTATTACACTTCAAGGATTTTCAAGGACCTACATGACATTTTTCATAGTTTGAGGACCTACTGAAATAGTTTGAGGATGCACTTCACTCTTTAGAGTAAATTAAACTATAGACAGTTTGATTTAGTTCAAAACTAATATGCAAAGTAAATAGAAACAGCGGGAGCACATGAAAAGCCAAAAGGAGGAGAAAAGAACTTGCTCCAAACGACCTGCCACAAACGCTAATCGTGTAAATATCCATATTTTGCGACGAGAGTGGTTCTTCTACACCCACTCTCGGTGCACCCACAGTGCACCCACGCAAGAAAACATATCAAAACATTTCGAAAAAATCAACTTCATGAAAATGATCACCAACAAATGTTATGGGGGCTTGCAAAATTTGGTGGTCAAATAACATTCAAGGAGCTCTCTACAAAAAAGACAAAATCACTGAAAATTAGTCAAAATGTATGTGCACTGTTTGAGCAGATTTTGCAATTTTATCTTTTTTGTAGAGCGCTTCTCAAATGTTATTTGACCACCAAACTTTGCAAGCCCTCATAACATTTGTTGTCGACCATTTTCACAAAGTTTCAGATTTTTGTAAATGTTTTGATATGTTTTTTTGCGTGGTTGCACCGTGGGTGCACCCACCGAAAATGGGTGCAACCACTACTTTCCCTTTTGCGACCCATAAACATCCAGATTTTGCGATCCATCTTCAACTAGAAACCCTCATCGGGCTTTAACATGATTGATGACTTGCTGCATAGGCGAGAAATTTGTGATTTAAAACCGCGTTTCTCTCGCGCCACATCTCTCAAACAACCGGACGACACAAGCGGATATCTACAAGTTCATTCATGGAGCACAATACAAAGCTACAAAAGCATGGCGGTCGACGAAGCAGCCCCACGAGGAACGCAGAGGGCATGTAATGGCATCACGGTTTCTCTTTATTAGGCGCCGCGTGCCATGGCAATGCCAGCCCACGCGCCTCATCCGGAGGTGCCGACTGCCCGTGTCATGGGGAACCGGTGCCCCTCCAGGCTCGCACGTTCGAACGGGCCATCAAGGACGGAGCAAGCTGTCCACCCCTTCACGGGCTTCCCGTCGCCGGATTCACGTCCGCCGTCCGAGCGCCGATGCTCGCTGCTCTTGCCCTTCCTCACGAAGCTCAGCAGCTTCCGGAGCCCCTTGGCCAGGTCCATGTGCGGGTTGGCCGCCGGGGCCGAGTAGATCGCCGGCGGCGGGCTCTCCAGGCTGCCCCACCGCTTCCTGGCCCGTGACTGGGCCGGCCGCGGCGTCTCCGCCCACCTCGGCGACTCCACCGTCGCGTGGGGCGGCAGCTCCGACACGGACCGGAGGTGGCGCCCGGCCGCCACCTTTGGGACGAACTGGTCCTGCGGCGGCCGCCTCGGGCTCGGGCTGCCGCTAGGGAGGTCGTGCACCCTCGGCGACCGTAGGTTCCCGATCGCGCCGCCGGTCCCGCTGCCGCGCCTGAGGAACGGCCTCGGCGTGGCGCAGTCGCCCAACAAGTCCCCGCCGACGCTGTTCCGCCTTCTGTGCGACTGCGGCCTCGCTTCCGGCGCGCCGCTGCACACCGTCCTGCTCCTGGGCAGTGGCAGCGCGCCGTGCTCCTTCCTCGGGGTGGCCGCAGCGGACACTCCCGACGGCACCGTCCTCCTCACCTGCGGCGTGTCCCGAGCGGCGCACTTGACGGTGAGCGGGATCGGCCTGCCGCCGGCGCGCGTGACGCCGCTCGGCCTCTGCTGCTGGCTCTTGGCCGCCGCGGCGACGGACACGCGCCTGGCGTCGCGCCGGCGCATGTAGGCGTCGTACTGCCTGCCGCGGCGGCAGGCGCCGGCCCCCGCGGGCTCCCGCGCGCCGTCCGCGCCCGCGTCTTCCTCCTCCCCGCGCCGCGCGGCGTGCAGCAGCTTGTACGCCGCGAGCTGCAGCTCCAGCTCCCAGAGCTTGGCCCAGAGCGCGTCGTGGTCGTGTCCTCCGTGGCTCGCCATCGGTCCCGTGGAGACAAACAGAGACAATCCTGTGCGTGCCGTGCCGGAGGGTGCGCGCCGGGCGGAGCGGGCTATATACGCGCGCGTCGCCGCGGCGTGATTAAGTCTGGAGGTGCGAATGTGACCGTGTCGGACGACTCCAGTCCAGAGGATCTCGTGCTTTGCGGAAAGCGGCACGGGGTCTTCGGAGTGTTTTGTGTTTTGATTCGGTCGCGCGCGGGTGCGGCCGATGAGGACGCAGCCCTGGCTTTGGTTGACCCGGTGGCGGGGGACGGCGGCGTCGACCCGGCCAGCTTCTCGCGTCCGAGAGACAGTGCGAAAGTCGTGACAGGCCTCTGATTTTTCCTTCACGAACTGCAGGCTGGGAAAAGCTAGGTCGCCAGAATTGACTGGGGAAATTTGTATCCTTGTTAAGCTCTGCCTTTCGCTCTCCGGGTGCATCAGTTTCTGTTGGACATTGTCTTTCAGATGCCGCATTGACGATTTGTCAGTCTCTGTCAGAGCAACTTCAATGGGCGACCCATTTCGTCCGCCCGCGTCTGTTTGTCGGCGCGGACAAAAGTGGCGGCCCAACGCGCCGACCCAAACTCAAATCGTGTCCGCTCGGCGTCCACGCCGACCCATTTCCGGCCCAAAATTGCGTCTGGAATGCGTCGGGGCGGACGTAAAGCGGACGCGCCGCGCGTCTCCTCGCCGTCCGCCGCGTCCCCACCAGGCGGCCGTCAAACTACCTTGGTAAACATAATTTATGACGACCGCCCATCTTGGACCCACGCGTCAGCGACGGCGGTCGTCCTTTTTTAAGCCGGGCGTGCGGCAGGGCCGTCCTCATCCACTATCACTCGCCCCCGTCCCCATCTGGCCACCCCTGCCCCCACGCCGGCGACAACCCTAGCCACCGCCAGTGTGGGTTTCTTCTCCGGCATCGGCAGCAGTCGCAAGGGCAAAGCCTCCGCCCGCCATTCCCCCTCCCTCCCCGCCCTCCCCACGCCGGTGCGCGCTCCCCGGCAGAGGCAGCGCATCAACGTGCCGTTGCACCTCCTCCGTGACGCTGCCACATGACTGGCATTTGGATCCGGAGAGGATCCCAATGCCGGCGGCGCCGCGGACGGTCAAGGCCCATGCGGAGGAGGTGCGGCACCGGCGGGCGTTACTGACGTCGGAGCAACACGCCGACCCGCGCTTCGCCGTCGACTCGCTCGACTGGGCTCGATGTTCGCCTTCGAGCACGAGGAGGCGAGGCGACGCGGCGTCCGCGGCGTCGACCACAGCCTGCCGCCGCCCGCGCTCGTCGTCCGCGACGAGGACCAGGAGGCCGAGGCCGCCTAACAGGCGGCCATCAAGGAGAGCGAGGAGGAGGAGCAGTGGAGGGAGGCGGACGAGGCGGCTTTCAAGGCAGCCATGGCGGAGGCCATGGCCCTCTCCGCGGCGAGCGACTGCGTCGTGCCGCCGGTGGCCCCGCCGTCCCCGCCCAAAGCTGAGCCGAAGGAGCCGGCCTACCTCGAGCGCTACTACTGGACCGGAGTAGTCCGCGAGTGGGTCAGCGCTCCGCCGATCTGGCTCGAGGCGACGGAGAAGCAGGAGGCGGCCTACCTCGACCACTGGCGCTGCGTTCGGCTTGCCGAGGACAGCCGGGAGGGCGAGCGCCTGCAGATGCTCGAGCGCGAGGCCGAAGAGGAGGTGCGCCAGGCCCAGGCAGCGGCGGCAAAGCCCGACATCTCCGCCGTCTGGAACACGGTGTTCCCCTGGACCGGCCCTGCGCCGGCGTTGATCGACCTCACCGGTCCCGACGCAGACGCCGCTGCCGACGAGGACGTCCAGGGCAGCGCGTCGTCTAGTTTAGTGTTTTAATTAATGTAATATGGACTTTCGCCGGCCTTCGTGACCGGCTTTTATGTTTAATTAAATGCATGAATTTATTTTCAAAATGCTTGCATTACCTTTTTTTGCGCGCCGATGAAATGGGTCGGGCCAGCGTTGGGCGCTCGCGCCGACGCAAACACAGCTCCGGACGTTTGTGTCTGCCGGGCCGACCCAAACAGATAAAAAAGGGACAAAAACGCCGTCCGTTTGAGTCGGCCCGTTGGAGTTGCTATTAGGTAACAACGCACAAATAGCATTTTCTATGACTAAACCCTCACCCTCCTAGACACAAATCCTCAGTACCGATGCACCAACTCTGGCAGACGAGTAGTATTATCCAGTATAGTCGTTCACCAACCGAGCCAAGTGCAATGTCTGCATGCTTTTTTACTACTACAACCACCAAGCGTTCTTCACATGCGCGGGTTATTTTCAGTCGGCTAATCTTCGTGAGAAACGCTGACCCTGCTGATCTGTCAACGTTTAGACGCCCACCAAACCAAGACGCTTAGAAGCAAAGCACAGCCGCTTCTGAAGTCTAAGACGTCATCTTATTAAACTATCAAGCAGCATTTCCACGATAGAGCCAAGAAGCAATTCACGATTCACCAATCACAAGCAAAGAGCAATAACCAAACAAGGTTTTGGACTAAATATCAAAATTCCTAGTTCAGATGAGCAGGGCAGGACAAGCTTATGACGACAGCACGGCTATCACATCGGATGACCTGAGAACAATGTACTCGCCTTCCGAACCCTTGAACTCGCTTCCTGCATACTTGGAGTACAGCACGCTGCTTCCAGGAGTGATTGACAATGGCGTCCTGCTGCCATCATCGCCCAATGGCCCGGGTCCAACAGCAACCACCTGTTTCAGCCAGAGAAGTGGTCACAGCTCAGTAACTCATGCGACAAGTCTAAGCATAAAGATTATATGACTATATCAATATGGATAGCTACTCAGGACAGGAGGATTGCTCCAACCAGCCATGTATAGAGTACATGTAGGGCAAGGTTTTCGAGTAGACGAGTCGATGAGTCGTTCTGGGGTAGCGACTCTTAAATAGTCGACCCTGCAGTTGCGACTAGTCGCGACTCGTCGACTAGTCGAGTTGAGTCAACTTCTTTTTGCGACTCATCGACTAGTCATTTCAGCTTTACTCGTGTGATCCTGATTGCTCGTGTTTCATGTGATAGTAAAATAAATTTAGGATTGGCACCGCAGTTAAGGTTAGTCTATTTATCAAACCTAGTCAACCAGCAATATGAGTACTACACTTGTTAGGCATCTAGGGTTCTCCGTAGCCATTTCAGCTTTACTAATAGTGATGTACCTAAAGTGGTACCTCGCAGACACCATTGTGGAAACTGGCAAGCCACAAAAGCAACAGGAAAGAACAGGTCACCACAAAATGAGCAAAAATGTATAGCCAAGAAAACAGCAGGGCAAAAGAAGTCTTGGTCATTGACTAATTACACTAGACAACACTATAAATCACACTTCTTCAACACAGATCTGGTGTTCCTCCTTTCCTTATATAGCTTAAGAACACATATACTATTAACATTAATAAGTACACAAATCACAGTAAAAATAACACCTTGCAGAGCGATAATTTTGTGAAGGAATGCAACTATTTCATAGTTGATGTGTTTTCAAGTTTTAGGTTATAAGCAGTTATGATCACAGGTCATCTGATTAACTGCGGCAAATATAACAAACAGAAGTGCTCACTGTTCCAACAGAAGGCTTCTCTTTCGACGCCTGTGTCAATAGCAAACCGCCAGCAGTTTCCTCTTCAGACTCTGCAACCTAATGCCAAAGGAGAATATAAAACTTCAGTTGGTAATGGATATTACAAACTGTACTCAGACAAGAAAGAAATAGATCCAGCCAATCAGAATTAAGGTTTTTTCTTCGCTATAGAGAATCTAGCTACGCTGTTGTCTAAACTGAATGCTGGAAGCAAAAAAAAAACTTCACATTGACAATCACGATGCAATAATGCATAGTCGCACAGATACTGAGCATGGTGAACCTGGAATAGAACCATAGTGGATCTGAACTAAAGGCAGTCAGGCAGAAAGAAAGAGCAGGAAAGAACAGAATTGAGGAGTTATACAACCAAGCTCTTTTTTATTTCGATTAAATGAGGTTGCCAAGGCTCATGAGCAAAACAGAGCAGAGCAAATAACATAAGGAGTATTTTTCTTGCTCTACATTGCTACTTTTTTGTTTGAAAGAGCACTTCTTGTTCGGTTGTTAATGAGTTATTATTGCCCTATCATTAGTGGGTAAAATTATCCTCTATTTTTCTGTTGAATAGGTGCTATACAATAGTGTGATATTCTAAACTTGATGCATAATCCATGAATATTATTTGCCAATAACATAGCCTATGCAAATTGAGTGTGCAGTTGTAGTACTGAACCAAGAAAGGATTTGACTACACATTCTGTTCACAAGAGGAATGCAATAGCCACTCAGTAAAGAGTATCAAAATAATGTGTTGAAACAGACCTTAATGAGAATACGGTCACTCAGTGGCTTCAGATCTTTCACGTCATCAGTGTCAAGAATACCAATGATGTCATCTTCTTTCATAATGAGGTGGGTGGTATCGTTGAATTCCAACTCGGTGCCAGCGTATTTAGAGTAAATAACTTTGGCACCAACCTGTAACCAGATAATGTATTGTTACTTCCTCTCATCGCAGTAAAATATTAGGTTAAATAGGAGAATAACATAAACTGTGGCCACAAAGAGGTCATGTGAGTAGTCCTCAAGAACATGGAGTGATTTTGATGTGAAAGAAGATCAAATACATGCAGTTAAGTTGTATTATTATTTCTTGCCCATAAATGGCACTTCAGTAACAACACATTTAGGTGATTTATCTTTCAGTTTATTTTATTTACATGCACTGCCAAACAGGTACAGGTCCTATCACCAAACACTAGATAATCTTAGTCAACCAAATAGGGTACATACCGGAACACTGATCTCGACGATGTTGCTGCCTAAGCTTCTCCCCTCTCCAACTGCAACAACCTCCCCTGCTTGTGGTCTTGACTGAGCTGTTGTTGGAAGCAATATCCCTCCGGCAGTTTTATCCTCAGTAGTCTTGGTCTTCACTAGTACCCTATCTCCCAATGGTTTCACAGAAGTATACTGCAAACAATTCACCAGTTTATGAACAATAAAGCTTAGGTAAAAACCAAAAGGCCAGGGATTGCACATTACTCAGAAGTTTAAACAGTATCACAACTAATTTGTAGTGAGCAACGGACCTGCTTAGCCTGAACAACTGCGATATAATGTGGGTGATATGGTGTGTGAAGTAAACTGCAGAAAGCTGTAGCTTTTTTTTTTTGCGGGGGGCAGAAAGATGTAGCTTGGCACATGAACATACTTGGTTGGTGCGCAGCCATGCCACACCAGGTTAGGCAAAGATTTGTTCCTTGCCACCTGGGCACATATTGACTCACAAAAGTGTGGTGCTGATTTTGAACGCCTAACCTTAGGCGAGTTTGGAAACAAAGTGTGTCAAATATATAACAGCATAACTCTCTCCCTTAAAGCCAAAGCATATCACGCTAAAGAGAGTGCTCACAAAATTACCAGCAAACTTGGTCCCACACAAAATTTGAAAACTAGCAGGTTTGGGGATTACATCAATTTTATGTTGAGTCCTGAAAATCCCATTTGGAACTTTCGGGGATCTGCAGTAACCACATTGAAGGATTTGCATCAGAAATGGTCGGAAATAAGAATTATCTCGTATTTTTCATGCTATTTATGGTAATGGCCTTTATATTCATCAAGACAGCGGAGTAGCTGGGTTTGAAATATATATATATATATATATATATATATATATATATATATATAAAGACAAGAAAGGCAGAAATTTACATCTGTACAACAGAAACAACATATGAAGGGAAAACCTATTCAATTATGCACTCCAGTTTGTGTTAAAAAACAATTTAGGTTGTGGATCTGTGTTCTGTAATAGGATTACAGAAGGTTTTGTGACCAGCAACTCTTAACGAGTAACTAATCCTCGCTCTCTCAGACCTACCTAAGGCTCCACCTAAGGCTGAGAGAGCTGTAGGTAGTGCTTACAAAATTTGTTCTGTAATAGGATTACAGTAGTGTTTGGACTACTGTGTTTCCTCTCCTACATCCTATATCCAGTTTCCTTGTACCCCGTATGAAATAATGGCTACGTGCAAGGTGCAACCATAGAGCTAGCACAAATTGTGTAAATAGACAGTAGTATCTGACAATTTAAGGTCCAGTCATTTAATTGTTACCTTGGGCGACACGACCGTGGCGGCCCTGACGACGAGGCCCCGGAGCCTCCGCACCGACGGCACGGGACGCGCCGACGACGAAGTGGGGATGCGGAGCCCGTCCGCCAACGCCGGCTTCGCCATCGCCGCGGACGCCACCTTAGGGCCGCACAGATGCACCGACGCCATGGCTCCTGCCGAGACCAACAGGCAACAGCACACAGAATCACACCGTGAGCTACGGGAGACCCAACGAACCGAGCTTCCGGGGCACGGAGAGGCGCGTACCTGCGGCGAGATTCAGCTGAGCGCGCGCCGGAGTGAGAGGGAGAGAGTGATGGAGCGAGGGTTCGGGGAGGAGGAGAAACCGAGGAGACCGGGACTGCTAAGCTTGGGATAAGGATTTTGTTACTCTCGGGTTTAGGACGAAAAGGAGGCTGCCGGATGGTTCTAGAAGATGGCCGCCGGGCAGGATTCGGACTCCCGGAACCCATCCATCCGGGCTGGGAATCGCTTCGGGCCGGCCCAGCTTTGTCTGCGAATGGGTGGCTTCTGGCGGCGTAGCCCATTATGAAAGGGGAAAAAATGTTACGGATGGATTGCAGACGCTTAACCAAACCCTGGACGATCTTTTAAAAAACTCGGGAAACAAAAGGAAAATTGCACACTTAAGAGAGGCTTACCGCAAACTGAATGATCACGTATAAGCCACTGATGGACAATATTGGGCAAATGATGTATGAGCGAGTACTTATGAATATTCGGGTCTCCTTTGGTTCATAGGGTAGGAAATTATCTCTTCTTTGGTTCATAGGGTAGGAAATTATCTCAATCCTATGAGTAGGAAGAAAGGAGATGTCCTTTGATTCACATCATAGGATTTTTTCCATTGAGTCTAGTCTAATGTTTATTTTTCTATGAAATGTGGAGGATAGGAAGAATTCCTCCATAGAAATAGGATTCCATTCCTACAAACCAAAGGGCTCTAAAGAAATTTTTCGTATAGAAATCATATACTATGAAATTCCTACAAGATTCCTCCAAACCAAAGAAGGCCTCACTCACATAGCCCGGTCTTGTGATTTTACATTTTTACCCATAATCATCCACAACTATAAGAAAAGATTGTGATTTGCTCACTCATGCATTTTACATTTTCACCTGTTCACAAGTATGTGTTGTGTCACTTCTTTCGGTGGGGCAATTGCTTTGCAGAGAATTTACCATCGAGCATTTGGCACGTTCCTGCGTCAGGATCTCGGCATCAGAAATTAGGGGCATCAGCACAGCAAACAAAGTGATTCACCTTCACTCTGTATCCTTGGACATTCATTGAGGTGATCTACTAACGGTAGTTAGTAGTTCACGCTGTCACGGTGGAGTGGTAGATTTCACTAGTCATTTAACAGCTGGGCCAGCATAGCATCTGCACTCTCAGGGCCATCATTGTTTACACTGGGAACTATATGCTCTGGTGATATGAACTGGACAAATTCTCGGAGTTCTGTGAAGCTACTGTGCTCACTGTACGGTACTTCGTATCTGTAGAGGGGAAGAAACAGCAGATATAACTTCAGAGTCAACCCAGAGACAGTAATCAGGTCATCAGTGCTTTTGGGTTTGCAAAGATAACTTCAGAAGCATTGGACTAACAGAAAAAAAAATCTCCGTTTTCTGTAATGCGTAGAAAACGCTGCATTTAGTTTTGCCCAAAAGAATGCTCACTCCAGCTCTTAGAACAGTTTCTTCATTTTGGATAAATACTAAGTGAGGTTAATAAGGTGAAAAGTCGTCTGCAAACATAAGGTGAAAACTACAGTACTACAATCTCCTGGTTGAAAAGTGCCAATAGTGCTGAAATTATTTATTTACTATTTTCTTTAGGGAAATTACAGTGACTACCATTCCCTCGGAAATACGAAACGTTCGAGCTTTACATGACTATAGTCATGAAACATGCTTCCATAATTTAATAATTTATAATAGAAACTTGGCATATTCATAAAGAACTGCCAAAGTTGCATGTTGGAGACATTGCTGAACTGCCGATGCCCAAAACATGAAATACTCTTGAACAGGGGGGGGGGGGGGGGTATTGGTTAAGCAATTCCAGGGCCGTACCTGATGATTGTCCCTTGTTGCCACCTTCTGCCTGGTGTCTTTTTCCTCCCTTTACCAAATGACCAACCAGTAGGACAAAATGCCACAATGAGGTCATACCGGTCCTAAAAAACAAGTAGCCATCAGAAAATCATGATAGATAACACTAAGGAACATGAGAATAACAATGCACTGAAATTCCGGTTTCCCACTGGATAGCAACTTTGGGGTATGAATTATGAAATGTTGATATTGAAGGTTTGGCCACTTCATCCAACAGAAAACGGCCGAAATCACTATTTTCACCTTGTCAGAAAACTTTAGCACGATCTGAACCCTTTCAGATTTTTTAGCACAATCTGAACCCTTTTGTCCAATGCCAAGGCTTGTGGCATTTATGTGTCCCACCTAGACACGCCAAACTTGCCGGCGTTTCTGGCCTGGCACGACCTGTTCAAGTAGCCGTTGACCTCCTATGTGGCAGGGCAGAAACGCCAAACTCGGGCATGTTACTGGAAATGCCACAGGCCCTGCAGTTTCTGCCCCGAGAAGAAACGCCAGGGCTTGGGGCGTTTCCAGTATGCGTGCCCCGCGGCCACTTATCTATTCAGGGAAGAAACACCAGCAAGTTTGGCGTGTCTAGGTGGGGCAGAAACGCCACAAGCCTTGGCGTTACCAAAAGGGTCAAACCGTGCGAAAAAATCTGGAAGGATTCAAATCATGCTAAAGTTCCCTGACAAGGTTAAAACAGTGATTTTGGCCACAGAAAACTAAGCATAAAAAGGAAAACCTAGGTGTCTTTTAATTATCCTGGTATTATATAAACAGAATGCTGGTAATGGCTGCCATGTTGCCCTGATACTCATGAATGATAGTAGCTTTGAGATGTTATAACTTAAATAATATGCAGCTGGTAGAATAGAACAGTCCGCCTTACAGCATATTGACTTGATAAATGTTTCAACCGTTTGAAGCTTGCTAGAGTCCACATGGGGACAACATGTATGTGACTCTCAGCTTCATTGGCTGTCAACCAGGGCATGATTTCCTGAGGAAGCTCCAGGTGCTTTAATATTTGCAGCTTTGCAGCTCCAACATATATTTTCTTCTGAAGCAAACGGGCAACCTCCGTAAACAGTCTTTCTTTTCCTGCGACCAGTGACAATATAAGACATGAGATACAGGAGCACTTGAATATTAAAGAGCACGAAGATGAAACTGTACCAATTGTATAGCTGCCAATCAAGAACAGTGTTTTCGGATTGAAAGCTTCTGCTTGTATGGCCTCAATGACAAACTGTATCACAATCTCTTGACTTGGGAAGTCATACTGCAAAATATTTTAGTGTGTGTGAAGAACTAATGGCAGATTGGTCGTGAAAACTCAACTCTAACTTTAACACTTTTTTTGCGGGAACTTTTGCTAACACTTTTTGTCGGGAAAAATACATACTCGTGGATTACAGTAGGTCGTGTCAAGTATTAGAGTGTGGATGTGAGAAGACTGCAAAACAGGATTGTTGGACATCTCGGAAGAAAATCGGAAGTCTCCAGTGTGTAGAACAGCCTAAAATGCAAGCAAGGAAAAATAAGAAATTGACTAATCATGCCAACAGAAGATAGAAGCAAATCAGAACAATACTTACTTTACCATTGGGAGGCTCAAAAAGGATGATTATTGATCCAGGGCAATGGTTGGCATCAAAACATGTCAAATTAACACCAGCGACAGTAATCCTTTTGTTCAGTGGCAATACATGCATTCTATCCCATGCGACACCAATCTTATGGTGTACAAGGTTTGCTGTTATTGAGGTACAGTATATCTTCCCATGACAAAAGCTCTTAGTCAAGCCTTGGTAATCTGTGGAAGACAAAGACCTCAAGCTTAGGCCTCAAAACATCAAATAGAAGTGCATAGCATCACTAAGGTGGGAAGCACTCAATTGACTAAAACGTATACAATTAGAGATAGAGTGAACAACCAAAGGGCATGCAAATAGACAAAGTCTGGTGGTCAACTAGTAGTCTAGACAAACTTTACAGATGATAATTCAACGGAAAGTGAGAGAAATAAAATGGTTCTTTGATTAAACAAGAACTGTCTACACACCACTATCCCTTTAGTCCATATGAGGTTGTTGGCAAATGGCAAGTCCATTTTGTTTGTTCCAATTTATAATTTACAAAGGGAACTGCAGTAAGCTAAGCACACGTGTTGTTAAATTATTATTATTTTTACAATTATGTACTAGTATATACTGGTTAGGTAAGTTCAAAAGTTGCTCTGATGCCACGGCTGTAGCTCCATGAACATTACAGCACAAGCTTTAAATATGTATAACGCAATAGAGGCCAGCAGTTAGCAGATTCAAATATATAGAAAAGAATTAAAGAAAAAGGTAATCCTCCTACCACATTCCATACAAATCCAGTGACTCACACACCAAGTGATTACCATAATGGATGAGTAGTAGGGTACCCTGGCCCTGTTTCATTAGAAAAGCACTTAGATTGCCAAAGAAAAGCCTCATGATGTTCATAAAGTCATAGGGGTTAGGTATCTTCATATACTTTTGGGTTCCGTAAAACTGATTGCTCAGCAGGAAGCTCTTTTACTGATTAAAGTTTGCAGACATCTCTTTCTGGATAACTTAGGCCAAAACCACTAGATCACTACGAAAACATAACAAAATTGTTCATTGAGATTTGAGAAACCTTCATTCAAACACGAGAAAAAACATGTACTCAGGAAGTTTGACGATCATCTTTTGTAATTACTCTATTAGTTGGCACTGGCACGCAAAAAAGAACCTTGACTTACGGTCTAGATGGAAGTGTGTCAAAAACCAGTGGCAGCAATCTCCTCGTAAGTAGCGAAATGCATCCTGCAGCAACAAACTTAGTTACAGAAGCCACTAGTGTATGAAGGACAAATGCTCCAACTGACTTGTGCTTGGAAATATCATACCACTCGAAAAGGTGTTCCTGGGATGCAACACCAAAGAGGTGTATCTTTAACCTTTGCTTTACGAGTACGACTTCTGCTAGTAGCCACCTTGGCACTAGAATTTTTCTGGTTATTTAAATTAGATGGTTTCTTGACTTTGTGGTCTCTCTGTTTCTGATCAGATGAGGAACACCGAAAGAATTCCGTGATTAATTTATTCCCGTTCATTGGACCTTTAGTCCTTTTAGTATTTTCAGATATTAACACATCTGCTTCTGTGTCATTAGCATTGTCATTTTTTTTCCTTAATTCACCAAGAGCATGGATAATTTTCTTTCTAGGTCCAAGGGAAGTGATTCCCATGCCTAGAAGATCCTGCAATCCATAGGCACCAATATGTTAATTCTTTTATCTATAACTAGAAAGACTGTCAGATTTAATACAGCGACCAGTATACGTTGACTACCTCTTCTGTGAGCCACTGCAAGGTCTCCCAGTCAACTTCTTCTTTGGTAAAAATTTCCTCATATTTAGATAGCCCCAGGTTCCTTAACCATTCCACAACACACTTGTTCTCAATATTTTCTCCATCGCAAGGTCCTTTTTCATGATTGGGATTAGATTCCTGGAACAGAGGAAATTCAAACATCTTATGTCATCTTGGTGAGAAATAATTGATACAAAAACTACTGGAAAGCCAATGATCAAACCATTAACCAAAAGGTATTGAATCAAGAGTCTCCTCCCCTCACTTGAGATTGTGTGTGTTTGAGTTAACATGACACGAAATAGAAGCCTCATACTGCCAACAGCCCCACGCACAACAAAATATTGGCCAGATATGTTCATGTGTTCATCTATCAACTCAACTAGGCAGATAATGATGCACATACACAACAACAGTCCACATGACTCTGATTAATACACAGTGAATGGAAATATTAAACAACCTCATGCTTAGGTTCAATATTGAACACTGCTACATAATTTCAAGAAACACATCAGTACCTAAGGTTCCAATGAAATAAACCACCTTTGAGAGCCCAATAAGTTATCATGAATGATTAATATAACATTATACTAGCACGGCAGTTTAATAATATGTAATATGATATTGAAGCATCACCTTAGCAGGTTCATCTTCGTCGAGGCAATTGTTAGTATGTGCTAGCTGGAGCTCCTCACTCAGATCAGAAATATCTGACCCACATAATGGGCACTGCACTTTATAAACTGACTCGAACCTCCCAGAATCCATTTTATTCCCTTCAACAGGAGATGTCCTGCTGTTACGATGACTGTGCACCTGATCCTCCATGCACAGGTTTATGAGCTCATTAAGCTGGGTTCCAATCTCAAAATTATCACAATCGCCATGTTCAAAATGCTGGGTCTTACATGATTCCAGAAGCACCGATTCAACTGAATTTGAGGATTGAAACTCTACACAATCTACAGCAGAGTTTGATTTCTTATCCCTAGTCTGAGGACTGAGAGTAGCAGCATCTTCCACGGCAACTTTTCTCTCTTCAGAAACCAAGCTAGAGATTCCTAATCCAGGCTCTTGGAAGTATTTGCAATCTGCACCTCCAATGTCATATTTTGAGTTCGGCACTAAAAGCTCTGATTCTGTAGAACATGAGTGGTGATTGCCGTCATGGACTTCAAATCCACTCCACTCATTCTTTTGGGTCTCGGATCTAGATGCAATCTCAGCTTCTATATCCACATTCCCTTCATCAGAGACAGAGCCATGGAGCCATGAACCAGATATTCCCCCCATCAGCCTCTCCTCAGGAACCGCATTACAAGCCCTGGAGACCCCTTCCGGCTCTTCACAGTGCCAACTTCCCAAATCACATGTTTCGCCTGACTCCAAAACACTCGACTCTGTCGAACTGGGGAGGCGATTGGAACTTCCGTTGCAACCGTCGTATCCGCCCAATCCTGTCTTCTCAGCAGCGCCTAACTTGGGGCCATCGGTATGGGACCTCGATATGCCGCAGATTCCTCCACCCGTCACCTCGTTGCCCTCAGGTACGCGGCGCGTGCCGGTACCAACCCTCGAACGGGCCGCTAGGGTTTCGGCAGCCGCCGCAGCCACTGTAACAACACTCTCGGCGGAAGCCGTGCCGCTGGCAACGGGACGGTTCTCCTTCCCGGAGTAGGGTGATGGGAGCTGTAGCTTCTTACGGAGGCGGCGCGAGACGGCGCCGTTGGAGGGCTTCAAGGGGCGGGGGCGGCTGCCGGGAGGAGGGATCTGGAAGTCGTCGTCGTCGTCTTCGCAGCTTACGGCGGCGATGAAGGGCCTGGTCGTGGTCTTGGTATGGGAAGTGGAGGTGGAGGTCGCCGGAGGCCATGGCTTCGCGGGGGGCTTGGGTTCCGCCGGCATTTGGTGGGGAAGGGAATTGGGTGCGGAACTGGGAGTGGGAAGATGGAATTTTTGGCCGAGGCTATTTGAAAATGAAATGGAAAAGGGCGCGCCTATTTCTGTGTGGAAACGCCAGAGCGAGACTGGGCCTTCCGCTTTTTGTTTTTTTTTGTCTTTTGAGAAACTTCCGCTTTCTAGGCTTTGGTGGGCTACGTGGGCCGTTCGGTAGGCGTGTTTCTGTGTAGCCATGCCATTTTGGCCTCTCTCTTTTTTTTTAACCTGTGAGATTTTATTCATTTAGGAGTTTTTTTTATGTACATATTTTTTCTATAAACATGGTCAATGTTTGTAATGTTTGATTTTTTACGAAAATTATATGCACTACATTATGAAATAGAGGAAGTACATCAAGAGTGTCTTTGACGAGACACTGATTTCCCTGAGAAGATTGCAAAGCAAGGCATCTAAAAAGCAACGATATGTTTTGTATCTTCATAGCAAGCTTTGCCTGATGATGTGCCATGGTGTTGTTGGCATTGTTGATATGATAGATCCTGATATGATTGAAGGAGGGAGCAGCTTGGATGTCTGCTAGAAGCGGTTTGTTGCGCCAATGCCATGGGGCCGAAGAGACAATAGAGACCCTTGTTGTTGTGGCAATGACGTAGTTGTCCATGTAGAATGTACTCCCTCCGTTTATAAATATAAGTTTTTTGAAGATTCCAACAAGTGACTACATACGAAGCAAAATGAATGAATCTACACTTTAAAATATGTCTACATACATTCGTATGTTGTATTTTATTTGAAATGTCTAAAAAGACTTATATTTAGGAACGGAGAGAGTAGGATTTATGGATTCTTGAAATATCTACAAGCTTAGTTGCTACAAGGAGAGCACAGGATTCGGCTTGTAGCAGCGAGGAGACCGGAGGAGAAATATGTTGCGACATGGATACCTCTATAGTGTAAATTATCCTGTAGATGTAAGATAAATCCAAGTCCAGTAGGGTGTGGGTCGCCTCCTTGTTACTCTTTCCATGCTATATCACAGAGTAAAGGTTCCCTGCTTCAAGATCGAAGCTAAGAGTAGGAGGGAGCCGCTCTGCTCAATATTCGGCCATGTATCTTCAAGTTTGGAGACTAGCAAAATAGCATTGGCAACAACAGAGACATGAGTAGGTTTGCCAGAAAGTTTTCTTCTGCTCGAAAGGAAAAAATCTGATTTTTTTTTTGTAACCTTTGACAAATATTTTCTATGCTTGAAAATTTTTGTCATGAAATAACATTCGTGGAAGTGCAAAAAAACAAAACTTGTGCTTCAAAATGCTTTTAAAGGCATCTTTGAAGTATCGATTTTTTTCTGCCACGACTATCTGGAATGTTCATTCATGATAATTTTTTGCAAGCACATAGAACATTTGTCAAAGGTTACCAAAAATTTGTCAAAGGTTACCAAAAAATCATAGTTTTTTGAAATTTTTACTTTTTTTTTCTGGTTTTCCTATTCAGCGGGAGCATTTGAGCTCGGGTACAAATACTCCACGTCCATGTTTACCATCCTTTTTTGCAAAGAGATTCTAATGCCTAGCTTCTCAGAGACACCACAAAAAATATAAAGATTTGAGGCATGTGTAATTAGTCCCTCCCAGTTAATGGCAAACAAAGGGCGAGACGACCTAGCCCCTAACGGATGAGACGACCCAGCAAGCCGCTGCCTCCTCCAAAATCTAGTGTTCCTCTGCCTTCGTCGGCGCTGTCGTCCCCACCCCGTCTTCGGTGGCCTTAGGGGCATGGGGGCGGAGTGGATCCTGACCCTTGCCACTCGGAGGGCCTCGTTTTTAGATTTTTTTTTTCCAGTCTCGTTAGGTTTTATGTCCTGCTCAAGAAGTCGAGACGATGGCGGCTCCCTGAAGATGGAATAAATGTCTCCCCGTCTAGTCCCCGTTCTCTTGATGCGTCTAGCATCGTCAGTGGGCGTGTGTCTTCGGTGGATCTATCTTTGGTGGAATTGCTCGGATCTGTTCGTCGTTCATCTATGTTCGTGTGTCTTCAAATTGGATTTTTCTGATCTACACCCTCATCGACGACGATTGTTGTTCTGGTGTGTTGGTTATGTGGGGTCTTAGCGCGACGACTTCTCCACTATCTACTACAACAAGGTCTGTCCGGATCCGGCGAGGAACGGGTGATGACAGCGACGCGCCTTCGACCCGCTTCAGTGCTTGTAATCGTCGCTAGGTGGTCTACGGAGCTAGATGTAATTTTTATTATTTCTAGTATTCGTTGTACTACCATTATTGAAGATGAATAGATCGGAAGTTTTTCTGTAAAAAAAAGTCCCTCACAGTTAAGCTTCAATATATCTGATCTACGTCGACCTCCTCCCCAAAGTTTTTCTTTCTCTTTTTTTTAAACCACCTCCGCCCCAAAGTTAGAGGCATATGTTTGGCGTGGCCACAGAGTCAGACGCCGATGGCGGGCCAAACGGGAGTCAGCAACCAAACAGTACCGTAGATGTGCATGCACGATGATACTGGCAGAACAGTAATTGGTTATTGGTCAGTCCATTTATCCCATATTCTATGAGACTTTGACGATGACC
Organism: Aegilops umbellulata; assembly: GCA_032464435.1. NCBI lineage: Eukaryota > Viridiplantae > Streptophyta > Magnoliopsida > Poales > Poaceae > Aegilops > Aegilops umbellulata. Next base: position 376,535,564 of record CP136058.1, on the reverse strand, counting down.
TTCCAACAGTGCGTACGTTCCTTTAACACGAAGGATGCGATGGGCAGGAGACACGTACAGGAAAGGCCAGAGGGACGTGCCAAAATCGCCGATGGCGCGGAAGCAGCGGCGTGCTAATCAAAGGGGAGACGTGCCTGCAGCTGCATGTCGCCCCGTGACGCCGGTACAGGAAGGCAGCAGCTGGGAAACTCTCGTGTCTATGCCGCTGGATTTTGCTCTCCAGATGTTTTTCACCACTTTTAGAGCCCGGGTGCTCGTGCATCAGCATGAACGCACGGCGTGCATCCTTCACGTCTCCCCTTCGATTCCTTCTAGTCGCAGGCTCCTGTGTCAAAGCCCGCCGAACAAATTTCAAAACCAACGAAATACCACTCGTCAACGCGTCGTGCGCAACGTGCGTGATTTCCCCCGCAAAAAAAAAAAGGTTTACCGACACAACGAATTATGTGCCCTAGTGAAGAAATGTGAGCTCGATGATGCTTGATGTACCCTTTTTTTTTTACCCCAATAGCCAGCGAACTTTCCTTGTGGGGCATGGCAATTACAAATGTTTTCTACAGCAAAGTCTTTGAGAGCACATGGCAATTTTTCACAAGCACACGGCGACTTCTGGCAAATAGAGATATTTTGCTACAAAATTGTCTTGTTCGCTTGAAAGAATCGACATGCTTCCAACACATCATTTGCCACGAAAAATATTCGTTTTGCCATACACCCATAGGGAACATTCGCTGAATAACAATTCCCTCTTTTCGTGATGAGTCTACATGTTTTTTGATTGAATATAATGCATTGTGTTTTCTTTCCCTGAACCACGTGGTTCTGGAAGGCATGACTCATACAAAACCATGGAGGCACGACTCGATAGACAAACCTAACGACATAAAGATTGAACCGGATCATCAGATACTTTTAGCCACCCAACGACGGTCATCGAAATTGTCCGGACCGGCTCGGACGTTCGAAATCCCGAAAACTGACACCAAGCTGAGGGGAGCTTTCCGGAGTCTGGACTCCGATACGCCGGACCCACATAAAAAATAACGTTGCTGTTGTTTACTTTGAAGTAGACGTGATGGATTCGTATGAGGAGTACTTCTAAGCCGAGTTCATGGTTCCGTCTTCGTTGGATGAGGATAAAGATGATTATGAAACGACGATTATGAGGGCTTTTCATGAAGATATGGAGCGTGCATTGGAGCATGTTCTCAACTTCAAAGATTCAACGAAGGGACATTGAATGTTGAATCGGCAGAGGACACATGGGCATATGATGTTGTACGACAACTACCCCCCCCCCCATGCACTACTCGAATTTTATTTCACTCGTCGTTTCCGAAGGCGCAACATGTGTTCGAATGCATTTACCAAGGTGGGATTGTTGGAAACATTGGATTCTCTGGTTACTAAAAGTGCATGACTGCTATGAGAATGTTTGCCTATGGCATGGCCGTAAATTTGTGGGACGAGCACCTCCGGGTGTCTGAAAGCACATGTCTCGAAGTTATGGTCAGATTTGCTACTATAGTGGTTAAGGTGTTTGGATTGGAGTACTTGAGACAATCAAATGTCACAGCCACAACAAGGGTCACGACATTTGGAGATGAAAGAGGTTTTGAAAGTATGCTCGGATCCCTAGATTGCATGTGTTGGAAATGAAAAAACTGCTCATATGCTCAACACGTGCAAAAATCTCACCATCATTTTTGAAGTAGTTACATCACAAGACCTCTGGATTTGATACTCTCTTTGGCATTTCTAGATCTCACAGTGACATCAATGTGTTGTAGAGGTCTTCATTGTTTACAAGGTTGTGTGCGGGCGAAGGTCCTGCGTGCAACTATACCATTAATGGTCATAATTACATAATGAGATACTATCTTTTCGATGACATCTATCCTCCTTGAAAGACTTCTTCAAGACCATCTTTGAGCCAAGGGTGACAAAAAATATATATAATTTTGCCCAGAAACAAGAAGGCAGAAAAGACGCGGAGAGGGCATTTGCAGTTACTCCAAGCCTGTTTTATAGTTGTCTGAGGGTGTGCTAAACTATTAGATGCAAAGACGTTGTGGGAAGTGATGACAACTTATGTGGTCATGGACAATGTGATTGTGGAGGATAAGGGTGAGGGAGTTGGCTAAGGTCTGGTATTTCAAGAGATGGGTGATCCTATCCATTTTTCGAGGCAGAATCCGGTGTCGTTTGAGGATTTTCTCGAAATGCATCAGCAGATTCATGATCGAGGAACTCATGAGCAACTTCAAAAGTATCTGATTGAGCATATGCGGGCGTTTCATATAAACAACTAGAACACGTATCAATAAATAGAATTCAAATTTGAACCATTTTATTTCAAAACTTTATATTTGGATTGTAATATTTATATTTGAATTATTGTTGCGTTGAAATATTTATCTTTCAGTTATCGGAATATTTATCTTTCAATTCTCAAAGAATTGTGCTACTTATCTTTGATTATTTTCAATATTTCTAGCACAGGAAAAAAATACTGAGCGGACAGACATTTGATGCGTACGGTTGGATAGCCGGCGCCCCGCATTGGAGTTGCCTTAAGCTTACTTTTTTGTATTCCATAATGCGTTGTGGTTTTGCTGAACATTAGATCCACTGTGTACCAAATAAACACAGCCTTTTTAAAAGCAGAAGTTCAATTAAACTGAATCAGGGAACTAGCTCAAAAAAAAAGTCAAGGAACGCGCTGGCAACTTTCCATGACATGTTGAGGAAGGCAAACCATCTGTAATACGTTGCTAACTTGCAATAAAATGACCATGACAATAGTCCTAGTAGACCTAGGCTGCCAAACTGCCGTGAGCATACACAGCTCCAGCAGAAAACAATGGTGCAAACAGACGGCATGTGCTTACATACGTATATATATATGCCGATGTTCAATCAGAATCAACCACCGGCTATTACTACTAATTGTTACTACTACTAGAAATGAATAACCAACGCCCGATTATTGTCGCTTCAAAGCTACGAGTAAACAAACTACCAGTACTAGTAGTAAAATAACATCCACGCTCCCCGTAGATCAATTGCCCTATAGATTTGGAGCCCAGTCACGTGTTCCTCATGCATATCTTTCTTGTACCGTCAGTTTGTCACTTCCTGGCCTAGCCCGAGCCAGGAGTTGTCACCATTAGCTTGCTTGGACGGAGCCGCCGATGAGCTGTTAATTTGGTAAGGCGCCTTCGCCACTATCCTGGGGTAAATGAGCACAAAATGTTAGGGTCGTACATGTAGCAAGTTTCTGAAGACATTTTCACTGTCTTCCTTGAGGAAAATTTTCAGAAAAAAACCCAGCTCGATCGGGTACCTGCCCTTTCTTTTCTCGAGAAACCTGTGGAGTGAGTTCCTCCTCGCTATAGGCAGATCTGCAACGCAGCAAAAAATGTTGGAACTCTGTTAGCGATAAGGATTTATATGGAAATTTACATGAAACTCTGAACTGAAACAATCTCTTTGTCTGCATGTATTGTATATTTTCACGGTAGAACTGCAAAAGAGACCATGAGAATTAGTACCAGGGAGAGTGTTGTGTGCAGGCTGGGGAGGGCTCTGCTGAACGAGGCTGCTGCTCCCGGCCTTGTCCCCGGCGCCGTTGGCCATCTGGAACAAATCCTTGACCTTGGTGGACGGGAAGTTGTCAACCACGACCACTTTTCCACCATAGAAGATGGTGAGCTGGTGCGCATCCTCTATGGCATCTTGGTTGTCAGTTGTGGCCTTGAGAAGCTGTCCAACGCTAGATTTCTCGAGGGGGAGCTCCACGTCCGCGGCGTTTGGCTCCTCCAGACCCGACAGCAGGTTCATGGTGGTGGGCGGCTGGAAAGCTCCTGCAAATTCAGATGAACAACCGTGTGCTACATCTTGTAAGAACTTTGAAACAGGTGAGGGAAACGGTGTATACAATCTACCAACGAGAAACATGGTCAGTCAGCAGACAAACATCCCCTGTTCTTTCTACAAGAAAAGAAGTTCACCGAGAAACCAATAGACAGGGCACGTCACGGCGTACCTCCTTCATCGACGACGGCGGCCGGCGGCGACATGTCGAGGCCGACGAGGCCCTGCAGCGCGCCACCCTTCTTCTCCTTCATGTAGCGGCTCAGGAGGCTGCAGGTGGCGGCGAAGCCGGACTTCTCCTTGGCCGCCGCCGCGGCACCGGCACGGCCGGCCATCCCCTCTCCTCCTGCCATCTTCCCGCCGCTCCCCGCCCCTTCCATGCACAGCAAACAAGTCGCCTCTCCACCGCGGCAAGCTTCGTCGCTCCTTCTTTGGCTTGCCTGCTGCCTCCGACAAACAACTCCAGTGCACTTTTCCTCCTGCCGGGCGCCTCCGCCCTTTTAAAATGGATCGGCTCTTCGTGATAAACGGCGAGGTGGGACGACAAGGACCCGTCGGGCCGGGCATGGAAAACGTGGGGGAATGGGAGGGGCACGCAGCTCACTGGGTTCTTCCGAGTCGTGGGCACGACCGGACGGGTGGAGCGGTGAGGTCTCCGTCCGGGACGGTCCCATCGAGGGAAAAGGTCGTGGAGTGTTGGCGATGAATATCGGGCGGGGGGCGGGGGTGGTCACGGAGGCACGTGGTTTTTGAGCTCGTATTCGGGCCTGGATTTGACCCGCGGGGCAGCGAGCGCGCGCGCGGTCGGTCTTTCTCTCGGTTATTTTTGGGTGGATGGGATGGGAGGTACGTACGGGGCAAGGAGACGCGACGTGTGACCTAGCAAGGGCATGTGTCGTGTTGAGACTTGAGGAGCAGTACGTTTGGCCCCTATATGTGTGGTAACGTGCTGATTCACATTTGGTGATTTTTGGCTTGCTCGGCTAGCTGTTGCTCTATGACCACGGTTTTACTAAGTCCCAGCCGATGGATGTTCATTAAGTCTTGATTTTTTTTAAGGGTCTGTCTAGAACTAAGTCGACTAAGACTTAACGAGTCTCAGTTGAGTGACATCAGCGTAGTTGTGGTGCTGCAAGCGGCATATGGCTGGATGTTGCAAACAGCTATGAAAAATATTGCGACATACTGCAAGCAACGGCAACAGATGCTACAATTGTTCCTACTAAAAAAGCGCTACAACCGTTAGCGGAGGATCTTGTGACCGGTGAGATGACGTGCTACAATCGACGAGGGATGACATGCTACAACCAGCAAGACGGATGCTGCAACCGGCAAGAAAAGATGTTGCAAACGATGGGGCAAAATGCTGCAAGGTCGACTGAGACTTCGTTAAATCTCAACCGACTGAGTTTTAGGAAGTCCGTTTCTTGCATACTTTGGATTGCTTACCACATGTGTCTTGTGGTTCGCTTGATTGATCTAAAAAGTGCAAAATTTCTAAAAAAAAATAGAGTACACAAATTGCTTACGTAGCTTTATAAAAGAAGGGAATTGCAAGACTATCACTCGCTGCGAACAACGAGCATAGCACTACTCCACATCTGGCTAGTCCAAAGACAACCAACAACGACAATACAACTACAAAGCAAAAGAGCCTGCCAAAAATAGAAAACCTCGCCACGTCTCAACTGACGCCGGTCACACCAAAGAGCAGCAGCTTCTGCCAAGCATCCCTTGTCGATGCACCATCCCCTCCTAATGCCTAAAGGAGATGGCAAGAGGATGGCAGAACTCGATCTGACTCGAGGAAGGCACCATCTTGGAATCACCAGCGACGATCGTACATTGCGTCGGAGGAGAACGATCATGGGGAGCGGCGAACACCGGAGGAGCGCAACACAGGTCATCCAAACCATTTCTCCTGGCACGATGCTCCCAACAGAGGGGCGACATTGAGGACACCGCCATCGTGCCGATCCAGCAAAGAATCAAGGTTTTCACCCGGAGACAATTGCCAACACCAAGCGAGAGAGGGAGATGGTGACACACTCGGCGACGCCTCCAAGGAGAGGAACGACACCCACGAGTGCCACCGCCGCCAGCCCGGCCACAACCTGACAGGATTTTCATCCGTAATGCCACACATCTCCACACCTCCAAGGTTTGGGCAGTACCGTCCATGAAGCCTTGCACCGTCGTCACCGCAGCAACTTGCCATCGAAGCCGTGCAGCCGTAGTCCTCCCTCACCCGAACTGCCGAAGAACGCGACCCAACAACCACCATCCACCCAGACGAGGATTCACATCAGCCAACCATGCCGTGCAAGAGCCAAATCCACCACGACGGCCTTCACCCGCACCAGGGGACTGCCACACAATAAAATCAGCCCCAAGGTCCAGATCAAATCTGGGAGGATTCGGATCTGACCCGCACCTCCTTCCACCACTTCTGAGAGCACCCCAGCATGCCCAATACATGGACTCCTTCCTGGTTGGGCCTTTCAGCGCCACCGCTACCATGGCCCTGAGCCCGCGCCATCGCCCCCGTCTGCACCGGCACCCCACCCTCCTCCACCACTCAGCTGCACACGTCGCCTAGGTCCGCCTCGTCACCGCAAATCCAGTCGCCGGCCATCCCGCCACCATGGCCACCCCAAAGACGTTCCACTCCACACGAAGGGGGCCATTAGGGGTGCGCCGCCAGCACCCGCCGCCTTCGTCAGTCGGGCGCGGCCTCCATCGCCGGCGGTAGCGGCCAGAGGAGGAGTTCTGGGGCCCTGCTGGTCTAGGGTTTGGGGGGCCTCCGGAGCCGCACGCGCGTGCGGCCGTGGAGGAGGCAGTTAAGCTCTTAGTCGGTAGAAGGGTTATTGGAGAAAATTGTCGTGCTGAATACAACCAAGAAGCAGCAGCATGGTCGTTGTCAAGAGGGAAGCGTCCGCAACTCAATGTGTGGTGGGTGTGGGAACAAAAGCCCATGAAGCTAATGCTCCATACCTCCCATAGTATAGGGCGCCTCGCAGCAACACTTAGCAGTGGGAGGGCTGGGAGAAAATGGAAGCAATGACAGGAGCAAGGTGACCCAATGATAGTTGTGTAACTTGTGGCTTTTGCAAAAAAAGAGTTGAAGTTGTGTTTTCTCATGTTTTAATATTTTTGAGCACGTATATGTGTTCTTTTGGGTAGATGGGAGTATGTACGGTGCAAGCTGATACATCGTGGGACTCAGAAATGGTATGTCATGTTGGTTTACTCTTGGCCGCAATGTATGAGTGATTGCTGATTTCCATTCGTCCATTTTCAATATGCACAACTTATTGTTCAAAAAGAAGTTTTGCAACTTTATGTTAGATATTCCGGGGGAAAGTACAACTAGGATAAGGCAACAACGCAAATAGTGACTGCTTTCCCAGCGCTATCGGTGTGTATTCTGAAGTGTGTGGACACAAAGCTCGTCCCCATGATGTAGGGCACCTCACGACGACACCTGGCGTGGAGGGAGAAGACGTCCACGATAGGAGAGAGCTCACGCCCTATTGAACGAGGAAGAGGGAGGTAACTATCACAAACAGGAGTCAAGCGACGAGGTGCTTTATTTATGGTTGGAAGATAGGGGGTGTGGCCAAATAGGAGCGAAGCGACGAGGTGTTTTTTTATAGTTGGAAGATGGGGTTGTGGTTGAAACTTCAAAGGAAAAATTAGATGACTATTAAGGGGGGGGGGGTAAATTTTGCCCTACGCAGAGCTTATAATCACCCTCCTTCCAAAAGACAAATTCTGGAAGTTGAAAGCCAGGAATTCCAAAAGCTTGAATTTTTGTAATTCTTTTTTTAAGTTGAGTTTCTAAAAGTTCAATTTTGTTTTTAATAGCACCCTAGAGTTCTTACACATACTAATTTTTTATCTGGTTCATTTCTTCTTAATGAAAACACAATGTGCACGTAAGTTTTCTCGGAAAGAAAATATTTACCCGTCAAAGACCCCGGATTTGCTTGGATGAATTGGAGGGGTGGTCATACCTCCAATCGACCATTTTGACATTCTACATATTTCATGTAAGAGTTCTTTTTCTTCTTGATGGGAAAACAATGTTCACGTAAGGTTTTATCGAAAAGAAAATGTTTACTCATCAAAGATCCCGGCCTTGCTTGGATGAATTGAAGGGGTGGTCATACCTCCAATTGACCATGTTTGACATTCTACACATTTCATGTAAGCAAATTATTCTTTCAATGGCAAGCAAACATATTCATTAATAACGACACATTTGTGGTCATGAGTGGAAATAGGCTTGGGTTATATATACTTTTATCTAAAAAAGGCCAAAAATACATGAATTGAAGTGTTTGAGTTGAGTTAGCCTTTGGCTTGGTCTTAACAATTGCTACATCCACGGTGTAACCAATGTATCAAAAATACTTAGAACATTTATAAACAAAATCTATTATCATTTTTTTAACCTGGACCGTAGAACAATTGTTCTACGGTATTTTCAATTATATATATATATATATATAATATTTACAAAATGTCTAGTACAAAATGGAAATCATCCAATGCCCTCTCTAGGAAACATGATAATTATTTATAAGTACTGATCAATCCAACTAACAATCAGGGCTGCTTTGTGCTCCTTTGAACGATGTCAAAGATTCTGTAAACCTTCCTTGAGGTAGAACTTCCATGCCTTGATGTGTGGTGGTGCGTGTTTGAAAACCTTATCATTCCTCACCATCCAAGTACTCCAGCTTCCCATAATAACAACCTCCAGAGCAAATTCTTTGGGTAACCTCAGTATGGTCAATTGAATTTCATCATAAGCAGAAATCCCTATGTTTCTAGTAGGCAACAAGTTGTACCAACACCTCAATGAGAAAGGGCAATTCCAAAAAAGGTGGATGAGAGTTTCCTTAGTACCTTCCGCACACAAAGCACAAGAAAAGTCTGGAAGGAACATATTTCTGCGTTTAATCAGATTTCTTGTGCTAACTCTCTCATGAAGTAAAAGCCAGAAGAAGATTTTGTGCCTGAGCCGACAATAAGTTTTCCAAATCTGTTTGAAGATGGAGTGAGCCTCATTCTTTCGACAGATGCTCTTGCACATTTTCATCGAGGAGTATTGCTGACTGGGCCAGGTGTAGCACCATTTGTCTTGTTCCACAGATGATGTGATGCTTTCTATGGGAGTTTGAAGGGAGTTGAATTGGTTGAAGGCTTGGAGAGATAGTGGTTGATAACCCACAAGTATAGGGGATCGCAACAGTTTTCGATAAGTAAGAGTGTCGAACCCAACGAGGAGCTAAAGGTAGAACAAATATTCCCTAAAGTTCTATCGACCACCGATACAACTCTACGCACGCTTGACGTTCGCTTTACCTAGAACAAGTATAAAACTAGAAGTACTTTGTAGGTGTTTTTGGATAGGCTTGCAAGAAAGTAAAGAGTGAGTAAATGAAAGCTAGGGTCTGTTTAGATGAAGACACAACTAAATTAGTTTTAGTAGAGAGCTTTTTGTTACGAGAAAGTTATTTGTCCCTAGGCAATCGATAACTAGACTGGTAATCGTTATTGCAATTTTTCTTGAGGGAGAGGCATAAGCTAACATACTTTCTCTACTTGGATCATATGCACTTATGATTGGAACTCTAGCAAGCATCCGCAACTACTAAAGATCATTAAGGTAAAACCCAACCATAGCATTAAAGTATCAAGTCCCCTTTATCCCATACGCAAACAACCTACTTACTCGGGTATGTGCTTCTGTCACTCACGCCACCCACCATAAGCAAATCATGAACATATTGCAAACCCTATAGCGGGGATCCCTCACGCTTGCGCGACACGGAGAGCACCATAGGACAACACTAATAATAAAACATGCAACTCAAACCAATCTTGATCATCAAATAGCCCGTAGGACAAAACAGATCTACTCAAACATCATAGGATAGCCATACATCATTGGGAAATAATATATAGCGTTGAGCACCATGTTTAAGTAGAGATTACAGCGGGTAAGAGAGAGGTTACACCGCTGCATAGAGGGGGGAAGAGTTGGTGATGATGGTGGTGAAGTTGTTGGTGAAGATTGCGGTGATGATGATGGCCCCCGATGGCACTCCGGCGCCACCGGAAGCAAGGGGCGGAGGTCCCCCCTTCTTCTTCTTCTTCTTCTTCCTTGACCTCCTCCCTAGATGGGAGAAGGGTTTCCCCTCTGGTCCTTGGCTCCCATGGCGTGGGAGGGGCGAGAGCCCCTCCGAGATTGGATCTATCTCTCTGTCTCTCTTTGTTTCTGCGTTCTGTTCTGCTGCCCTTTCACCGTTTCTTTTATATCCGAAGATCCGTAACTCTGATTGGACTGAAACCTTCGCCGTGATTTTTTACCAAATATTAGCTTTCTTGCGGCTAAAGAAGGGCATCAACCTCCTTACAGGTGGGCCACGAGGGTCAGGGGCGCGCCTCGGGGGGTAGGGCACGCCCCCCTACCTCATGCCCACCTCGGACTCCGTTTCACGATGATCCTTCTTCCAGACTTTCCAAATATTCCAAAAAAAATCTCCGTTCGTTTTTATCCCGTTTGGACTCCGTTTGATATGTATATTCTGCGAAACCAAAAACATGCAACAGACAGGAACTGGCACCGGGCACTGGATCAATATGTTAGTCCCAAAAATAGTATAAAAAGTTGCCAAAAAGTATATGAAAGTTGTAGAATATTGGCATGGAACAATAAAAAATTATAGATACAACGGAGACGTATCAGCATCCCCAAGCTTAATTCCTGCTCGTCCTCGAGTAGGTAAATGATAAAAAAGATAATTTTTGATGTGGAATGCTACCTAGCATAATCTTGATCATATGTCTAATCATGGCATGAATATTAAGACACGAATGATTCAAGGCAATAGTCTATCCTTTGACATAAAAACAATAATACTTCAAGCATACCAACCAAACAATTATGTCTTATTGAAATATCATAGCCAAAGAAAGCTCATCCCTACAAAATCATATAGTCTGGCTATGCTCCATCTTCACAACACAAAATATTCACATCATGCACAACCCCGATGACAAGCCAAGCAATTGTTTCATACTTTTGACGTTCTCAAACCTTTTCAACTTTCACGCAATACATGAGCGTGAGCCATGGACATAGCACTATAGGTGGAATAGAATATGATGACGGGGGTTGTGTGGAGAAGACAAAAAAGGATAAAGTCTCACATCAACTAGGCGTATCAACGGGCTATGGAGATGTCCATTAATAGATATCAATGTGAGTGAGTAGGGATTGCCATGCAACGGATGCACTAAGAGCTATAAGTGTATGAAAGCTCAAACTGGAAACTAAGTGAGTGTGCATCCAACTTGCTTGCTCATAAACACCTCGGGCATTTGAGGAAGCCCATCATCGGAATATACAAGCAAAGTTCTATAATGAAAATTCCCACTAGTATATGAAAGTGATAACTCAAGAGACTCTCTATATGAAGGATCATGGTGCTACTATGAAGCACAAGTGTGGTAAAAGGATAGTAACATTGCCCCTTCTCTCTTTTTCTCTCATTTTTTTATTTTTTTATTTTTTATTTTTTGGTGGGCTTCTTTGGCCTCTTTTTTTGGCTTCTTTGGCCTCTTTTATTTTTCATAAGGTACGGAGTCTCATCCCGACTTGTGGGGGAATCATAGTCTCCATCATCCTTTCCTCACTGGGGCAATGCTCTAATAATGATGATCATCACACTTTTATTTACTTACAACTCAATATTACAACTCGATACTAGAACAAAGATATGACTCTATATGAATGCCTCCGGCGGTGTACCGGGATGTGCAACGATATAGCGTTGCAATGACATCAAAAAACGGACAAGCCATGAAAACATCATGCTAGCTATCTTACGATCATGCGAAGCAATATGACAATAAATGCTCAAGTCATGTATATGATGATGATGGAAGTTGCATGGCAATATATCTCAGAATGGCTATGGAAATGCCATGATAGGTAGGTATGGTGGCTGTTTTGAGGAAGATATAATGAGGCTTATGTGTGACAGAGCGTATCGTATCACGGGGTTTGGATGCACCGGCGAAGTTTGCACCAACTCTCGAGGTGAGAAAGGGCAATGCACGGTACCGAAGAGGCTAGCAATGATGGAAGGGTGAGAGTGCGTATAATCCATGGACTCAACATTAGTCATAAAGAACTCCCATACTTATTGCAAAAATCTATTAGTCATCGAAACAAAGTACTACGTGCATGCTCCTAGGGGAATAGATTGGTAGGAAAAGACCATCGCTGGTCCCCGACCGCCACTCATAAGGAAGACAATCAATAAATACCTCATGCTCCGACTTTGTTACATAACGGTTCACCATACGTGCATGCTACGAGACTTGCAAACCTCAACACAAGTATTTCTCAATTTCACAATTACTCAACTAGCACGACTCTAATATCACCACCTTTATATCTCCAAAATATTGCAAGGAATCAAACATATCATATTCAGTGATCTACAAGTTTTATGTAGGGTTTTATGACTAACCATGTGAATGACCAGTTCCTGTCATCTCTCTAAATAGATATAAGTGAGCATGAGAGTTTAATTCTTTCTACAAAAGATATGCCCACGCTCTAACAAATATAAGTGAAGCAAAAGAGCATTCTACAAATGGCGGTTGTCTAAGTGAAGAGAAACAGGCAATCCAAACTTCAAATGATATAAGTGAAGCACATGAAGCATTCTATAAAGCCATACTCAAAAGATATAGGTGACGTGCGTAGAGAATTCTATAAATCAACCAAGGACCATCTCATACCAGCATGGTGCATAAAAGAAAAGTGAAAACTAAAGCAAAAGACGCTCCAAGATTGCACATATCGCATGAACGAAACGAATCCGAAAACATACCGATACTTGTTGAAGAAAGAGGGGATGCCTTCCGGGGCATCCCCAAGCTTAGACGCTTGAGTCTCCTTGAATATTTACTTGGGGTGCCTCGGGCATCCCCAAGCTTGAGTCTTGCCTCTCTTCCTTCTTCTCACATTGAAACCTTCTCGATCATCGAACACTTCATCCACACAAAAATTCAACAGAAAACTCGGTAAGATCCGTTAGTATAATAAAGCAAATCACTACTCTAAGTGCTGTTGCAAACCAATTCATATTTTGTTTTTTCATTATGTCTACTGTAATATAACTTTTTCATGGCTTAATCCACCGATATAAATTGATAGTTTCATCAAAACAAGCAAACTATGCATCAAAAACAGAATCTGTCTAAAACAAAACCGTCTGTAATAATCTGAACATTTACCATACTTCTGATACTTGCAAAATTCTGCCAAAATTAGGAAAAATAAACAATTTGTATAGAAAGACAGTGCAAAAATAATCATAACCATTTGACGTTCCAGTAAAAAATTAAAAATCACGCACTACAGCCAAAGTTTCTGTCCTGCACCGTACAAACCAACAAGTATTGTAAACATCCTAAAGGCAAACCTTGGCACATTATTTTTATAATACAATGGAATTGTACAAGGGGATAATTATTTTTGTTGAAAAGTTTCTGTAATCAAGATTCACAAAGTTTCCGTGAACATGAACAAAGTTCAAGGAGCTCTCCCACTTCAACAATGCTTGTCTTTCTCACTTTCACTTTTTTTTGAAAAGTTTTGGGTTCCCCTCTTTATTTTCATTGTTTTTAAAATATATGAAAGCACTCAACAGAAATAAATGACTCTCTAAAACTTCCGGGTTGTCTCCCTGGTAGCGCTTTCTTTAAAACCATTAAGTTAGGCATATAGTGCTCAAGTAGTGAATCCACCCGGATCCCAAGGTATATCAAAGCCAATTTAAATTAGCAATGATTTGTAATTTAGTAGTAAGCACAAAGTAACATATATCATGTAATGACGAAGTCTAAATCTCTTCCTATGCATCGGCATGTCATAAAAGAACAATTCATGCACACATAGTAAAGGCCAATGCATAGTATAAGCAGTTTCTTGCAATTTTATCGTGTTGGAAACATAGAGAGGTGGAGATATAGTTCCTCTCTCATAATAATTGCAAGTAGGAGCAGCAAGCACATGCATATTATATTCATGAAAATCATCATGTGCAACAGTAAAAGGCAACCCATCAATATAATCCTTAATAAGTGCAAACTTCTCCGATATAGTGTAGTCGGGAGAATTCAAAAAGATAATAGGACTATCATGCGTGGGTGCAATAGCAACAATTTCATGTTTAACATAAGGAACTATAGAAAGTTCATCTCCATAAGCATAATTCATATTGGCATCTTGGCAACAAGCATAGCAAGCATCATCAAAAAGGGATATTTCAAGAGAATCAACGGGATCATAATAGTCATCATAGCAATCATCCTTCGGTAAGCACGAAGGGAAATTAAACAATGTATGAGTTGGAGGGTTACTCTCATTAGAAGGTGGGCACGGGTGATCAATCCGCTCTTCCTCCTTTTGTTCTTCGCTCTCCTCCTCATCTTTTTCATCCAATGAGCTCACAGTTTCATCAACTTCTTCTTCCATAGATTCCTGCAAAATATTAGTCTCTTCTTGGACAGCGGAGACTTTCTCAATAAGTGCATTAATTTCGTAATTGTATTCATAATTCTCATAGCAATATTTGAGGATAGCTAAATTTTCAGATCTATAAACAGCGTCATCAAAATCTTCAAACTCTTTAAACATAGATTCAATTTCATAAGCACCCATAAAAGCAACAAATTCTTCTATTTTCTCCACATCATAGTAATCATATATACCATTAGCATAAGAAGCTAAGGTTTTATTATCATTAAATTTGCATGAAAAGGGAAGGTGTGGAGCCTTCATCCTAGAGCAACAAGTATAATCATATTCCAAGCATAGTTGTCTAGCATACCACTTCAATATATGAATTTGATCCCATAATAGTTTCCCTTTTTGTGTCAAGCGATAATCCCTAAAGTATTCACGTTGATCCAACGTTACTCCCATTACATAATTGAATGGGGTTTTCTCAGGATTATTAAAGTAGTACATAATATCTTTCACATAACCAGCATCGAGGGTTTTAGGAGGTTCCCCATCTCCATGAGTAGCAAGTACACCTAATTTTTTTGGTATTTCGTGTTCCATATCCATAACTAAAGATAAAGAACAACTAAGAACAACAAATAAAAATTACTTAGTGATAAAGAAAACAAGCACACACGAGAATATTCACCCCACGCTATGACTTCCCGGCAACGGCGCCAGAAAAAGGTCTTGATAACCCACAAGTATAGGGGATCGCAATAGTTTTCGATAAGTAAGAGTGTCGAACCCAACGAGGAGCTAAAGTTAGAACAAATATTCCCTAAAGTTCTATCAACCACCGATACAACTCTACGCACGCTTGACGTTCGCTTTACCTAGAACAAGTATAAAACTAGAAGTACTTTGTAGGTGTTTTTGGATAGGCTTGCAAGAAAGTAAAGACCGAGTAAATGAAATCTAGGGGCTGTTTAGATGAAGACACAACTAAATTAGTTTTAGTAGAGAGATTTTTGTTACGAGAAAGTTATTTGTCCCTAGGCAATCGATAACTAGACTGGTAATCGTTATTGCAATTTTTCTTGAGGGAGAGGCATAAGCTAACATACTTTCTCTACTTGGATCATATGCACTTATGATTAGAACTCTAGCAAGCATCCGCAACTACTAAAGATCATTAAGGTAAAACCCAACCATAGCATTAAAGTATCAAGTCCCCTTTATCCCATACGCAAACAACCTACTTACTCGGGTCTGTGCTTCTGTCACTCACGCCACCCACCATAAGCAAATCATGAACATATTGCAAACCCTACAGCGGGGATCCCTCACGCTTGCGCGACACGGAGAGCACCATAGGACAACACAATAATAAAACATGCAACTCAAACCAATCTTGATCATCAAATAGCCCGTAGGGCAAAACAGATCTACTCAAACATCATAGGATAGCCATACATCATTGGGAAATAATATATAGCGTTGAGCACCATGTTTAAGTAGAGATTACAGCGGGTAAGAGAGAGGTTACACCGCTGCATAGAGGGGGGAAGAGTTGGTGATGATGGTGGTGAAGTTTTTGGTGAAGATTGCGGTGATGACGATGGCCCCCGGTGGCACTCCGGCGCCACCGGAAGCAAGGGGGAGAGGTCCCCCTTCTTATTCTTCTTCCTTGACCTCCTCCCTAGATGGGAGAAGGGTTTCCCCTTTGGTCCTTGGCTCCCATGGCGTGGGAGGGGCGAGAGCCCCTCCGAGATTGGATCTATCTCTCTGTTTCTGCGTTCTGTTCTGCTGCCCTTTCACCATTTCTTTTATATCCGGATGTTGGGGAACGTTGCAGAAAATTAAAATTTTTCCTACGGTTTCACCAAGATCCATCTAGGAGTTCATCAAGCAACGAGTATTCAGATTAGATAGCATCTACATACCACTTTGTAGATCGCAACGGAAGCGTTCGAGTGAACGTGGATGAGGTAGTCGTACTTGCCGTGATCCAATTCACCGATGATCTAGTGCCGAACGGACGGCACCTCCGCGTTCAACACACGTACGGAAAGCGTGACGTCTCCTCCTTCTTGATCCAGCAAGGCAAAGGAGAGGTTGGGGATGAAGGCTCCAGCAGCAGCACGACGGCGTGATGATGGTGGAACTGCAGTACTCCGGCAGGGCTTCGCCGTGCTCAATGGAGGAGGAGGAGGTGTTGGAGAGGGAGAGGGAGGCGCCAGGGCAATGGGTGATCAGCCCCCTCTCCCCCCCTTTATATAACCCCCAAGGGGGGGCGCCTGCCCTAGGAGATGAGATCTCCTAGGGGGGGCGGCGGCCAGGGAAGGGGGCTTGCCCCCCAAGCAAGGGGGGCGCCCCCTTTAGGGTTTCCCTCCCCCCAAACCCTAGGCGCATGGGCCCATGGGGGGGGAGGCGCACCAGCCCCCTATGGGCTGGTTCCCTCCCTTATACAGCCCATGGGGCCCTCCGGGATAGGTGGCCCCACCCGGTGGACCCCCCGGGACCCTCCGGTGGTCCCGGTACAATACCGATAACCCCGAAACTTGTCCCGATGTCCGTATGATGACTTTCCATATATAAATCTTTACCTCCGGACCATTCCGAAACTCCTCGCGACGTCCGGGATCTCATCCGGGACTCCGAACAACATTCGGGTTACTGCACATACATATCCCTACAACCCTAGCGTCACCGAACCTTAAGTGTGTAGACCCTACGGGTTCGGGAGACATGCAGACATGACCGAGACGGCTCTCGGGCAATAACCAACAGCGGGATCTGGATACCCATGTTGGCTCCCACATGCTCCACGATGATCTCATTGGATGAACCACGATGTCAAGGATTCAATTAATCCCGTATACGATTCCCTTTGTCAATCGGTATTTTACTTGCCCGAGATTCGATCGTCGGTATACCAATACCTCGTTCAATCTCGTTACCGGCAAGTCACTTTTCTCGTTCCGTAATGCATGATCCCGTGATCAAACACTTTGGTCACATTGAGCTCATTGTGATGATGCATTACCGAGAGGGCCCGGTGATACCTCTCCGTCAAGCGGAGTGACAAATCCCAGTCTTGATCCATGTCAACCCAACAGACACTTTCAGAGATACCCGTAGCATACCTTTATAGTCACCCAGTTACGTTGTGACGTTTGGCACACCCAAAGCACTCCTACGGTATCCGGGAGTTACATGATCTCATGGTCTAAGGAAAGGATACTTGACATTGGAAAACTCTAGCAAACGAACTATGCGATCTTATGCTATGTTTAGGATTGGGTCTTGTCCATCACATCATTCTCCTAATGATGTGATCCCGTTATCGATGACATCCAATGTCCATAGTCAGGAAACCATGACTATCTGTCGATCAACGAGCTAGTCAACTAGAGGCTCACTAGGGACATGTTGTTGTCTGTTATTCACACATGTATTACGATTTCCGGTTAACACAATTATAGCACGAACAAAGACAATTATCATGAATCAGGAAATATAATAATAATGCTTTTATTATTGCCTCTAGGGCATATTTCCAACAGTCTCCCACTTGCACTAGAGTCAATAATCTAGTTAAATTGTGATGAATCGAACACCCATAGAGTTCTGGTGCTGATCATGTTTTGCCTTAGGGAGAGGTTTAGTCAACGGATCTGCGACATTTAGATCCGTGTGCACTTTACAAATCTCTATGTCTCCATCTTGAACATTTTCACGAATGGAGTTGAAGCGACGCTTGATGTGCCTGGTCTTCTTGTGAAACCTGGGCTCCTTTGCAAGTGCAATAGCTCCAGTGTTGTCACAGAAGAGCTTGATTGGCCCCGACGCATTGGGTATGACTCCGAGGTCGGTGATGAACTCCTTCACCCAAATTGCTTCATGTGCTGCCTCCGAGGCTGCCATGTACTCCGGTTCACATGTAGACCCCGCCACGACGCTTTGCTTGCAACTGCACCAGCTTACTGCCCCACCATTCAAAATATACACGTATCCGGTTTGTGACTTAGAGTCATCCAGATCTGTGTCGAAGCTAGCATCGACGTAACCTTTTACGACGAGCTCTTCGTCACCTCCATAAACGAGAAACATTTCCTTAGTCCTTTTCAGGTACTTCAGGATATTCTTGACCACTGTCCAGTGTTCCTTGCCGGGATTACTTTGGTACCTACCTACCAAACTTACGGCAAGGTTTACATCAGGTCTGGTACACAGCATGGCATACATAATAGAACCTATGGCTGAGGCATAGGGGATGACGCTCATCTCTTCTATATCTTCTGCCGTGGTCGGACATTGAGCTGAGCTCAATTTCACACCTTGTAACACAGGTAAGAACCCTTTCTTAGATTGATCCATATTGAATTTCTTCAATATCTTATCAAGGTATGTGCTTTGTGAAAGACCTATGAGGCGTCTCGATCTATCTCTATAGATCTTGATGCCTAATATATAAGCAGCTTCTCCAAGGTCCTTCATTGAAAAACTTTTATTCAAATAGGCCTTAATGCTATCCAAGAGATCTATATCATTTCCCATCAAAAGTATGTCGTCTACATATAATATGAGAAATGCTACAGAGCTCCCACTCACTTTCTTGTAAACACAGGCTTCTCCATAAGTCTGTGTAAACCCAAACGCTTTGATCATCTCATCAAAGCGAATGTTCCAACTCCGAGATGCTTGCACCAGCCCATAAATCGAGCGTTGGAGCTTGCATACTTTGTCAGCATTCTTAGGATCGACAAAACCTTCCGGCTGCATCATATACAATTCTTCCTTAAGGAAACCATTAAAGAATGCCGTTTTGACGTCCATTTGCCATATCTCATAATCATAGTATGCGGCAATTGCTAACATGATTCGGACGGACTTCAGCTTCGCTACCGGTGAGAAAGTCTCATTGTAGTCAATTCCTTGAACTTGTCGATAACCCTTAGCGACAAGCCGAGCTTTATAGATGGTTACATTACCATCCGCGTCTGTCTTCTTCTTAAAGATCCATTTATTTTCTATGGCTCGCCGTTCAACGGGCAAGTCAGTCAAAGTCCATACTTCGTTTTCATACATGGATCCTATCTCGGATTTCATGGCTTCCAGCCATTTGTCGGAATCCGGGCCCACCATTGCTTCCTCATAGTTCGAAGGTTCACCGTTGTCTAACAACATGATTTCCAAGACAGGGTTGCCGTACCACTCTGGTGCGGAACGTGTCCTTGTGGACCTTCGAATTTCAGTAGGAGCTTGATCAGAAGTATCTTGATCATAATCATTAATTTCCTCTCTATTCGGTGCAGGCACCTCAGGAACGATTTCTTGAGTTTCGCCATTTTCCGGTTCAAGAGTTAACACTTCATCAAGTTCTACTTTCCTCCCACTTACTTCCTTCGAGAGAAACTCTTTCTCTAGAAAGGATCCATTCTTGGCAACAAAGATCTTGCCTTCGGATCTGAGGTAGAAGGTATACCCCACAGTTTCTTTAGGGTATCCTATGAAGACGCATTTTTCCGACTTGGGTTCGATCTTTTCAGGTTGAAGTTTCTTCACATAAGCATCGCATCCCCAAACTTTTAGAAACGACAGCTTAGGTTTCTTCCCAAACCATAATTCATACGGTGTCGTCTCAACGGATTTCGACGGTGCCCTATTTAAAGTGAATGCAGCAGTCTCTAAAGCATAGCCCCAAAAAGATAGCGGTAAATCGGTAAGAGACATCATAGATCGCACCATATCTAATAGAGTGCGATTACGACGTTCGGACACACCATTACGCTGAGGTGTTCCAGGCGGCGTGAGTTGTGAAACTATTCCACATTTTCTTAAGTGTGTGCCAAATTCGTGACTCAAGTATTCTCCTCCACGATCTGATCGTAGAAACTTGATCTTTCTATCACGTTGATTCTCAACCTCATTCTGAAATTCCTTGAACTTTTCAAAGGTTTCAGACTTGTGTTTCATTAAGTAGATATACCCATATCTACTCAAGTCATCAGTGAGGGTGAGAACATAACGATAGCCACCGCGAGCCTCAACACTCATTGGACCGCACACATCGGTATGTATGATTTCCAATAAGTTGGTAGCTCGCTCCATTGTTCCTGAGAACGGAGTCTTGGTCATTTTACCCATGAGGCATGGTTCGCACGTGTCAAATGATTCATAATCAAGAGACTCTAAAAGTCCATCTGCATGGAGCTTCTTCATGCGTTTGACACCTATGTGACCAAGGCGGCAGTGCCACAAATATGTGGGACTATTGTTATCAACTTTAACTCTTTTGGTACTCACACTATGAATATGTGTATCATCACGTACGAGATTCATCAAGAATAAACCATTAACCATCGGAGCATGACCATAAAACATATCTCTCATATAAATAGAACAACCATTATTCTCGGATTTAAATGAGTAGCCATCTCGAATTAAGCGAGATCCGGATACAATGTTCATGCTCAAACTTGGTACTAAATAACAATTATTGAGGTTTAAAACTAATCCCGTAGGTAAATGTAGAGGCAGCGTGCCGACGGCGATCACATCGACCTTGGAACCATTCCCGACGCGCATCGTCACCTCGTCCTTCGCCAGTCTCCGTTTATTCCGTAGCTCCTGCTTTGAGTTACAAATGTGAGCAACTGCACCGGTATCAAATACCCAAGAGCTACTACGAGTACTGGTAAGGTACACATCAATTACATGTATATCACATATACCTTTGGTTTTGCCGGCCTTCTTGTCCGCTAAGTATTTGGGGCAGTTCCGCTTCCAGTGACCACTTCCCTTGCAATAAAAGCACTCTGTTTCGGGCTTGGGTCCATTCTTTGGCTTCTTCCCGGCAACTTGCTTACCGGGCGCGGCAACTTCCTTGCCGTCCTTCTTGAAGTTCTTTTTACCCTTGCTCCTCTTGAACTTAGTGGTTTTATTCACCATCAACACTTGATGCTCTTTCTTGATTTCTACCTCTGCTGATTTCAGCATAGCATACACCTCAGGAATGGTCTTTACCATCCCCTGCATATTGTAGTTCATCACAAAACTCTTGTAGCTAGGTGGAAGCGACTGGAGGATTCTGTCAATGACCACTTCTTCCGGAAGATTAACTTCCAGTTGAGTCAAGCGGTTGTGCAATCCAGACATTCTGAGTATGTGCTCACTGACAGAGCTATTTTCCTCCATCTTACAGCCAAAGAATTTGTTGGAGATCTCATATCTCTTAACCCGGGCATGAGCTTGGAAAACCATTTTCAGCTCTTCGAACATCTCATATGCTCCATGTCTCTCAAAACGCTTTTGGAGCCCCGGCTCTAAGCTGTAAAGCATGCCGCACTGAACGAGGGAGTAATCATCGCATCGCGACTGCCAAGCGTTCATAACGTCTTGTTGTGCAGGGAGAACAGGTGAGTCACCCAGCGGTGCTCGTAGGACATAATCTTTCTTGGCAGCTATGAGGATGATCCTCAGGTTCCGGACCCAGTCCGTATAGTTGCTACCATCGTCTTTCAGCTTGGTTTTCTCTAGGAACGCGTTGAAGTTGAGGACTACGTTGGCCATTTGATCTACAAGACATATTGTAAATATTTAGACTAAGTTCATGATAATAAAGTTCATTTAATCAAATTATTTAATGAACTCCCACTCAGATAGACATCCCTCTTAGAGTCATCTAAGTATTACATGATCCGAGTCAACTAGGCCGTGTCCGATCATCACGTGAGACGGACTAGCCAACATCGGTGAACATCTTCATGTTGATCGTATCTTCTATACGACTCATGCTCGACCTTTCGGTCTTCTGTGTTCCGAGGCCATGTCTGTACATGCTAGGCTCGTCAAGTCAACCTAAGTGTTTTGCGTGTGTAAATCTGTCTTACACCCGTTGTATGCGAACGTAAGGACCTATCACACCCGATCATCACGTGGTGCTTCGGAACGACGAACCTTAGCAACGGTGCACAGTTAGGGTGAACACTTTCTTGAAATTATTATGAGGGATCATCTTATTTACTACCGTCGTTCTAAGTAAACAAGATGCAAAACATGATAAACATCACATGCAATCAAATAATAAATGTGACATGATATGGCCAATATCACATAGCTCCTTCGATCTCCATCTTGGGGCTCCATGATCATCTTGTCACCGGCTTGACACCATGATCTTCATCATCATGATCTTCATCATCGTGTCTCCATGAAGTTGCTCGCTAATTATTACTTCTACTACTATGGCTAACGCGTTTAGCAATAAAGTAAAGTAATTTACATGGCGATTCTCAATGACACGCAGGTCATACAAAAATAAAGACAACTCCTATGGCTCCTGCCGGTTGTCATACTCATCGACATGCAAGTCGTGATTCCTATTACAATATAGCATGAACATCTCATACATCACATATAGATCATTCATCATTCATCACAACTTTGGCCATATCATATCACAAAGCACTTGCTGCAAAAACAAGTTAGACGTCCTCTAATTGTTGTTGCAAGTTTTACGTGGCTGAAATAGGGTTCTAGCAAGAACGTTTTCTTACCTACGTTAAAACCACCACAACGTGATTTGTCAACTTCTATTTACCCTTCATAAGGACCCTTTTCATCGAATCCGCTCCAACTAAAGTAGGAGAGACAGACACCCGCCAGCCACCTTATGCAACTAGTGCATGTTCGTCGGTGGAACCGGTCTCACGTAAGCGTACGTGTAAGGTTGGTCCGGGCTGCTTCATCCCACAATACCGTTGAAGCTAGATAAGACTAGTAGCGGCAAGAAGAGTTGACAACATCTACGCCCACAACAAATTGTGTTCTACTCGCGCAAGAAGAACTACGCATAGACCTAGCTCATGATGCCACTGTTGGGGAACGTTGCAGAAAATTAAAATTTTTCCTACGGTTTCACCAAGATCCATCTAGGAGTTCATCAAGCAACGAGTATTCAGATTAGATAGCATCTACATACCACTTTGTAGATCGCAACGGAAGCGTTCGAGTGAACGTGGATGAGGTAGTCGTACTTGCCGTGATCCAATTCACCGATGATCTAGTGCCGAACGGACGGCACCTCCGCGTTCAACACACGTACGGAAAGCGTGACGTCTCCTCCTTCTTGATCCAGCAAGGCAAAGGAGAGGTTGGGGATGAAGGCTCCAGCAGCAGCACGACGGCGTGGTGATGGTGGAACTGCAGTACTCCGGCAGGGCTTCGCCGTGCTCAATGGAGGAGGAGGAGGTGTTGGAGAGGGAGAGGGAGGCGCCAGGGCAATGGGTGATCAGCCCCCTCTCCCCCCCTTTATATAACCCCCAAGGGGGGGCGCCTGCCCTAGGAGATGAGATCTCCTAGGGGGGGCGGCGGCCAGGGAAGGGGGCTTGCCCCCCAAGCAAGGGGGGCGCCCCCTTTAGGGTTTCCCTCCCCCCAAACCCTAGGCGCATGGGCCCATGGGGGGGGGAGGCGCACCAGCCCCCTATGGGCTGGTTCCCTCCCTTATACAGCCCATGGGGCCCTCCGGGATAGGTGGCCCCACCCGGTGGACCCCCCGGGACCCTCCGGTGGTCCCGGTACAATACCGATAACCCCAAAACTTGTCCCGATGTCCGTATGATGACTTTCCATATATAAATCTTTACCTCCGGACCATTCCGAAACTCCTCGCGACGTCCGGGATCTCATCCGGGACTCCGAACAACATTCGGGTTACTGCACATACATATCCCTACAACCCTAGCGTCACCGAACCTTAAGTGTGTAGACCCTACGGGTTCGGGAGACATGCAGACATGACCGAGACGACTCTCGGGCAATAACCAACAGCGGGATCTGGATACCCATGTTGGCTCCCACATGCTCCACGATGATCTCATCGGATGAACCACGATGTCAAGTTTTCAATTAATCCCGTATACGATTCCCTTTGTCAATCGGTATTTTACTTGCCCGAGATTCGATCGTCGGTATACCAATACCTCGTTCAATCTCGTTACCGGCAAGTCACTTTTCTCGTTCCGTAATGCATGATCCCGTGATCAAACACTTTGGTCACATTGAGCTCATTGTGATGATGCATTACCGAGAGGGCCCGGTGATACCTCTCCGTCAAGCGGAGTGACAAATCCCAGTCTTGATCCATGTCAACCCAACAGACACTTTCAGAGATACCCGTAGCATACCTTTATAGTCACCCAGTTACGTTGTGACGTTTGGCACACCCAAAGCACTCCTACGGTATCCGGGAGTTACATGATCTCATGGTCTAAGGAAAGGATACTTGACATTGGAAAACTCTAGCAAACGAACTATGCGATCTTATGCTATGTTTAGGATTGGGTCTTGTCCATCACATCATTCTCCTAATGATGTGATCCCGTTATCGATGACATCCAATGTCCATAGTCAGGAAACCATGACTATCTGTCGATCAACGAGCTAGTCAACTAGAGGCTCACTAGGGACATGTTGTTGTCTGTTATTCACACATGTATTACGATTTCCGGTTAACACAATTATAGCACGAACAAAGACAATTATCATGAATCAGGAAATATAATAATAATGCTTTTATTATTGCCTCTAGGGCATATTTCCAACACCGGAGATCCGTAACTCCGATTGGACTGAAACCTTCACCGTGATTTTTTTACAAAAAGTTAGCTTTCTTGCGGCGAAAGAAGGGCATCAACCGCCTTACAGGTGCGCCACGAGGGTCAGGGGAGCGCCCGGGGGGGGGGGGGGGGGTAGGGCGCGCCCCCTACCTCGTGCCCACCTCGGACTCCGTTTCGCGATGATCTTTCTTCCAGACTTTCCAAATATTCCAAAAAAAATCTCCGTCCGTTTTTATCCCGTTTGGACTCCGTTTGATATGGATATTCTACGAAACCAAAAACATGCAACAGACAGGAACTGGCACTGGGCACTGGATCAATATGTTAGTCCCAAAATTAGTATAAAAAGTTGCCAAAAAGTATATGAAAGTTGTAGAATATTGGCATGAAACAATCAAAAATTATAGATACGACGGAGACGTATCAGTGGTCTATGAAAGGTGTGACCGAGGTCTTGCTACTCTTGCACTTGCTTTAGTGTAAGCTTTGCATTAATCACAAATGAGAAAAGCTCTGGTAATTGTTGTTGCAAAGGTTGGCCCATCCATTTGTCATGCCAGAAGAGAGTAGTGCCTCCTTGACCTGGTTTACAGATAGCATGTTGCTTGAATGTGTGCAGCGTTTTCATGATGCTCTTCTACCAAAAGGAGCCAACCATTCTGCCCCCAGGAAGGGAGTCTTGATAATAAGCCTCCCAAATGATTTTAACCCATGGAGTATTATCCTTGTTGAAGAATTTGTGGAGGTATTTCATGAGCAAGACTTGATTATGCAGTTGAATATCTAAGACTCCCATGTTGGGGAACATAGTAATTTCAAAATTTTCCTACACACACGCAAGATCATGGTGATGCATAGCAACGAGAGGGGAGAGTGTTGTCCACGTACCCTCGTAGACCGAAAGCGGAAGCGTTATAACAACGCGGTTGATGTAGTCGTACGTCTTCATGGCCCGACCGATCAAGCACCAAAACTACGGCACCTCCGATTTCTAGCACACGTTCAGCTCGACGACGATCCCCGGACTCCGATCCAGCAAAGTGTCGGGGATGAGTTCCGTCAGCACGACGGCGTGGTGACGATCTTGATGTTCTACCGTCGCAGGGCTTCGCCTAAGCACCGCTACGATATGACCGAGGTGGAATATGGTGGAAGGGGGCACCGCACACGGCTAAGGAACGATCACGAAGATCAACTTGTGTGTCTTGGGGTGCCCCCTTGCCCCCGTATATAAAGGAGGGAGGGGGGAGGTGCGGCCGGCCCCTAGGGGTGCGCCTGGAGGAGTCCTACTCCCACCGGGAGTAGGACTCCCCCCTCTTGCCTTGTTGGAGAAGGAAAGGGGAAGGGGGAAAGAGGAAAGGGGGGCGCCGCCCCCCTTCCTTGTCCTATTCGGACTAGGGGGAGGGGGCGCGCGGCCTTCCATGGCCGGCCCTCCTCTTCTCCCTTAGGGCCCATGTAGGCCCATTAACCCCCGCGGGGGGGGGGGTCCGGTAACCCCCGGTACTCCGGTAAAATCCCGATTTCACCCAGAACAATTCCGATATCCAAATATAGGCTTCCAATATATCAACTTTATGTCTCGACCATTTCGACACTCCTCGTCATGTCCATGATCACATCTGGGACTCCGAACAACCTTCAGTACATCAAAACATATAAACTCATAATGAAACTGTCATCGTAACGTTAAGCATGCGGACCCTACGGGTTCGAGAACAATGTAGACATGACCGAGACACATCTCCCGTCAATAACCAATAGCGGAACCTGGATGCTCATATTGGCTCCCACATATTCTACGAAGATCTTTATCGGTTAGACCGCATAACAAAATACGGTGTTCCCTTTGTCATCGGTATGTTACTTGCCCGAGATTCGATCGTCGGTATCTCAATACCTAGTTCAATCTCGTTACCATCAAGTCTCTTTACTCGTTCCGTAATACATCATCTCACAACTAACTCATTAGTTGCAATGCTTGCAAGGCTTATGTCGGTGGGAACGACACCTATGGGATCACAAGAATCCCTACTACGGTTGCGGGGTGCGGGGTCGTGAGAAGAGCGGATCAAACAGATAGCACACGGTTCCTTTATCCAGGTTCGGGCCGCGAGGATGCGTAAAACCCTACTCCTGCTTTGGTGGATTGTTTATCTGTGTTCTTGAACTAGCAATGAGGCGTGAGGAGCTCCAAAAAGCCGAATCCTCTTCCTGGTCGCCTTGGGCCTCCTTTTATAGGGAAAGGGGTTGCCACAGCGGCACACAAGAGGTGGAAAGGGTACAGTGATGCGAGGTTATCCCTCGCATTACGTGACAGGGCGCATTTAATGCGTCTTGCTTAGGTGTCCTTGCTTTATCGGGGACGGGGGAGAGCCCTGTCTCGTCCGTCGCCGCTCCCTCTTGCGTCGACACGCGCCCTGGCCAGCGGTGCCCGCGGTGCCATGTAGGCAGGCAGGCAGCTGAGGTGGCGCAGTGGTGGGTCCATGAAGATCCGCATGCCGCCACGCAGGTGCCTGCCCAGCTGGTTGGGACGGCAGCTGCATGCGAACGGCGGTGGAGGTCTGATTGGCGTGGGCCTGATGGTGGCCCTACGGGTGTTCATGGCAAGGGCCTTGCCGGGGCCCCGGCAAGGGTCTTGCCAGGGCCCCGGCAAGGGTCTTGCCGTGGCGCCTGCTGTCATCCCCGGCAAGGCTCTTGCCGGGGGCCTTGTGGTCCTCCTTGGCTGGGATTCCGCCGAGGATCATCATCTTCTAAAGTGTGTATCTGATCTTGAATGTCTTCACAAAGATCTGCATGCCACCACGGGGATGTCTCCCGAATCCTTGCCCCATGGGGGCAGTGGACTCAAGGGTGACTCGCTCCGTAGGTGTGGGGCGAGCTGCCACGGCAAGGGTCTTGCCGGGTTTGCTAAAACTGCCTCTGGAGTCTGCTTCGTCCCCTTTGCTCTTTGTGGTCTTGGCCTTGGCGTCATTCTGCTTCTCTCGAGCTTCGGTCTTACCTTGGCTCACCTCCCTTGCCTTGCTCAGTGTGGTGGTGCCCGTGGCTCAGACTGTCCGTGCACAGTTATAGGGGTACAAAAAGTGTACCCCTCTTTTTGTACACCGACAGGAGCCCCCGGGCCTGGGCCACACGTAAGCGCAATCGCGTCGTTGGGCTAGGCCCAAAAACGGTGCGCGGGCAGGTGGGGTGGTTTTTACCGCGGCAAGTCTCTTCGCGCGCTACGCTTCCCACGCCTCCCGCGCGTGGCGTGGCGTGGGGAGGCGTGTGTGACGTGGGCGGCATGCGTGGGGCTGAGCTCTGCACGCATGCGTCACGTCGTAGTTAATGTGAAAGATGTTGGAAATATGCCCTAGAGGCAATAATAAAAGTATTATTATTATATTTCCTTGTTCATGGTAATTGTCTTTATTCATGCTATAATTGTGTTATCTGGAAATCGTAATACATGTGTGAATACTAGACACCAATATGTCCCTAGTGAGCCTCTAGTTGACTAGCTCGTTAACCAATAGATAGTCATGGTTTCCTGACTATGGACATGGGGATGTCATTGATAACGAGATCACATCATTAGGAGAATGATGTGATGGACAAGACCCAATCCTAAGCATAGCACAAGATCGTGTAGTTCGTTTTGCTAGAGCTTTCCAATGTCGAGTATCTTTTCCTTAGACCATGAGATCGTGTAACTCTCGGATACTGTAGGAGTGCTTTGGGTGTACCAAACGTCACAACGTAACTGGGTGACTATAAAGGTGCACTACAGGTATCTCCGAAAGTATCTGTTGGGTTGACACGGATCAAGACTGGGATTTTGTCACTCCGCATGACGGAGAGGTATCACCGGGCCCACTCGGTAATGCATCATCATAATGAGCTCAAAGTGACCAAGTGTTTGGCCACGGGATCATGCATTACGGTACGAGTAAAGTGACTTGCCGGCAACGGGACTAAACGAGGTATTGGGATACCGACGATCGAGTCTCGGGCAAGTAACCTACCAATTGACAAAGGGAATAGTTTACGGGGTTGCTTGAACCCTCGACATCGTGGTTCATCCGATGACATCATCGAGGAACATGTGGGAGCCAACATGGGTATCCAGATCCCGCTGTTGGTTATTGCCCGAGAGTCGTCTCGGTCATGTCTGCATGTCTCCCGAACCCGTAGGGTCTACACACTTAAGGTTCGGTGACGCCAGGGTTATTAGGAAGACTTGTATGTGATTACCGAATGTTGTTCGGAGTCCCGGATGAGATCCCGGACATCACGAGGAGTTCCGGAGTGATCCGGAGGTAAAGATTTATATATGGGAAGTTGTCATACGGACACCGGAATAGTTCGGGGGCATATCGGTATTGTACCGGGGCCACCGGAGGGGCCTCGGGGGTCCACCGGGAGGGGCCACCTCTCCCGGAGGGGCTCATGGGCTGCAAAGGGGAAGGGAACCAGCCCAAAGTGGGCTGGTGCGCCTCCCCCCAAGGGCCCATGCGCCCTAGGGTTTGGGGGAACCCTAAAGGGGGTGCCCCCCTTGCTTGGGGGGCAAGCCCCCTCCCCCTTGGCCGCCGCCCCCCCTCTAGATCCATCTAGAGGGGGCCGGCCCCCCTTTCCCCTTCCCCTATAAATAGAGGGGTGAGGGGAGGGCTGCATGCACAACTCAAGGCGCAGCCCCTCCCCTCCCCAACACCTCTCCTCCTCCGTACGCGCTTGGCGAAGCCCTGTCGGAGTTCTGTGGCACCAACCTCACCACGCCGTCATGCTGCCGTTGGAGTCTTCTTCCTCAACCTCTCCTTCCCTTGCTGGATCAAGAAGGAGGAGACGTCGATCGTCCCGTACGTGTGTTGAACGCGGAGGTGCTGTCCGTTCGGCACTTGGTCATCGGTGATCCGAATCACGACGAGTACGACTACGTCATCACCATCCCCTTGAACGCTTCCGCACGCAATCTGCAAGTGGTATGTAGATGCAATATCTCTCCCATGACTCGTTGCTTAGATGAACTCATAGATGGATCTTGGTGAAACCGTAGGAAAATTTTAATTTTCTGCAACGTTCACCAACAGTGGCATCATGAGCTAGGTCTATGCGTAGTTCTCTATTGCACGAGTAGAACACAAAGTAGTTGTAGGCGTCGAATTGTCAATTATTCTTGCCGTTAGTAGTCCTATCTTGGTTCAGCGGTATTGTGGGATGAAGCGGCCCGGACCAACCTTACACGTACGCTTACGTGAGACCGGTTCCACCGACTAACATGCACTAGTTGCATAAGGTGGCTGGCGGGTGTCTGTCTCTCCCACTTTAGTTGGATCGGATTCGATGAACAGGGTCCTTATGAAGGGTAAATAGAGATTGACGAATTCACGTTGTGGTTTTAACGTAGGTAAGGAACGTTCTTGCTAGCAACCTATAACAGCCACGTAAAAACTTGCAACAACATTAGAGACGTCTAACTTGTTTTTGCAGCAAGTGCTTTGTGATGTGATATGGCCAGAAGTTGTGATGAATCATGTGATGTATGAGATGATCTTGTTATTGTAATAGGAATCACGACTTGCATGTCGATGAGTATGACAACCGGCAGGAGCCATAGGAGTTGTCATTATTCTTTTATGACCTGCGTGTCACCATGTAAATTACTTTACTTTATTGCTAAACGTGTTAGCCATAGTAGTAGTAGTAATGGTTGGCGAGCAACTCCATGGAGACACGATGATGGAGATCATGATGATGGAGATCATGGTGTCGTGCCGGTGACAAGATGATCATGGAGCCCCAAGATGGAGATCAAAGGAGCTATATGATGATGGCCATATCATGTCACTACTATATAATTGCATGTGATGTTTATTATGTTTATGCATCTTGTTTACTTAGAACGACGGTAGTAAATAAGATGATCCCTTACAAAATTTCAAGAAGTGTTCTCCCCTAACTGTGCACCGTTGCTAAAGTTCGTCGTTTTGAAGCACCACGTGATGATCGGGTGTGATAGATCCATACGTTCACATACAATGGGTGTAAGACAGTTTTACACATGCAAAACACTTAGGGTTAACTTGACGAGCCTAGCATGTACAGACATGGCCTCAGAACACGGAGACCGAAAGGTCAAACATGAGTCGTATAGAAGATACGATCAACATAGAGATGTTCACCGATGATGACTAGTCCGTCTCACGTGATGATCGGACACGGCCTAGTCGACTCGGATCATGTAACACTTAGATGACTAGAGGGATGTCTAATCTGAGTGGGAGTTCATTCATTAATTTGATTAGATGAACTTAATTATCATGAACTTAGTCTAAATCTTTACAATATGTCTTGTAGATCAAATGGCCCACGGTAATGTCAGCCTCAACTTCAACGCGTTCCTAGAGAAAACTAAGCTGAAAGATGATGGCAGCAACTATTCGGACTGGGTCCGGAACTTGAGGATCATCCTCATAGCAGCCAAGAAAGATTATGTCCTAGATGCACCGCTAGGTGATGCACCATTCCCAGAAAACCAGGACGTTATGAACGCCCATCAGTCACGCACTGATGATTACTCCATCGTTCAGTGCGGCATGCTTTACAGCTTAGAACCGGGGCTCCAAAAGCGTTTTGAGAAGCACAGACCATATGAGATGTTCGAGGAGCTGAAATTGATTTTCCAAGCTCATGCCCGGGTCGAGAGATATGAAGTCTCCGACAAGTTCTTCAGCTGCAAAATGGAGGAAAATAGCTCTGTCAGTGAACACATACTCAAGATGTCTGGGTTGCACAACCGCTTGACTCAGCTGGAAGTTAATCTTCCGTATGAGGCGGTCATTGACAGAATCCTTCAGTCGCTCCCACCTAGCTACAAAAGCTTCGTGATGAACTACAACATGCAGGGGATGGAAAAGACCATTCCCGAGTTGTATTCAATGCTGAAATCCGCGGAGGTGGAGATCAAAAAGGAACATCAAGTGTTGATGGTGAATAAAACCACTAAGTTCAAGAAAGGCAAGGGTAAGAAGAACTTCAAGAAAGACGGCAAGGAGGTTGCCGCGCCTGGTAAATCAGTTGCCAGGAAGAAGTCAAAGAATGGACCCAAACCTGAAACTGAGTGCTTTTATTGCAAGGGAAATGGTCACTGGAAACGGAATTGCCCCAAGTACTTAGCGGATAAGAAGGCCGGCAACACTAAAGGTATATGTGATATACATGTAATTGATGTGTACCTTACCAGTGCTCGTAGTAGCTCCTGGGTATTTGATACCAGTGTTGTTGCTCATATTTGTAACTCACAGCAGGAGCTGCGGAATAAGAGAAGACTGGCGAAGGACGAGGTGACGATGCGCGTCGGGAATGGTTCCAAGGTCGATGTGATCGCCGTCGGCACGCTACCTCTACATTTACCCACGGGATTAGTTTTAAACCTCGATAATTGTTATTTAGTGCCAAGTTTGAGCATGAACATTGTATCTGGATCTCGTTTAATACGAGATGGCTACTCATTTAAATCCGAGAATAATGGTTGTTCTATTTATATGAGTGATATGTTTTATGGTCATGCTCCGATGGTTAATGGTTTATTCTTAATGAATCTCATGCGTGATAATACACATATTCATAGTGTGAATGCCAAAAGGTGTAAAGTTGATAACGATAGTCCCACATACTTGTGGCACTGCCGCCTTGGTCACATTGGTGTCAAGCGCATGAAGAAGCTCCATGCTGATGGACTTTTAGAGTCTCTCGATTATGAATCGTTTGACACATGCGAACCATGCCTTATGGGCAAAATGACCAAGACTCCGTTCTCCGGAACAATGGAGCGAGCAACCAACTTATTGGAAATTATACATACTGATGTGTGCGGTCCAATGAGCGTTGAGGCTCGCGGAGGATATCGTTATGTTCTCACACTCACTGATGATTTGAGTAGATATGGATATGTCTAGTTAATGAAACACAAGTCTGAGACCTTTGAAAAGTTCAAGGAGTTTCAGAATGAGGTTGAGAATCAACGTGACAGAAGAATCAAGTTTCTACGATCAGATCGTGGAGGAGAGTACTTAAGTCACGAATTTGGCGCACACTTAAGAAAATGTGGAATAGTTTCACAACTCACGCCGCCTGGAACACCTCAGCGTAATGGTGTGTCCGAACGTCGTAATCGCACTTTATTGGATATGGTGCGATCTATGATGTCTCTTACCGATTTACCGCTATCATTTTGGGGATACGCTCTAGAGACAGCCACATTCACTTTAAATAGGGCACCGTCTAAATCCGTTGAGACGACACCGTATGAATTATGGTTTGGGAAGAAAACTAAGCTGTCGTTTCTAAAAGTTTGGGGATGCGAGGCTTATGTCAAGAAACTTCAACCTGAAAAGCTCGAACCCAAATCGGAAAAATGCGTCTTCATAGGATACCCTAAGGAAACCATAGGGTATACCTTCTACTTAAGATCCGAGGGCAAGATCTTTGTTGCCAAGAACGGAACCTTTCTGGAGAAAGAGTTTCTCTCGAAAGAAGTAAGTGGGAGGAAAGTGGAGCTTGATGAAGTACTGCCTCTTGAAACGGAGAATGGCGTAGCGCAAGAAAATGTTCCTGTGGTGCCTGCTCCAATTAGAGAGGAGGTTAATGATAATGATCAAGATACTTCGAACCAAGCTTCCACTGAACTTCGTAGGTCCACAAGGACACGTTCCACACCAGAGTGGTACGGCAACCCTGTCCTGGAAATCATGTTGTTGGACAACGGTGAACCTTCGAACTATGAAGAAGCGATGGCGGGCCCGGATTCCAACAAATGGTTAGAAGCCATGAAATCCGAGATAGGATCCATGTATGAAAACAAAGTATGGACTTTGACAGACTTGCCCGATGATCGGCGAGCGATAGAAAATAAATGGATCTTCAAGAAGAAGACGGACGCGGATGGCAATGTCACCATCTATAAAGCTCGACTTGTCGCTAAGGGTTATCGGCAAGTTCAAGGGATTGACTACGATGAGACTTTCTCTCCCGTAGCGAAGCTGAAGTCCGTCCGAATCATGTTAGCAATTGCCGCATACTATGATTATGAGATATGGCAAATGGACGTCAAAACGGCATTCCTTAACGGCTATCTTAAGGAAGAACTGTATATGATGCAGCCGGAAGGTTTTGTCGATCCCAAGAATGCTAACAAGGTGTGCAAGCTCCAGCGATCCATTTATGGGCTGGTGCAAGCATCTCGGAGTTGGAACATTCGCTTTGATGAGATGATCAAAGCGTTTGGGTTTATGCAGACTTATGGAGAAGCCTGCGTTTACAAGAAAGTGAGTGGGAGCTCCGTAGCATTTCTCATATTATATGTGGATGACATACTATTGATGGGAAATGATATAGAATTCTTGGAAAGCATCAAGGCCTATTTGAACAAGTGTTTTTCAATGAAGGACCTTGGAGAAGCTGCTTTTATATTAGGCATCAAAATCTATAGAGATAGATCAAGATGCCTCATAGGTCTTTCGCAAAGCACGTACCTTGATAAGATTTTGAAGAAGTTCAAAATGGATCAGTCCAAGAAAGGGTTCTTGCCTGTATTGCAAGGTGTGAAATTGAGCTCAGCTCAATGCCCGACCACGGCAAAGGATAAACAAGAGATGAGCGTCATCCCCTATGCTTCAGCCATAGGATCCATTATGTACGCCATGCTGTGTACCAGACCTGATGTAAACCTTGCCGTAAGTTTGGTAGGTAGGTACCAAAGTAACCCCGGCAAGGAACACTGGACAGCGGTCAAGAATATCCTTAAGTACCTGAAAAGGACTAAGTACATGTTTCTCGTTTATGGAGGTGACGAAGAGCTCGTCGTAAAGGGTTACGTCGATGCTAGCTTCGACACAAATCTGGATGACTCTAAGTCACAAACCGGATACGTGTATATGTTGAATGGTGGAGCAGTGAGCTGGTGCAGCTGCAAGCAGAGCGTCGTGGCGGGATCTACATGTGAAGCGGAATACATGGCAGCCTCGGAGGCAGCGCATGAGGCAATTTGGGTGAAGGAGTTCATCACCGACCTAGGAGTCATACCCAATGCGTCGGGGCCGATCAAACTCTTCTGTGACAACACTGGAGCTATTGCACTGGCCAAGGAGCCCAGGTTTCACAAGAAGACCAGGCACATCAAGCGTCGCTTCAACTCCATCCGTGAAAATGTTCAAGATGGAGACATAGAAATTTGTAAAGTGCACATGGATCTGAATGTCGCAGATCCGTTGACTAAACCTCTCCCTAGGGCAAAACATGATCAGCACCAGAACTCTATGGGTGTTCGATTCATCACAATGTAACTAGATTATTGACTCTAGTGCAAGTGGGAGACTGTTGGAAATATGCCCTAGAGGCAATAATAAAAGTATTATTATTATATTTCCTTGTTCATGGTAATTGTCTTTATTCATGCTATAATTGTGTTATCTGGAAATCGTAATACATGTGTGAATACTAGACACCAATATGTCCCTAGTGAGCCTCTAGTTGACTAGCTCGTTAACCAATAGATAGTCATGGTTTCCTGACTATGGACATGGGGATGTCATTGATAACGAGATCACATCATTAGGAGAATGATGTGATGGACAAGACCCAATCCTAAGCATAGCACAAGATCGTGTAGTTCGTTTTGCTAGAGCTTTCCAATGTCGAGTATCTTTTCCTTAGACCATGAGATCGTGTAACTCTCGGATACTGTAGGAGTGCTTTGGGTGTACCAAACGTCACAACGTAACTGGGTGACTATAAAGGTGCACTACAGGTATCTCCGAAAGTATCTGTTGGGTTGACACGGATCAAGACTGGGATTTTGTCACTCCGCATGACGGAGAGGTATCACCGGGCCCACTCGGTAATGCATCATCATAATGAGCTCAAAGTGACCAAGTGTTTGGCCACGGGATCATGCATTACGGTACGAGTAAAGTGACTTGCCGGCAACGGGACTAAACGAGGTATTGGGATACCGACGATCGAGTCTCGGGCAAGTAACCTACCAATTGACAAAGGGAATAGTTTACGGGGTTGCTTGAACCCTCGACATCGTGGTTCATCCGATGACATCATCGAGGAACATGTGGGAGCCAACATGGGTATCCAGATCCCGCTGTTGGTTATTGCCCGAGAGTCGTCTCGGTCATGTCTGCATGTCTCCCGAACCCGTAGGGTCTACACACTTAAGGTTCGGTGACGCCAGGGTTATTAGGAAGACTTGTATGTGATTACCGAATGTTGTTCGGAGTCCCGGATGAGATCCCGGACATCACGAGGAGTTCCGGAGTGATCCGGAGGTAAAGATTTATATATGGGAAGTTGTCATACGGACACCGGAATAGTTCGGGGGCATATCGGTATTGTACCGGGGCCACCGGAGGGGCCTCGGGGGTCCACCGGGAGGGGCCACCTCTCCCGGAGGGGCTCATGGGCTGCAAAGGGGAAGGGAACCAGCCCAAAGTGGGCTGGTGCGCCTCCCCCCAAGGGCCCATGCGCCCTAGGGTTTGGGGGAACCCTAAAGGGGGTGCCCCCCTTGCTTGGGGGGCAAGCCCCCTCCCCCTTGGCCGCCGCCCCCCCTCTAGATCCATCTAGAGGGGGCCGGCCCCCCTTTCCCCTTCCCCTATAAATAGAGGGGTGAGGGGAGGGCTGCATGCACAACTCAAGGCGCAGCCCCTCCCCTCCCCAACACCTCTCCTCCTCCGTACGCGCTTGGCGAAGCCCTGTCGGAGTTCTGTGGCACCAACCTCACCACGCCGTCATGCTGCCGTTGGAGTCTTCTTCCTCAACCTCTCCTTCCCTTGCTGGATCAAGAAGGAGGAGACGTCGATCGTCCCGTACGTGTGTTGAACGCGGAGGTGCTGTCCGTTCGGCACTTGGTCATCGGTGATCCGAATCACGACGAGTACGACTACGTCATCACCATCCCCTTGAACGCTTCCGCACGCAATCTGCAAGTGGTATGTAGATGCAATCTCTCTCCCATGACTCGTTGCTTAGATGAACTCATAGATGGATCTTGGTGAAACCATAGGAAAATTTTAATTTTCTGCAACGTTCACCAACAAAAGAGGCGGCCCGCGTTCCCCCCCATAAGAAGGAATAACCGTGGGCGCGCCGCTCACTTTCTCCTCTTCCCTCGTGCCTTTTCCAATCTCAGAGCCGCCGTTCCCTCTCTTCCTTCCTTCCTAAGCTTTCGTCGTCTCCCGTCGTCGCTGCTTTGCCACCCCCCTTCCACAACCCTCTAGACTTCTCGGTCGGCATGGTGCCCAAATCCGCCAAGGGCAAGGGATGGCTAAGGGCTCCGGGACCGTGGAGCCACCGAGAGCGCGCTGTTGGGGGACCGGACGAAGTCCGCCTTCTTCTTCCCCTCGACGGTTGATATTCATGAGCTCCGGGCCTCCTTCAAGCCCCTATGGGGAGTGAAGACGGGGGGAGAGGATTCGGGACACCCGGCGACGCGCGTCATTCCTACCGCTTGCACTGATCCTGCCCCAAGTCGGTACCCCTTCTTCGTTGATTACTTTTTTTGCGGGTTATGCCCCCCTTTCTCCGATTTCTTCTGCGACATTATGCACACCTTCGGTTTTCGCCTCTTGGATTTTACTCCGAATGCGGCGGCGTGCATGTCTTTCTTTGCGCATCCCTGCGAGGGCTTCGCCGGGGTGCAGCCCAACACGGTGCTCTTCCGCCATTATTTCTATCCTCGAATCCAGGCGGGAGGTGCCGTCTCTGGTTGCGTCACCTGGATCCCAAGATCCAAGGAGGCGTACCCGGACGGTGTCGTGAAGGAGAGGTGGGAGGAACGGCGTGAACGGTGGTGCTGGATTGAGGACGAAGACCAGCCGGAATTTTGGAGGGTCCGCCGAGTGCCGCTGGTCCGCGACAGCGATTGGGGTGATGTCGATGCCACCGACGGGAGGCTTACTGTCGCCACCACCAGGATTCTTCCGCTGACCCGGGCTGGGCTCACCCTTGAGATGATCGGGGCGGACTTCATTCGCCGCCGGATCGCCCCGTTG
Organism: Aegilops umbellulata; assembly: GCA_032464435.1. Lineage (NCBI taxonomy): Eukaryota > Viridiplantae > Streptophyta > Magnoliopsida > Poales > Poaceae > Aegilops > Aegilops umbellulata. The sequence goes on along the minus strand of CP136058.1, from coordinate 376,497,495 downwards.
CACAATAAGGGGAGGCCAACCTGGCTTTTTACGAATCCGGCTGACATTATGCGGCTCCGCCCTGGCCTCGACCACAACTTCACGGTGATGGCGCATGCCCACTTCTGCCAGCGGCTCTTTCAGCTGGATGTGGGTCGCGACGGCGAGGTCGAGCTGACCGGCAAGGCCGCAAGGGTTGTCGTAAAGGCCAGCAAGGCCGTCAAGGGGCCGCTCTTCAAGTTGCCAGCGGGGGTGGTCCCATTGTGCAATAATTTACGCGGGTCCGAGATCATCGCCATGATGCCGGATTGCAACGCGCACGGCCCCGTCCTGAGCTGGAGGGAGCCGACGGACGCAGATGTGCAGCAATTCTTCGACACCTTGATTGAGGTGTACGCCAATGCTAACTCCGAGCGGTGGCTTGTCATGGACACCACCCAGGCAGAGCTGGATTACATCGCCACCAGGGCGAGGGAGGCACAACTCGCCATGGAGGCCGGTAGCGCCGGGGGCTTGGAGGACAAGGCCGCAACGGCTGTGGAGGAGGAGCAGTTCACCCTGTGGGCGGCGGCCACCGAGGAGGCCAGCAGCGCCGACACCGGAGTTCCGCTTGTCGAGGACACGGCCGACGAGTCGTCGGAGGAGGAGGGCGTGGTGGCGGGCTCGACGCCAGCTAGGGGAAGAGGGCGAGTCCTGCGGCGGTCTGGCTCCGGCGAGCCGGTCCGGCTCGGCAGGGCTACGCGGCCTCAATTGACCCTGGAGGGTCCGGGCGTCACACGAGGGCCTCGGCAGCGAAGAGGCTGACGAAGGCCGGTGAGAAGAAGAAGGCGACAGCCCCTTCCTCATCTGGGCGCACACAAACCCCGCTGCCTTCTTCGCCTCCTCTGGCAGGTGTCGACTCGAATGATGATGTGGAGCTCCCTTTTGATCTCGGGCCTCTCAGCCCGGAGAGGAAAAGGAAACTGGTGGAAGAGGAGGAGACGGATGACGAGTAAGTACTCCGTTCCTTACTGTCATTTCCATTTCCCCGAATTGGGTCGCTTGTCTTGATCCATTTTTGCTTTGGCAGGGAGGCAGAGACGTTGGCCCAGAGGGTGAAGAGGGCGAGGACCTCGGCGAGCAGCCAGTCCCCGGCTGGGGCTTCAAAGACACCACTGGTGGTGCTGAGCAGCCCGGACAGCAGCCCCCGGCGCAGCCCCCAGCGTAAGTTCGTCACCCTTTTCTTACTCGACATGTGGTAGGCGCTCGATGCCATGACGCTGACCTTGCCAGGTTAGTAGGAGGGGAGCGGCAGCAGGAGGAGCCACAGAGGGCTACTCCTAACACACCACCCCCATCGACTACGCCGCCGCGGGGGGCGTCCCCGGCAAGGGCATCAGGCACGAAGCCCACACCCATGGAGGAAGAGGGGAACTTGGGCGCTGGTGGCTCTGCCATGGCGCCAAATGCTGGTGGAGAGGGGACTCCTGCTTCACAGCCTGGCTCTGGTGAGTCGCCTGTCCTTCGTCTCTGTTTTTCCCTTATTCTTTTCTTGGCTTCATTGCTCCCGTTGCTGCCCAGGCCCTCCTTCAACAAACATGGAGGACTCGGAGATATTGCTGAAGAGGCCGTGGCTTAGGCCGACAGAATTGCCGCCGAGGAGGCCGCCAAGGATGCTGACGAGGCCGCCGCTGATGAGGCCACCAAGGGTGCTACCAAGGATGCAGCTGCGGGGGTCGCCAAGGCTACCGGCGAGGCTTCCGCTGAGGGCGCCAGCGGTGGTCCTGCCGGGGAGGCTGGAAAGGCCTCCGCCGAGGAAGAGGTAATGGATGATCAGCCTCCCTCCTCCTCAACCTCGGCCCCCGGTAGATACCTGAAGGTGGGCGATGATCTTTTCGTCCACCTCCCAGGGGCGTCAAGCCGAGCGCTCGCCAAAGGGGAAGTTTTTGATGGCGAGGTGCTTGGCGCCACCGGGCTCGAGGTGGTCGACGCGCCGGGCGTTGGTGGCGACGGTTCTCCAGAAGAGCAGCTTTTCCGTGCCATGGGGGCCAATTTCCGGAAGCTCCAAGTGCTCTACCATGCCCGCCTGGACAAGGTCAAGTCCAGGATGGCAACGGTGGACAACGCGGAGGTGGACTTCAAGGCGCGCATTGCCGAGACGCAGGCCTGGTTCCACCAGACTCGCGAGGAGCAGAGGGCCTTTCAGGAGGAATTGGCCCAGTGCGATGTGGAGCTCACCATGAAGATGGCTGACATCAAGAAGGCCCAGGAGAAGGTGGCGAACTTGGCTGCCGCGGCCGAAGCCGCCCGGAACCAGCATCAAGCCGCCTTGGACTCCCAGGAGGAGGACCTCTCCGCGCGTGAGGCGATGCTTGCCGCAACGCTCCGTGGCAAGGAGGAGGAGCTCGAGGCCCTTGTCGCGCGACGGACTCGCGAGCTGGAGTAGAGGCACAAAGAGGCGCTCGATGCCCAAGCCCTGGCCCATGCCGGCAAGGTGAAGGAGTTGGAAGCAGAGCGGGACGAGCTGAAGGAGCAGGCCCTCAAGCTGTCCAGCGAGAAGAGCACGCTCAACCGCGCCTTGGTAGAGGCGCAAGGAGCGGTCATCAGCAGGACTGGGGAGCTCTCCGAGGCGCAGAACTCCATTAGAGACCTCAAGCTGAAGCTGGAGGATCTCGAAAAGCTGTTGTCGGAGAGCAGGGCTCGGGAGGAGACCTTGACCAGGAGCCTAGAGGAGGAGAAACAGCTGCGGGCAAATGAGGCCGCCTCCCACCAGGAATATGTGGCGGGCGAGAACAGGTGGATCAGCCATCTGGAGGTCGTCGCCGGCAGGGTCACCTCACAATTGGCCACCATGGGGATGCCAAACGTGAGGTACGCCCCTGAGCGCAGCGGGACCGTCAACGCCAAGCTGACCCAGTTCTTCGAGGGTGTCCTCGGAGCCTTGGTCTATCTTCACTCCAACAGGACGGCCACACTGGCCGAGGAGGCTCGGCGACTTTGCCGGAGGGTCGTGACCAAGGTCCTCACCAAGGTGGCGCACTGGAATCCCGACCTTGACTTCGCGGCCGCGATGAAGAGCTTGCCGGATGGTGTTGACCTCACGGTGCTCAAAGAGCGCATCAAGCCCATCACCGACTGCATCGACGAAATCAAGAGGGTGGAAGGCCAGCGCCGGGACTAGGCGTCCCATTCTTCTTCGTCGCTGCGGGTTCCCGACCAAGACAAATTTTATCTTTAGTTAGAACCGCAGCTATGATGTGATGTAATATAACTCTAAAGTATTCTTAATTTTCATGCATGTTATTTCCCCATTCAACTCCTCTTTGTATGGGTGCCCTACGCCGATTGGGCAGGCTCGCCGACGCGAAAGCCCCTAGCGGCGTTTTGGGGACGGATCCCCATGGCCTGCCGGGTACGCGTGCTGCCGGACGAGCCACCTTTCCGTTCCGAACACGGCCGCTCGAACTGTCGAGCTTGACTCGAGTCAGAATCGAGGGCGTTGTCGATCGCGGAAGGTTACTCTGCCATTCTCGACGCAGCCGCTTGAGCTGTTGAGCAGACTCGAAACAGGGAAAGGGCGTTGCCGATCATGGGAGAGCCCCCTGACGCGCAGATTCCTCATACAAAGGCGTGACATCTCCGGGGGGGGGGGGAATGACCTCAAATAAGAAAGGTAGCACAAATAAGGGTTCAGTGCAACTTAGCTTCTGTTTGCGATCGCTCGAGTGTCGATCTTCTGGCCTCCTTTCTTCTTCAAGGGTCATGGAGATGAAGGAGCGCCGGGCTCACTGCTAAAGCCGATTCTCACAACTGCGCCCCCTACCTGGCGCGCCAAAGATGTCGGTGGGAACGACACCTATGGGATCACAAGAATCCCTACTACGGTTGCGGGGCGCGGGGTCGTGAGAAGAGCGGATCAAACAGATAGCACACGGTTCCTTTATCCAGGTTCGGGCCGCGAGGATGCGTAAAATCCTACTCCTGCTTTGGTGGATTGTTTATCTGTGTTCTTGAACTAGCAATGGGGCGTGAGGAGCTCCAAAAAGCCGAATCCTCTTCCTGGTCGCCTTGGGCCTCCTTTTATAGGGAAAGGGGTTGCCACAGCGGCACACAGGAGGTGGAAAGGGTACAGTGATGCGAGGTTATCCCTCGCATTACATGACAAGGCGCATTTAATGCGTCTTGCTTAGGTGTCCTTGCTTTATCGGGGACAGGGGAGAGCCCTGTCTCGTCCGTCGCCGCTCCCTCTTGCGTCGACACGCGCCCTGGCCAGCGGTGCCATGCAGGCAGGCAGGCAGCTGAGGTGGCGCAGTGGTGGGTCTCCACGAAGATCCGCATGCCACCACGCAGGTGCCCGCCCAGCTGGTTGGGACGACAGCTGCATGCGAACGGCGGTGGAGGTCTGATTGGCGTGGGCCTGATGGTGGCCCTACGGGTGTTCATGGCAAGGGCCTTGCCGGGGCCCCGGCAAGGGTCTTGCCAGGGCCCCGGCAAGGGTCTTGCCGTGGCGCCTGCTGTCATCCCCGGCAAGGCTCTTGCCGGGGGCCTTGTGGTCCTCCTTGGCTGGGATCCCGTCGAGGATCATCATCTTCTAAAGTGTGTATCTGATCTTGAATGTCTTCACAAAGATCTGCATGCCACCACGGGGATGTCTCCCGAATCCTTGCCCCATGGGGGCAGTGGACTCAAGGGTGACTCGCTCCGTAGGTGTGGGGCGAGCTGCCACAGCAAGGGTCTTGCCGGGTTTGCTAAAACCGCCTCCCGGCAAGGATCTGGTCGGAGGAGTCCGCTTCGTCCCCTTTGCTCTTTGTGGTCTTGGCCTTGGCGTCGTTCTGCTTCTCTCGAGCTTCGGTCTTACCTTGGCTCACCTCCCTTGCCTTGCTCAGTGTGGTGGTGCCCGTGGCTCAGACTACCCGTGCACAGTTATAGGGGTACAAAAAGTGTACCCCTCTTTTTGTACACCGACGACTTATGTGATGTGCATTACCGAGAGGGCCCAAAGATACCTCTCCGACAATTGGAGTGACAAATCCTAATCTCGAAATACGCCAACCCAACATGTACCTTCGGAGACACCTGTAGAGCTCCTTTATAATCACCCAGTTATGTTGTGACGTTTGGTAGCACACAAAGTGTTCCTCCGGCAAATGGGAGTTGCATAATCTCATAGTCATAGGAACATGTATAAGTCATGAAGAAAGCAATAGCAACATACTAAACGATCGGGTGCTAAGCTAATGGAATGGGTCATGTCAATCACATCATTCTCCTAATGGTGTGATCCCATTAATCAAATGACAACACATGTCTATGGTTAGGAAACACAACCATCTTTGATCAACGAGCTAGTCAAGTAGAGGCATACTAGTGACACTCTATTTGTTTATGTATTGACACAAGTATTATGTTTTCGGTTAATACAATTCTAGCATGAATAATAAACATTTATCATGATATAAGGAAATAAATAATAACTTTATTATTGCCTCTAGGGCATATTTACTTCATCCCAGCCCACCTTGTGCCTTGGGTTTACAAACTTGTTCCGAATAAATCAAAACAATACCTATCTCCTGTGTACCATACTTGCGCCAAAAGCAGTTCATGAGGTAAGTATTGATTTGCTTGATCACTGTCTTTGGAATCCAGAGAGTGCACATAAAAGAAAATGGGCATGCTTGAGAATACAGATTTGATGAGAGTGAGTTTGTCTCCTGTAGATAGGAGGGTGGAATAGCCCAACAATCGATTTTCAATTCTCTTCAACGTGGGCAAATAGTCTGCAGCTTTAGGTTTGGTGTAGCAGAGTGGCAGGCCGAGATATTTGTGTGGCAGAGTACCGATGTTGCACCCTAGGAGTTGAAACAGATCATGCATCTTATCCATGGCAGTGTTGATAGCAATAAGAGTTGATTTGGAATAGTTAACCTTGAGTCCAGTGTAGGTAGCATAATGAAGAAGCAAATTCTTAATGTGTTCAAGTTGTCTTCTATCTGCATGTGCTACCAAGATGGTGTCATCAGCATACTGAATGATAGGGTAATCTCGACATGACTAATGGGTCAGAGGTGATTGGATCATGTTGTTATGCATAGCCTCATTCATCATGGTTTGTAAAACATCAGTTGCAATCACAAAAATAAGAGGTGAAAGTGGATCTCCTTGCCTGACACCTTTCTTGCACAAGAATTGTTTGCCTAGAACTCCATTCAATAAAACAGAAGAAAATCCAATCCCATATATCATCTTAATCCACTGAATCCATCTGGGTCCAAACCGCTTGGTCTGCATAATTTGGATAATGGTATCATGGTTTAACATCTCAAAAGCCTTATCAAAGTCCAGTTTCAGTAATACCAGTTCCTGTCTACTTTGGAAACATTGATGGTTGTATTCATATGACCATGCAAGGCAGTCTTGGATGCATCTGTTGTTGAGAAATCCATATTGATTGGTGTGCACCATCCCGAGGATTACTTTTTGAAGTCTGTTTGCTAGGAGCTTTGTGATAATTTTGAGAGTGTAATTGAGAAGTGAGACAGGCCTGAACTCAGCTAGGCAGTTGGCAGCATCCACTTTGGGGATCAATGTAATGAATGAATAATTGATGCTCTGGATATTGACTGTACCAGAGAGGAAATCATTGATGAGCTGATAGAAATCAAGTGCAATGATATCCCAACAGTGTTTGAGGAAGGCTGCATTGAATCCATCTGGTCCAGGTGATTTATCAGATGGCATTTGACTAATTACTTTATCAATTTCTTCCTTGCTGAATGGTGCCTCCAGGTCAGAAAGATCACCAATTGAGTTTAGTCGACTATGCAATTGCAGTGGGTTATCTGTGGGAGAACTAGTGCCCAACCTTTCTTTAAAAGCTCTATATAGGATAGCAACCTTGGCCTGGTTATCATTGTGTTCATGCCCTGAGTCATCTTTGAGCATGGCAATGCTGTTATTTCTGAACTTGATGGTTGCTTTAGCTTGAAAGTATTTTGTGTTAGCTTCACCCATCTGAATCTGCCTGATAGTTGCTCTTTGCTTCCAATAAGTTCTTTGATGTTCCAATAGCATAGCCAAGTGATTCTTGAGTATCTCCTTGCCATTAGTCTCCTCATTGGTCAGAGATCTGTATTCCTCAAAAACATCATAACATAGGATCAGAAAGTTGGTATCAGCAATAACTTTCTTGAGGTCAGATAATTGCTTGCACCAATTCTTTAATCCCTTCCTGAGTCTCTTGAATTTAGCAGCAATGATCTTGGCACTGTCCCTTTCATCCACTGGTTGAGTCCAAATAGATTTGACTACATCTTTAAATTGAGAGTGTTGCAACCAGAAATTCTCAAATCTGAAGATTTTTGATCTGGGAATGGAGGAACCAATCTTTTATATTGATGGGTACATGATCAGAAGTAGTTTTGGCCAAAGGGTAGGAAAAAGTAGCGGGGTATTTGAGGGTCCAAGCTTCTGATGTGAAGCACCAATCTAGTTTCTCAAGCAGAGGTGCTTCTTGCATATTGCTCTAAGTATATTTTGTTCCTTTTAGAGGGATTTCAATCAGAGCTTGCTGACTGATGGCTTCATTAAAACTTAGCATGTCATCTAAATTTCCTCCAGCTCTGCTTCTGTTGTGTGGATATCTGATATAGTTAAAGTCCCCTAGAAGAATCCAATTAACATCACCTTCCACTTGAAAATGCTTTAACCAGTCAATAAACTGTGTCTTTCTTGATGTTCACATGGTCCATAAACATTGGTAAGTACCCATTGATCATAGTTATGTCTGGATGTGAACTTTAAAGTGATGGCATACTTGTTTCTGTGTATAACCTGGCCCTCAAAGACCTGATCATTCCATGCCACTAGTATTCCACCTGATGCACAAATGGAGGGGAGATATTCAAACTTGTTAATTCTCTTTGGGCAGAAGTTCTTTAAGTAGGCACTATCAAAGTTTTCTCTCTTCGTCTCTTGAATACAGAGAATAGAACATTGAGTTTCTTCAATTTTATTGGCAATAGCTGACCATTTTTTTGTTATCATTGACACCTATGATATTCCAGTTAAGAATATCCCAATCTCTATTCATAAGGACACATGAAAACTAGACTGAAATAAATCCACTAGGGTGGACCTGAAGTTGTGATACTGATACAAGAGATCAGGATAGAGAGAAGTAGGAGCATGAAGATGTTATCCAGAAAGAGTACAACCCAGGACAAGAGCTTAACAGTATCACAGGTCTTACAATAAACCAAAAGAGCAACATCACTGTCATCACCAAAAGAGCTTATCATTGCAGAATCATTACAGTCCCTTAACAAGACAAAAGTCCACCTAGGATGAGAAATAAATGACAAAACCTATTATCATTTTAATAGAATATTTGAAATGCGCAAGCCACACACTAATATCCTCACATGTCTATCTATAAACAAATATTGCTAAGTCGGACACTTTTTTAAGTAGGAGGCAGACGATTTGTTTCTTTTTATAAACTTATTAGGCGGGAATGGGATGGGATTTCTTACAATCAAGGAAAAACAGAGGAACCCCGTGGACTGGACTACAGGAGCCTACTCTCCCTGGTATTAGATTACTCAAGTGTTTAGCAAATGCAAGACGCCACATTTTAGCCTCTTCCTTGATTCCCATAACAATGATCGAAGGAGGGTTCCGTTTCTTGCAGTAGCAAAACAGATCACTGTTAGGCAGGCCAGCTAATAATCAGCCGGAGACAGCAGGGTTAGGCAGTGGTCTTCTCCCTTTGTTCCTCCTCCAAGAAAAGGCGGCTAGGGTTTTTGCCTTCCGTCGGTGGCGCCGTCGATCTCCTGCGTCTCCTGTGGCCTTAGGGCCATGGGTGCGCGGTGGATCCCGGCCCTTGCCGGCAGGAGGGCTCCGTTTTTAGGTGCTTCTTCAAGTTTAATTAGGGTTTGTGTCCTGCTCAAGAAGACGAGACGGCGGCGTCTTCTTGAAGATGAAATAAGGTTCTTCCCGCCTAGTCCCCGTCCCAATGATGTGTCTAGCATTGTCGGAGGGCGTGTGGAGGTGTGTCTCCGGCGAATCTCGCGAGATTTGGTCGGTGGTTGTCTTTGGTGGATCCGCTCAGATTCGGTTTTTGTTCGTCTTTGTTCTTGTGTCTTCAGATTGGATCCTTCCGATCTAAACTTTTCTTCATCAACGGCGGTTGTTGTTCTGGGGTGTTGGTCCTATGGGACCTTAGCACGACAACTTCCCAACTGCCTACTACAACAAGTTGTGCCTAGCTCCGGCAAGGGAGGGGCAATGACGGCGGCGCGTCTTCGGCTCGCGTCCTAAATGTAATTTTTATCATTTCTGGTGTTCGTTGTACTGTCATGATTGAAGATGAATAAATCGATAGTTTTCCGGAAAAAAAACACAATGACCGAAGGTAGGGTGGAGATGTTCCAGAAAATCCGTGCATTTATTTCATTCCATTTTGGGGGGGGGGGGGGTATTTTCATTCCAAATTTGCTAAGAGACGAGGATGGCCATCTCATTTCTTTGACGACTTGTCCTCATGAGCACATCCATCCATCTAGAGCAAACTTTCCCAACCGCGGCATTCCAAACATGGGAATCAAGGTGTTGCATCCGAAGCAGTCCTTGATGGCCACCAAAATGCGAATGAAGAACGCGGGTCGTCGTCATCGGTAGTCCGATACTACCCGTGGTGGAGCCAGGAAAAATTAATCAGGAGGGCCAACTGCTGTTAAATCATGTTGGGGAGGGCCAAAGTCAACAAAATCATCATAATACACGATATTAGCAGCAGGTAATCACTCATGTAGTGGCAAAATCTGCATGTTGACCTGGGCCGGGGCCCCTGCTGGCACCCCTGCCTCCGCCAGTCGGTACTAAGTTTGCAATGGAGACATAAACCACAAATTAGGCCAACCACGATGCTGCAACCAGTCCGTATTTTAAACGCGGTTTTGAATGATGAGCCACGTGACAAATTCACAGCTAGGAAAAGTCCATGCTTTCCAAAGGGCAACCATCATGGAGGGTTGAAGTAGGCGACCATGAATGTTAACTTTGATGCAATGAAAATCGAGTAGTTGTACGTTTTAGAAACAAATGTGTAATAGTATATTACAAAATGTGTCTTAAGGTACTAGCACAGAACGTTGTGACAAGGGATCACAATGTGCAACCTAACCGATTTTTTCTTGACGTAGTCGATTTTAAATAAAATAATATCAGTAATAAGTATTTCTCGGGCCGGTAAGGAACAATAGATCTGTTGTGAAATTGTCGAAGCCCGCTAGTGAGAGAAGCTATATACGGTTGCTGCTCTAATATCTATAGCACTAAGCTTCCTAATTTTAAAGAGCCCATCTTTTATTGATGTCTTCAATCAAAATTAGGTCACCGTATTTTAACCGGGTTAACAATTTCTCAAAGCCCTTTTATTCAAAAATTTTATATTATACATTATGCTTTCTAATTTTTAAAACCTCCCAATTAACTGAGGTATTCAATTTAAAATTGAATCAACTGGTTTTGATTGGGTCAACACTTCCTCAAGTTCTCCCATTCAATTTTTTTTAATTCACTATGTTTTCTAAATTTAAAACTCTTTCATTCAATTGAAGTATTCAACTTTAAATTTGGTTTATGATTTTGACCGGGCCAACGGTTTTACTAATTAATTGGCAGGAACCGACCTATAAAATATATCAATCCCGCGCGCCCTCCCACCACCTGAAAAAGAGCATCACAATGTGATATTGTAGCACCAATATAATAGCACATGCGACAACTGATACAAATTTTCCTCCACATAAATATAGGTTGGTTAGCGGATAATCAGAATCACACCACGAAAGAATCACCACATTATAAATAAAAATAAAACACAGTCTATGATCTTCCTCACCCGCCAAAGTAAATATTCCATCTATTCTGGAATATAAGGGGTATTAGTTTTGGTGAAAATTAATTTTCTTTAATTTTGACCAAGTTCAGGAAAAAATATAGACATCCATAATATTAAACAAAAAACATGTGGAAATTAATTTCATGGTGAATTTAAAAATACCGATTTAATATTATGGATTTTGATATATTTTTCTATAAATTTGATCAAACTTAAAAGGTTGACTTTTCAAAAAAGTAATAATCTTATGTTTTGAAACAGAGTGATTATTTTTTAGGAAATCCAACAATACCAATGACGCAGCAAAGCGCGTCCAACCCTTCTAGTCCTTAATGATTGTCGAGTTTTATTGAAAGAATTCGGGAAGGTCTACTTAGATTTTTGTAATAGAGAGTCTAATTGTGTTGCTCAACTAGCTAGTTTTGGAAGAGGTAATTCACCGACTGTGTGGTCGGAAAATCCCTTAAATGTCCTTTTGAAGTTTTTAGCGGATGATGTAAGCGTTGTTTAAATTAATAAAGCTAGGCATGAAGGGGTTTTCGTAAAAAAAATATACGGTGCACACGATTAGGCTCAGCAACCACGAGAACATATCGAGTGCACCGGTCGAATTGGTGCACCCGATGCTCCGGTGACTTTTCAACCATTAGATGAAAAGGCAATGGGTCAGATCTGGTCACAAGTTGGACCACGCCATTTCTACATAAACAACCTTATAGTTTATTACATTTGACCCTCACTCTGCACCACACTCTTCCATCAATAAATCTGTGGGTTTAAATTTTTTGACCCTAACACAAAAATGGTCGTATATTTCGGATCCGCTGCGGCTGTCATCTTTGTTTTGATGAGATCTTTGAAACAAGATCAATGTTGAATATGTTTTTGATTATTAATTTTTTGGCTTTTTCAAACTTGACCCGGAACTTATCTATTCGGGGCAAAAACATATGTGTGGGACATGCATGTGGAGGGAGAGGCAGTGCTACAAATTATAAAATAGATTGAAGTTTCAATAAAAGAACTTCTTGAATATTACAGTTAAGTTTGATAATAAACATACATTAATTTTGAAAAAAATATTTAAATCTTGTTTTAACATATTTTCGAAACAAAAAATGTGGTCCAAGAAAAACTGCATTCGGATGTATGGATCAACATCTGACCACGTTTATGTTAAAAGAAAGAAATAAAAAACAGTGATTCAATGATGGAAGAGAACCCCATGTTAAAAAATGCGATGGAGTGAGAAAAGGATGGAGTGTGGGATGATTTTAGTATAGCACTAGATCGTTAATGGCGCGCGTTGCTGCGCCCGTCAATTTTTACGATAGAACCTACACTACGAAGAAGAAAAACTATTACGTGCATTTTCTTTTTTCTATAATAGAAAAATCAAAGTGAAATATACATACAGTTAGTGAAAGAGGATAAGTATCTTGGGAGCACACTGAAATTAAAATCAGCCTAGTCATCTTTGGGACTATGTTTTGTGGGATAAAACAGCTTCATATTCAATTATATTCAATAGAATGGGTTCAAAGTTTGCCTAATTCCCAAGAAATACTAACGTTTACAATGACATACAGGTTAAGTAAACAAAGCTCTTCTAACTACCGCTTGTACAAATAAATAAATTGAGGGACAATAACGAAATAAGAAAGCAACATCTGGCAATATAAATGTTTTGCCAAAGAAGATCAGGATTAGGAAACAGGACAAGCCCACTTTTACCTGGAGATGCTACTATCGTTAACCAACAGTATAACAAAAGAATTTTAATTTCTTTCCTCTCACAGTGAGCAGAATTTATAATTTATATGTACATGAAACAAAATCAAATCATGTTGAATCCTATTTATAATGTTATCTTCAGAGTGAATCCTACTATATTGCTTATCTGTGCAACTACATGCTGATGTATAAGAACATATGATTTAAATAGTGCATACTCCAATTTTCGCCACTGGAACCTACGGTTTGCAGCGCGGGATTATACAAACTGGTAGCAAGGGTCATGCCTGACACGAAGTACAGAATCATATATCTGTTTTGACAGATAAAATCATACATGTATCTGAAAAGGGAGACCAGCCTGATGTGCGCACCTGGTATCGAATCATATACCTTTTTTATGGATATAGTCATACAAAGACTGCAATTCCAGTAGGCCAACCATAACTAAGAGGAAACTGTATCCAGCCGGTGGCATCACACAACGGTCCTAACTGTATTAATCTTTGTTGTTTTCTGTATTTATTACAAGCCAAACGGTTTTCCTAGGAAAGAAAATATCCACACCATAATTGGGCTTTGCTCGTTTGTGGACAGGCGCTGAAGATGTTGATGGTTCGCCTCCCTCTACAACAGCATGGTTAAATTCTTGGCGCATTCTAATATACCGTTCTAAGTAACCTGTTCCATACAACACCAAGGTATGAATAACACATAAACCTGTAATCTAAGCAATCATGGGGCATAAAATCATTAAAATATTTGATTAGATATGGAGGAAGCCATCTGAGATTATGAGTTGCCGAAAAAATATTAAAAAAAAAACTGATTACCGGTCTCGAAGATATGCCCAAATCAATTGGCCACGGCCAGCTTGAATACAACGTGTATGTACATGTTGGATTGAGAGGATATTAGTACAATGCAATTATTTGATGGAAGAAGAAACCGCTCACATGAATCATTGGTTAATCTTGAATGAACCATCGGCTCATAGAAGTCCAAAGACACTGTGCACCAACACGATACCATCGACAGCAACAACTTGTGGAACTATGACTTCAGAATAGATGCTGCAGGCCCTTATAGCGCATACTCTGTCTATAAATCTCACAAGGGAGCATAATCTTGATATTTGACAAACAGTTTAATAACTTTATTAAAATTTGCATCACATGGATAAATAGCATACAGAGACATATGTTTTGTATAGCATACAAAGACGATTCTAATTTCTCACCCTTCCATTATCTTCTCTGATAATGTGTCCCTCGATTTGTAAATCAGCAGGTGGTCTTCAATCATTATAATATCATTGCAAAAGATGAAACTGTGATTCAGAGAAAAAGAACAGAAAACATTGAAAAATTGGAACAAAACACCTGAACAACGATAGGAATTATGTCAATTAGGACTTGTCCAAGAAGAAAGTTAGACCACTCCATTACAACATATGGTTGCATCTCTATTTTGATTTTTCACTACCGAGACTAATCAAGGAAACAAAAGCATTTTTTTTGCAGGGTATGCAAGAACAGCAGCATGTGCCCCTACACGTAGGGTGATGACAACCATTCATCACTATTGAGGACAGATGGTAAGACCTTTTGCACAAAATTTAACAGTGAAATACAACTCCGAGACTTCTAACCCGCAAGGAGAAATAACAATCAACACTTGGAGGAGATATAACTTCATCAAAGTGAGTTAGCAGATTGCATTAAGCATTGACATCTCAGAACTCAGATCATAACATCAAATTGGAGACTGGACAGTGCATCAAAGGGTTGCTCGCAACAATACAATGAAGCAATCTACTCACAGGTAAGGGCGGAAATTGGGCAGGTGCGATCTCTTCAGCGATGTCCACGAGCGCCACCCGGAACACCCTAGGGCCGGCTGGGCACCTTACAAAATTGGCGATGCGGACATTGTGGCCATCCAAAACACAGTTAGGTTGGTGTTTAAAATGCAGTTAGGATAACAGAACTGCAGTTAAGTTGGCTATCAGAATGCTTGTTGTTGTCGTTGTTGCAGCTAACGTCACCAGATGCGCCAGACGATGCAAGGCAGCAGAGGAAAATCGTGTTCCTGGAGAGGCACCGCGGCGGTCAGCAGGGAGGGTCGGAGTGGAAAGGGTGAGGCAAGAGTGGTAGGGGAGGACGTACTTGTACCCCGAGGCAGTGCAAAGGATGGGACATCAGCCGCCATGAATTTGTGCAGAGAAACCGAAGAATGATTGCGGCCTTCAATAGGAGGCTGCAGAATCTGCCCAAATCAATTGTCAACGCGTAGCATGAACATCACCTGCACATATTTTTGTTGGGAGAGGATATGAGTTTCTTTTATTGAGACGACACGAGGACATTGATGCAATTTACAGTAGCATACCTGAGCATATCGCTGAAGGAGATGTTGCTGCTGGAGTAATATGTGCATAGACAGCCAGGGAGGGAAGCATTATATAGTACCTGCGAGGTTTGCAACTTTACCAGGCATTAAGCAAATGAATGAATGATAATAGGCCATAATCGCGAGCTTGAAGGAGAGCAGATCAGTTTCCAGCGGAAGAATGCCATGATTGCGAGCTTGAAGGAGAGGAGGGTTACCAGTACACGAGGCGTCTGCCATTTAATCTCGCTCCTCTGGTCCGTGGGATCGACCGGATGGACTCGGCTCCTGGATCCCGCTCCTCCGGTCGCTGGGATCGACCAGATGGACTCGATCCCATCCCTGACCTCAGGTGGACGGACGAATCACTGGATGGAACCGGCCGCCCCTCTCCGCGGCTCGATTCCGGAGGGGAATCGATGCGGTCCCGTTCCCATCAGCCTCGATCGGGGCTCGATTAGTCCCGTTCCCCTCAGCCTCGTCTCGACTCGGTTAGGGTTCGCGAGTGTTTTTTTGAGCGGTTGGGTACGCGGTAGCTCGTAGGCCTCCCTCCTTCATAATGGGCTGCCGGCTCGCCGAAGGCCCAGTACACCACAGGCGTCTGATTCGGCCCGTGGAGCAGCAGCCCACAGGACAGCTGGGCCAATTCACACAGATTGCGAAACAGACTGCATTATAGACCAAATCCGACGCCCAGAAACTCCCAGATCAGTAAAACGGACGGCCGAAAACCCAAATCACTGTGAGGGCAGGGATTAGGCACGGTTATACTGTCCTTAATGAGATCTGTCGTGCAGATGTCCCATCAATCTATCTTCCAACGTGCTCTCATCCCTCAGTTTCTTATCCAAAGGCTCAGATATGACCGGTGCATTCGGTGCACCAGTTGAACCGGTGCACTGGATACGTTCTCCAGCAACCACATCGGCCACACGGGCGTGCCACTGTTGGTCACGCATATCACGGGGAGACGGAGGTACGTCCTTTTTTTTTTCGGAGACGGAGGTACGTCCTGACGGTGCACGCGCACGCATATCACCTCATGTCCTCATCGCAGCGCTCCCGACCGCTCTCCTGTCAACCGGCGCCGGTGACAGCGACCGACAGGCACGCCTCGCCGGCCGCACCGCACGGATACCACGCGCGATCCGTGAGCCTCCATGCCGGTCGGCCGCTCCGCGCGCTTTTCCAGCAGAGCAGCAAATGCGTCGAATGATCTCCCCCTACCAGTGGTGCGTGGGTGCCGGGACCGGCCACGCCCCGGTCGTGTTACGTGATGGTTTGTGTCTAATCCGGACTCCGGAGTTGGATCGTGCCAACTTCCTTGCCGTGGATCTCTCAAGCCATCGAGTACCATGTGATTCTTGCTGCCGTTACGTTGCTGTCAATCTGTTAGACGTAACATCTGCAGTGATCCATGCGCTTTTGGGGTGGGATTACGGGCTGGACAGTTCCGTTAGCATCACATGTTCATTCCAGCGGGGTATACGATCCTGTAGCTTTAGACGCATGGTTCACGAGCCTGGACATGAGCCCAACAGCACAGTCGTCTTGCTCAATCAAGATAGAGATGTGTGCTCCCAAGAAACTGATGTCCCGCAAATGGGGTGTACGTTACTATGCCGGTGAAATGAGCTGCAACGCTACTGTAGCCACATGTTCCACGAGGCATGGAGGCGTGCCAACCTAGATTTGTAGTGGATGTCAACAAAAGCAAAGAAGGGGAAAGAAAGACGAAAATTCATAGGAAGTAACCTTCTCAGCCCGAGCTCAACTCAAATGAGCTTGGATGAACAGCAAAATCAATTTTTCTTAAACAAAATTTTAAAAGGATTGACTCTTTATTTTCGTGACAAACATTGACAAATTTTTTAAGAGGTTGCAAAATTTCATCATGCAATCACATTTGGGGAAGTTGTGTAAAAAACCAATGTTCCAAAATGCTTTCGAAAGTAGCATGCATTTTCATAGTGTCGGATTTTTTTTACCACGACTTCCACAAATGTGATTTCATGATGGATCTTTGCAAGCTCTTAGATTTTTTGTCAATATTTGTACAACAAAAATTCTGTTTTTTAACTGTTCATCCGAGCTCATTTGAGCTTGGGATGAGAAACTCCACGTCTCACATCCTTTTATATCTTGTTATTACTTGAAGCATATTTCGTCCAGCTAGCTGCCACCGAAACATTTTTCAGCTCCCGAATAGGGGGTGTGGGGGCATGCATGCAAATGCAACTCTAATCGAACCCTTAAACCTCAAAAGACGCTATCTAAAATTGCTCTGTAAATTTGGACTTCTCAAATACGAGGAGTTAAAAAATATGTGGAGCTAGCCAAACTCTTATATTTAGTTCCACAAAATTAAACTATGCACAAACATCTCATTCGAAACTCAAATTTAAGACTAGATTAAACCCATATAGTGTATCATTAAAGTAGACAACACTTTAGAGTTAAATTAAAACTTAAACGAACTGCATTCTTGCTAAAACAAATACTATGGACTCGAAGTCCAGCTTTATTACCTACGGCCTGCCAGAGCCCGATGCCCCGCCGTCATGGGCACCCATGCACATCTTCGGCATCCGCTCGGCGTCGACGTTGGTGTCAAGATGGCGAAAACCGGCGTTGTGGCGAGTAGCGCCTCGACGGCACGGTGCTCCGAACTGCCCGTGGGTCGGCGAGGAGGGCGGCAACGACCGCACTGTCGACTTGCTCAACGGCGAGCTATGCCTCGGCGACGCGATGCTCCTCCTTCCCATGGTTGAAGGGGCACCACTACGCCGCCGTTGTGCACAGCCGCATCGGCGTCGAGCTGCTTCCCTTTCCGTCCACCTCTCCAGCCACCTCCTCTGATGATTCATCGGCGACGTAGGGCTCCTCCTCCTCCGCCTCCTTGATCTCGGTGGTGGCTCCCCGCACGACAACCGACTAGAGGTGTTGGCATGAGTTGGCGTATCGATAGGTGGGGAGCAACCTCACCATGGCGACGAAAATGATGAATTGAGTTGCATCAGCGATCGGGCGACAGTGGTAATGTATCAACGGAGGCGACACTTTTGGGTGACGCGAGGATAAATGGGGGCTGGCGGTGATTTTAGTCCAGATTCTAATGAAAAATGGGGAAAATGAGTTACAACAATGAACTAATAGGGTTTGGGTGAGGCGTGGATATGAATTTATAGTTGCGGAAGGTTAATCGACCACCATCTCGCCAGTTCTGGTATTTTTTTCCAATAAGAATAGCTAGCTTGGGATTTGATTAGAAGTGATGCGGCTCACTCAATTTTGAGTAAAAAATGAACCTTTTGAGACTTAATTCCTCTGTTTTTGTGGAATTATAGGTTTGAGGCTTTGGTTAGGTGCAATTTAACTCTTCAAAAGATGCCAATTGATATTTTGGCTAGAGATGCCTGATACCTCCATTTTGCATCATTATTTCTTATTATAATTTTCTCTTTACGATTGTTATTTTGCACACTATAGCAAAATCTAATGTCTTTTCCCTTCAATTTGCATGAAACACAAGGGGAGAGAATTTACTGGAATGCTGGAAAATAGGAGCAATAGAATGGTTGTGAAGCAAGTAATTTACGGAACTCAATAAATATCCAAACCCGAAAATCTTTTGGAAGAAAAGACCCATAGAGCCAGCATATGGGGCCAGGGGCCCTGTGGTGCCCACATGGTTACCGCCTTGTCGTGTGTTGTGTCCAGGTGGGGCCCACATGAACCGTCTCCCGACGCCCTTTGGCCTGTATTTTTATTCCTTTTGAAACCCTACTGGGATTTTACTGGATTTTTCCATCGTTGGTTGCGGGGTGAAACGAAGGTGAAACACTTTTTGCCCTCTAACAGGCTGAACTGCCAGAGATCTATCACTCCTGGAGGGGTTATTCAGAGTTATCGTCATTACCAACACTAAGATCATCACTGGCATTATCATCTCCATCAAATCCCTCAACCCTAGATTTTTGGTTTTTGCCTTTTTACCTCAGATCCTTTGCCGATTATAGTTTCTGGTGTTTATTACCTGTGTGTAGTTGATGCTTAGAAGTTTTATTGGTGGAAGATTCGTATCTTCAAATTGTTATTCTTTCATCTTCACTGATCATGATTTATAGGATGTATTGTGGTTTTTTTTTCGAAACAAGGCAAAAGATTTGCCATTTTCATTGATTAAGAAGAAGAGAATTGGCCGGTTAATTAACGGAAATCCGGACTAAAACCATTACAGAACGCCCACAGAAAAGGGCACATCGGCCGACCTGGCACCCACAAGATCACGCACATCGTCGAGGAGAGGACACCGTCGAGGCTGCCTGCAATGTCATCGTCATCACCTCTCCCCGAGCAGGCGACTTCGACTTCGCCGCTGATGACCCGTCAAGGCCCCTCCGAACGAACGACGCCCAAGGACCTCGTCGGCAAAAGCCAAACAGTCAGCCGAGACGTCGAGGACCGGCAGCTCCGATTTTGTTGATGCGCTTCGCAGGAGAAAGTTGCAAGCTTCGCACCGACCTAGTCCAACACAACCTCCGGAGAGCACCGTCCGCTGAAACCACCCTCATGGAGTCATCGTTGCCGCAGGGGCCCCGCCACACGCAGCTTCGACTTCTCTGTCACGGTGAGAAACAAACATAGGCGCACCCAGCGGCGAATCGGACCGTCGACATCAGAAGGACAAGCCGCGACCCAGCTCGCACGCCACCATCATCGTCGCCGCACAAGTCGCAACGCCAACCACTCGCGTCATCGATTGGGCACCCGCCAACCATGATGCCGTGCACGTCCAGCCCGAGGGAAGCGCGGAGAAGGATCACCGGTCTTCAAAACAACGCCCCAAAGGAGGAAATGTCGTAAAGACGACATCGTTGCCCGACCCAGCCGGGTCTAGGCTTTCACCCGAAGAACCAGATCCGAGGATGAAGTGCGGTGACGAGAACTCCACGGTGACGCCTTCAAGAAGGGAGCGACGCCCGCAGGCGCCGCCACCACCGGCCGACGCAAGCCAGGAAAGCCTTCGCTCGGAGCAACTCGAGAACCACCCACCCCACGCAGCCGGCCACGCCGACCCGCACATCCGCTGGCCCGTACACCTCCTGCGCCTCGACAACGCTATCAACACACAGGAGCCACCACCAATCCTCGTCGCCAGCCAACGCCGCGAGCCAGATCTGACCAAGCCCTGCCAGATGGGACAACCACCAGCAGCCGCGCCGTCAGCGGAGGAGCCAACGGCCGCGCCACCAACGCACCAGGGGCACACCCACCAGGCAGGGAACGTGGGTTGCCACCCCACCGCTCCAGATCTTCTCGCTAGAGGGACGAAGCCCTCGAGCTCCTCGCTGCCGCCGCATGAGGGAGCGCTGCAGCCACCACCTCGCCGGAGAGCGCCGCCTAGGGATCCGCCTGAGTGCGCCAGGGCGGCCGCCGAGCCGCCGGAATCCGCATCGCGCAGTCGCGGAGGTCCGAGCCTCCCCCAACATAGACGCGCGGAGAAACGCCCCGCCGCCGCCGTCTGCCGCGCGGGCTTAGCCCGCCGGCGTCCTCCGGCGGCGGCGAGGGGAGGGGCGGCGGCGGCTAGGGTTCCGCCCGAGCCGCCCCCTGAGCGACGCGGGCGTCGGGAGTCCGATGTATTGTGGGTAGTCCATTACATTCTTGAGGACATAGTATAAACTTTATGGCTATTAAGCTTGTGAAAGTTAAGATAGTTTAATGTTTTGATATTATGTTATGATGTAATTCTCCAGTGTTGATGTGCGAACGTCGATTGCATATGACTTCACCTTCATGGGCATATAAGAGAGCACTGTGCGGTTAATTTGTTCATGGCGGGCGGTTGGAGTGACAGAAATTACCAAACCCTAAGTTTATGAACTATTGCATGAGGGGTTGTTGGAACCCCAATGTTTATGGCTATGGTTAGATGTTATCCTAATTATTATTTTTTATTTGTGAATTCTTGCACAGAGAATATAATCACAAGTATGTTGTTTGTTCAAATAAGAACAATACATTATCATAGGTTCCACCGCATAACAAATTACAAAAGCAATGAATGTTAAATCAATGAAATTTGATGAAAATAATTTGGTAAAACTCTCATGTGTCCTCGAGGGCGATTTGATCCTTATAAGTAAAACAACCAACTTGTCCTTAGCACAATTAAAGATTGTGCCACTTGTTGCACCGTCGCACTTCTTATAAGTATCTAGTAGCGCTAGGCCAGAGTGACTTCCAAAGTGCTACAGACAGGACGACTAATTACTTTCTTGCAATTTCTCTTGTGATCAAACAAACCATGATACAATATTTGCAGTTTGACTCATGCATGAGCCAAAATTCATAAAACATAAATTTGCGATCATAGTACCTAAGGCATGTGCTTCCACTGATGAAAATCATATTGTTTGAACAGAGGTCAGTTCTGTTATGCGAGCTAATGTTTGCTCATCATTACGACGGGTCGAGGGTGATTGGGTGGTGCGAGGTGGCTAGAGGCGAGGGGATTCAAGTGGGTTCACTTGCTGCTTTTCCCGTATAGGTTTACACTAGAAGTTGATTGCCGCTTTGCTGCGCCATTGTAAATAGAGACGCAAACACAATGCTAGCTATTATATGTGATGAAAATAATTGTAGTTTTTTTAGGGAAAAATAATTTTAACTTTACATTGCAAAAGATGCCAGCTGAACAAATCTATGGTGTCTCACTTTGATATGCAACACCAACCACCACTATTGTGCCCTCGCAATCTTTCACTTTATTATAATTTACACTAGAAGGACTAACTTTTATTCAATACTCCCTCCGTTCACAAATATAAGATGTTTTGGGTATTTCAATATGGACTACATATGAACTGAAATGGGTGAACAAACACACTAAAACTTGTCTAAATACATCTGATTTAGCAAAAAAGTTCAAACATCTTATATATGTGAACGGAGTGATACTTCATAATCTTGCAAACTATCCCTTTTATAATGGCAAAATATCTTTAGTTATTGTATCCACCTAAAGCAGTCATTAGACGTACTAAAGATTGTCATATTGGCAGATAGAACGCGAGAGAATACAAATCCTGCCATTTAGCTCCTTTGGGATATCGATACTTCATACTTACCATCTCAACTTTGAAAAGCGCTAAAATACTCTCTGCATTTGAGAATTATCAGTGAAACTTGTACATGCATGGTCTACTGTTCTTTACTTAGCTACGGGCTTGGAGGAGTATCAACATGCAAAATGTAGACCTTGAGATGACAATTTTAGGGACTTTTATGTTTTTCTTTTTGGAGACAAAAGGGTATTTTATGTAAGTTTTGGTTTGCATTTACCGACAACTATCATTGTTGTTGATGCATGTTCTAGTTCTTTTGGTTCAATATGTTATGGTTCTTTGTCAATAAAGCTAAATCAGTTGCTAATAAAATGATATACAGCAGCGTGCACCGATGCACAAAAATTCACAACCTCTATTTTTTGAGAGTCCAAAACGTTCACTACTTTACGTTAAAGACATGCTGTAGACATATAACATGATTAGTTGGCATCCATGCCATGCACACCGGTCTGGATGGCTCCTGTAGTTTGCCTGGTACTTATTTGCTAGATGTAATTTTCTAGAAACATCTATAATTTTATTCATACTCATAACCATTGGAGGTAAAATGTTTTAGGTCAAGGATTAAGAAAACAAAGTAACTTTTATAGCTAAGGATTACAACAATATCTCTTGGAAACTTCTGTTTCGTGGTTTCAATTTTTACAAGACGAAAAACTCCCAAGACTTCGGTAAAAAGACAACAATTAGGCTGTGGTAACGATACTACCACTTGTTCACCGGTAGGAACATGATTACTAATAATTGTTCCTGAAAGCCTCTTGAGTCGCAAATCCACCGACATGGGAAGCTTTGAGTGATAAACATAGTTGGGCCGGGGATGAACCCCTAAAAGTGCAGGTCATAGCTAGGATCAATCTTCATCATAATGTCGTGGAAAGATTTCAACTTCACAAAGAATCAATCAACAAAAACAACACAACAAAATAATTTAAATTGGTTAGATCCGAACAATCGGACATGTGAGGGCAAAAAATTCTCACCTTCATGGCACCGCCAAAGAAGAAACCAGAGTAACTTTATTCGCAAAAACTCTGTAACAACCACTTGATGCTCATGATGAACATGAAAACTGCTAAAGATCTGAGGCCCCCACCTCTCAATGCCAAGATGATGGAACCCTAACTCGTTTGTTTGGTTTCCTGGCAAATAAAATACCTATCTGGAATGGTCATGCTAGTAGTGTGATTAGACTCGGCCGAATTATTTTTCTCTGGCTTAACACGGATAAGGTACTTAGCTTGGCCCATGCGTCCCCTTCCTTGCACCTGGAGGTGCTACATCAACAGCCTAAATATAATAAAATTGTTTAAGTTGTGTAACGCACATCAATAGGCCAATGATAATCTGACTCAAATTGTTCGCGTTTTTTTAGAAAATGCTCATACAATTCAAAAAATGAATGTGACATTTCAAAAAGTTCAACGTTCCAAAAATATGTTTGTCGCCCTTTTCTATAATGTGTATACAATTTAAAAAAATCATACTGTTCGGAACATTATTCACACATTTCAAATGTGTTCATGGCATTTTAAAATGTGTTTACTCAATGTTAAAAATGCCCATGTAACTTTTTAAAAATGTACATAGCATTTAAAAAAAATGTTAGTGACATTTAAAAACAATTCTAACACTTAATAATTTATTGCATGTTTAAAAAGAAATGTTCATGGCATTTATGAAAAAAAAATCAATGTGTGTTAAAAAAATGTTCACCATGTATTAAACAATGTTCAAGGTGCACTACACATATGTAAAAAAAGTTCACCGTGTATTAATTTTTTTTCAACATGTGATCCGAAGAAATGTTTAATGTGTATCTAAAAAATGTTCAGCTTGTATTTCAAAATTTTGACAAACAACTTGAAATAAATTGGCAAAATACCAAAAGGAACTTAAATAAAACTGATGAAAACCAACAAAAAAGACACACACAAAAACCTCGAAAGAAAAGCGGTAAAAATAAAGGGAAAATAAATAGAAAAGACTATACGGAAGGTTATAAATTGATTCGTATAGGTCTACCGGTCTGTAGAACCTTCCCGAAACCACTCTAATGGGTTAGCCCACTAGGGCAAGCACACTCCAAGCACCGGGAGACCAGACGCGGATACATCTTGCAGTAAGGGAGATCTATCCCTCACGACCAATTTTGCAGGGACGGTCTCGAGGCGTCTAAGCAAACAGGCCTATAATTCCGTGTTTTCTTACTTTCTCGGTTGTTTCATGATGGGGTGGATCCTATTCCCCGCACATTCGCGGGATAACAACCAAACACACACCCCTACCCATGGTAATGATCCGGCTCCTCGTTTGTTTCTATGTTTCTGATTTATTTGTCCCACCTATTCTGGGAAGTTTTATTTCTTTTACATGTTTTTCCTTTTGGTTTCCTTTGATTCTTTTATTTCTTATTTAATTTCATCCTTCCTTTATCTCATTCATTTTTCTTTTAAAATTTTTGAGTTAATATTTTGGATTTGCAAAACTTTTACAAATTTGTGAACAATTTGTAGATTCGAGATTTTTTCTCAAATTCAAGTACAGTTTTTCAAAACCAGAAATAGTTTTTCAAATTCTTGATTTTATTCAGAAATTTGCAACATTTAAAATTCGTAAATATTTTTTAAAATGCAGGAACAATTTTCAAAATTTTCTTCAAAATTCAGAACATTTTTTCAAAGTCATGATTTTTTTTTTGAAATTGAGAAGACTTCTGAAATCTATTAGCATCATTCATATTTTCCAAACTGGTGAATATATTTTGAATTCGTGAACATTTTCTGAAGTTCACGAACTATTTTTTAATCACCACCATCTTTTCGTTTGAAGTTCATGAAATTTTTTAAATTCAAGAACATTTTTTATTTTCAAAAAAAAGTTTTGACCCATTATTTTCATGCCCTTTTTTGGAAATTATGAAGAGTTTCTAAAATTCTTTAACAATGTTTGAATTTGTGAACATTATTTTTGAGTTCAAAAACATTTCTCAAATTTGTGAATAATTTTCAAATCAGGAACATTTAGTTAAGTCATGAATATTTTTCTATTTGCGATTTTTTAAAATACAGAAGAATTTTTGTATCAGTTAACATTTTTCTTGAATTTGCGAACAGTTTTTTAAATCACAAACATTTTTAATTGCTGAACATGTAATAAAATTTAGAACTTATTTTGAAGAAAAGCAACCAAAATAAAATAGACTGCCAAAAAAAACTGAACAACGTTATACGTACCGCACCATGGTAGTCCTGGCTATCTACATATGGACTGGTCCACACCTACGCGTTTTGTGAACTTTGCGTCGCACAGGTCGTCGGATAGGTATTCTGATTTGATGGGAACATGGAATTCAGGTTATTCTATGGTTAAAAGGTAGCCCAACACTGCCCAGATGATGGATAATTCATAAGAAAGTTGGGCTAGAAATTGTTCATTAGCAAAGTGGTCTTATTTTTCTAACAATAAGCAGAGTGGTATTATATGTTTGAGGCTATATGTTTTCTTTGCAAACCAGGGTTTTTCGTAATCACTAATTGAGGAGTACTCCTTCCAAAGATCACTCCCACCTCCTTAGGTTGTGACAAGTAGCGCGTTGCATGTGCGACACGTGTCGCAACCTGTGAGTTTTTCCTTTTTTCATAGATCCGTTTCTTCAAAACGTTTTATCCCTTAAATATTGCGTCCAAATCTCGAATAGTTTTCACCATTGGATTCCTTGCGTTGAGATCTTCAAAACTAGATCTCATGTTGATAAGTTTTGATGATTTTTTTCACAAAAAAAGCCAGACAAAAAAACTAGAAGAAAAAGCCGAACTAGGAGCACATTTTTTTCCTTTCCGGAAGCTGTTTTCGAGAGGCACGGCCATGCCTCTCGCGGAAGAAAAAGAAAGATAACGCATTTTTTGTTTCGTGTCCGAGAGGCACGGGCGTACTTGGTGGCGATTTCCATCATTCGACTCAGGGTCATATCCCCGGTTCGACCGAACTTCAAACTTAACTCCCTGTTTCTGACGCCTTCCTTGAAGGCACAAACTGCCTGATGATCGGACACATTCTCGACCGTGTGATTCAGAGTGATCCACCTTTGGATATAATCCCTCAGGGTTTCACTCGACTTCTGAACACATGACTGCAATTCTGTCAACCCTGCCGGTCGCTTGCAAGTCCCTTCGAATGTCCTGACAAACACCTGGGCTAGATCTTCCCAAGTATAAATACTGCTGGGAGCCAACTGATTCAACCACGCTCTGGCTGATCCTTCCAACATGAGGGGCAAATGCTTCATGGCCACCTCGTCATCGCCGCCTCCGATCTGAACAGCCACTCGGTGATCCTCGAGCCATGTGTCCGGCTTGGACTCTCCGGTGAACTTGCTGACTCCAGTCGCCAACCTGAAGTTGGGAGGAATCACTGCAGCTCTGATTGCTCTGCTGAAACACTCGGGACCTGAGACGCGAACTCTGCTGCTGGACGGCGCGCCTCTGTCACGGTCTTCTCGGTGAGCTCTATTTCGGTCGACCAGACCTTGAACGATGATGGATCTCGCATCAAAGCCTGGTTCCCTGGGGTCGACTGGGACCCTTCGCCCAGTACTGAACTGGCGTCTGTCCTCTTGCCGTCGAGGAACGTACGACCCCGCTCTTGGGGCAGGAGAAGGCACTCGACGTTGATCGTTGCGATCGAATCGGTGCTCATATCGCTCGTGCCCTTGGTATTGATCCTCGTGCCGGCCTCTGTGTCCTTCACGCCTCGGGAGCGACCTTGGACTATGAGCCGACTGAACGGAATTCGCAGCGACGGATCGACTGTGAATCCTGTTGCGCGACTGAGATACGGCTGAATTCTGGTCACCCGCTGCACGGAGCAAATCTCTGATCTGCAACAGACCTCTCCCTGCCTCTGACTGTGAAGGCTGGATCGACTCCGCTATGCGAGCCGCAGCTGCCAAATTCTGAATCGGGGTACGATATACCTGGGTCGGCGGCTGGAAGAGGCGACGACGACTGGACTCGGGAACGGGCGGTCGTGCGCGCTCGTCGAGTGCTCTCTGGAGATTCTCCAGTCGAGTATGTTCAGCCAAGTTGGCCAAGCGCACCTCCTCCAGGGCTCGTGCCTCAGGGGTTTCTCCAACGATAGGAGTGTGAAGGGCGTCCATGTTCCGGCGACGGAGTTCCTCCCTCTGCACTGAGGTAAGGGGCTCGGGCCTGTACTCTTCGTGGCCCCGCACCGGAATCCCCCCTGCGGCAACCTCTTCGGTGTGGGGGAATCCGGGGGGACTACGTGGTCCGTCGACCATTAGTACTTCCGCCGCTGGATCACTGCTGTCGCACTCGGACGCAGTCTCTACAGAGCCAGTCGACAGGTCGAACAGGCCGTAGAGTGACTCGTCGGGCTCGATTGCCGCGACTTGGGGGATGGCCGACTGGCGGGCCAGTGCGTGCTTCACCCACCGCTGGAGTCTCGACCGACCGGTGCGCTTGCGCCGGTGGGAAACTGATGACGACGATGGCGAAACGAATGCCGACCTGTACTGGGTCGACGGTTGCCGCAGGAGGACGCCGCGGACGCATGCGCGAAAATGCGTGGCTCCGCGGGCGGGAAGCGCGTCCACGTCGAGTGGAGCCTCCTGCAGCCAAGCAGAGTTGTCAACGATGAAGGAGAGAGCGCCGAGACGGATCTCGCGGCTCTCGACCATGACTCCGCTCGAAAACATGATGTGGGGTGAAAGAATCCCAACTCCTCCAACAAATCGCTAGAACACCTGCCCCACGGTGGGCGCCAACTGTCGTGGTTCTAAGTCTGACAGTAAGAATGGGGGGTAAGTATGGAGAGGCAAGATCCTAGCTATGGAGTAGTTGTATGCGCAAGGAGTTTTACGAGTTCGGGCCCTTCTCTGAGGAAGTAACAGCCCTACGTCTCGGGGCCCGGAGGCAGTCGACTGGATTATGTGTGTGTTACAAAGTTGCGAAACCCTGTCCTAGTGGAGGGGGGTGGCTTATATAGAGTTCGCCAGGACCCCAGCCAGCCCACGTTACAAGGAGTTTAATGTACATAAAGAGAGGGGGTTACTGGTAACGCTTGTAATAAAGGACCATGAAGGCCATAAAAGCTACTTATGAGATGACCGTTTGTAGGCAGTGCCTTTAGGTCTTCTTATAGTCGAGTGGCTGTCTTCATGGTCGACTGCTTGTGCTTCTGGTCGAGTACGCTCGTGTCCGTCGACTGGGCTGACCAGGTCGACTGAAATGTTGATACTTCTTAGAATGTCTTTCATTGTAGGAGTCATGTCCTTGATTGGGTACCTCAGGTATGATAAGTTACCCTACCCTAGGTACGTATCCTCGTCATTAGCCCCCGAATGGGTCAGGGGTTAAGTGAGAATGGGGCCGAGCCTATGCTTCCGACTCAACCTCCATGCTTCGGTTGCATCTGTCTTTGGGTAAATGGAAGTTACGGTGAGAACCCATTCTTCAGTTGCCTTGATCCATTCAGATGTCCGTCGAGTGGTTTCATATTACCGTCGAGTGTGTTTACGTGACGAGTCTCTTGGGAGACTTAAGGAAACGGATCTTTTCGTCTGACAAACCGTCCTGTCGATCGCGGATCTTGCGGGATTTGAAAATTGGGAAGCGCACCGGACGGAGAAAATCGCGCGAATCGGCTGGATAAGGCAAGGGTGCCTCGATCTCCGCGCCACCTTTTTCGCCACGTACTGCGCGCGCGCCTGCTACGGGATTTGACTGGGGGGCGCAGGCCCACTGATCAGCCACTCGGGTGTGGCCTTATATAAGGTAATGATTCCGATTTTTTTTTCACTGTGCGCCCTTGTTTTTCTTCTCCCTTCCTCCGTAAGCCTCCGCCTCGCTCTTCGCTGCAATCTCGACACCGCCGCTCGGCCAAGACCTCGTTCGAGACAATGGGGAAGGACAAGACGGCGGCGGCGGAACGCGCGAAGAAGGCCGCGGCAAAGGGTAAGGGGAAGAAATCTGGCCGAGGCGGGTCGTCCTCGCAGGCCGCTCTGCCGTCCGGCTGGTTACAGGGGGATTGGATGCCCTCCATCCTTACTCAAGCGGATATCGACGACATGGTGGAGGGGGGACTCATTCCCTACAAGGCTGCTCGCCTCCCTGGGAAGGAGACGGAGCCGGAACCTCGCGAGGGTGAGTGCGTCCTGATAGCCACCCATGTCGACCGGGGGTTTTCCCTGCCCCCGAGTCCTTTTTTTAGGGCCTTTCTGAACTTCTTCGGAGCGCAGCTCCACCATTTCACGCCCAACTCCATAGTCTATCTTGCTGCGTTCGTGTCTCTGTGTGAGTGTTTCTTAGGCTGTCGACCTCACTGGGGCCTCTTCAAGCATATCTTCACTTGCCGATCCCAGTCGGTTAAAAGGCTCAACCCGGACGGGGAAAGGACGCAGGTGATCCAGATGTGCGGGGGCCTCGGGATCCAGACGAGGGGTAAGAGTTGTTTTCCTCCCATGACGCTTCCCGATTCCGTGCGCGGGTGGCAGTCGACTTGGTTCTACTGCAAGGACCAGCCGACCCCTGGCCACTCGACCGGCCTTCCTCCTTTTACCTTGGACCGAGTGCAGAAACCCGCTTCTTTGAAAGTGGTTCCAGAGGAGAAGGCTCAGGTGAAGGTATTAGTCAGTCGAGTGGTTGAGTTGGTTCGGGAAGGCGTGACCGGCATGGACTTGCTCGAAGTCTTCCTCCAGCGATGAATCCAACCTCTCCAGGCTCGGGATCACTCGATGTGGTTGTATTCCGGGTCCGACGACTCCACTCGGATCCACCCGGAGGCGGTCGAGGCTTTTGTACCGGAGAGCTGGCTGACCAGCATGACCGGGAATAAGGACAACCCCAGGGGTTCTAGGAGGATTGCTCCGCTTGATGGGATGATGGAGACAGACAAGGTACGTTTTACTTCTTCCGACTGAAATTTTCACTCCGTCTAGTAACTGGCTTGCGATAAGTCGACTGATCCTTGCTCTGCCCGTTGTCTTGCAGGAGATCAACGACATGTATTCGATGCCGAATGGGAACCAGGAGCAAGTATCTGAAGGAGGAGGGAGTGGAGGCGAAGGAAGTGAGGATGGAGGTGAAGTCGAGGAGTGGGAATCTGATGGTGACGTAGAGGAGGAGGCCAGCGACGACTCGGGTGATGAAGATGAAGAGGTGGAGGTCGACCTTCCTCGACGCGAGAGACGCTCCAAGAACGCTCAGGATCCCGCCGTGGAGCGCAGTCAGTCGAGTGCTCCGGTGGGCCAGTCATCCAAGCCCCCTCGGACTGCGTCACCGGCCCCAACTGAGAAGGCACCCAAGCAGCCCAGAGCCATCCCGACCAAGCCACCCAAGGCCTTGCCCAAGATCAGGGTCGCCATCCCTGTCATCTCTGGGTAAGTGACTGTTTTTATCTTTCTTGAGTCGACTAGAACGGATTCTTAGTTGATTCACTTTCAAATTATTTGCTTGGAATCGTGCAGCGCCGCTACTTCCGAGACTTCCATCCAGAATGTCGATGAGATGATGGAGGACACTGTCACTTCCAACTTAGGTATAATCTTTGACACGATCCGACTGTTTAACTGCTGAGTCGATTGGATATTCATTTCTGAACTTTTGTAGCTCCGACCAACATTATTGACCTTCCGGATGATGAGGAGGAGGCGGAAGTGCCGCTCAGGCCTTTTAGGAGGAGAGGCCGGAGGGCCCCGGTCGACAAGGCTCCTCAGACCGCGTCGACTGCTGAGGCGGTGGTCCAAGGGGGTGACAACACCGCCCGGACTACTGTGACTTTTGCTGAACCACTGACGACTGCCCGGCTTTCGTCGTCGACTGCTCCCCCACTGGTCGACCCGCCCTCGTTCTTCGCCGCCTACCAGACCCCGGAGGATCAAGTGAGTGCTGCTAAGGAGGCTATACGTCAGGCGGGGCTCGTGATGGAACAGACCAAAGCGGCTCGGGATGCCAGTCAAGCGGCCTATGACATCAGCTCGGCGTTGCAGCAGAACGTCCAGGTTAGTTGGTCTTCACTTGCGTTGTACACCCACTGGGTGCTGTTGATCTGAAATTTTTCATTGGTGGGGGCACGCTGAGTGCACCCACTGGGTGTAGTCCCCAAGGCCACGGTCGACTGCTGGCAGTCGACTGCGGTCTTTATGCTTTCAAACTTCCTCACTCGACTGATCGGATTGGGTCGAGTGGAAATCAAGGAAAACCGGTGGGGGCACGCTGAGTGCACCCACTGGGTGTAGTCCCCGAGGCTACTGTCGAATGTTTTGATTCGGCTGTAGTCTTAGAAGTGTTGTGCTCTTTCTTTCAGTCACTCGGGAGTAACTTGTCTTTGATACCCTTTGTCGATTGACTCTTTGCAGAAGTCTTGTGAGCTTGTTGCTCAGCTCGCTGATCTGAAGGATAAGCAGATCCAGCTTAATCTTGATTTACAGTTTGCTCAGGAAAACGTGCAGAAGGCGAAGGATGAAGCAAAAGGTATGGCTGGTGAGGACTCGACATCTATCTCTGTTCCTCTGCCCGTTCTGAACTCTGTGTCTGTTGTTGCTTTGCAGACGAACTAGAGAAGGCCCTGAAGAAGAAAGATCTTGACCTTGCGGAGGCGCAAAAGGCAGCTGCGGAGAAGTTAAAGCTCGCTGAAGAGAAACTTGCTTCAGTCAGCCATCTTGAGAACGAGAACGCTAGGCTGAAGTCTGCTCTTGACGCGGCCAATAGGGAAGCGAGTCGACTGAAGACTGACAAGAGTACTCTGAACGACAAGATCGGCCAGCTGGCGGGGAAGCACAAGGACTTGGAGGATTATCTTGGGGGTCTTGCCAAGAAGCTATACCTCATGCTTGAAGGTAACCCCCTTTGTGCGATTAATCTTGTTGTTGTCGACTCACCATTTGGTTACAGTTTTGCTCTGTCGAAACTTCTTTCAGAATTCTGCCGGAATTTTGAGGAAGAGACCAGTCGAGTGGAGACCCGCCTGGACCCTATCAATTCTCCTGTGAAGGATGAAGTGGCCATGAATGTCCTCCAGTTGGAATCCCGTATCGCTGGTGTGGTGGACTACCTGGCTCGACTGAAAGCTGCTGTGTCGCGGATCGACTCCGCACTCTGGCCCAAAGAGACCCTTCAGAACGACCTTGAATCCTTGGTCACTCGACTAAGTGATGTTCCAGGTCGAGTGCGAGAATGGAAAAAGTCTTCTGCTAGGTGCGGTGCTGATGTGGCTCTGTCACTGGTTCGTGTCCACTGCAAGGAGGCGCGAGAGGAGAAGCTGGCCGCTCTCCAGGTTGCCAATACCAGGAAGCATAATTTTCAGGATTTCATGGAGACCTTCATCGCTGCTGCCACTCGAATCTCAGACGGGATCGACTTGGACGAATTCGTTGCGCCATCAAGCCCTCCGCCAGAAGAGTAAAAAACTGTTGTGCTTTACCTTAAATTTGCCTCGGGATGCCGAGTGGTTTATGTATTTGATAAACTCCGTCGGGCTCTCAGCTCGAGTGCTTTTATTTGCGATCTAGGATCTTTTGATTTTATCCGAACATGGCTCGACGTTGAATGTCTTCGTGACTTGATCCGCCGATCTACTATTCGTTGTTCCCTCAGAGGCTGCCTGGTTTGCACGATGCTCATCTCCGCGATGGTGTCTGTCAAAATGGCTTAGGCGAGCACTGGGCTGCAACTAAGTCCCCAAGTGGGAGGTTTGCTCTCCACTCGGTAGGATTCCAATTACTTAGGCGAGTGCTTGGACTGCAGCTAAGCCCCCGGGTGGGAGGTTTGCTCTCCACTCGGTAGGATTTCAATTACTTAGGCGAGTGCTTGGACTGCAACTAAGCCCCCGAGTGGGAGGTTCGCTCTCCACTCGGTAGGATTTCAATTACTTAGGCGAGTGCTTGGACTGCAGCTAAGCCCCCGAGTGGGAGGTTTGCTCTCCACTCGGTAGGATTTTAATTACTTAGGCGAGTGCTTGGACTGCAGCTAAGCCCCCGAGTGGGAGGTTTGCTCTCCACTCGGTAGGATTTCAATTACTTAGGCGAGTGCTTGGACTGCAGCTAAGCCCCCGAGTGGGAGGTTTGCTCTCCGCTCGGTAGGATTTCAATTACTTAGGCGAGTGCTTGGACTGCAGCTAAGCCCCCGAGTGGGAGGTTTGCTCTCCACTCGGTAGGATTTCAATTACTTAGGCGAGTGCTTGGACTGCAGCTAAGCCCCCGAGTGGGAGGTTTGCTCTCCACTCGGTAGGATTTCAATTACTTAGGCGAGTGCTTGGACTGCAGCTAAGCCCCCGAGTGGGAGGTTTGCTCTCCACTCGGTAGGATTTTAATTACTTAGGCGAGTGCTTGGACTGCAGCTAAGCCCCCGAGTGGGAGGTTTGCTCTCCACTCGGTAGGATTTTTTCAAACTTAGGCGAGTGCTTGGACTGCAGCTAAGCCCCCGAGTGGGAGGCTGGCTCTCCACTCGGTAGGATTTTTTCAAACTTAGGCGAGTACTTGGACTGCAGCTAAGCCCCCGAGTGGGAGGTTTGCTCTCCACTCGGTAGGATTTCAATTACTTAGGCGAGTGCTTGGACTGCAGCTAAGCCCCCGAGTGGGAGGTTTGCTCTCCACTCGGTAGGATTTTTTCAAACTTAGGCGAGTGCTTGGACTGCAGCTAAGCCCCCGAGTGGGAGGCTGGCTCTCCACTCGATAGGATTTTTTCAAACTTAGGCGAGTACTTGGACTGCAACTAAGCCCCCGAGTGGGAGGTTTGCTCTCCACTCGGTAGGATTTTTTCAAACTTAGGCGAGTGCTTGGACTGCAGCTAAGCCCCCGAGTGGGAGGCTGGCTCTCCACTCGGTAGGATTTTAATTTCTTAGGCGAAACGGATTCGCAGCTAAGCCCCCGAGTGGGAGACTTGCTCTCCACTCGGTAGGATTTCCTGAAAACTTAGGCGAAGCGGATTCGCAGCTAAGTCACCCACTGGGGGAAATTTAAACAAACAGAAAAAGAAATAGCGGTCTTTTGCTTGAAACAAAAGAACTACAGAGGTACTTTTATTACATCTCAGTCGAGTGAGTTTTTAAGTGTAAAAAGGACGGAGCAGGTCCGCGTTCCATGCTCGAGGCTCGTCGATCCGTCGATCGATGTTGTAGAGGTGATACGCTCCGTTGTGCAGGACTTTGGTGATGATGAAGGGGCCTTCCCATGTCGGGGCAAGTTTGTGAGGTTTTTGCTGATCCACGCGGAGGACCAAATCTCCTTCCTGAAAGGCTCGACCCTTCACATTTCTGGCGTAGAACCGACGCAACTCTTGCTGGTAGATGGTCGAGCGGATTAGAGCCATCTCTCTTTCCTCCTCTAAGAGGTCGACTGCATCTTGCCGGGCCTGTTCTGCTTCTGCTTCGGAATATAACTCGACTCGAGGCGCGTTGTGGAGCAGGTCGCTCGACAAAACCGCTTCGGCTCCATAGACCAGAAAGAATGGTGTTCTTCCAGTCGACCGGTTAGGGGTGGTCCTCAACCCCCATAGAACTAACGGAAGTTCGTCGACCCAGGCGCCTGCTGCGTGTTTGAGATCACGCATCAGTCGGGGTTTTAGTCCTTTGAGGATGAGGCCATTCGCGCGTTCGGCCTGTCCATTCGACTGAGGATGAGCAACTGAAGCGTAGTCGACTCGAGTGCCCTGAGAGGCGCAGAAGGCTTTGAATCTATCATTATCAAAGTTTGATCCGTTATCCGTGATGATGCTGTGCGGAACTCCATATCTGAATATCAATCCCCTAATAAAACTGATGGCAGTGCTTGCGTCGAGGTCCTTTATGGGTTTGGCTTCTATCCACTTCGTGAACTTGTCGACTGCAACCAACAAGTGGGTGAAGCCACTCCTACCATTTCTCAGTGGTCCGATCATGTCTAGACCCCAGACAGCGAAAGGCCAGACGAGTGGAATGGTCTTCAAGGCGGAGGCGGGCTTGTGAGACATGTTGGAATAAAACTGGCACCCCTCGCACTTGTCGACTATATCCTTTGCCATTTCGTTCGCCTTTGGCCAGTAAAAACCCGCTCGGTATGCTTTGGCCACGATGGTCCGAGAGGACGCATGATGGCCACAGGTCCCCGAGTGGATGTCCTCGAGAATTATCTGTCCTTCTTCAGGTGTGATGCACTTCTGACCAACTCCAGCCGCGCTTTCTCTGTATAGCTGCCCTTTGATTACTGTAAAGGCTTTGGATCGACGGACGACCTGTCGAGCCTCTTCTTCATCTTCTGGGAGCTCTTTTCTCATGATATACGCAATGTACGACACTGTCCAATCGGGAGTGGTGATCATAACTTCCATAATCAGGTCGACCACAGCTGGAACCTCCACTTCGGTCGAGTCAGAGGCGCTTTTTGGTTGTGGAGGCTCTTCTATGAAAGGATCTTCTTGCACTGATGGTGTGTGAATGTGCTCCAAACACACATCTTTAGGGATGGCCTCCCTTTTGGACCCTATCTTCGCCAGATCATCTGCAGCTTGATTTTTCAGTCGGGGTATATGATGGAGCTCCAACCCCTCGAATCGTTTCTCCAGCTTCCTCACTGCGCTGCAATATCCCGTCATGGATGGGCTTCGGACGTCGCACTCCTTCATCACTTGATTAACAACCAGATCTGAGTCGCCGTAGACCATGAGGCGACGGACGCCGAGTGAAATGGCCATACGTAATCCGTATAGAAGCGCTTCATACTCTGCCTCATTGTTGGAGGAATCAAAGTGAATCTGGAGGACATACTTGAGCTTATCTCCTCGGGGGGAAACCAGTACAACCCCCGCACCGGATCCGTTCAGCATCTTGGAGCCATCGAAAAACATAGTCCAGTGCTCCGAGTGAACTTGAGTCGGAAGCTCCTGCTCGGTCCACTCGGCGAGGAAATCAGCTATTGCCTGGGACTTAATAGCTTTCTTTGCCTCGAACTTGATATCAAGAGGAAGAAGTTCAATTGCCCATTTCGCCACTCGACCGGTTGCATCTCTGTTATGAAGAATCTCTGATAATGGAGCGTCGCTGACGACTGTGATAGAGTGATCAGAGAAATAATGAGCAACCTTCTTCGTGGTCATGTAAATCCCGTAAACAAGCTTCTGATAGTGGGGATATCTTTGCTTCGACGGGGTCAGAACTTCAGAGAGATAATAAACTGGGCGTTGAACTTTGAAGGTCTTTCCTTCCTCTTCCCGCTCGACCGTAAGAACGGTACTAATGACTTGTCCCGTGGCTGCTATGTAAAGCAACAATGGCTCTTTGCTGACAGGAGCAGCAAGCACCGGCTGGGTGGAGAGCAAAGCTTTTAGCTCTGCAAATGCTGCATCAGCTTCTGGAGTCCATTCGAACGTGTCTGACTTCTTCATCAGTCGGTAAAGAGGCAGCGCCTTTTCACCGAGCCTGGAGATGAATCGACTTAAAGCGGCCAAGCATCCAGCAAGTTTCTGGACATCGTGCACACGCACGGGGCGTTTCATCCGGAGTATGGTGCCAACTTTTTCGGGGTTAGCGTCGATTCCTCGTTCGGAAACAAGAAAACCGAGTAACTTTCCTCCAGGGACTCCAAATGTGCACTTCGACGGATTGAGCTTGATATCATAATTCCTGAGATTGGCAAAAGTTTCAGCTAGGTCAGTCAGCAGGTCGGAACCTTTTCGTGACTTGACCACTATGTCATCCATGTATGCTTCTACATTCCGACTGATTTGAGTGATTAGGCACTTCTGAATCATTCTCATGAATGTAGCTCCGGCGTTCTTGAGACCGAAAGGCATGGTAACATAGCAGAAACACCCAAATGGGGTGATGAAGGCTGTTTTTATTTCATCGGGTCCATACAGACGGATCTGATGGTATCCAGAGTAAGGATCTAAAAAAGATAACCTCTCGCATCCTGCAGTCGAGTCGACTATTTGGTCGATGCGAGGAAGAGGAAAATGATCTTTCGGGCAGGCCCGATTGATATGCTTAAAATCGATGCACATGCGCAACGATTTGTCCTTCTTAGGGACCATTACAACATTGGCGAGCCACTCGGAGTGGTAGATCTCGCGAATGAATTCTGCTGCTAGGAGTCGGGCCACTTCTTCGCCAATGGACTTTCTCTTCTGAACGGCGGACCGTCGGAGATGCTCCTTGACTGGTTTGACCTTTGGGTCGACTCGAAGGCGGTGCTCAGCCAGTCCCCTGGGCACACCTGGCATGTCAGCAGGCTTCCATGCAAAGATGTCCCAGTTCTCACGGAGGAACTGGACGAGCGCTTCTTCCTATTTGGAGTCGAGTGTAGTGGAGATGTTGGTTGGAGCCGCATTTGGATCGGTCGGGTGGATGTGGACTTGCTTGGTCTCACCAGTCGACTGAAATGCTGACTCCGTGGCGGGCTTCTTGGCTCGTAACAACTCACTCGGATCCGCAGTCTTATGGTACTCTTGTATCTCTATCTTGGCCATCTGAGCATCAGCAATTTTGGCGCCTTTCTGGAAGCACTCCTCTGCCTTCTTCCGATTGCCAACGATGGTGATTACACCTTTGGGGCCAGGCATCTTCAGCTTGAGGTATACGTAGCATGGTCGAGCCATGAAACGAGCATAGGCTGGCCTCCCAAGAATGGCGTGGTACGCACTCTGAAAATCCACGACCTCAAAGGTTAACTTTTCTTTTCGGAAATTCTTCGAGTCACCAAAGACGACGTCGAGAGTGATTTGACCGAGTGACTCAGCTTTCTTCCCAGGAATGACTCCGTGGAAGCTCATGTTGCTGGGGCTGAGTCGGAACATCGGAATGCCCATCCCCTTCAACGTCTCTGCATACAACAAGTTTAGCCCACTGCCGCCGTCCATCAGAACCTTGGTCAGTCGAGTGCCTTCAATAACTGGGTCGACCACCAACGCTTGCCTCCCTGGGGTGGCAATATGAGTCGGATGATCGGACTGGTCGAAGGTGATGGAGGTCTGGGACCACTTCAGGTAATGGGGTGTCACCGGAGCGACCATGTTTACTTCGCGATTGATGACCTTCAGTCGACTCTTACTTTCGACATCAGCGAAAATCATCAGAGTGGAATTGACTTGGGGGTATTCTTCACCGCTGTCTTCCCTGTCTTCAACTTTGTCTGACTCTTTCTCTTTGTCCTTGGCCTGCTTCCCTTGGAACTGTTGCATCAGGAGTCGACATTGTCGAGTGGTATGCTTAGGGTAAATGAGATTTCCCTCTTCATCTTTCTTCGTGTGAATGTGGCATGGTAAGTCCATCACATCGTTCCCGTCCTGGTCTTTCACTTTCTTGGGGTTCCAAGGACCCTTGGGTTTCCCCTTAAACTTCCCTGGGGTCACAGCTAAGTCTTCCCCGGGGGCGACTGGCTCGGCCTTGCGCTTCTGCTTCCGACTGGAGTGTCCTCCGCCGGCCTCATTAGCGGCTGCCTTATACTTGCCACTCCGGAGTCTATCTTCCTCTTCTCCGTTCGCGTACTTGGTGGCGATTTCCATCATTCGACTCAGGGTCATATCCCCGGTTCGACCGAACTTCAAACTTAACTCCCTGTTTCTGACGCCTTCCTTGAAGGCACAAACTGCCTGATGATCGGACACATTCTCGACCGTGTGATTCAGAGTGATCCACCTTTGGATATAATCCCTCAGGGTTTCACTCGACTTCTGAACACATGACTGCAATTCTGTCAACCCTGCCGGTCGCTTGCAAGTCCCTTCGAATGTCCTGACAAACACCTGGGCTAGATCTTCCCAAGTATAAATACTGCTGGGAGCCAACTGATTCAACCACGCTCTGGCTGATCCTTCCAACATGAGGGGCAAATGCTTCATGGCCACCTCGTCATCGCCGCCTCCGATCTGAACAGCCACTCGGTGATCCTCGAGCCATGTGTCCGGCTTGGACTCTCCGGTGAACTTGCTGACTCCAGTCGCCAACCTGAAGTTGGGAGGAATCACTGCAGCTCTGATTGCTCTGCTGAAACACTCGGGACCTGAGACGCGAACTCTGCTGCTGGACGGCGCGCCTCTGTCACGGTCTTCTCGGTGAGCTCTATTTCGGTCGACCAGACCTTGAACGATGATGGATCTCGCATCAAAGCCTGGTTCCCTGGGGTCGACTGGGACCCTTCGCCCAGTACTGAACTGGCGTCTGTCCTCTTGCCGTCGAGGAACGTACGACCCCGCTCTTGGGGCAGGAGAAGGCACTCGACGTTGATCGTTGCGATCGAATCGGTGCTCATATCGCTCGTGCCCTTGGTATTGATCCTCGTGCCGGCCTCTGTGTCCTTCACGCCTCGGGAGCGACCTTGGACTATGAGCCGACTGAACGGAATTCGCAGCGACGGATCGACTGTGAATCCTGTTGCGCGACTGAGATACGGCTGAATTCTGGTCACCCGCTGCACGGAGCAAATCTCTGATCTGCAACAGACCTCTCCCTGCCTCTGACTATGAAGGCTGGATCGACTCCGCTATGCGAGCCGCAGCTGCCAAATTCTGAATCGGGGTACGATATACCTGGGTCGGCGGCTGGAAGAGGCGACGACGACTGGACTCGGGAACGGGCGGTCGTGCGCGCTCGTCGAGTGCTCTCTGGAGATTCTCCAGTCGAGTATGTTCAGCCAAGTTGGCCAAGCGCACCTCCTCCAGGGCTCGTGCCTCAGGGGTTTCTCCAACGATAGGAGTGTGAAGGGCGTCCATGTTCCGGCGACGGAGTTCCTCCCTCTGCACTGAGGTAAGGGGCTCGGGCCTGTACTCTTCGTGGCCCCGCACCGGAATCCCCCCTGCGGCAACCTCTTCGGTGTGGGGGAATCCGGGGGGACTACGTGGTCCGTCGACCATTAGTACTTCCGCCGCTGGATCACTGCTGTCGCACTCGGACGCAGTCTCTACAGAGCCAGTCGACAGGTCGAACAGGCCGTAGAGTGACTCGTCGGGCTCGATTGCCGCGACTTGGGGGATGGCCGACTGGCGGGCCAGTGCGTGCTTCACCCACCGCTGGAGTCTCGACCGACCGGTGCGCTTGCGCCGGTGGGAAACTGATGACGATGATGGCGAAACGAATGCCGACCTGTACTGGGTCGACGGTTGCCGCAGGAGGACGCCGCGGACGCATGCGCGAAAATGCGTGGCTCCGCGGGCGGGAAGCGCGTCCACGTCGAGTGGAGCCTCCTGCAGCCAAGCAGAGTTGTCAACGATGAAGGAGAGAGCGCCGAGACGGATCTCGCGGCTCTCGACCATGACTCCGCTCGAAAACATGATGTGGGGTGAAAGAATCCCAACTCCTCCAACAAATCGCTAGAACACCTGCCCCACGGTGGGCGCCAACTGTCGTGGTTCTAAGTCTGACAGTAAGAATGGGGGGTAAGTATGGAGAGGCAAGATCCTAGCTATGGAGTAGTTGTATGCGCAAGGAGTTTTACGAGTTCGGGCCCTTCTCTGAGGAAGTAACAGCCCTACGTCTCGGGGCCCGGAGGCAGTCGACTGGATTATGTGTGTGTTACAAAGTTGCGAAACCCTGTCCTAGTGGAGGGGGGTGGCTTATATAGAGTTCGCCAGGACCCCAGCCAGCCCACGTTACAAGGAGTTTAATGTACATAAAGAGAGGGGGTTACTGGTAACGCTTGTAATAAAGGACCATGAAGGCCATAAAAGCTACTTATGAGATGACCGTTTGTAGGCAGTGCCTTTAGGTCTTCTTATAGTCGAGTGGCTGTCTTCATGGTCGACTGCTTGTGCTTCTGGTCGAGTACGCTCGTGTCCGTCGACTGGGCTGACCAGGTCGACTGAAATGTTGATACTTCTTAGAATGTCTTTCATTGTAGGAGTCATGTCCTTGATTGGGTACCTCAGGTATGATAAGTTACCCTACCCTAGGTACGTATCCTCGTCAGCGAGCGCCTTGGGTGAGCCGAGACGGATCTGCAGGTTAGCGTTCCACCATTGTCTGACCGAAGCCCTTGTCACCCAGGTAGACGTGGTGATGTGATGCATGCCGAGCCATGGGAGGACGTCATTCCAAATGCGCATGGTGTAGCGGCACTGGAAAAGCAAATGAGCCGCGGTTTCTTGGGTTTGCTTGCAAAGAGGGCATAGACCCAATTAGGCCAACCACGGCGGCTCAAGCGGTCCGAAGTCCAAATCCTATCTTGAAGAACGAGCCAAGCAAAAAACTTGCACCGAGGGGGCGCCCACACCGTCCACACTGAATGGACAAGGTCCGACGTGGTGAGGCCTTCAAACTGAGCCTTGTAGGCCGAGGATGCAGAATATACCCCATCTTTGGTGAACTTCCAAATAATTGAGTCTTCAACGTCGTCATCGAGGGCCACCGTTGCTAGTTTGTCCCAAAGGTTAGCAAACTGTTGGATGTGTTCAAGGGAGAGGCCATTGGAGCTGTCAATATTCGCAATCCATTGATTGTTGGCCATAGCTTGCTGAACCGAGGAGTTTTTCTTGCGAGAGAGGTTGTAGAGACCGGGAGCGATGTTACAGGGGCACAATCCTCCTAGCCAAGATGAATTCCAGAACCTCGCTGTCCTTCCATTTCCAACAGTGACTGTAGTGGCCGCCGCAAAGAAATGACGGTCGTCATCCATGCACGGCACTCCCATGCCAATCCATGGCCTGCTCTTATCTTTCCACTCAAACCATAACCACCGAAGTCTCAGGGCCCTAGCAAATTTGTTCAGATTAAGCACTCCCAAGCCGCCCTTGTTCTTTGGTTTGCAAACGAGGTCCCAGTTTACCTTGCATTTTCCTCCAGAAACCTTGTCCGTGCCCGCCCAAAGATATGCACGGCGGATGCCATCAATTTTCTGAAGGACCTCCACCGGTATGTCAAGAGGAGTGAGATGATATATTGTGATGGCCGTTAGGACAGCCTTGACAAGAACTGTTCGGCCTGCAACAGCCACATGTCTCCCTTGCCAAGAAGGGAGCTTGCCCGCGATCTTATCTTCAAGATGCTGAAAATGGATTCTCTTGAGACGCTTAACAGACAGAGGAAGACCAAGATAACGCATCGGAAATGACGAACGGACCGCCTGAAAAGCATGAAGAATGTCGTCCAGATTTACACCATCACATCGAATAGGGGCAACAAGACTTTTAGCACAGTTGGTGACAAGACCGGTCACCTCTCCAAATGAAACCAGAGTGGCAGCCAAGAATTGTATATCCTCCTTAATTGGTTTGACAAAGATGGCAGCATCATCAGCGTAAAGCGAAGCTCGAACGGTTGGGGTTGTACCATGCAGCGGATGAAGATGCCCTTGGGCAGTGGACTTGCTAAGGAGATGATGGAGTGGATCAATGGCGATGACGAAAAGAAGGGGAGACAGCGGGTCGCCCTGTCGAAGGCCGCATCCATGCTTCAGAGGGTCTCCCAACACCCCGTTGATCAACACTCTCGAGGTGGACGTGGACAGCAAAGCAGCAACCCAATCTCGAAATCTGATCGGGAAGCAAAGATGTTGGAGAAGATCCATGAGAAAGTCCCAACGCACAGAGTCAAACGCCTTCTTGATATCAAGCTTGAAAAGGAGAGTCGGGCTGTTTTTTTGATGCAATTTTCTCGCCAAATTTCTGACATACATGAAGTTGTCGTGGATGCTTCTCTTTTTTATGAAAGCACTCTGGGCATTTGAGACAAGGTCGTGCATATGTGGGGTCATCCGGGTAGCCATCATCTTGGCAATTATCTTTGCAATAGCATGGATGAGGCTTATGGGGCGAAAGTCAGAGATGGATTCCGCCCCATCCTTCTTTGGAATGAGAGCAATGTTTGCAGAGTTGAGCCAGTGCAAATTTTCAGAGCGTAAGTTGGAGAAGTGGTTGACCACGAGCATGATATCACCTTTTATGATTTCCCAACATTCCTTGAAAAAGGCCCCTGAGAAGCCATCGGGTCCAGGCGCTTTGTCGCTGGGAAGGTCAAAGATTGCCTTTTTCACCTCCTCCTCCGTGAAGGACGCGCCAAGGCCCGTGAGGTCGCACTCAGGGACCGGGATGTTGGCCCAGTTGAAATCGGTGTGACGCGGCTGGCCGCGTTTTGTGACCTTCGCAAAATGCTCTTGAATGATGGACTTCTTATGGTCATGGGCAGTAACCCATCCACCGTTGTGCTTGAGGCGGTGGATGAAGTTCTTCCTTCTTCTATGATTGACCCGAAGGTGGAAAAAACGAGTGTTGGCATCTCCATCTTTGAGGCTGGTAATTCGCGAGCTTTGTTGCTTCCGTGCGCGCTCCATAATGGCCAGGGCCACCACCTTCCGATTGAGTCATTTCCGTAAATCTCGCTCGTCAGAGCTAAGGGGCCGGAGTTCTTGAGCCACATCCAGACGAAGGATGACTTCCAGAGCCATGTGGATTTGCACCTTAGAATGCGCAAAGATCGTCTTGCTCCATCTGCTCATTTTTTGACTAGTTTCTTTTAGCTTGTGAAAAAGGATGTGGTAAGGATCAGTGTGGTTACTATCCTTATTCCAAGATTCCAGGACAACCTCCTTGAACCCAGGCATTTTGATCCAAAAGTTTTCAAAGCGGAAGGACTTTGATCTCTTCGGGCCGTTGTCATTTGCGAGGAGGAGGGGGCAGTGATCGGACAATGAAGACGAGAGCGCGTGTAGAAGGTGAGTGCCAAAATCGAGGTCCCAATCTTCATTGCAGAAGAAGGAGTCGAGCTTGCTTAAGGTGGGGTCGCTCCGTTCATTACTCCAAGTGTATTTTCTGTTTTGTAAATGAATCTCTTTGAGCTCACAAGTGTTCAGTGCATTGCGGAAGCGGACAAGTCTGCTCCGGTCGACGTTTGCTCTATTCTTGTCTCTGGCACGGTATATCTGGTTAAAGTCACGAGAGACATAGATGGGTGGATTAAACCTCCCCATGGCTCAATCCACCCATCTATGACCTTCGTTCTACTTCTTGTCACTGCGTCATCTCGTCTGGCGGCCGCGCAGGGACTGACCCACCACCTGCTCATTGACGAGCAGGTAAACTCCATCGCCGCCGTGTACACCACCAGGATCGGGCCTGCTCCACCAGTAGTTTTGGCCTTGATCCGCCTTGCCAGAGGACCATCTCGGTTTGGGAACGAGTCCAGTGAGGATAGCCTCTCACGACACGCAGGATGGTGACTTACCAGAGGCGATGTTGTATCTCACCATCATATTCACAGGTAGGTGATGACGGTGAAGCACA
Source organism: Aegilops umbellulata (assembly GCA_032464435.1). Lineage (NCBI taxonomy): Eukaryota > Viridiplantae > Streptophyta > Magnoliopsida > Poales > Poaceae > Aegilops > Aegilops umbellulata. Next base: position 376,453,177 of record CP136058.1, on the reverse strand, counting down.
TGTGAGGCCAGATTGACGCATTTACTTGAATCTGGATTGCACGTATCCTTCATTCATCATGCAATGGAGGAACATAGTTTGTATTGTTCCTTTTTTTCATTATTTTAAGCATTATAGAGTTCTTCATAGTCGCACTTGGATTTGTTCATCGAATTTCGTTACACCATCGCATGATCATGTCTTGGTTTGCAGGAAGCACAAAAAATGATAGTAAGATGCACCACGTCTTTCCACAGTCCACGGCGCAAGAGACACGGTTTTCGCTTGCAATTCGTGTCACTGCCGTAGATGGTCCCATGCTCCGAGATCACCATGAAAGCAAACTCTCCGCTTAACTGGGACAAATGTTTCACCATTGCGGAAGCATATCCTCATGTAGTTTAAAAAATATATTTTTCCCTCTTCATGGAAACAAATATACGTTTGTATAGAAGCAATTCTTTGATACATGGAAATATAGTATCATAATGATTTGGAAGCAAATCCTGGTCATGTGCGTCATTTTGTTTTATGGAAGCAATTTTCATTTTTTTAGATGCAAGTTCCAAATTCTTTGGAAGCAAAGTCCTATTTAATTTGATGGAAGCAAAATCCAAATTCCTGGCATTGCCAGCTTGTTCCCTATGTCGCCGTTTCTGTCACCAACCTACCTTGGTGATCAATTCTGGTTGTTGTGACCGTAGAAGCAATTTATTTGAGCTGTTGAAACTATCAAATTCTAAATATATTGAAGCAATCACTGCTAACAATGGAAGCAATATTTTACGAATGACTGAAATACACAAATTCTAACTAGATCGAAGTGATTGTTGGTTGCCATGGAAGCACTTTGTATGATCGATCGAAGCAAAATTTTCAACCAGATGGAAGTAATCTCTCGTTGCCTCGGAAGCAAATTCTATTCTTTTAAGAACAGTGTTTAATGGAAACAAATTTTAATCTTGTCGAGGCCTCTTTTATATGCTGCACTCAAAATAATTTTCCAGTCGCTTGAAACTTTTTTTGTTTGCGTACACTGGACACAAAAACGATATAACAAGATCGAAGCGATGGTCATTTGGTGTGGAAGCAAACAAATTGGCCGATGGAAGCAAACAAATCCTAAGCCGATGGAAGCAAAAACTTCGGTTAACTGAAGGAAACAAATCCTAAGCCGATGGATGCAATCTCCATTAGCAAACAAATTTTAACCCAATGTGAGAAATGTTTATTTTAATGGAAACAATTTGACAGGCTGGCTGAAAAAAAGAGATCATGTGTACGAGACAATTAAAGTTAAATCCGAAATAAGGATTGGAAATTTTGTATGGAAGCAAATCTCATGCATGGAAAGCATGGCGCCTAATCAATTTGACGTCCCCTGGTTTATAGGAGTAGTTGTAGGAAACAAATTGATCACAATTAGTGCAGACTAACGCATGCTGTATGCAAACTATTTTATCACGCACGGTGTTGTACTGCCAGATCCGATGGTCACTGTCAGGGCCGGTCCTGTGATTTTGGGGGCCCGGGGCGAAACCAAGACTCGGGGGCCCCCTAATATAAATGTCATAGCACTAATAATCGATGTATGTATTTAAATTTTTAACAATAAACACTTGGGATCTATGTCGCTACAGTTTCGCGAGTACCCAAGGTATATGCGATGGCCTATGAAGAAAATCTATCACAATATATCCTTAGAAATGCAAAGCTATGTTTAATGTGAGGCTATAATGTAACAACAGAAGTACCTACATGATATGTTTGATGTGCCAAAAAGGTCCAAAGATAGGTGACTCTAACTCCATGAATTTGTTCTAAAAGAAATTTATATCTAAAATGTAGAGTAGATATTAGACTGACTATGGGTAAGGTTGTTATTCTAAATATATAAAAATATCCAAGGGATTAAGATAAAAATATCCAGCTGCAAATCCATATGAATATCATGGAAAATATTATTCCATACCTCAAAGATCATATCAAATGGTACTGCGATAATGCAAAATTATTCTAATCTAGTTGTACAAATGATCAAATTAAGAGTAAATTACTCTCAGTTACGCTGGCATTGCATGGTCGTCCCAAAACTATTCGCCATCCGGAGCATTACTCTTGGTTTTTATCTCTTTGAGATCCATGCCTCAATAACATTATAGTCAAGCAGCAGAAACGAGCAGTTGATGATACGTACATGAGACGCGGCGCCGGTGCACCGCGGGGATCCGACGAGCAGCCATGTTCCTCACAATCAGGGTCTCCTCAACTCGCCGAGCAAGCTTCCCTCATCTGCCGCGATCTGGGCGTGAGGCGAAAAGGCGGCGGTCGCTAGGGCGTGATGCCTGGTTCTCCTTGATTCTGATTGATGCGTGCATGATTTTTTTTTGGCAATCGTTATCATGCATTTTTTTAGGGGTCGTTATGATGCATTTAGACGCTCCAACTTTGTATGGGTCAGGCCCAACGACAATTTTCTCCAGTGCAGTCTATACCTTGGGCTGACCTGACTACTAGCGACTGGCAAGCCGCTGTGTCGCTGCGTGTGCCTACGCCGATGCACTGCTGGACTGCGTCCCAGTTTCCATGTGGCTAGTGCCCTGGGCAGTGGGCTACTGCGTTCCTGAGAGGGGGCCCCTGGAGTGTGGGGGCCCGGGGCGGCCGCCCCCCTGCCCCTCCCCAGGACCGGGCCTGGTCACCGTGCTTCTCATCCTACGGTCTGTGGCTGGTCTGATATGATGCAAGGGATCAGTAGTCTGATCCCTAGCTGCTCCCTAAAAAGAATGTGGGCTGCGCCTTGGACTAAACCCAGATCATGATACATGAAACTTAATGTCGATGCTGACTTTGACCATGACAGTTTAGAGGGTACTGTCGGTGCGGTTCTTCGAGACCAGTATGGCAAATTTATCGCCGCAACAAATGAAAAGTTAAGCTACTCCAGCGTTTCATTCTCGGCTGAAGCAATTGCGGTCCATTTGGACTAAACTTAGCAAATATGGTGGGATGCAGCAAGATCGAAGTATAGTGTGATAATATGGAAGTAGTAAGGCTATGAAAGACGACAACTCTAGCTCAGCTGCCAGTGTCATATTTGATGATTGCTACTATATGTCACTGGGTTTTATTCATGTTCTTTTTTATCAATATCACTGTGATAGAGATAGCAACCAAGTAGGTCATGAGTTGATGGACTCTCCTTCGGATGCAGTGGTTCCCTTCATTGTAAACGATGCATCTTTGCTCTTGATTGAATAAAGGAGGAACCAATTATAAGAAAACAGAATCAATAGCAACCAAACGTGCCATGTTTAAAGTTCTCGGTCCGAACGTGGCCATCGCCGTCAGATCGGTGCACGAATCTTTGCACAATGGATAGTGCCACCTTGGCAGCGCCGCGCGTTCAGGCTAACCGACGCTCGGGGGTGGGGAGGGAGGCGACGATGAGTTGGATCTAGGTTGTGGTTCGATGACGGTGGCCGATGGGATAGCCTCCTAGGGTTCGGGGGTTCGCGCGGGCTGGGCCAATGTTGTTCGGGCTATAAGGAAACGTGTCCGAATGCTTTTGTTCGGTATGTGCTGTCCCCCGCTCCAAACGACTAGGTCGGACATGAGCCCAATAGGGTCGAACGTACACGCGATTTCGGCGTCTGGAAAAAAAAGGACCCCTGGAAAAAAAGTGTACAGTTAACGAAGGAACCAGCGTTTAAGACGCTGAATAGGAATTGCGGGATTAGCAACGTTTTTTTTTAGCATCAGTACAGACACAAAGCGCTCATATACACGCGCATACACTCACCCCTATGAACGCACACACGCACACCCTACCCCTATGAGCACCTCCGAGAGACTGAGCCGGCATATCATCTTGAGATTTACGAAGTCACCGTAGGCGCCTCGTCGTCGACGGGAACGTCTCCTCCCACTGAAAGCGCATCGCCGGAAATCCTGAAATAAATTCAGGAATAATGCGAGCACCAGGATTTGAACCCTGATGGGTTGGGATACCACTGTCCACCTAACCAACTCAACCATAGGTTGATTCGCGGGATTAGCAACGGTTGACAGGATCTTTTGGTAAGGGCACACCGGTGCTGGAAGAGAGAGAGACCGAGAGAGTCTGATGGTGGAATCGCATCGTGCAGTGTGTGGCCTGGCTCGGAACTAGGAAACCTAGGTCAACTCCAACGAGATGCCGTGCACGCATGGTGTCCCAAGCGCGTAATCGTGGATCCGATTCCAACGCAAGCAACAGCTGCTCCTAGACAGTGTTCTACTGTTAAACTCGGATTTACCGAGCAGACAAGTGACGCTTCATGGTTGCCACTGAAGCCGAAACATGGTTAGATTCAGAGTGTTCTGCAATGAAAGACACTGTCCGTCGCACCTGCATCATCGAACACGGATGGCAAGCAAAGGGGGACATGACACATGGAGGTCCCGCCCGAACGGATCCCACCGCGCACGCCGGCCGAGCACCGGTCACCAGAGAGAAGGCCAACAGAACACAGACGTCCACGGGACGGGGCCATGAGAAAACGCATAATCAATTCAGGCAGCACGTGACCCAGATCCAGCGAGTTAATCGCATCTCGTACGAGCGCGACCATGGCATCTGCCGTCCCTGCATGACCACGAGACGAGCCTCTCTCTGCACTCAGCACCGAGAATCGCGATCCAGTCGTCGTCGTTTGAAATCGTGATCCTGTCCTCGTCGTCGTCGTGCACGAGGGGGGAACCTTTTTCTTGGGTGGGAGTGGGACTGGAACTGGACCAAACCCTGCGATGCTGCAGCAGGACAAGTCAACCGCGGCAACTGAGACCGAGACTGCCATCGTGATCCTAAGACCAACTCCACCGCATGACCCCAAACGGACGTTTACTTTGTCTGAATTTCATCCGTTTAAGCTGACAATGGGGCCAAAACGGACACGTATGTCCGGCTTGTGTTGTGGCGTCCAGCACGGGGAACGACCCAAAACATCCGCTGCATCCGCCCCCACCTTGCATCTCATCGCCGCGCCGCGTCCGGCATGGCCGCTCGCGCTCGCTCGCCGGGGCCGCCTGTCCGCGCCCTGCTCCGGCCCTGCCATTGCGCCCGCGTGGCTGCAGCCACGCCAGCCCGCAGTCGCGCTAGCAGCCGTCACCGCTCCTCGTCGCACCCACCCGCGCCCCGTCGCCGGTCGCCGCGCCTCGCCTCACCCGCGCTCGTCCCGTCGCGGCCGCATGGCCAAACTACCCAGCGCGGGCTGGCTAGCTAGCTAGCTAGCAAGTTCGCGGGCGGGACTTGCTTGCTAGCTAGCACGCAGCCGTCGCCGCTCCTCGCAGCGGGTCGCGCGAGCACCGGCCATGGCCCCTAGCGCCGGTGTGCCTGCTGGTGATGCTCAACGCCGCGCTCGCCCATGCCCCGCCGACACTAGTAGAAAAGGGGGCAACGGTCCAGGATGGGTTGGCCCATTAGTCCCGGTTCAATCTAGAATCAGGACCAACGGGGGCATTGGACCCGGTTCGTGAGCCCAGGGGGCCGGCCGGGCCACGTGGGCCATTGGTCCGATTCGTCTGGACCTTTTGGTCCCGGTTGGTGGGACGAACCGGGACCAATGTGCCTGGCTCCTGGCCCACCACCATTGTTCCCGGTTCGTGGCATGAACCGGGACCAAAGGCTCCCATTTAGTCCCGGTTCATGCCACGAACCGGGACCAGTGGTGCCGCCTATTAGACCTGGCCAAACCTCGGGCCGGGCCGGGCCTAGCCAAGCCCGACCAAAAATACCCAGGCCCGAGCCCGGCCCGGCCCGGCCATCGGGCCTGTTTTCTGGGCCCGAGCCCGGCCCGAACATGCAAAAGCCCGCCGGGCCTCGGGCTGGCCCGACCCGACCTTCAGAGAACTACAAAAACGACGGGCCCGGGCCCGGCCCGGCCCGGCCATAGGGTTCAAAATCTAGGCCCGAGCCCGGCCCGGGGGCAGCGTCGGGCCGGGCCGGGCTGCCCATGGCCAGGTCTACCGTCTATATATACCCCTCGCGCCGGAGCAGAGCACTGAGTGCTTTGTTTTTCTGGGCCGGCGAGAGGAGGGGCTTGTGGTGCTCTAGCTCACCTCCTATGCACATGAGGTGTTCGATGAAATGCCCGAGCCACACTAGTTAAGCTTTCTCCTCTCGAAGCTCGACCTCAAAACTCCATTTTCCTCGAGATTTGTCTAGATTTAGCGGTCCGTCACGCCCCACCCCTGTCTTCACCGCCGTCGATTACCCGCGCCGATCTCATCACCGACACCACCGTGGTGAGCCTCTTGCTCTTATCTTCTTTCTGAAAGGAAAAATATTCTTACTTGTATGTTTAGATAGATACTTGTATCATTTTCTTACTTTTATTATTGCATCTTATATAGTGCGATAGTTTTGGTATCCGCCCCCGTCGGCCCTCGTCCTGTCTATGATTCGGGTGTGGTATATATATTAATCTTTATAACTATTGGTTTATTTATTGTTTATGATAATTATGCGGACCAACATGACATAGATTTTATTTATCTAGGATGTAAGTGAACCAGAAATTCCAACCGACCCTATTGTCGAGAGGTTAAATTTAGTTGAAGAAGAAAACAATTTCTTGAAGGAAAAAATAAAAAAATTGAGGAGGAGAAGATGATATTGGAGTTGCATGTTGCGAATGTCGTCGATGATCACAAGATCAAGATGGATGCAATGCGCTTGAAGATTAGAAAGATTAGAAAATATGCCATTCATACCGAGGCTTGGTATCATTATGCCGTTGGATCAATTGTTACCTTGGTTGCGATTATGATCGCCTTTGTTTTAATTAATGTATGGTTTAATTAATTAGATGCTCTGGAGAGCTATATGTTGTTAGATGAGAACTATGTATGTACTTTGGTTTTAATGTGATGATGAACTTCTATTAATTTGGACACTTAATTATATATAATGTACGCAGATGAACCGACAATGGATGTACGGTGACAGACACACCTCCGAGTACATTAAGGGCGTGCATGAGTTTCTCGATGTGGCTGAGGCAAACAAGCGGAATGGTTTTATGTGTTGTCCATGCACTAAATGTGGGAATACGATGTCTTACTCTAACCGAAAAATCTTTCACACCCACCTGCTTTACAAGGGTTTCATGCCACACTATAATGCTTGGACGAGGCACGGAGAAATAGGGGTTATGATGGAAGACAATGAAGAAGAAGAGTACGATGACAACTACGTTCCCCCTGAATACCGTGATGTTGCAATGGGGGGAGCTGGTGAAGATCAAGAGGAACCAGACGATGTGCCCAATGATGCTGCAACGGGTGAAGCTGCTGAAGATGAAGAGGAACCAGACGATGTGCCCGATGATGATGATCTCCGCCGGGTAATTGTCGATGCAAGGACGCAATGCGAAAGTCAAAATGAGAAGCTGAAGTTCGATCGCATGTTAGAGGATCACAAAAAAGGGTTGTACCCCAATTGCGAAGATGGAAACACAAAGCTCGGTACCGTACTGGAATTGCTGCAGTGGAAGGCAGAGAATGCTGTGCCTGACAAAGGATTTGAGAAACTACTGAAAATATTGAAGAAGAAGCTTCCAAAGGATAACGAATTGCCCGATAGTACATACGCAGCAAAGAAGGTCGTATGCCCTCTAGGATTGGAGGTGGAGAAGATACATGCATGCCCTAATGACTGCATCCTATACCGCGGTGCATACAAGGATCTGAACGCATGCCCGGTATGCGGTGCATTGCGGTATAAGATCAGACGAGATGACCCTGGTGATGTTCACGGCGAACCCCGCAGGAAGAGGGTTCCTGCGAAGGTGATGTGGTATGCTCCTATAATACCACGGTTGAAACGTCTGTTCAGAAACAGAGAGCATGCCAAGTCGATGCGATGGCACAGTGAGGACCGTAAGAAAGACGGGAAGTTGAGAGCACCCGCTGACGGGTCGCAGTGGAGAAAAATCGTGAGAAAGTACTGGGATGAGTTTGAAAAGGACCTAAGGAACGTATGGTTTGCTTTAAGCACGGATGGCATTAATCCTTTCGGGGCGCAGAGAAGCAATCACAGCACCTGGCCGGTCACTCTATGTATGTATAACCTTCCTCCTTGGATGTGCATGAAGCGGAAGTTCATTATGATGCCAGTTCTCATCCAAGGCCCTAAGCAACCCGGCAACGACATTGATGTGTACCTAAGGCCATTAGTTTAAGAACTTTTACAGCTGTGGAATGGAAATGGTGTACGTACGTGGGATGAGCAAAATAAATAGGAATTTAACCTAAAGGCGTTGCTGTTCGTGACCATCAACGATTGGCCCGCTCTCAGTAACCTTTCAGGACAGACAAACAAAGGATACCACGCATGCACACACTGTTCAGATGACACTGAAAGTATATACCTGGACAAATGCAGGAAGAATGTGTACCTGGGCCATCGTCGATTTCTTCCGACCAACCATCAATGTCGAAAGAAAGGCAAGCATTTTAAAGGCGAGGCAGATCACCGGAGGAAGCCCGCCATGCGTACCGGTGATCACGTACTTGCTATGGTCAATGATTTACACGTAATCTTTGGAAAGGGTCCCGACGCACTAGCTGTTCCGAATGACGCTGAGGGACACGCACCCATGTGGAAGAGGAAATCTATATTTTGGGACCTACCCTACTGAAAGACCTAGAGGTCCGCTCTTCAATCAACGTGATGCACGTGACGAAGAACCTTTGCGTGAACCTGCTAGGCTTCTTGGGCGTGTATGGAAAGACAAAAGATACACCCGAGGCACGGGAGGACCTGCAACGTTTGCACGAAAAAGACGGCATGCCTCCGAAGCAGTATGAAGGTCCTGCCAGCTACGCTCTTATGAAAGAAGAGAAAGAAATCTTCTTTGAATGCCTGCTCAGTATGAAGGTCCCGACTGGCTTCTCGTCGAATATAAAGGGAATAATAAATATCCCAGAGAAAAAGTTCCAGAACCTAAAGTCTCATGACTGCCACGTGATTATGACGCAACTGCTTCCGGTTGCATTGAGGGGGCTTCTATCGGAAAACGTACGATTAGCCATTGTGAAGCTATGTGCATTCCTCAATGCAATCTCTCAGAAGGTGATCGATCCAGAAATCGTACCAAGGCTAAGGAGTGATGTGGCGCAATGTCTTGTCAGTTTCGATCTGGTGTTCCCACCATCCTTCTTCAATATCATGACGCATGTCCTAGTTCATCTAGTCGACGAGATTGTCATTCTGGGGGGCGTATTTCTACACAATAAGTTCCCCTTTTAGACGTTCATGGGAGTCCTAAAGAAATATGTCCATAACCGCGCTAGGCCAGAAGGAAGCATCTCCATGGGCCATCAAACAGAGGATGTCATCGGGTTTTGTGTTGACTTCATTCCTGGCCATAAGAAGATAGGTCTCCCTAAATCGCGGTATGAGGGGAGACTGACTGGAAAAGGCACGCTAGGAGCGGACTCAATAATATGCAGGGATCGGCATTCTTGGTCTCAAGCACACTACACAGTTCTACAGAACTCTACCTTGGTGACCCCGTATGTCGATGAACACAAGAACAGTCTGCGCTCCAAACACCGGGAGCAGTGCGATGACTGGATTACATGTGAACACATCAGGACTTTCAGAAGTTGGTTGGAAGCACGTATCAGAGGTGACAACACTGTTTGTGATGAGTTGTACTTGTTGTCCAGGGGACCATCTTTGACTGTATTGATTTGGAAAGATACGAGATAAATGGGAATACATTTTACACGATTGACCAAGATCAGAAGAGCACCAACCAAAACAGCGGTGTCCGCTTTGATGCAACAACCGATAAGGGAAAGGACACATATTATGGTTACATAGTGGACATATGGGAACTTGACTACGGACAAGATTTTAAGGTCCCTTTGTTTAAGTGCAAATGGGTCAATCTATCAGGAGGCGGGGTACATGTAGACCCACAGTACGGAATGACAATAGTCGATCTGAAAAATCTTGGATACACTGATGAACCGTTCGTCCTAGCTAATGATGTGGCACAGGTTATCTATGTGAAGGGCATGTCTACCAGATCGAGAAAAAGAAAAGATAAGGAAACGAATACATCATACGATGAGCCAAAGCGCCACATAGTTCTTTCAGGAAAAAGGGACGTCCTGGGAGTGGAGGGCAAGACAGACATGTCTGAGTATTATGAAAGGTTTCATGAAATTCCTCCCTTCAATGTCAAGGCTGACCCAAGCATCATGATAAACGATGAAGATTATCCATGGTTACGGCGCAATAAGCAAATGACACAAGCGAAGAAAAAGTGAAGACTTTCTCCCGCAACTATTATGATGATACCATGCCAAATTTGTAACAGACGAGTATGTTATGCCAAGTATTTTAGAGTTCATTTGAAAACAGACGAGTAGGTGCATCTATGCTAATTTTTTATTAAAGTTAATCACAAACTTGTGATTCACACAAATTTCAAAGAATTCAAATTTTAACTATTCAAATTTGAAAACTAATGGCACTAACAGAAAGTTCATAATTTTGCTGACCTAAAAGCAAAAAGAATTAAAAAATATAGCAAAAACAAAATAAAGCAACAAAGAAAACAAAAAAACTAAAAAAGTGTTTTCAAATTTGAAAAGTAATGGCACTAACAGAAAGTTTATAATTTTTCTAAAACTATAAAGCAAGAAAGTTTAAAAGTTTATAATTTTTCTAAAACTAAAAAAGTTTAAAAGCTAAAAGAATTAAAAAATAAAGCAAGACGAATAATGATAAAATACAGTAATATTAAATAGCAGGCATTTTTTATAGTAAAGTTATTCATAAACTAGTGACTCACACAAATTTTAAAAAATTCAAAGTTAAACTATTCAAATTTTAAAACTAATGGAACTAACAGAAAGTTTATAATTTTTGTGACCTAAAATAAAAAAGAAATCACTACAAAACTATAAGTATTTAGTTCTAAGTAAAAAAAACAAAAAAATGCCACCTACTGGGCCCCCACGGCCTGAATACGACTAGAAACCCTACCATGGGCCAGGATTCAGGCCCGAGGGAGGCCCAGTAGGCCCACAGGCACAGATTGCAGTGTTAGGCCCGAAAGCCTGCTTTAGAGAGGAGCTCGAGAGGGATGACGCACCGCACCTTATAAACAGGTGCGCCTCCCTCTCAACTAGCGAGGTGGGACTAAATATTTGGGTTCGGGGCAGCACAGGCCTTTGGTCCCGGTTGGAGGGACGAACCGGGACTAAAGGGGTCATTGGTCCCGGTTCGTAGCACCAACCGGGACCAATGCACGCTCTTTAGTCCCGGTTGGTGCCACCACCCGGGACCAAAGGCCACCGCTTCCCGCCCTTTGGGCTGCTGAAAAAGGCCTTTGGTCCCGGTTGGTGGCACCAACCGGGACTAAAGATGTGCATTGGTCCCGGTTGGTTTCACGAACCGGGACTAAAGGCTTTGCTATATAAGCAGCACTTAGCAGTTTCTCCAAAATCCATCCCTTTCTTCTTCGCCCGACGCCCGCTGCTCTGCCTCGTCGTCGTCGCTGCCGAGCCGTCAGGCTGCTCCACCTCGTCGTCGCCGCCGCCTCCGACGCCGTCAGGCTGGTCCACCTCACCGTCGTCGCCGCCTCTGACGCCGTCAGGCTGCTCAACTTTGCTGTCGCCGCCGCCCTCGACGCCATCTGCCCCGACGCCGGCGCCGCTCCCCCCGCCCCGACGCCGCCCGCCGTGCTCCGCCACCCCTCTGTGAGCACCTGCCTCGCGCCCCTGCCTTGCCTCTCGCTCCCGCGCCCCTGCCCTGCCCTGCCCCACCGGCGCCACCGCTGCCGCCATGCCCCTCTGCCCCGCCGGCGCCACCACTTTTTTATTAGTTTAATTTTTTTTTCATATATATATAATGTATGTGTATGTATGTGGCTATATGTTTTTGTTCATATGTTGCAATACTTTTTTTTATTTTTATTAGTTTATTTTTTTGTTCATATGTGATGTATACGTGTATGTGGCTATAATGTATACGTGTATGTGATGTATGTGGCTAGAGTTTGCTAAATATATATGTTAAAAATGTTTTTTTGTTCATAGAAAGTTTTTTGTTCATATATAGAAAGTTACAATTTTAGAAAAGTTTTATATATGCAAAAGTTACAATTTTAGAAAAAGAAGGATAAGAAAGAAGAAAATAAGAAGAGGAAAGAAAGAAGAAGAGGAGAGGAAAATAAGAGGAGAAATAAATAAGAAGAAGATCCTTTCCACTATTCCTTTCTTCTTCTCCTCTTTTTTTTCTTCTTTTTTCTTCTTCTTTTTTTTTCTTCTTTTTTTCTTCGATCTTCTCCGCTAGCTATTCCTTTCTTCTTCTCCTCTTTTTTTTCTTCTTCTTCTTCTTCTTAATTTTTATCGGGAACGAGGGTGTCGAGGATCGCCGAGGGGTCGAGGGTCGGGAACTAGGGTAGAGGGTCGAGGGTCGTTAAGGGGTCAAGGGTCGAGGGTTTCAGGGTCGAGGGTTCGAGGGTTCTAGGGTCGAGGGTTCTAGGGTCGAGGGTTCCAGCAGGGTCGTCTAGGGGTCGAGGGTTCCAGGGTCGTCGAGGGTTCCAGGGGTCGAGGATCGCCGAGGGTTCTACGTTTGCCACTAATATATCCATTTGTCATGTTTGAATATTAATTGCCATGTTGTAAATATTTGTAGAAACTATGGACACTATCGCCCGAGACGAAGCAAGAGAAGCGTTGTTGAGGGACATAATCGCAGAAGGAAGTGATGCCGTCTCGTTGTATCTCAACGACACCGATGGTACTCTGGAAGGAGAGGGTGAAGAAGCTGGCTCTGGTGACCTAATGCCGGTGCAAGAAGAAGAACATGAGGACGGGTCCGGTGATCGAAACGAGTCCAGCGACCGAGCCGAGTCCGGCCAGGTATATATATTAGTTAAGCCTGTGCTGACTAGCTAATTGATGCATTCATTGTTTTGGTATGTACACATATTAATTAAGTCTTTGTTCTTTTTTCTAGCCCTTCGGATCGAGCACAACTGAGGTAAAGAGACGAGGCCCGAAGAGAAAGTTGAGCTCGAATGAAAGGTTTGAGATCATAGCAATCGCGCCCGACGGCCAACCTATTGAACCCATCCGAACAAAGAAGGCATTTGTTGCTCAGTGCGGGGTTTTGGTTAGGGACAAGATCCCGATCAGCATCCAGCAATGGTATAAGCCTAAGAACGAAGACCCCGAGGTGTCTTATGTCAATGATCTGCAGAAAAATGATCTTTGGACTGAGCTGAAGTCAAATTTCACCCTACCGCCAGAGGATGATCCGGAGAAGCCAGTTAAAGAGCAATTAATCAAGTCTTTTGCTCTTAAGAGGATGGCAGACCTATTCAGGAGGTGGAAGAAAGACCTGAATAGGTTTGTCGAGAAAAAAGAGACACCAGAATTCAAGGGCATATATGAGAAGATCAGAGATGACTGGCCTGCATTTGTGGCCCACAAGACATCGGAAAAGAGTAAGAAGATGTCAGAGACAAACAAGAAAAATGCTGCGAAGAAGAAGGTTCACCATCGCACGGGGTCAGGTGGCTACCTGGTAGCCCGGCCTAAGTGGGCCAAGGCTGAGAATGATCTGGTTGAAAAAGGGATCGAACCAGAGACAATGAGCTGGCCAGACCGTTGCCGGACTTAGTTCTTCGGGGCTGGCGGAACCTTGGACCCTGTAACAGGGAAGTGCATTTGGACGGACGAGCAACTTGACATTCCCTTGAAGAATCTTCGGTACTATATCAAAGCAGCGCAAGAAGGGATGTTCCTTCCAGACAGAGAGAACGACGAGCTCAAAAAGGCCCTCGGGAATCCTGAGCACCCTGGACGGACACGAGGCACGCCAGGCTCCATTCCGTGAAAGGCTGGGTTTCCAGACGCTGGCGGTTACAAAAGCCAGGAGAGGAGGAAGAAAGTGCAGCACTCCGAACTGTAGGCGCTTAAAGAAAGGGTACTCAGGATAGAGGAACGGGAAGCAGACCGGGAGAAACGAACTGCCGAAGCTTCCCCTGAAGCTACCCCGCCATCTCAGCGGAGAAGCAGCGTGGCTTCCACCGAGCTGCTTCAGCCAGAGCTTGTCTTGACGGCTCCTGCCATCTATCCCGTGGATGCTATCATGGAGGCTCAAAATTACCACCTTATGATGCAGTGGATGAATATGAAGGTCAAGGCGGCTGTTGGCTCTGTTTATCCTAATGAACCCGGCGCAACTTTTCATTGCCGGCCGATTCCAGAAGGATATGCTAAGGTGATGGTGGATGAAATAACGGAGGGATTTGAGGACCTCCCGCTTCACCACACTACCGGAGAAGGGGAGACTCGGCTGGGTTCTACTCTGAAGACTCCATGCCTATGGCGGAAGGAGCTCATCAACCTTCCAAACTGGACGCCTCCGCCTCCTCCTCCTCCTCCTCCGGCGAGTCAGGGGACTCCGCCTCCTCCACCGCCTCCTCCTCCGGCGAGTGACGATCAGGGCCCTCGGCCGGCTCCTTCTCCGGCGCGTGGCGGCACTTCACCTCCTTCTCTGCCTGCGCCGGCGCGCCCGAGCAGCCAGCCTACTCCTTCTCCGCCTCGTCAGCAAGGGCGGAAGAGACCCGTCGCCGCTCCGGCAGCTGCTCCGGCGCGTCGTAGTCCTTCTCCTCCGCCCCGTAAGCAAGTCAAGAAGACTGCCGCCCCGTCTGCTCTGCCGGCGTCTAGCAGTACAGCCAGAGGCAGGAGAAAATACAAATTCGGTCCTTCTCTGAAGTCTCCAGAGAAGTTACCATACGAGATGAGCCCGGAGGAGAACGCGAGGATCGCGCGAACCGAGAAGGATGACTGGTTTCAAGGGTTGAAAGCACAGAGACATCCACCTCCGAAGGAGAAGGTAGATTCGGTGAAAGTGAAGCGCACTCTGGCTGCCCTGGCAAAACCACCCAAGTCTCCGCCGAAAGGCAACTATGAGCGCATTATTGCAAAGACATGGGCCGAAGCGTCGCGGTCGGGAAGTACAGTCAGTGATCAAAGGCTGAAAGAACGACGAGTAGCTGGGAAAGAAATTGCCCAGCTCGGCGAACAAGCAAAGCAATCGTGCCCCCCTCTCAAGGTGCCTAGCGTCGATCCGAGGATGGCGCCCGGTTATACCAATCTTGACGATTACCTGCCCGACGATGTAGATTATGATTTCCTGGACGTGCAGATACACAGATACGAGTACGGGAAGCCTCTCGTCAAAGATGAAAGATCTCTAACAACGATGATGTGAAGATTGCATGATTGGTACATGAAAACCTGCAGAGAGTCTGGGGGGAGGAATACTTTGTATATGAGAGTTAAACCGGAGCATGACCTCGTTGGAATTGAACTGTTGCATGTTCCATTTGAGGAGTTCTATCAGTTTTTCAATCAATTGGCCCTCGATAAAGCAACGGTCACCTCCTACTGTCTGTAAGTACTACTACTTCTGTCATTAAGTCTCTCTACATAGCTCAGCTCTTTCATTGCATGTATTTATAATTATCCTCACTATATTATGCAGATTGAAGATTGCCGAATTGAAGAAAAGACAAATCGGTGATATTGGGTTCATTAACACAAATCTCATAGATGCAGTTCAGGTTAAAGATCATGCCGCAGAAACCGAGGCCAACTTGCTACGATCATTCAAAATAAATGAAGACAAAAATATAATACTCTTTCCTTACAACTTCAAGTGAGTGTTGTCTTGTGCATATTCGGTTTCCCTTATATATTAGTCCAGGTTATAGTAATGTAATTGATGAGTTATGCATGCGTGCGCAGTTTCCACTATATTCTCCTGGAGATTAGGCTTGAGAAGGGAGTAGTAACTGTCTTGGACTCGAGACAAAAAGATCCCCAGGAGTATGCGGACATGACTGAAATCCTCAAGAAGTAAGTTAAATCGATCATTATCCATCATATCAGCAAATTTGTTCATTTCCTGATATCAAGTAATTGTTTCCTTTTGTCTGACAGTGTTTGGAGAAAATTCAGCACAAATTCCCCGGGACTCCCGAAGGAGCTGGAATTTAGATACCCGAAAGTAAGTACTATAGTACCATGTTCCGCGCGTCTCCTAGCTATTGATTCATGCGCTAGTTTCATCAATACCATTTGGCATTCTTGCTTATCTGTTTGATTGACCTCTATTTCTTGTAAAGTGGTTGTGGCAGGAACAAGGGAATGATTTATGTGGATACTACGTCTGCGAGTCCATCCGCCACACGACCTGTGAGCGGGGCGGGTACTCTGAGAAACAATATGAATTGCGTAAGAAATAATATTCACAATTTTTGTTTATTACCATCATTTGTGTTGAGTTTCATTCATTCATATATATATATATATGTATATATATATATATATATATATATATATATATATATATATGTATTGACCCCCTTCTTCAAATTAGATGTTTCGGCAGCGGAATGAACTCCTAGGACCAGATCGCATGCGAGCAATTCAAGAGGAATTGGCGGCATTCTTTCTTGACCACGTGATCGCTGGAGACGGAGAATACTATGTGGACCTTGCGTCCATAATTTAAGAGATTATATTTGTAAAAGATAATTATTGTATATATGTAGCCGGTAGTGTCGGATGATAGATATACGAGAACTTGTTGTTCGACCAATCTCTCGGAGAAGGAGAGGTGGTCGATATCGCTTCTCTCTGTATGCATATATGTTCATGACGATCTTCTGTTTCCTTCGTTTGCTTAGCTAGCTAGCATATGCCTAGTCTTCTCTATACGTATGTTTAGTACGTAACGTCGACCAAGCACGGACATAAGAGAGGACACTTCTCTCTATTAATTAGCTATCTAGCTAACACGATATATGAAATACCTAAATTAACCCCCCAAAACCCCCAAACCCCCTCCCCTTTTAAAAAAAACCAAAAACCCCAGCCACAGATATGCTGACGCGTGGATGCCTATTGGTCCCGGTTGGTGCTATCAACCGGGACCAAAGGCCCTCCTACCTGGGCTCGGCGCACAGGCCACGTGGAGGCCCATCCGTCCCGGTTCTGGTTTGAACCGGGACTAAAGGGTGAGGGTATTAGTAACGACCCTTTAGTCCCGGTTCAGGAACCGGGACTAAAGGCCCTTACGAACCGGGACAATAGGCCGGTTTTCTACTAGTGCGAGCTCCTGCCACCGCGCCCACACGGAAGGAGCCCCGCGTCGCGCTCGCCCATGCCCCGCCAAGCTCCTGCCGCCGCGCCCGCACGGAAGGAGCCCCGCGTCACCGCCAGCGACCAGCACGTGCTCGGGAGGTTGGTGACCGCCACGCCTGCGGTCCACAGAGCTCGCTTGCGCCTGCGCCCCGCCCGCGCACGCCCGTCCCCGTGCCCCATCGAGCTCACCCACGCCTGCAGCCGCCTCTGCACGCCGCGCCCGCCGCCGCATCCGGCCGAGCCGCCGCGAGCCTCGAGCCCCCGAGCGCCGCGCGACCCTGCCGGCGCCGCGCACACCTCGCCTCCCGGCTGCGAGCCTACGCCGCCACGCTCACGCCAGGGCCCCGCCTGCTTGCCTGCGCACGGCCATGCCCGGCCGCCGAACTGCGTGTTGAGCGAGGACAGAGAAAAGGAGGAGAGAGAAAGGGATGGGTGGGTAGGTGGGGCTCTTTTTGTTTCATTGACAGGCGGGCCAAGGGTCACATGCAAGCAGACGAGGCCGGACAAGGACGCAACTCAAAGTGTCCGCTTCAGGCGCAAATCGAGCTCAAGTTTCCTTCCAGGATAGGGCGAGACGGACAAGAAGCAGACACCTTTTACGAATGGGGTCGTGCGTTGAGTCGTCTCGTATGTCCGTTTAATCCTAAACGGACAGACTCGGACGATTTAAGGTCATGCGGTGGAGTTGGCCTAAGGAGCATCGTACTAATGCATCGTCTTCAGAGCAACTCGGTCACGGTATCACACATGGAGCGTGAAAAATAGGCGGTTGCAATTGTTCGCATACACAGAGTTGCCATACGTTGCATCTTTTTCTTTTCTTATACGTGTTTTCTGAAAAACTTCCAGTCTATTCAGCAGTACAACGGACACAAAAAATAATAAAAATGCATAGATCGATGATTACAGGGATACGTAGATGTTCAGGTGGCAAATCAAACCACACATGAAGGCCTATATTCAGAGATGTAGCCATACGAGCTAGCCTATGTGCTTCCCCATTGCATTCACGATGTTAAAAAAAATCAGTCCATAAAAGCATTCCTCCACTCTCTGATCTCGTTGAACACCATGCAACGTCCTGCAAGGTTTCGCGGTGCTTCGAGTTTCCGGACGACTCTCAGACAGTCAGATGTGACATGTATCTTCTTCAAGCCCAGGTCCTCTTCCAAAGCTAGAGCTTATCTGCAAGCAAGAGCTTCCAAAGTCTCTGCCTCGACGATGAATTACATCCAAATCCGTACACCACCTAGCGACGAGTACCAGGCCGGTCCTCAGGTTTCGAGGGCTCAGGGCAAAACTAAAACTTTGGGCCTATTAATACTCGTAATAATATATGGACCGCATCTGACTATACGATCAAGTCCCGGCACATAATTCATGAGTGAGTTTCTAAAATAATGTTTTGGAACGTTGGATCCTTAAACGCTTGAAAGACAAAAATAGGAGGTACATAATATAGATAAAATGAACTTTTTTTAATCGCCCAAGAGTTTAAAACTCTTGAACTAATTGCAATCACATAAGATAATTTTTAAGGGTTCTAAACTCAAATCTATTGAAAAAGTATATGTAGCAAAATTACCGCAAAAAATCCTATGAAAATATCTCATTTCAATCTAAGAAGCTTTCAGCAATCAGCACTAAAATTGTACCATTTACTAAAATGTAAAAGTAGCTTCATCATTGGTCCAATTAATTAGTTTGGACAGAAGTGATATAATTTGTAAGTATGATTACGAGCATTTATATTGATGAGGTCACCTACTAAGGATAGGGTCAAAGACCTGACATCTTGGGCCCACCTAGGATCTCACACCATCATTGTAAGGTACCTGAAGCATAGGTGCATTCACATGTCCACCTTCAAACATGCATTCGGAAGCAACCCATCCACTCGGATGGAGACAACTCACTCGGACGCTTCACCACCACTCGGCCATGTTCATCAGCATTCGGGCGTGGGAGACGAAGGGACTGCGCGGGACCTGGAACGTTCGAGGACCATAACGATAGGCTTCAAGTGTAGTTATTACATCAGTTACTAGTAACCCATGTAATTAATCCCCTCTTTCATCTCCCTTGTAACGTAGCCATAATGAGGGGCGGTGCACTCAAGCCATTTGTGCTTTCAAGGCGTATATCAGATACCAAGAGCTTCTCTTGAAATTCGGCAGAACAGACACTCCGACTCTGAGCCAAGTGATGGAGATAGCCGGCCACTACGCAAATGGAGAAGAAGAATACTAATTGCGAAGTGCTACTTGTGAGCTGCGTTGGCATTTTTCGCGAAGAGGAAGGGTGATATAGTAGCGGAGAAGTAATCCCCCCAGTGAGAACAAAGGTTATCGAATCAATAGGAGAACCACACAAATTTGCGTCTTCAACACCTACACACACAAAAGCAAACACTTGCACCCAAACGCGAGCAAGAGGGTTGTCAATCCCGTTGAACTTGTTACTTGCAAGGATTAATTCTGATGGTGATAGATATATAAAAAGAAAAGTTAAAAAGATGCATCAAAGTATTTTTGGTTTCTAGCAATATGATTAAGTAGACCGGGGGGGGGGGGGGCATAGTTTTCCCTAAAGGCTTCTTTCTCGAACACGTAGCATACGGCGGGTAAACAAATTACTGTTGGACAATTGATAAAAAGCGTGTAATTATGATGTTATTGATGGCAACAATCACATATATAGGCATCATGTCCGTGATAAGTAGACCGAAACAATTCTGCATCAACTACTATTACTCCAGTCTGAGAGCGCTTCTATGCTTCCCTCTCTAGGTATTAAGTTCATGGCAAACAGAGTAATGCATGAAGTATGATAACATGATATAGACAAAGTAAACCCAATCAATATGAATAAATCACGTTGTTTTACCCTTAAATGCAACAATACAACGTGTCTCGCTACCCCTTCTGTCATTGGATGAGGACACTGCAAGATTGAACCCATTACAAAACATCTCCCGCTGAAGATAAATCAATCTAGTTAGCCAAATTAAACGGATAGATCGGAGAGAGATACAAAACTATAATAATGATGCAAAATAAAGTTCAGAAACGACACACATTAAAATGCCTCATCCATACTACTCATATGTAATAAATATTCTACAACTATGAAATATGCAAATATAATAATAAATTATATGTTAGTAGTAGTAGTAGTACTACTACTAATAATAATAATATAGCTATGTTCATATTTAATTATGTAATTTTTCAATATTAAAACCATTCAGCTGTGCATCAAGGGCGAACGCCCGCGCTAGCCACGTCATCACACATACGATAAAAAACAGCGGATGGATAGCGAAGGGCTACGCAGGCGCACGTATTGGGCAGAAAAGATCGTCTCGCATTCTCTCCCACGCACGCGGCCTCTCCTCGTTCCGTGCGCCAACACAGCCGCCGCCGCCTCCTCTGCTCCTTTCTCTCTGTATTGCTAGATCTGGGAAGCCACCGGGAGGAGATCAGAGAGGCCGCGACCGCGGCAGAAGCACCATTCTCGACCAGATCCGGCACCAGCGCCGCCACCGCCCTTTTCTCTTGTTTATGGCCTTTAAGGTGAGACATGGTCTCCGACCAGGACGACCAGGAAAGAGAAGGAGGAAGGAAGCGGCCGGGGTAGTCCAAGAAGAAAAGGTCAATGGTGCCACCATTCTCTTGCTCGCCTTGCTGCTTCCCAATCCAGATCGCACGGGCTGTTAGACAGGGACGCGGCTCTAGGCCCTCCTCGGTCGAGGGTTGGATGGAGGCCACGGTTGCGGGGGACCAGCCATCGGCAGACGCGACCCCGATGAGTCTGCTCGTGGTGGTCGCTCAGATCCCATCTGTACGCGGCGGCGAGCATCCTTGTCGAGATAGCTGGTCGCCACAGGTGTATACCAGCTCTCTGTATGTTTTTGAGACCATGGAGAAGCGCCACCAGGAGCAGATATGGTCGTTCGCAGCAAGGTGAACCCCCCTTCACCCAAATACGTATCGGTCTTCCTTCTCCATCTATCAATGGTTGCTTAGGTGTGAAATCAATCCTATTAACCTCGATTAGACCATTGTACTGAATATGCGAAGAATCTAAACTAGCCAGTGACTACCATGATAAAAGTTGTACTGGATAAGTTAGTTTTGCTGAGAACTGAACATGGGTCAAATTAGTATTAGGTTGGTAAGGGCCTTTTGTCCCGGTTCCTGAACCGGGACTAAAGGGTCGTTACTAATGCCCTGGCCCTTTAGTCCCGGTTCACTTCAGAACCGGGACAGATGGGTCTTCACGTGGCCTGTGCGCCGAGTCCAGGCAGGAGGGTCTGGCACCAACCGGGACCAATAGGCATCCACGCGTCAGCATTTTTGTGGCTGGGGTTTTTGTTTTTTTAAAGGGAGGGGGGTTGGGGGTTTTGGGGGGGTTAATTTAGGTGTTTCATATATTGTGTTAGCTAGCTAATTAATAAAGAGAACTGTCCTCTCTTATGTCCGTGCTTGGTCCACGCCGTACTATACATACGTATAGAGAGGACTAGACACACTAGCTAGCTAGTAAGCAAACGAAGAAAACAAAAGATCGTCATGAATATATATGCATACAGAGAGAAGTGATATCGACCACCTCTCCTTCTCCGAGAGATTGGTCGAACAACAAATTCTCGTATATCTATCCGACACTACTGGCTACATATATACAATAATTATCTCTTACAAATATAATCTTCTAATATATGGACGCAGGGTCCACATAGTATTCTCCGTCTTCAGCGATCACGTGGTCAAGAAAAAATGCCGCCAATTCCTCTTGAATTGCTCGCATTCGATCTGGTGCTAGGAGTTCATCCCGCATAAGAAACATCTAATTTGAAGAAGGGGGTCAATACATATATATATGAATGAATGAAACTCAACACAAATGATGGTAATAAAATAAAGTTGTGAATATTGTTATTTACGCACTTCATACTGTTCGTCGGAGTAGCCCCGCTCACAGGTCGTGTTGCGGATGGACTCGCAAACGTAGTATTCACAGAAATCATTCCCTTATTCCTGCCACAACCACTTTACAAGAAATAGAGGTCAACCAAACCGACAAGCAAGAATGCGAAATGGTATTGATGAAACTAGCGCTTGAATCACTAGGAGATGCGCGGAACATGCTACTATAGTACTTACTTTCGGGTGTCTAAATTCCAGCTTCTTCGGCAGTCCCGGAGCTTTTTTGGTGAATTTTCTCCAAACCCTGCCAGACAAAGAAAAAATAATTACTTGATATCAGAAATGAACAAAGTTGCTGATATGGTGGATAATGATCGATTTAACTTACTTCTCGAGCATTTGAGTCATGTCCGCATACTCCTGGAGATCTTTTCGTTTCGAGTCTAAGACAGTTACTAGTCCCTGCTCAAGCTTAATCTCTAGGAAAATATAGTGGAACCTGCGCACGCATGCATAACTCATCAATTACATTACTATAACCTGGACTAATATATAAGGGAAACAGAATATGCACAAGACAGTAACACTCACTTGAAGTTGTAAGGAAAGAGTATTATATCTTTGTTTTCATTTATTACCAACGATCGTAGCAAGTTGGCCTCGGTATCTTCGGCATGAAATTCAACCTCATATGCATCTATGAGATTTGTGTTAATGAACCCAATATCACCGACTTGTCTTTTCTTCAATTCGGCGATTTTCAATGTGCATAATATAATGAGGATAATTATAAATACATGCAATGAAAGAGCTGACCTATATAGAAAGACTTAATGACAGAAGTAGTACTACTTACAGACAATAGCAGGTGACCGTTGCTTTATCGAGGGCCAGTTGATTGAAAAACTGAAAGAACTCCTCAAATGGAACATGCAACAGTTCAATTCCAACGAGGTCATGCTCCTTTTTAACTCTCAGATACAAAGTATTCCTCCCCCCAGACTCTCTGCAGGTTTTCATGTACCAATCATGGAATCTTCGCATCATTGTCGTTAGAGATCTTTCATCTTTGACGAGAGGCTTCCTGTACTCGTATCTGTGTATCTGCACCTCCAAGAAATCATAATGTACATCATCGGGCAGGTAATCTCCAAGATTGCTATAACCGGGCACCATCCTCAGATCATTAGCGACGATGTCGCTAGGTACCTTGAGCGGGGGGCACGATTGCTTCGCTTGTTCGCCGAGCTGGGCAATTTGTTTCCCAGCTTGTCGTTCTTTCATCCTTTGATCACTGACAGTACTTCCCGACCGCTCCGCTTCGACAAATGCCTTTCCAATAATGCGCTCATAGTTGCCTTCCGGCGGAGACTTGGGTGGTTTTCTCAGGGCAGCCAGAGTGCGCTTCGCATTCACCGGATCTACCTTCTCCTCCGGAGGTGGATGTTTCTGTGCTTTCAACCCTTGAAACCAGTCCTTCACTTCGGTTCGCGCAATCTTTGCGTTCTCCTCCGGGGTCATCTCGTATGGTAACTTCTCTGGAGTCTTCACAGAAGGACCGAATCTGTATTTCCTACCGGCTCTGGTTGTACTGCTAGACGCCGGCAGAGCAGACGGAGCGACTGTCTTCTTTCCTTGCTTACGAGGCGGAGGAGAAGGACTACGACACGCCGGAGCAGCCAAAGCGGCGGCGGGTCTCTTCCGCCCTTGCTGACGAGCCGGAGAAGGAGGAGGCTGGCTGCTCGGGCGCGCCGGCGCAGGCGGAGAAGGAGGCAGAGTGCCGCCACGCGCCGGAGGAGGAGCCGGCCGAGTGCCCTGATCGTCACTCGCCAGAGGAGGAGGCGGTGGAGGAGGCGGAGTGCCCTGACTCGCCGGAGGAGGAGGAGGAGGAGGAGGCGGAGGCGTCCAGTTCGGAAGGTTGATGAGCTCCTTCCGCCATAGGCATGGAGTCTTCAGAGCAGAACCCAGCCGAGTCTCCCCTTCACCGATAGGGTGGTCAAGCTGGAGGTCCCCAAATCCCTCCGTTATTTCATCCACCATCACCCTAGCATATCCTTCTGGAATCGGCCGGCAATGAAAAGTTGCGCGGGGTTCAGTAGGAAAAATAGAGCCAACAACCGCCTTGACCTTCAAATTCATCCATTGCGTCATAAGGTGGCAATTTTGAGATTCCGTGATAGCATCCACGAGATAGCTGGCAGGAGCCGTCAAGACATGCTCCGGCTGATGCAGCTTGGTGGAAGCCACGCTGCTTCTCCGCTGAGATGGCGGGGTAGCTTCGGGGGAAGCTTCGGCAGTTCGTTTGCTGTGATTTGCTTCTCGTTCCTCTATCGCTTGTACCCTTGCGTGCAGCGCCTGCAGTTGGGTCTGCTGCACTTTCTTCCTCCTCTCCTGGCTTTTGTAACCGCCTGCGTCCGGAAACCCAGCCTTCCACGGAACGGAGCCTGGCGTGCCTCGTGTCCATCCAGGGTGCTCAGGATTCCCGAGGGCCATTGTGAGCTCGTCGTTCTCTCTGTCTGGAACAAACGCCCCTTGTCGCGCTGCATCGATATATTGCTGAAGCCTAGTGACTGGTATTTCCAATTGCTCCTCCGTCCAAATGCACTTCCCTGATACAGGGTCCAAGGTTCCGCCCGCCCCGAAGAACCAAGTCCGGCAACGGTCTGACCAGTTCATTGTCTCTGGTTCGATCCCTTTTTCAAGCAGATCATTCTCAGCCTTGGCTCACTTAGGCCGGGCTACGAGGTAGCCACCTGACCCCGTGCGATGGTGAGGCTTCTTCTTCGTAGCATTTTGCTTGTTTGTCGCCGACATCTTCTTACTCTTTTCCGATGTCTTGTGGGCCACAAATGCGGGCAAGTCATCTCTGATCTTCTCATATTTGCCCTTGAATTCTGGTATCTCTTTTTTATCGACAAACCTATTCAGGTCTTTCTTCCACCTCCTGAATAGGTTTGCCATCTTCTTAAGAGCAAAAGACTTGATTAATTGCTCTTTAACTGGCTTCTTCGGATCATCCTCTAGCGGTAGGGTGAAATTTGACTTCAGCTCAGTCCAAAGATCATTTTTCTGCATATCATTGACATAATACACCTCAGGGTCTTCTTTAGCCGGCTTTAACCATTGTTGGATGCTGATCGGGATCTTATCCCTAACCAGAACCCCGCACTGAGCAACAAATGCGTTCTTTGTCCGGATGGGTTCAATCAGTTGGCCATCGCGCGCGATTTCTATGATCTCAAACCTTTCATCCGAGCTCAACTTTTTCTTCGGGCCTCGTCTTTTTTTACCGAAGTTGTGCTCGATCCGGAGGGCTAGAAAAAAGAACAAAGACGAGAGTTAATTAATATGTGTACATACCAAAACAATGAATGCATTAATTAGCTAGTCAGCACATGCTTAACTAATATATATACCTAGCCGGACTCGGTTCGGTCACCGGAGCCATCATCACGGTCTCCTTCTTGCACCGGCATTGGGTCACCAGAGCCGTCCTCACGGTCTCCTTCTTGCACCGGCATTGGGTCACCGGAGCCATCATAATCATAGCCAGCTGCTTCTTCGCCCTCTCCTTCCAGACCATCGGTGTCGTTGAGAAACAACGAGCAGATGGCATCACTTCCTTGTGTGATTATGTCCCCCAACAATGCTTCTTTTGCTTCGTCTCTGGGGTGTCTATAGTTTCTACAAATATTTACAACATGGCAGCTATTATTCAAACATGACAGATGGATATATTAGTGGCAAACGTAGAACTAGCTAGCTAATCACAGTAAGGAATCATATTAATTAGTGGCCTCGACGCTGCTTCTCTAGGGTTTGGGGTGGCCTCGACAACGCTTCAAGGGTTTGGGGTGGCCTTGAGAACGCTTCAAGGAGGGGGTAATATCGACAACGACGACATACGTACATGGAAAAATAATGTTATCGGGGAGGGGGTATATCGACCCCCCCATGTGTTGAAGTTATCGGGGAGGGGGTATATCGACCCCCCCCCCACGTGTTGAAGTTATCGGGGAGGGGGTATATCGACCCCCCATGTGTTGAAGTTATCGGGGAGGGGGTATATATCAACCCCCCCCACGTGTTGAAGTTATCGGGAGGGGTTATATCGACCCCCCCTCGTGTTGAAGTTATCGGGAGGGGTTATATCGACCCCCCACGTGTTGAAGTTATCGGGAGTTTATATCGACACGACATACATACATGGGAAAATAATATTATCGGGGAGGGGGTATATCGACCCCCCCCCCCACGTGTTGAAGTTATCGGGAGTTTATATCGACACGACATACGTACATGGGAAAATAATATTATCGGGGAGGGGGTATATCGACCCCCCCTCGTGTTGAAGTTATCGGGAGGGGTATATCGACGACGACAGACCCGATAAAACATAAGAAAACAAAGAAGAAATAAAAAGAGGAGAAGAAGAAAGGAATAGAGGAGAAGATCGAAGAAAAAAAAGAAAAAAAAGAGGAGAAGAAGAAAGGAATAGAGGAGAAGAAGAAAACTTTTTTCTTCTTCTCCTCTATTCCTTTCTTCTTCTCCTCTTCCTTTTCTTCTTTTTTCCTCTTCTTATTTATTTCTCCTCTTCTTCTTTCTTTCCTCTTCTTATTTTCTTCTTTCCTATCCTTCTTTTTATAAAATTGTAACTTTTGCATATATACAACTTTTCTAAAATTGTAACTTTTGCATATATAAAACTTTTCCATGGATCATCATTTCTCATATATATCGAATATATATCCATTGTCATATATAAAAACTTTCTAGATATGAACAAAAAACTTTCTATGAACAAAAAAACATTTTTAACATATATATTTAGCATATTCTAGCCACATACACATATACATTATAGCCACATACACATATACATCACATATGAACAAAAAAGTTAAAATAAAAAAACATATAGCCACATATGAACAAAAACATATAGCCACATACATACACATATACATTATATATATATATGAAAAAAAATTAAACTAATAAAAAAACAGAGCCAGACGGCGGCTCACAGCGCGGGGGCAGGCGAGGGCGCCGGCGCGCGGGGGCGGGACGGGGCAGGGGCAGGGCGACAAGGAGCGGGCGGCGACGGCGAGCCCGTGGCAGGGGCTCGGGGCGCGGGGCGGCGCGCGCGAGCAGGGGAGCTCGAGGCGACGATGGGGGCAGCGAGGGCGCCGGCGCGCGGGGGAGGGACGGGGCAGGGGCATGGCGACGGCAACGAGGAGCGGGCGGCGACGGCGAGCACGGGGCAGGGGCGCGGGGTGACGGCGACGGCGAGCATGGGCAGCCTGGCGGCGTCGAGGAGGTCGGCGTCGTCGGGGGCAACTGGCGAGGGAAATCTGAAAATTTCCCAAGTGTTGCTTATATAGCAAAGGCTTTGGTCCCGGTTCGTGGCACAAATCGGGACCAATGCCCCCTTTTAGTCCCGGCTGGTGCCACCAACCGGGACCAAAGGCCTTGTGCTGCCCAAAACTTTAGTCTCACCTCGCTAGCCGAGAGAGCTCGAGAGTGGTTTATAAGCGCTGTTGCGCCTTCCCTCTCGAGCTCCTCTCAATTGCAGGCTTTCGGACCTAACCCTGCGCTGTGTGCCTGTGGCCTACTAGGCCTCCTGCGGGCCTGAATCCTGGGCCATGGTAGGGTTTCTAGTCGTATTCAGGCCGTGGGGGCCAAGTAGGTGGCACTTTTTTTGTTTTTTTGTTTTCTTTGTTGCTTTATTTATTTTATTTTGTTTCTACTTACAACAAAATACTTATTGTTGCTATTTTTATTTTTTTCCAGTTTTTTGTTTTGTTTTCTGCATTATTTTTTTTCTTTTGTTTTTTGTTTTATTTTTAATTCTTTTTGCTTTTAGTTTTAGAAAAATTATAAACTTCCTGTCAGTGCCATTAGTTTTCAAATTTGAAAACACTTTTTTTGTTTTTTTCTTTGTTGCTTTATTTATTTTATTTTGTTTCTACTTACAACAAAATACTTATTGTTGCTATTTTTATTTTTTTCCAGTTTTTTTTGTTTTGTTTTCTGCATTATTTATTTTCTTTTGTTTTTTGCTTTATTTTTAATTCTTTTTGCTTTTTGGTCAGCAAAATTATAAACTTTCTGTTAGTGCCATTAGTTTTAGAAAAATTATAAACTTTCTGTTAGTGCCATTAGTTTTCAAATTTGAATAGTTAAAATTTGAATTCTTTGAAATTTGTGTGAATCACAAGTTTGTGATTAACTTTACTAAAAAAATGAACATAGATGCGCCTATAGAGAAAATTCAACCTAAATTCATAATCAATTTCTATGAATTTTAGAGAAATTCACTATGAATTTAGATCAAATTCCCTGTATAGGGGCATCTATTTTCACTTTGAGAGGAGCTCAATAAGGCAGAGAGGAACGGGCTTATAAACCGGTGTGAGCGCCCTTCGGTTGGCGAGGTGGGACTAAACTCTGAGCGCAACAAGGACCAACCCTTTAGTCCCGGTTTGTGGCACAAACCGGGACTAATGGTCATGGGCCAGGGGCGAGGCGCATTGGTCCCGGTTCGTGCGTGGAACCGGGACCAAAAGGTCCAGACGAACCGGGACCATTGGCCCACGTGGCTGCCCTCTTGAGAGTGTTCTTGGTGCGAACATAGTTGACAAGGAGCGAACCGGGATTAATGGTATTACGAGGGCCAAACCATAAGACATTAAAGCATTTCAAATGAACTATGAAAAAGTTGGCATAGCATGTGCATGTACAAAACGGACAATGGTATCATACTCGTCTGTTACAAAGTTG
Source organism: Aegilops umbellulata (assembly GCA_032464435.1). Taxonomy (NCBI): domain Eukaryota; kingdom Viridiplantae; phylum Streptophyta; class Magnoliopsida; order Poales; family Poaceae; genus Aegilops; species Aegilops umbellulata. The sequence goes on along the minus strand of CP136058.1, from coordinate 376,424,261 downwards.
GCATGGTATCATCATAATAGTTGCGGGAGAAAGTCTTCACCTTTTCTTCGCTTGTGTCATTTGCTTATTGCGCCGTAACCATGGATAATCTTCATCGTTTATCAGGATGCTTGGGTCGGCCTTGACTTTGAAGGGAGGAATTTCATGAAACTTTTCATAATCTTCAGACATGTGTGTCTTGCCGTCCACTCCCAGGATGTCCCTTTTTCCTGAAAGAACTATGTGGCACTTTGGCTCATCGTATGATGTATTCGCTTCCTTATCTTTTCTTTTTCTCGGTCTGGTAGACATGTCCTTCACATAGATAACCTGTGCCACATCATTGGCTGGGACGAACGGTTTGTCAGTGTATCCAAGATTTTTCAGATCCACTGTTGTCATTCCGTATTGTGGGTCTACCTGTACCCCGCCTCCTGACAGATTGACCCATTTGCACTTAAAATAAGGGACCTTAAAATCATGTCCGTAGTCAAGTTCCCATATGTCCACTATGTAACCATAATATGTGTCCTTTCCCCTCTCGGTTGTTGCATCAAAGCGGACACCGCTGTTTTGGTAGGTGCTCTTTTGATCTTGGTCAATCGTGTAAAATGTATTCCCATTTATCTCGTATCCTTTGTAAATCAATACAGTCAAAGATGGTCCCCTGGACAACAAGTACAGCTCGTCACAAATAGTGTTGTCACCTCTGAGACGTGTTTCCAACCAACTGCTGAAAGTCCTGATGTGTTCACATGTAATCCAGTCGTCGCACTGCTCTGGGTGTTTGGAGCGCAGACTGTTCTTGTGTTCATCGACATACGGGGTCACCAAGGTAGAGTTCTGTAGAACTGTGTAGTGTGCTTGAGACCAAGAATATCCGTCCCTGCATATTATTGAGTCCCTTACAAGTGTGCCTTTTCCAGTCAGTCTCCCCTCATACCGCGATTTAGGGAGACCTATCTTCTTATGACCAGGAATGAAGTCAACACAAAACCCGATGACATCCTCTGTTTGATGGCCCATGGAGATGCTTCCTTTTGGCCTAGCGCGGTTATGGACATATTTCTTTAGGACTCCCATGAACGTCTCAAAGGGAACATATTGTGTAGAAATACGGCCCCCAGAATGACAATCTCGTCGACTAAATGAACTAGGACGCCCGTCATGATATTGAAGAAGGATGGTGGGAACACCAACTCGAAACTGACAAGACATTGCGCCACATCACTCCTTAGCCTTGGTACGATTTCTGGATCACCTTCTGAGAGATTGCATTGAGGAATGCACATAGATTCACAATGGCTAATTGGACGTTTTCCGGTAGAAGCCCCCTCAATGCAACCGGAAGCAGTTGCGTCATAATCATGTTGCAGTCATGAGACTTTAGGTTCTGGAACTTTTTCTCTGGCATATTTATTATTCCCTTTATATTCGACGAGAAGCCAGTCGGGACCTTCATACTGAGCAGGCATTCAAAGAAGATTTCTTTCTCTTCTTTCGTAAGAGCGTAGCTGGCAGGACCTTCATACTGCTTCAGAGGCATGCTGTTGAGGATATAACCGCTAAGGGTAAACCGACTAGGAGGGGCCGGTTCACCTTTAGCTATACCGAAGCCCAAGACAACCCGGAGGATGGCGCTTTACGGAGGAAGCGTAATGGCCCGTGGGGACCCGGTTCGCCGATCTTGCCGATGAAGACATGGATTCCTCCAAAGGGGACCCGATATCCGTACTCAATTGAGCCGGTCTCGGGGCCCCACCCTTCGTTGTCGATGTAGAGCTTGCCGCGACGACTCTTGGTCATCCGGCCAACCGCGTACCCTTTGAGTCCTTCGAAGTTGTCCTTCAAGAACTCGAAACCATCATGCGATAGCCCCACGGTCAAGCCTGCCGTGAAGCGGGCGTTCGTAGGGTGCGTCCATGGAGCCGGATCTGAACCGGTATTTGAGGGTGAGACAGCTGTTTACTCCGATAGCGAGTCATCCACCGGTGAAACTGAGTCCCTGTATCAAGTCCACGATGATGGGTTCGAGGGATATTCCGACGGCGGTAGTATTCCGGATCTCCCTGAACCGCCGAGCCGGGTTGCCGTTTACATGGCCAGAACACAGCCCACGTTGCAATCTTCAACAGCAGCCGCGGCAGGTGGCCCGGGACGCCGGCCGGTACAAGTTCTCTACGATCTGATGGATGCTTGGGCGACCTTGCTAACCGCGGTGGTTACCCCGGAGACACAGGACCAGCATAATGCGGATGTTGCAAAGCTGAAAGACCAGATAGCACAGGCCAAGGAGGATCTGGCGGTTGCAGATGCGAAGATGGCGGAGGAACGGGCCACTTTGGATGCCCAGTCACAATTGATACAGGCACAGAATTACCGGCTGGCCTTGGACCAAAACGCATCAAATGAGGTGATGCGGCGGAAATATCGATCGCGCCTGCCGCCGGTCTTTGAAGGCTTGAACCTCTTTAATACGGCGGGGGCTGGGACGAGCAATCCAGCAGCCATGAACCGGACTGAAGCACTTAAGACGGCACCGGATCAGCCACGCCTGACAGAACCACCTCGACGGACGGACAATCCGCCGCCGCATGTGGCCGCGCCACCGGATCACTTCCCGAGCCCTTTGGATAATATGATTGCTGCAGCGTCCCGTCTGGCGGCTATTCCGATCAAAGGTGACTCATTGGCAGCGATCGAAATGCGGCGGGCCAGGGATCTTCTTCAAACCGCCGTGGTACAACAGCAGGCCTATTCTTATAGTCGGGATAGAATTCATTCGACCCCCCGTCCAAGCAAAACCTATAGCAGACACATAGATGAACCGAAAGTATCTAGCAGTGCCAGGCGCCGTAATGCGGCACATGGTGAGATAAATGCTCAGGAGGTGGTAGATAATGGCAGGGCACGCAGGGAGGCAGGCCGCAATCAAACCGCCCCGCCTCAGCCAATGGCGTTGGTAGACCGAGGCACTGGGGTCGCCTTCAGTTCCTGGGGAGTGTCGTGTCTTATTCCGGCCCTCCATAACATACGACTGCCTAAGGATTTTAAAGGTCCACGAAAGGTACCCAATTACACTGCTGATCAGCCGCCTGAGGCGTGGGTCGAGAGTTACGAGATGGCAATGGAGATGCTGGAGGTGGATGAAGCGGCTTGTGCAAAATATTTCACGATTGTGTTAGAAGGGACAACCCATACTTGGCTGAAAAACTTACCGGCCAATTCCATCGAGTCATGGGGGCAGTTGAAAGCCCAGTTCATAGCCAATTTCAAAGACACCTGCAAACAACCTATGTCCATTGTGGATTTGGATGCCTGTGTCCACGGGGAGAGCGAGTCAACAACTCACTGGGTGCGCTGGGTTTCGGAGGTTTTGCACTCTTCAGACCGGATTAGTGTCGGCCAAGCGATCTTGACGCTGGAGCGCAATTGCCGGTTTAAGTCATTAAAGATGAAGTTGGGAAGGCTCAAGCGCCATTGCAATGATATCGGAACACTCATGGCCGCCTTGGTCAAATATGCCGATTCTGATAATACCAAGGATCCCGAGTCTGATGAGGAGAAACCGGAGAAGGGAAAGAAGAATGACGGTGCGAAAGGGAAGCAGCACTATAACCAAGGAGGTCATGGGAATAACGGTAAGCGCAAGGCAGATAATTCAGATTTTGTGGCTAACACGAATATGCAGCGTCGTTAAGGTAAACCACCCCAGCGCGGTGGCGGGATGAATCTAGAGAGCTTGCTAAACCAGCCCTGTCCGAAACATGGAACAAAGGAGGCCCCTTCCACACACCTTTGGAAGGATTGTCACATAATGAGGGAGTTCAAAAACTCTGATCTCTACCGGTATGATCAGGGTCCGTCCGGCGGTTCAGGTTCCGGTTTCCATGGGGGCGGCGGTTCAAGCTCTGGGTTTCAGAACGACCAAGGCCATCAGAGCAACCATGGCAATAACCAGAAGAACAACCAGGGGAATCAGCAGCAGTCAGGCTACCAGAGTCATCCCAAGCAGCTGAACAACGGACAATATCACGTTTTCACGACTAGCCTGTGCAAACGAGATCAGAAGCTTCACAAGAGGGCAGTTAATGCTATTGAACCAGCCGTGCCACGTTATCTACGATGGTCAGAGCAGCCCATTGTGTGGAGCAGAGAGGATCATCCGCCCCGGGTTGATAATCCGGGTCAGTTAGCCTTTTTTGTAGCACCACAGGTGGGAGGTTACAAGTTCACCAAAGTTTTAATGGATGGAGGAAGCAACATTAACATCCTATACTACGAGACTTTCCGTCGCATGGGTTTGGCAGATAAGAATCTTAAACCGTCGAATACAGTTTTTCACGGCGTGGTACCAGGCAAATCGGCATACCCTGTTGGGAAGATTGCTTTGGAAGTTGTGTTTGGAGATGATCATGATTCCAGATCTGAGACATTGACATTTGAGGTGGTGAAGATCCAGAGCCCATATCATGCGTTGTTCGGACGGCCGGCCTATGCGAGATTCATGGCGAGACCCTGTTACGTCTACCTGCAGCTCAAAATGCCGGGTCATAAAGGGACGATCACAGCACACGGGAGCCGCAGGATTGCTCTGGATTGTGAGGAAGGAGAGGCGGCTTACGCTGATTCGGTTTGTGCTACCGAGGAGTTGACATTTTATAAGGATAATGTTGATCCGGCAGACATGACCCCTTTAAAGAAGCCTACAACTGAACATGACCCGGCCCTGACGTTCAAACCGGCTAATGAGACTAAACTCATCGACTTTGTCCCTGGTGACTCATCCAAACAGTTTAGTATCAGTGCCAATCTGGATCCAAAATAGGAAGGCGCGCTCATCGAGTTCATCCATGAGAATCGGGACATTTTTGCATGGAAGCCTTCTGACATGCCAGGTGTACCGAGAGGACTCGCTGAGCACACCCTAAATATTGATCCCAAGTTCAAACCGGTCAAGCAGTTCCTTCGCCGCTTTAATGAAGAGAGATGCAAGGCCATTGGAGAAGAGGTAGCCCGGTTACTGGCAGCAGGGTTTATTGTCGAAGTATTTCATCCCGAGTGGTTGGCTAATCCGGTGCTCGTTCTTAAGAAAAACGGCACTTGGCGTATGTGTGTGGACTACACTGATTTGAACACGGCATGCCTGGCCGATCCTTTTGCTCTCCCACGTATCGATCAGATCATTGATGTGACGGTGGGTTGTGACCGCCTGAGTTTCTTGGACGCCTACTCAGGTTATTATCAGATTAAAATGGCAGTTAAGGACCAGGAGAAGACAGCTTTATCACCACCTTTGGAGCCTTCTGCTACGTTTCAATGCCTTTTGGGCTCAAGAGCACCCAAGCAACCTATCAGCATTGTGTGCAAAATTGTCTTCACAAGCAGATCGGGCGCAATGTTCACGCTTACGTGGATGATATTGTGGTAAAATCCAGGAAGCAGGAAACCTTGATAGATGATCTCAAGGAGACGTTTGACAATCTTCGGGTTTACAAAATGATGCTTAACCCGGAGAAGTGAGTTTTTGGTGTTCCGGCAGGCAAGCTTCTGGGCTTTCTGGTATCCAACCGAGGCATCGAGGCCAATCCGGAAAAAATCAAAGCGATCACATCTTTGGCTAAACCGGCATGTATCAATGATGTTCAGCGCTTGGCGGGCCGGATTGCAGCCCTCAGCCGGTTTATCAGTTGTTTGGGAGAAAAGGCAATTCCCTTATATCAGATGCTGAAGAAGACAGATAAATTCGTCTGGAGTGACGCCGCTAACACAACATTTGAGGATTTGAAGCGGCAGCTGGCTGAACCGCCCCTTCTTGCTGCTCCGGTTGATAAGGAGCCTTTGTTATTGTACGTGGCTGCCAATGCCCGTGCAGTCAGTGTAGCGATCGTGGTTGAACGTAAGGTGGCTGGAAAGGAATATCCAGTTCAACGGCCAGTTTACTATATCAGTGAAGTACTGATCGAATCCAAGCAACGATATCCGCATTGGCAGAAGCTTGTATATGGAGTCTTCATGGCAAGTAGGAAGCTCAAGCAATACTTTCAAGGCCATCCCATCACAGTGGTTAGCTCTGCTCCCTTGGGTGATATAATCCAGAATAGAGAGGCAACTGGCCGGGTTGCAAAGTGGGCAATTGAGCTTGGTCCCCATGGGTTGAAGTATATGCCCCGAACAGCCGTCAAATCTCAGGCGCTGGTCGACTTCATTAATGACTGGACCGAGTTACAGGCACCAGAGGACAAACCGGATAACACATACTGGACTATTCACTTTGACGGGTCCAGGCAGTTGGAAGGCTCGGGGGCTGGAGTCGTCCTTACTTCCACTCGAGGTGATAAAATTTGTTATGTTCTCCGCTTAATGTTCCCTTGTACTAACAATGCAGCAGAGTACGAGGCCCTACTCCGCGGCCTCTGTGTGGCCAAGGAAATGAACTTAAGCCGGGTTCGGTGCTTTGGAGACTCTGATCTAGTGGCCCAGCAAGTTTTTGGCACTTGGGATTCAAAAGATCCACTCATGGCAGCTTATAGGCGAGAGGTGGATATGGTAGCAGGCCACTTTAAAGGTTATCAGGTGGAGCACATCGACCGGCGCAAGAACGAAGCAGCTGATGCTCTCAGCCGGCTGGGATCTCAACGTAAACCGGTACCACCTAATACCTTTCTGGATATTTTACATAACCCGTCTGTAAAATTGCCTACATAGGAGGATTTAGCTGTTCCTGATCCGGAGGCCCAATTGGTAGCTGCTTTACATGCCACTCCGGATTGGACTGTCCCATATTTGGCATACTTAAACCGGGGCGAGTTACCAGATGACGAGCTTTTTGCCAGACAGATAATCCGGCGGTCCAAGTCTATGGTCGTGCATAATGGTGAGCTACACCGTTGCAGCGTTTCAGGCGTGTTCCAACGTTGTGTTTCTCCCGAAGAGGGGCAAGAGATTTTGCGTGAAATCCCTCGTGGCTAAAGCATTACGTCATGGGTTCTACTGGTTAACAGCCCATTCTGATGCGGAGGATCTGGTAAAGCGGTGTGATGCTTGTCAGAAATTTTCACGTCGAGCTCATGTTCCCTCTCAAGAATTATGCATGATTCCCATCACTTGGCCGTTTGCTACTTGGGGGCTCGATATGGTGGGACCTTTTAAGCGTTCCAAGGACAAGAAGACCCACCTGTTGGTGGCGGTTGACAAATTCACTAAATGGGTTGAAGCGGAGCCCATCAGTAAGTGTGACGCAGCTACGGCGGTTCAATTCCTTAAAAAGATTATTTTCCGTTTTGGCTTTTCACACAGTATCATCACAGATAATGGTACGAACCTTTCTAAAGGGGAGATGGAGGAATTTTGCCAACAAGAGCATATCCGGCTTGATCTAGCATCTGTGGCTCACCCCCAGTCTAATGGCCAGGCGGAGAGGGCGAATCAAGAAATCCTGAAGGGTATCAAGCCTCGGCTTATGGTCCCTCTGAAGCGAACCCCGGGTTGTTGGGTGGAAGAATTACCGTCGGTGTTATGGAGTATAAACACCACCCCAAACTGGTCTACAGGTTATACACCTTTTTTCATGGTTTACGGGGCAGAGGCTGTCCTTCCAAGCGATATCCGTCATGACTCGCCCCGAGTTGCAAATTATGTTGAAGCGGACAAGGAGCAAGCACGCCAAGAGGCGCTGGACCTGTTAGATGAGAAACGGGGCATGGCTTTGGCTTGGTCAGCAGTTTATCAACAAGACCTGCGGCGTTATCACAGCCGCCGGGTTAAGACAAGAACCTTTCAAGAAGGTGATCTGGTGCTCCGTCTCGTTCAAGACCAGACTGACATGCACAAGCTATCCCCGCCTTGGGAAGGACCCTTTGTGGTCAGCAAGAATCTGCACAACGGATCATACTACCTCATTGACGTTCGAGAAGACTCACGTAGCTCTGAGGAGGAGACCCGGCGGCCATGGAACATAGCTCTCCTACGGCCTTATTATACTTGAAGCCACTGGCTTTTCTTATGTATATATTTCGACAATGTACATATTATGATCAATAAAGTAAACCGACACCCTTGCTAAATCAAGCAGGGTCTTCGTTGTTTTTCTTCCAATATCTATTAACTTGGGGGCTTCAGCTTAGAAAAGAGGAGTACTACCTCTTAAACCGGCTATCATGCCACCACTTAGCTTGGGAGCTTCACACCCAAGGGGCCAAAGAGAGTCTGATTGCTCACGGCACAGCTCAAACATAGACACCCATTGAGCACAGCTCACAAAGTTACTTGGGGGCTCTTTGTGTCAAATACCAAAGAGCTTGAAAGGACCCTTGTAGCCGGGTATCGACCCACGGCTTGGAAGCCTGGTGTATTCACCTAAAACCCCGGGTTAACCTGCCTTCATCAAGTAAGCCACTCCTATCCAGGTAATCCTGGCACGACCCATCGAATGTTTGACAGTTACTCTCTTTGAGACCCTGAACTCGTCAAAGTTAAAACGATGATTGGTTAGTTGGAGGCCCATCTTAAAAGGCTTTGCTAAAATGGTTTAACTCAGTGGCCTGGCATCCCATGAAAAGCCTCGATTTGGGCCTGGCAGCCCTTGAAAAGCCTTGCTATGTTTTCTTTGTTCATGCTAAGTTTTTATTCTTTCATCATGTTTACGACGAACCCGGTGTTTCTTAACCTGGTGTGGCTTACGGATTTTCTGTTTAAGCATTCAAATAAAGGTAACCCGACATCCCTCAAACCGGTCTGGATTGACACTGTCTCCAGCAATCGTCTGGTGTTTATCACAACCCAGTTCGATATCATATACCATCATGGCATATTGGAAATTGGATTTTCATCCTTCCTAGTATCACAATTGGTAAAACTAACAGCAATATTTTTTATCACAGGTATGATTTATTATTGCTATGTTGTTAGCAACCATGGTTGCTTGCCAAGATATGAGGGGTACTTTTGACCTGTCCAGCGGTAAACCGTCTGGACAGAATTTCTCTTATGCAGATATAGGGATTGCATGATATGGAGCAAACATAAGGCAGTATTAAAATTCTCAGACAGATCAAGGCAAAGTATATCCCAGTGCACGATGGCAGCCGGATCACAATATTTGTCTAGCCTATTACAAGGCACTTTCAAGGCCCAAAATATGGTGTTTTTTCCCCTGAACAAAGTTTGTGGAGCATTTATCAACTTGCCGGATTAAGTTTTGTTGCCACGATGCTGCGAGGTTGACGGGTCATTTGGCGCCGTTTCAGCCTCATCTTCACCTTGTGGTTGGAAATCCGTGCTTGTCCAGTCAATCCGGGTTAAAGCCTGAAAGATAGCTTCTTCACTGATAAGTTCTGACGGATCAACATCAGGGGCATAAGTGTGCTTACGGATTGGCGGAATGAGATTTTGCACTTCCGGCAAGTCAGCATTAACCCGTTTGTTATTTGCATCATAACGAGACCGGTGAACAGTCAAGTTAGCATCTTCTGCCAGCTGACTCGCCAGAGGACGCATTTCCCTTGTCACCTTTTTCAGAGCGGCGTCGTCAAAATCCGCCCCGTCCTCTTGTGTGCTTGGAAAGCCTTTTGCAAGGTCAGCTATCCACGCTTTGGCCGGGTGAGGGCCAACAAAGCTCCTGCCCTGGCAGCAGAACGCTTCACTTCTGCTAACTGGGCTGGTACCATCGAAAGCCTTGCTAGCGTTTCCTTGATCAGGATTGGGGCCAGGTTGTCATAAGAGGCCGCGCAAATAACCCGTTGGGCACCAGCATACAATTGTTCAATCAAGGTATATGCTGCTTTCAATTTCACTCGTGCATCTGAGCCCACATGAGTAATACGGCTTCCTGCAACGGTTTAAGGATTATCAACTGCTGCCTTACAAAAAGGAATATGTCATGTATTAGTGGGAATACTTACCAAAAACTGCAAAAGTCATAGCATTCACTTGGCGCTTCAATCCGGATAGCTCTTCTTCCACCGGTTTAAGAGCTGATTTGGCGTCTTCAGCTTGTTTTCGTAATGCGTCCTTTTCAGTTTCCCACTTGGCACGTTCTATCTTGAAGCTTTCTTTAAGTTGTTCCAGGGAAGTTAAAGCAGCTTTTAGTTCCTCTATGAACTTGGAAGATTCTTCTTGCTGAGATTTGATGTTGTCTTGAAGGTCCGCAATCTGAGTGCGTTGACCGTTTATCTCCACCTGTCAGTCACAGATGCATATCAATATAATATCAAAGTCCCAAGTATATAACTAGTTATACACTCGACACTTGGGGGCTAATGCGGATTGCTTCTTTACTACTGCTGGTTCAAAGTCCCCAGGATCAATACAAGTTTTAATTCGGGTACTTGGGGGCTAATGTATATTCGCTCAAAGAAACGTCAATAAGGAGCACTCAGAATGAAAGGGATTATAAGTCCCGGTTTAACTTTATAACTTAACCCGACCCCTGGGGGCTACAGGATACAAGATTTAGATGAGAAGGAATACCTCATAGCGTTCTTTCATCAGGTTCACCAAATCAGCTTCAGAGTCTCGGCTTGCATAAAGTCGGTCCAAAAATCCGGAATGAAGCTCCTGGACAGAAAGATGAGCATACTTTGACAAATCAATTTCTGCTTTCCCTTTGCCTGGGAAAGCAAATTCATCTTTGGTATTATGTTTTGGCAAAATGGCCGGATTGCCCGGAGCAGTATAACCAATGCCGGTGACGACAACTTCATCATCCTTTTCTGGGATTGAAGTGGTAGGAGGAATTGGAGGATTGACTGTAGAGTTCAGAGGATCAACAGCTGGACTTGCAGGTGTGGCATGTGGACTGGAGGTGCCCTCATGAGTGGCCGGGTCAGCTTCTGGCGGATCAGCATTCACAGTTGCTTCTGGCGGGATAAAGTCATCCATGGGATTATCAAAGTTCTCACGGGCATCTTCAGGAATCTCTGCCGGTTCAACTTCGCCAGAAGGGGTACTGGTCTTAGCCTTCTTACTCAGACGAGCTTTGCCGTTAATATCAAAACAAGGATTAGCAGGGTCAATATAAGGATAAGGGAAAAATGAAAGGCTGCATGCTTACCCAGGGACGGTTTTCAACGGAGGCAGTTGAGTGGTGGATGAACCGCCCGACGAGTTTGAAGAGACCTGATAGTTTGAGTCAGATGGATTGAGAGGGCATCGAAAAAAACCCTTCAAAGCATAACGTTTTTCAGGAGAACAAGCAACCTCGGGACGGCGTTTCCGGGTTGGTGTCAGAGGTAAACCGGAGGAAGTGACCTGTTGGCCAATGTGCCGAGTTGTGCGACGACCTTCGGTTTGCTGTGTCTTCAAAGAAAGTTTTTGACCCACATAAGCAAGAGGGTGAGAGCATTTCACTTTCCGAACTGCACGGCGAAGTTTTTGAGCTGGCACAAGTTCTGAGTCAAATAGATAAATTACCTCAACGTGATCTGCACGGCTGGCCTCTGCATCATCCTGGGAGTAATCATTGTCAATAAGATGTATGAAATAAAAGCCAAGGGAGTCAAGTTCTACCTCTTCATTTGATTCATGGACATCTTCTGGCGGTTCAGAAGTCTCGGCGGCTTTCTTCTTGCCAGCTCTCTTGGTGACCTTGCTCTTAATCCGAGGAGCCTTGGCCGGTTTGTCTTGAAGTTTCTTTTTCCAGAAGGAGCTGTCTCCCTGGGAGGTTGTGCAAAGGACTATTACAATAGAGCTATAAGCGCAGCAGAGTCAGGAAGATACAAAGCTAAAATGCTTACCGCTGGCAGTTTGTTGGAGGCATAATAAGGAGGCAGACCGACCTGAGTGCACACAGTGAGACTTTCATCAAGTATCTTCTTCACACTTTCAGTGACCTCATCCTCAGTCATTTCTATTTGGTTAAACCATTGCGGGTCATATGTCTGGCCGGTATATTCACACATTAACCCGGAGCGGCGGCTTAAGGGCAAAATACACCATGAAACCCAGCAGCAGACAAGATCAACGCCAGTTAAACCATTGGCCATGAAAGCCCGGAGTTTAACAAGTTGGGATGCATAGGCTTGACGTTCTTTTGCTGTTAGTCGTGGAGGTAAAGGGTGGCTATTGCTAAGCCGGTACGGCCGGTAACCCAGCAGAGGATTTTCATCAGTAGGAGCAGTGTTTTGACAATAGAACCACGTTTGGTTCCAGTCCTTTGGGTGACTATGAAGTTTGGCGTGAGGAAATTCAACTTCTTTCCTCTTCTGAATTGAAACGCCGCCAAGTTCAGTGTTGGGGCCATCAGCGAATTCGGTCTGGCGGTTTAAGTGAAAGAGATCCTGGAATAAATCAACAGTTGGTTCTTCCTGCAGATAAACTTCGCAGAAAACCTGGAAATCACATATATTGGACACTGAGTTTGGTCCTATGTCTTGAGGATGGAGTTGGAAGCTGGCAAGCACATCCCGGAATTTTTTTGATCCGGGAGGACTGAAGCCCCGGCCCAGATGTTGCAAGAACACAATCACCTCTCCCTCTTTGGGTTCAGGAGGGCATTCAGGACCAGGAACTCGCCACTGAAGAACATTTTGTGGAGCTAAAGCGCCTGTAATGACAAAGTTGTTGATCTGTGTCTCGGTAATCCGGGATGGGACCCAGTTACAGGCAGCAAATTGTGGTGCCATCATAGTCTGCAGAAGGAAAATGGGAAGTTTACGATTGCTGATCCAAGTGAATTCATCAATATTAAATTGGCGTATAATGCTAAAACGGAAATTTAATCAAAGTGTATGTAACAGGAGCCAAGCATTGATATTCAAAATTATACAACAGTTTAAGTGAGGGCTAATGGCATATGAGGAATTATCAACTATCGCAGGTTAAACCGCCCTTTGGTAAAAGGGTTAGATCTGAAAATTTACTAAGTGTTGCAGAAACAAGTTTCGCAAGATGGTGGTATAATTTTGGATCTACCGGTGGTCAATGAAGAAATTTTTCTGAGCCCTACAATGGTGCTAAACGGAACAGAGAAGGTACAAATAAGAATTTACCCAGGAACAACAAGATGCTGTGGTACGGTATGGTAAAAATTACAGATCTAGCCGCAAAAGAAGCTATCAGGCATTACTGGAGTCAGTGAGATGACAAAGGAAAGGCAGATGAACACTGACGAACGCTGATGAACATTGACGAACACCAAAGAAAACTTGAAACCCTAATATAGATCTGATAAGTGAGAAAAGGGAGCATTTACCAGAGTCACGCAGTGGCGGAGGAATATCGCAGCAGCTCTGGTGCAAACAGGGTGATGCGGTGGCCTGAGATGAGGCAGAGCTTCAAGGCCGATGACGGCGGCGATGCTTGAGTTCTTCGGGTCGCGAGGAGGGAGACGAGGCGAAGAGGCAAAGGGGAAAAATGAAAGGAGCCTCGGTCTTATTAATAAAGGAAAGGGGATAAAATGACAGGCGCGAAAATCGAGGGGTCTGAAGCGGCAGAAAAGGATATAGTTGTCGCCTTGGTCTCCGAGAATTAATTAAAGAGAAGGGAATCTTTATAAATCTTGGTATGTAGGGATGACATCACCATAACTTACGACAGTGACAGAAGATGACATCACGGCGGTTCACTAAAGTTCACACGGAAAGGCAATATGGCAGTTTACAAAGGTGGATATCAATTTTAATAATTTTTTTAAGGATTGAAGATTGACATGAACAGGTTCAAATCAATCTGGGGCCTAATGTTGAGGATATAACCGCCAAGGGTAAACCGACCAGGAGGGGCCGATTCACCTTTAGCTATACCGAAGCCCAAGACAACCCGGAGGATGGCGCTTTATGGAGGAAGCGTAATGGCCCAGAGTCCACGGGCGATTTAGGGCCCATGATGGTAAACCGCCATACTTGTATAAACTTGTAATATAAGAAAGAATGGAAGAGACCAAGGCTGGCACTTGTATAAGTCAGCCTAGGACTCTGTAGACCGGCCGGGGTCCTCCTGTGTATATAAAGGGGTGACCCGGCGGCGGTTTAGGGACAGACAACAACAACTCGAGGCTCAGGCTAGCATATTTGCTCCCTGCGCGTCGAAACCCAATCAATCCCATCACAACTAGACGTAGGCTTTTACCTTCATCGAAGGGGCCGAACTAGTATAAACTCCCGTGTCCCTCGTCCGGTTTAACCCCTTCAATCTAACCCGTTGCAATGGCTCCACGACTAAGTCATTCCACGAAGACATCTGACGTGTTAATCCCACGACACACGCCGTCTTTTTCGTGCAAACGTTGCAGGTCCTCCCATGCCTCAGGTGTATCTTTTGTCTTTCCATACATGCCCAAGAAGCCTAGCAGGTTCACGCAAAGGTTCTTCGTCATGTGCATCACGTTGATTGAAGAGCGGACCTCTAGGTCTTTCCAGTAGGGTAGGTCCCAAAATATAGATTTCTTCTTCCACATGGGTGCGTGTCCATCAGCGTCATTCGGAACAACTAGTGCGCCGGGACCCTTTTCAAAGATTACGTGTAAATCATTGACCATAGCAAGTACGTGATCACTGATACACATGGCGGGCTTCTTCCGGTGATCTGCCTCGCCTTTGAAATGCTTGCCTTTCTTTCGACATTGATGGTTGGTCGGAAGAAATCGACGATGGCCCAGGTACACATTCTTCCTGCATTTGTCCAGGTATATACTTTCAGTGTCATCTAAACAGTGCGTGCATGCGTGGTATCCTTTGTTTGTCTGTCCTGAAAGGTTACTGAGAGCGGGCCAATCGTTGATGGTCACGAACAACAACGCCTTTAGGTTAAATTCCTCCTGTCTGTGCTCATCCCACGTACGTACACCGTTTCCATTCCACAGCTGTAAAAGTTCTTCAACTAATGGCCTTAGGTACACATCAATGTCGTTGCCGGGTTGCTCAGGGCCTTGGATGAGAACTGGCATCATAAGGAACTTCCGCTTCATGCACATCCAAGGAGGAAGGTTATACATACATAGAGTCACGGGCCAGGTGCTGTGATTGCTGCTCTGCTCCCCGAAAGGATTAATGCCATCCGCGCTTAAAGCAAACCATACGTTCCTTGGGTCCTTTGCAAACTCATCCCAGTACTTTCTCTCGATTTTTCTCTGCGACCCGTCAGCGGGTGCTCTCAACTTCCCGTCTTTCTTACGGTCCTCACTGTGTCATCGCATCAACTTCCCAAGCTCTCCGTTTCTGAACAGACGTTTCAACCGTGGTATTATAGGAGCATACCACATCACCTTCGCAGGAACCCTCTTCCTGGGGGGCTCGCCGTCAACATCACCAGGGTCATCTCGTCTGATCTTATACCGCAATGCACCGCATACCGGGCATGCGTTCAGATCCTTCTATGCACCGCGGTAGAGGATGCAGTCATTAGGGCATGCATGTATCTTCTCCACCTCCAATCCTAGAGGGCATACGACCTTCTTTGCTGCGTATGTACTGTCGGGCAATTCATTATCCTTTGGAAGCTTCTTATTCAATATGTTCAGTAGCTTCTCAAATCCTTTGTCAGGCACAACATTCTCTGCCTTCCACTGCAGCAATTCCAGTACGGTACCGAGCTTTGTGTTGCCATCTTCGCAATTGGGGTACAACCCTTTTTTGTGATCCTCTAACATGCGATCGAACTTCAGCTTCTCCTTTTGACTTTCACATTGCGTCCTTGCATCGACAATGACCCGGCGGAGATCATCATCATCGGGCACATCATCTGGTTCCTCTTGATCTTCAGCAGCTTCACCCGTTGCAGCATCACCGTATTCAGGGGCACATAGTTGTCATCGTACTCTTCTTCTTCGTCGTCTTCCATCATAACCCCTATTTCTCCGTGCCTCTTCCAAACATTATAGTGTGGCATGAAACCCTTGTAAAGCAGGTGGGAGCGAAGGATTTTTCGGTTAGAGTAAGACATCGTATTCCCACATTTAGTGCATGGACAACACATAAAACCATTCTGCTTGTTTGCCTCAGCCGCATCGAGAAACTCATACACGCCATTAATGTACTCGGAGGTGTGTCTGTCACCATACATCCATTGCCGGTTCATCTGCGTGCATTATATATAATTAAGTTTCCAAATTAATAGAAGTTCATCATCACATTAAAACCGAAGTACATACATAGTTCTCATCTAACAACATATAGCTCTCCAGAGCATCTAATTAATTAAACCATGCATTAAACTATGTAAAACATTTCAATGCGAAAACAAATGCGATCATAATTGCAACCAAGGTAACAATTGATCCAACGGCATAATGATACCAAGCCTCGGTATGAATGGCATATTTTCTAATCTTTCTAATCTTCAAGCGCATTGCATCCATCTTGATCTTGTGATCATCGACGACATCCGCAACATGCAACTCCAATATCATCTTCTCCTCCTCAATTTTTTTTATTTTTTCCTTCAAGAAATTGTTTTTTCTTCAACTAAATTTAACCTCTCGACAATAGGGTCGGTTGGAATTTCCGGTTCACATACCTCCTAGATAAATAAAATCTATGTCAAGTTGGTCGGCATAATTTTCATAAACAATAAATGAACCAATAGTTATAAAGATAATATATACCACATCCGAATCATAGACAGGACGAGGGCCGGCGGGGGCGGATACCAAAACCATCGCACTATATAAGATGCAATAATAAAAGTAAGAAAATAATACAAGTATCTATGTAAACATACAAGTAAGAATATTTTTTCCTTTCAGAAAGAAGATAAGAACAAGAGGCTCACCACGGTGGTGCCGGCGATGAGCTCGGCGCGTGTGATCAATGGCGGTGAAGATGGGGACGGGGTGTGATGGACCGCTAAACCTAGACAAATATTGAGGAAAATGGAGCTTGGAGGTCGAGCTTGGAGAGGACAAAGCTTAAGTAGTGTGGCTCGGGCATTCCATCGAACACCTTGTGTGCATAGGAGGTGAGCTAGAGCACCATCAAGCCCTCTCCCCCTCAGCGGCCAGAAAAAACAGAGTAGTGTGCTCAGCTCTCACGCAAGGGGGGATATATAGGCACCTCATTGGTCCCGGTTGGTGGCATGAACCGGGACTAAAGGGGAGCCTTTGGTCCCGGTTCAAGCCACCAACCGGGACCAATGGTGGTGGGCCAGGAGCCAGGCCCATTGGTCCCGGTTCGTCCCACCAACCGGGACCAAAAGGTCCAGACAAACCGGGACCAATTACCCACGTGGCCCGGCCGGCCCCCTGGGCTCACGAACCGGGTCCAATGCCTCCATGGGTCCCGGTTCTGGACTGAACCGGGACTAATGGGCTGACCTGGCATGGACCTTTGCCCCCTTTTCTACTAGTGTAATCAAGCTGTTTCAATTGGTATTAGCAGTCATGACTCGCTTTTGACCACTTAGCTGAACACTCCTTGCTTGAATTGCACACGTTTCCAAGCTTTTGAGGTTCAATTGCCATGTGGCCATGAATACGACCCAGAAATTGGATATGTAACCAAGAAATAGAGCCACTGTACTTTCTCCAGGCATTCTCTCGTCAACCAGGAAATCACTTTTCTGTACAAGTAAAATACTTTTCAAACTACGCCAAAAATTAACCATTATATTTTTCTTGGCCATCTGTGATGCATGCTTGATCCGGTTAAAAAGAAGATGACAACAAGTGCTTGATGTAGTCTCATTAGTATAACGTCTGCTGCAATTAATTTCTTGATATTTCCAACACTCACAAAGACAAAGTACTACAACACATAGTGATCTACTCCAACGACTCAACAATCCTTTCTATTTCAAGTTCTGGCTCATGTAGTTGTGTAATTGGCTGCAGGTCATCGCTACTACCTCTTCGAAGTCCCTGGCAAGTACATGTTGCTACCAAGGAAAATATGCTTTCTCATCATTTTTGCAACATGCATTAGAAAGTTCAAAGTTTATATCCTCGAATAAATTTCTTCATGAGTAAGTGGTGCCTCTTGGTTCTTACTTTGTAGTTATGACCTTCAGGTGTCTCTCAATTTTAAATTCTGCACTAATCATGTGATTTGTCAAAAAATATTGGCTACACAGAGGTGCATCAGGGTGACCATCCACCATTGTTTCTTCGAAAGCACGCGGCAGAGGCACCCACACCCGCGGTTCAGCAAGATCTACATCTCCAACAACTACACCAAGGACTAGGGCATATACGCCATATGCGCATGCGTCAAAGCTCAGGTAACTCATATAGGTGTACTATTTCATATGGTGGCAACCCACACACTTTGAAACAATCAATGTCTAATGAATCAGTACCTGCATTTGCAAATTTTATCCCAGTGTAACATATATGAAGGAGGACAGAAGACGACTGTTTTCAAATACATGCCGGAGAAGGTACCTGCATATTCACACATAATGAGATGAGATTGAGCATTTGCATATATCTTACTTACATGTACTGATGAATGCTACTGCAGGCTGCCGACAGAGAAGAGACGACAGCAGGAGCAGAGCCTCTCTCCTGCAAGGCCTTAGGCATATTCTTACAATGCCCATACATATTGCATATTCATATTATTATTTTCTGACAAACCCGCCTTTTCATGGCTGGCTCAAGGTCATTTTGGGAGAAAAATCCTACTAAAATGTTTGTTATAGTTGGCAGTCCGGTGATTCCAGCTTATTTGTCTAATTTGATGTAGAAAATGGATTTTTTTTGAGTTTGAGTTCTCAGTAATGCTTGTTGCCTCCTATTGTGATTCTAGGTTGAACTTGCCAAGATGCTACTAAATAAGGGCAGGGGCACTTGTTTGAATACTGGTCAGAACCTGGTGTTGATGACGACAAGAAGAAAAGCTTCTTTGACAACGTGTTTCTTTGGTTTTATCCTTGAAATGTTTCATTATTCTGTTGGATGAATGATGGATATCATACTTGCCAGGGACATCTACTAATAAACTACCAAACATATATTTGTTACTTTATTGTGACGGGTTTTTATTAAGTCAACGACATTTCATATGCATAAGTGCGTACAAAAATAAAGATTGTTCTTTTCCTACTAAAGGATTCATTGTGCAGGTTTGCCGACTTAATTCAAGCTATCCTGCTGGACTGACATCATACATCCAGAATGCCAAAAGGCTTTTGGCAGATTCCAAGTTTGGACAAAATCCATACGATGGTTTCACGCCTTCGGTTAGTCTTGTCATGCACCATTTTTTCATGAATTTGTTGGGTTGTTTGAAATGAGCCTTTTGGTGTTCTATGTGATCTAAATATTCAATTCAAAACACCCATTTGCTCTTTTTTCCCACTCTGAACTATTGTGAACTGATTGGCCTTAACTATCTGAAAGTAGTACATGGTGTTAATAAATGAACTACATTTTCAGGTTCCCTAGGGAAGTATTGGCCTTCGGTGATGACAATTTTGTTCAAGCACACAATGTTGCATTTGTTCTGGTAGCTGGTGGGCTTGGCGAAAGACTTGGTTACAAAGGAATTAAGGTACCATGACTTGAGTTCTTAATAGAAAACTTACATCTAAGTACTGGTGTTCTTTCTTTCCCTTCATTAGCTGTAATATTGGTTAGGGGAGTGAGGGAGTCCTGGATTAGGGGGTGTTCGGATAGCCGGACTATACCTTCAGCCGGACTCCAGGACTATGAAGATACAAGATTGAAGACTTCGTCCCGTGTCCGGAAGGATCTTTTCTTGGCGTGGAAGGCAAGCTAGGCGTGTGGATATTCAAGATCTCCTACCATTGTAACCGACTCTGTGTAACCCTAACCCTATCCGGTGTCTATATAAACCGGAGGGTTGTAGTCCGTAGGACAATCATCATCATACACAATCATACCATACGCTAGCTTCTAGGGTTTAGCCTCCTTGATCTCGTGGTAGATCCACTCTTGTACTACCCATATCATCAATATTAATCTAGCAGGAGTAGGGTTTTACCTCCACCGAGAGGGCCCGAACCTGGGTAAAATAAAGTGTCCCTTGTCTCCTGTTACCATCCGACCTTGACGCACAGTTCGGGACCCCCTACCCGAGATCCGCCGGTTTTGACACCGACATTGGTGCTTTCATTGAGAGTTCCTCTGTGCCGTCGCGATCAGGAAGGATGCCTTTTCCCGTCTTTAAAGATGGCGCCGTTACTAAGGGAGCCTTGGCTATCGACCAAACCCTCCGGCTAGGTGGTTTTCTCATGACCGCCTGTTCGGCCGTTGCGCCGACGGTGACCTCTCGGGTCATCGAAAGCAACCTCCACGTCAGCCCGGAACTTGCCGAGCAGCTGGATCCGATGGAGCTCTCTTCCGTAAACGAGCTCTTGGATCGCATCGCCGCCCTAGGGGTCGCTACAAATTACGACCAGGTTGGGCTTAAACCCGATCTAAGGGAAATTAACTCTCCCCAAGTCACCCACCACGTTGCTGTGGTGGAAACACAATGCGGCGACCCTTCATCTATCTTAAGGACTAGCCACGTCCGAATTCCTGAACCCTCCATGCCGGATATCCGCGGAGGGGAGGGTACAATCCAAGACCTGAGCCTAAAATCAGGTGAATCGGATAACGTCCAAGACTCCGCATCTCAGAATCCGGAAGTTCTTCGGCTCCCGAACAACAAACCGGGCGAAGTCTCAGATTCAACGACGCCCGACCACCCGATCTTAAGCGACCTCTCCCAAATTGGGCAGATGCCCGAAGAAACAGTACATCATTACTGGGCCAGATTCCTCCTACTTATGAACATGATAAAGGACTGCCGCGAGGAAGACGCGATTTCAATCTTTTGCAGTAACTGCACGGACAAGGGAATACTCAACGCCATAAGTCGTCGTAATATTACACGCTTTGCTGACCTGGCGTCCATAGTACAAAAATACTGTGCCATGGAAAGTGCTTGGAAAACCGAAATTGAATTTTGGGATAATCCGGCCTTGAATAGCAATCCCGTCCGAATCAAGAGGGCGCACCGCAGTAAGGCGCCCGGACTAAACACTAAAAAATCAAAACCCTCTAGGGGGCATGAAACTGTACTGGAAAAGTGGCTAGATGGACCCTGCAAGATTCATAGTGCAGCGGACGCTACCCCAACCCACAGCCTCAGGGCATGTTGGATACTTCGGCAGGTGGGCAAAATTGGCGAGGACCTCCTAATTCCAGAGGTCTAAGGAAACCGGCCAGGGAATTTCAGTTCCGTTCTCACAGTCTTTGAGACTTTCGCATCGAATAACATGCGAAAAAGAACACTTCGCAGCCTCACCGAAGTCTATCAAGTAGCGACAATAAATCCATGGAGTAATACTGCTATCACCTTCAATGCGAGTGACGAACCTAAATTTCGAATAGCCAAAGCACCAGCCGCACTGGTCCTCAGTCCCATAGTGGACGGCTGTCACCTCGCAAAGGTACTCATGGACGGAGGCAGCGGATTGAACCTCATCTACGAGGAAACCCTCCAAAAGATGGAAATAGACTGGAACCGCATTGAGCGAAGCAGCACAACTTTTAGAGGAATAATCCCCAGTCAGGAAGCGCGCTGCACCAGAAAAATCACACTAGATGTGGTGTTCGGCACGCCGGATAATTACAGGTCCGAACAGATCACGTTCCAGGTAGCCCCGTTCAAAAGCGGATACCACGCTATACTAGGGCGGGAGGCTTTTATAGTTTTCCAAGCTATACCCCATTACGGGTACATGAAGCTTAAGATGCCTGGGCCAAACGGAATTATCACTCTCGCTAGTGATCCGGACATAGCACTCCGCGCCAAAAACAAGACAGCCGCATTGGCCCTCGAGGCACTATTAGAAACCTTAGCGGCCGAAGAACTGACTGCGCTGCGATCCACGGTTAACAGGGACGATGTGATACTCGATAAGAGATCCAAATCCACATCCTTCAAACCAGCGGACGAAATAGTCAAATTCCAGGTCCACCCTACGGACCCCAATAAAACAGCCTCCATCGGGGCACGACTGAACCCTGATGTAGACGCCGCATTGCGAGAGTTCCTACGAGAGAATTGGGACATTTTCGCTTGGCACCCCTCAGATATGCCAGGAATCCCACGCAGGCTGGCAGAACACAGTTTAAATATCCAGCAAGGATTCAAACCTGTCAAACAAACCCTTCGGCGTTTCTCTGAACCAAAGAGACAGGCTATGGGAGAGGAGCTAGCCAAGTTATTGGAGGCCGGATTCATCAGATATAAAACACCCGGACTGGCTAGCAAACCTGGTGATGGTACCAAAGAAGGACAAATCCTGGCGCCTGTGTGTCGACTTCAAAGACCTCAATAAGGCTTGCCCAAAGGATCCTTTTCCCCTCCCTCAAATAGATCAAATCATCGATGCCACCGCAGGACACGATTCCCTGTGCTTCCTCGATGCATACTCCGGTTACCATCAAATCAAGATGGCAGAATCAGACCAACCCGCAACAGCATTCATCACACCATACGGCCCATTCTGCTTCAACACGATGCCCTTTGGACTAAAAAACGCCGGTGCGACATATCAGCGCATGATTCAAACATGTCTGGCAAACCAGATCGGCAAAACAGTGGAGGCGTATGTAGATGATGTGGTCGTTAAATCAAGACATGTCGAATCTCTAGTAGTCGACTTGAGGCTCACATTCGACAACCTCCAAAAAATACGACATTAAGCTCAATCCAGAAAAATGCATTTTCGGCGTTCCAGCCGGAAAGCTACTGGGCTTCATTGTATCCGGTAGAGGAATTGAAGCAAATCCAGCTAAAATCCGAGCTTTGTCACAATTGGATGTCCCAAAAGACCTCAAACAAATACACAAACTCACCGGATGCGTGGCGGCCTTAAGCCGCTTTATCTCCCGCTTGGGAGAAAAGGCATTACCCCTTTACCGCCTCCTTAGGCGCACCGAACACTTCGAGTGGACGGAAGCTGCCACGGCCGGACTTGAGGAGATAAAGGCCATCTTGGCAACAAACCCAGTCCTGGCCGCGCCGAACATTGGCGAACCCATGTTATTATACATTGCCGCAACTCATCAAGTTGTTAGCGCAGTACTCGTTGTCGAGCGGGCAACGGACGGACACAAACTCCCCCTTAAAAGGCCGGTTTACTACGTGTTCACTGTCCTTACACCATGCAAATCACGGTACCCGCATTACCAAAAGATCGCATACGCGGTGTTCATGGCATCCCGGAAGCTACGTCACTACTTTCAAGAGTGTTCCATAACAGTAGCCTCGGAAGTACCACTCAATGATATTATCAACAACCGCGATGCAACGGGCCGGATAGCCAAATGGGCCATAGAGCTCCTCCAATTCGACATAACCTACAAACCACGACGAGCAATTAAATCGCAAGTCCTAGCCGACTTCGTCGCCGAATGGACAGAGGCCGAACTCCCTAAAGAGTATGACACATATTCCAACTGGATCATGCATTTCGACGGATCCAAAATGCTGGCTGGACTGGGGGTTGGCATCGTTTTGACGTCCCCTATAGGAGATACAGTCCAATATGTACTCCAAATCATGTACGCGGACTCCAACAATGCAGCCGAGTATGAGGCCCTTCTACATGGTCTCCGGATGGCAGTATCCATGGGCATTCAACGCCTGGAAGTACGCGGGGACTCCAACCTCGCGATATCCCAAATAAATGGCGACTTCGACACCAAAGACCCAAAAATGGCAGCTTATCGCAATGCCGTCCTAAAAATGTCAGTTCGGTTCGAAGGACTGGAGTTTCACCATATAGCCCGAGAAAATAATCAGGCAGCGGAAGTCCTGGCACGTATCGGAGCAAAACGAGATGCACTCCCCCCCCAACATCTTCTTAGAGAGAATATTCAAGCCATCTATAGCATGGGAAGGGGAACCCTCGGTCCACAGTCCGAACATAACCGCACAGCCCGAGCCGAACAATCTGACATAATCAGAGGCCCTGCCACCGAAATCACACCCTCAGCCCACGTAATAATGGCGGTCGTCGCCCCGTGGACAGAACCATTCCTCGCCTACCTTACTAGGCAGGAACTCCCAGAGGACCAAAACGAGGCACGCTGCATAGTGCGGCGATCTAAAGCCTATAAAGTCCACGAGGGAGAGCTCTATAAGAAAAGTACTACAGGAGTCCTCCAAAGATGTATCTCAGAAGAGGAAGGGCGGAGTCTGTTGGCTGAAATTCATGCCGGACTCGGTGGCCACCATGCTGCAGCTCGATCCCTTGTAAGCAAGGCTTACCGTACAGGCTTTTATTGGCCGACGGCCCGAGCAGACGCCCATGACTTAGTCAAACGATGCGTCGATTGCCAGCTCTTTGCAAACCAAAGCCATATGCCGCCCAACGCCCTCCGAACTATCCCCATCACTTGGCCTTTTGCGGTACGGGGGCTTGACATGGTAGGACCCCTTAAAGGTGGAACCCACAAGAAAAAATACTTATTGGTCATGGTGGATAAATTCACCAAATGGATAGAAGCCAAGCCTGTTAAGACGGCCGAATACGGACCTGTGATAGACTTCATATCTGGGGTCGTACACCGTTACGGTGTCCCCCACAGCATTATCACTGATAACGGCACAAACTTCACCTCTGACGAAGTAAAGCTGTGGTGCAAAAACATGGGCATTAAGCTCGATTATGCTTCTGTCTATCACCCACAAACTAACGGTCAGGTCGAACGTGCAAATGGTCTCATCATGAGCGGTATCAAACCCAGACTAGTGCGGTCCCTAAAGGAATCTAATACGCACTGGGTAGAGGAGCTCGACTCCGTACTCTGGAGGCTGCGAACCACGCCGAATCGTACCACCGGATTCACACCATTTTTTATGGTGTATGGCGCTGAGGCAGTTCTGCCCCGCGACATAATTCATGACTCACCTCGAGTGCGCATGTACGAAGAAAGAGAAGCTGAACTTGATCGGCAGGACAACCTGGACGCCCTAGAGGAGGAGCGCGACGTGGCTAAAGCCCGTTCCACATTTTATCAGCAGCAGGCTCGAAGATATCAAAGCAGAGAAGTACGGGCCAAAAATTACAATGTTGGCGAACTAGTTCTACGCCTGCCGGATAAGAAAAAGGACAAACTCAAGCCCAAACAGGAAGGTCCCTTCATAATTGACCAAGTCCTCACTGGTGGAGCGTACCGCCCGCAAGACGCGTCGGACAACCGACTCAAGCCGAACCCATGAAACGCCACACGTCTCCGAAGATTCTATGCCTAGCGCCGAACTCTGAGTTTGTCTCCTTCCTCTTCCATTTTTACATATATCTTTCTGTTTTTATCTTTGTCTCCTCCCACTCTTTCCTTTTCTATCCCTTAAAGGCTCATAATATGATGCGCTACCAGCGCTCGTTAAACCTGGGGGCTTCTTTAACAGAAGCTTGTTTATACGGGTTTCACACCCAACGCATGCGTCAGACTTCCGCATGCACCTTTTCTTCACCATTATATGCATCGATATGACTTAAGTTTTGGCCAAGCTGGGTTGCTTGGCTCCTGTGCTTACCCCTACGTTCCCGATTGTTCGGCTAGGCGGTAAAGGGAGCACCTTTGCGATTGCTACTGCCGGATAAGCCGGATGTGTACCTCAGACTGGGTGAATCCGAAAGCTAGCGTTCTTAAGGGAATATTCGGTCGGTGAACTAAAGATGAACCTTTTTTTACTTATACATGCCCCGAGATGTTTTCCTGCATTTGCAGTCCGGACGTGCACTTCAGGGCACGCCACCCCAGCGAAAGGAACCCTTAACAGAACTATTCTCTCTGGAAGATGTTTCTTACTAACCATGTAATATAACATAACTAGTTGGGCACTTGTCTGATAAAGCACTAATGACCCCTAAGCCTGATCTCCATGCATACCTCGGTTCTTATATAATCGTTATGGTATTCGGACACACTCCGGACCGTCAGGTCCCGAGGTTGAAGCGAAAAGGTCGGCAACGACAAACGATCTACAATCCGGCTAGAAGGCATTTCACAT
Organism: Aegilops umbellulata; assembly: GCA_032464435.1. NCBI lineage: Eukaryota > Viridiplantae > Streptophyta > Magnoliopsida > Poales > Poaceae > Aegilops > Aegilops umbellulata. The sequence goes on along the minus strand of CP136058.1, from coordinate 376,398,369 downwards.
GTCAATTATAAATTACATAGTCATCCTGACTGATTGTATTCCTCCTCTATACCATCTAACAGGCTGTCTAATTTACAGTCCTGCTGAGAATACTTTGCGGCCAATTCTACCTGGCCATACACTAAGCTCACAGGGATCTCCTTCCCGTTGGGCCCCACCGGTCCAACCTCGGCCATGTGATTGGGGTCAGACTTCGTAAAGCGGGTCTTCACCATGGCCCAGGCCTCCCTAGCGCCTTGTCGGTAGGCTGATATCTTCCACAACCGGAAGCGCCGCCGATCTCCCTTCAGCTTCTCCGCAAGCTCTCCAAGGCCCTCGGGCGTGGGGTGGGCAGGCCATAAGGCTTGGGCAATGCCTCGCATCGCCTGCCGAATTCGCTCGTGCAGTTGCAGGAGTTCGGGGAGTAGGTCACCCGTAGAACCGGGCATCTCCTCTGCAGGACGACCTGTGAGCATACCTACAGACAATACTCTGTTATTCGACTTCCTCGTCGAACTCATTTTTCAAAGTTCGTTCAAGCACTTACTGAATATGCCACGTCGAAGCCGCTGATTCTCCTTCATGGAGTCCGGCAGCTGGCCACAAACGTCCTTCAGTTCAACATCCAGCTTGGTGTTGGCATACTGAAGATCATTCTTCTCTCGCCTCACCCTTGTCAACATAGTCTCACCGGTCTTTAACCGGCGTAAGAGTTGTTGCTTCTCCGGATCAAGTCCGGCGCCATCTGCAACATGAATTGTCAGATTTGCACCCATGCCGCACAATACTAATCTTTCGAAGTGTATCTTACCTGAGGGGGTCCCTTTGGGCTCCCCTGTTGCGGCTAGTGCGGCCTCTAGTTGGGCCTTGCACTTTTCCAGCTCCTGGGACAACACGGTGTTCTTCTCTGTAAGAACCTGCATGTTATATGATCCTTAAATCAGTTACTTTACCTGTTTCAAGTCTCGGGGGCTACTGGTATATATATATTTAACCAAAATTTTCTTACCCGTATGTCTTTCACATACTTCTCCGTGGCTTTGGCTAAACCATCTTGAGCGGCACAAAGGTACGCATCTCCCGAATTAAAGGCATTTAAAGCCTCTCGGGAGAAACAAGCGTCGCGTAGAACTGTCCGGCGACGCCTGTGGTTCATGGCACTCTCCACTTCTGAATTTGTGGCAGACAGCCGGTCTACATCCTCTGTTGGAGGAGCGTCCGGTGCGCGCCTGGTGCTCGTCCCCGCTTTCGGACCAGATGTTGGAACCTGGCTAGTGGAGGCGCGATTGGCGACCTCTCCGGACATAGTCCGGCGAGGCCTCCTCGTCCTGGAAACAACACGAATGTTAATATGCCTTGACAGAATAACACCAGGGATACAGAGGGCGCGTTATACCTTTGTGCCGGAATCTCAGTCCGGACTACATTTCTTTTTGCCCCATGGGGCCCTACGGCCCCTCGTTGGCTAGCCGCTGCAGGTTCGGCCTCCCGCCTTGGAAATCTCCCCTGCAAAATACGGTTGTTGTTTGAAAAGCCGGAATATGTGAGAATGGAATCTCTCTTGAGGGAATAAACACTCCGGTTTCTATCACCTGGGAGGCCGGGATTAACCCGGGGTAATCGGCCGTGATGGCCACCAAGGTATCGTCCTTGCTTAACTGATGGAACACCCCGTCGATGAGCTCCACCGTTATGTTCGGATCCTCTTCGGAGTCCGGATCGAGGGACCGTTCTGGGTCCTCAGGCTGTGGATGGCGGCTGTTGATATCCTTTACTTCCTACCGCAGTTCCTGCATTGAAATCGTCAGATTACGTATCTAGTCGTGGGAGCATTAAACAGACAAGCAAGTGCAACTGTTCACTTACCCAACTTGGAGGTTCGTACATAGTGAATCCGGCCCGTGGGTTGACGCGGAGGAAGTCCTCCTTTTCTCCCTTGTACAAAGATGTTAAAATCTTTACTAGAGCGGCAGCTGTGGCTGGCCCCTTACGACCGTAACGGGTGGTGTCATCCTCCCCGTTGAAATCCCACATGGGGTGGCCCCTATATTGAAGCGGCTGCACCCCCCGCATAATGCATGTGGCCATGACTCCAATCATGGTTAGTCCGGAATGAGCCAACAGTCTTATCCGGCCCATCAGGTAAAGGACGTCTCTGTCACTTTCTCTCTGAGAGCTCCGCGGACGCCAGCTCAAGCGTTTCTTCGGTGGAGCACTGTTGAACTCGGGGAGACCGACCCGGATAGGGTCCGGTAGCGGGACGTCATCTATGTAAAACCATTCCGAAGGCCAGTCCTCGGACGCCTCTTTTGGGGTTCCGGATGGGTATCCGGTCCCGGCGATGCGCCATACTTCGGCTCCGCCCACTTGATAAATGGACCCCTTTTGAGAACGGGGCACCAAGCAGAACAACCTCTTCCACAGCGCAAAATGAGCCTCGACGCCTAAAAATAGCTCGCAAAGGGGAACGAAGCCCGCAATATGTAGTACGGAGCCGGGCGTGAGATTGTGCAGCTGGAGGCCGTAGAACTCCAGAAGCCCGCGGAGGAATGGATGAATTGGAAATCCCGGTCCCCTTAATAAATAAGGGACGAGGCACACCCGCTCTCCTTTAGAAGGATTGGGGGTGCTCTGCGCTTGCTTTCCGCCATTATAGGTGGCGAGTCCGGCTCGGACCGGGACCATATATGCCTGGGGAAGGAATCCCTTGGCCTGCAGCGACATTAACTCGCTGTGTGGGATGGTGCAACTCTCCCAGTCTCCGAGTTTAGGACTGGAGGGGCGAGGGGACGAGCTGCGACGGCTGGCCATGTTGGAATGGACCTTTGCTGGAGACGCTCTGATGATAACTCGCGGAGAGGAGAAGATGTGGTTTGGATCTAAATCCCCATCCCGTTAAATAGGCGGCTCGTTTATATGACTAAGGGTGTGGATGTAAAAACACCCCAAGCTTTTCGCATTCGTTCAGCACATGGAAGACGGCCATTATTGGGCACTGAAGCCGAGGAGCGCTACATTACAAAAATCGGACGTTATTCGTACAGGTACACAGGATTCGGAGGAGGAACCCGCCTTGCAATGCCGAAGACGATCTGCGCGCCAGACTCGTCGTCATTGAAGCCTGGTTCGGGGGCTACTGAGGGAGTCCTGGATTAGGGGGTGTTCGGATAGCCGGACTATACCTTCAGCCGGACTCCGGGACTATGAAGATACAAGATTGAAGACTTCGTCCCGTGTCCGGAAGGATCTTTTCTTGGCGTGGAAGGCAAGCTAGGCGTGCGGATATTCAAGATCTCCTACCATTGTAACCGACTCTGTGTAACCCTAACCCTATCCGGTGTCTATATAAACCGGAGGGTTGTAGTCCGTAGGACAATCATCGTCATACACAATCATACCATAGGCTAGCTTCTAGGGTTTAGCCTCCTTGATCTCGTGGTAGATCCACTCTTGTACTACCCATATCATCAATATTAATCTAGCAGGAGTAGGGTTTTACCTCCACCGAGAGGGCCCGAACCTGGGTAAAATAAAGTGTCCCTTGTCTCCTATTACCATCCGACCTTGACGCACAGTTCGGGACCCCCTACCCGAGATCCGCCGGTTTTGACACCGACAGGGAGTAAGAACAAAATATTGTCCAGAGCAAATCCAAATGAGTTTACTGAATGCTAGCCAGAGTATTGCTATTAATGACTATATCGAGAAGTGCTTTATACTTTCGCTTAGATCTCTTTTTGGCTTACAAGCATGCTCACCGAATGTTCATGAAAATGTTAAAGCCAGGGAGTGTATACTCAAGTCTAAAGCATCCTATCAATCTGTGCTATCTTTGGATAATAATTTAATTGTGCTTTTGGTCATATATCACTACAGGTTATCGTTGGAAAGTTTGAAAGTTGCACAGGAAGATCTCGGCAAATACTTTCAGCCCCAAAGTAACAAAGGTGAGGACCTAAACTGGTGGTACTGGCCTACCCTTCCTTCAAGGAATGCCCAGCGGACCTGAAAGATGGTGTCGACAGTTTGATAATTGCAGGCCCAATGGTGCTCTGAGCTCTTTGAACTCAGCCAATGTGGGACCCTTTTGACAGGAAGTATGTGAAATATTTTGTTGCTGCTGCAGTTGACCTATGCTAAAATGCTGGTGTTAATAACCATGTGTAACGCCCTCGATGCGGCTATATCTCCCACGTGTCGAAGCACGACTTAGAGGCATAGCCGCATTGAAAGCAATGTCGCAAGTGAGGTAATCTTCACACATCCCATGTAATACATAAGGGAAAGAGATACATAGTTGGCTTACAATCGCCACTTCACACAATACATGAGAAAAGCATTACATCATACAAATACAATCAAGGTCCGACTACGGAACCAAAATAAAAGAAGACTACCCCAAATGCTACACAGATCCCCGATCGTCCCGACCTGGGCTCCACTACTGATCAACTGGAATGAAACAACACAATGAACAAGATCTTCATCGAGCTCCTCCTTGAGCTCGGGCGCGTCACCTGCACGGTTTCATCGGCACCTGCAAACTGGTTTTTGGAAATATCTGTGAGCCACAAGGAATCAGCAATCTCACACCCGTGAGATCAAGACTATTTAAGCTTAAAGGTAGGACAAGGTAGTGAGGTGGAGCTGCAGCAAGCGACTAGCATATATGGTGGCTAACATACGCAAACGAGAGCGAGAAGAGAGAGCAAAGCACGGTCGAACAACTATGATCAAGAAGTGATCCTGAAACTACTTACGTCAAGCATAACTCCAACACCGTGTTCACTTCCCGGACCCCGCCGAGAAGAGACCATCACGGTTACACACGCGGTTGGTGTATTTTAATTAAGATCAACTTCGGGTTTTCTACAACCGGACATTAACAAATTCCCATCTGCCACATAACCACGGGCACGGCTTTCGAAAGTTCAAACCCTGAAGGGGTGTCCCAACTTAGCCCATGATAAGCTCTCGCGATCAACGAACGATATTCCTTCTCCCCGGGAAGACCTGATCAGTCTCAGAATCCCGGCTACAAGACATTCCGACAGTAATAAAACAAGTCCAGCAAAGCCGCCCGATGCGCCGACATCCTGATAGGAGCTGCACATATCTCGTTCTCAGGGCAACACCGGATGAGATGTCCGTACAACTAAAACCAGACCTCAAGTTTCCTTGAGGTGGCGCTGCAAAGCACTCTAGTTCGGACCAACACTTAGACAAGCATTGGCCCGGGGGGCTGAATAAAGATGACCCTCGGGTTAGCTACTCCCAAGGGAAAGGTATAGGTGGTAGGAAAATGGTAAAACCAATGTTGGGTCTTGCTGGAAAAGTCTTATACAAAGCAAACTGTCAAGAGGGTCCCATAAATCACCCGACCGTGTTAGCGACGTAAAATCCGGGAACATAACACCGATATGACGGAAACTAGGGCGGCAAGAGTGGAACAAAACACCAGGCATAAGGCCGAGCCTTCCACCCTTTACCAAGTATATAGATGCATTAATTAAATAAGATATATTGTGATATCCCAACCAGTAAACAAGTTCCAATCAAGGAACAACATCTCCATGTTCCAACAAGGAACAAACTTCATCTTCACCTGCAACTAACAACGCTATAAGAGGGGCTGAGCAAAGCGGTAACATAGCCAAACAACGGTTTGCTAGGACAAGGTGGGTTAGAGGCTTGGTTTAACAATATGGGAGGCATGATAATCAAGTGGTAGGTATCGCAGCATAGGCATAGCAAAAGAGCGAGCAACTAGCAAGCAAAGATAGAAGTGATTTCGAGGGTATGGTCATCTTGCTTGAAATCCCGCAAGGAAGAAGAACGAGTCCATGAAGAAGACAAACGGACGTAGACGAACGGATCCTCACAATCGCAACGTTATCGGAACGAACCCGAAGAAGCAACACCGGAAAGAAGCAAACAACAAACTAAACAACCACCACATAAACATGGCATGATATGCGAGATGTGGTATGCAATGCATATGCATGCTTCGGAAGGAAAAAGATGAACCAGGCATAATCTTGGCAAACCAAGTATGCCACTGGAAAGGTGAGGTGATTTCGGATGAAATCGATATAAAGATCACCGGAATCGGATGCACGGTTTGCAAATGACAAGCAAAACAAGAATGACATATTTCTCCGATTAACAGCAGGTTGCCACTTAACATGCAACAAGAAACTAAGCTACTGCACTCAAACATATCAACACAGCATATGGCAATGATCTACTCAAGATGCTTGACAAAAGATGAACACTGAGCTACGGCTAAATCACACCACAACAGGTTCAAACAAGCATGGCAAAAGTGCAAAAGATAACAGGTTCACAGACTTGGTGAAATCAACATGACAGAAATTAACATCAGGATGACATGTTTAGAGCAAGCAAACAACATGCTACAGGAACAGGACATAGCAAAGCAAGGCATCGCATGAATCTACGCAACTCAAAGAACAAAAGTCCCTTACTGACCATGAGCCAAATAGTACAGAAAATATAATAACACCCATGTCAATTAAGCAAGTTTCGTTACAGATTTCAGACAGCAGAAAAACTGGACATGTCAAAAACAGATAGCAAGTAGGCATGTTTACGAGCTTGATGCACTCACTACAGAGCATTGCATGATAAACTAAGCATACATCCACCAAGAAGACATGGCATAGAAGCTGTACATGGCAAGAACAACATCATAGCATGCAAAGATCAACTACAACAAGCTTGGCAAAATCGAATAACATGTAAACAATCTGCCAGTAACATTTTATAGCAAAAGTAGAGCTCGATTGACTCAAGCTATAGCACTCCATGAATACAAACAAAGGCATGGATGGATAGAGCAAATCCATATGCTCAAAACACTCTTACTGATCATGCTCAAAAGAGGCATAGATCTCTCTGAAACAACATGAACACATGACATAAAAATAACAGCAGGGCATGACTTAGTGAAATTACTGTCCCTGAAATCAGCAACAATAAGTACCCTAGTTTGCATGCTTGTGCTAGTCACCACAAAGATCACAAAAATACATGGCATACACCCCTGGAAAGATGGCATGGCATATTTCAAAACACATGTAGTACTCAACTTCATAGGATGCACACATCAATCGTGGCAAAAATGACAAAAGTGCATCTACTGAAACAGATCTGAAACTAACATCACATAGCCCTCTTCTAACAGCATTTCGGGCATCAAGATGAGCTCAAATGAAAATGATGCAATGAGATGAAACGATGTACCCATCGAGACGAACAAATCGATATGCTATACACATGAAGCGGAGCAGCACACATGGAGATATGATGTGATGAACATGACAACATAATGCAAAATAAACGGGGACTTGGACGAAATCTAGACATTGCGAAAAGTCAACCGACAAGGTGGCCGGTGGATCTCGCCGGCGAACGCGGCCGGAGTGGGAGAAAAGGGTCGCCGGAGCGCTGGGAGGTCGCCGGAGAGGCGCGGGGCTGCGGATCCGGCTAGCCGGCGCCGGATCCGGGCGACGGCGGCGGTGGCGCGGAGCGGAGGGAGCCGGGCGGCGGCGGCGCGGGCGCCTCGGGCGGAGCGGCGAGCTGCGGCCCCGGCGGGAGCAGCGGCGGGCTGCGGGTGGCGGCGCCGGGCGCCGGGTGCGGGCGGCGGCGAGCGAGGGCAGCGCGCGCGAGGCGCGGGCCGGCTGCGAGCGAGGGCGGCGGCGGGTGGCGGACGCCGGCGGCCATGGCGCAAGGCGGCGGGAGAGCGGGCGGCTCGGGCGACGCCGGCGAAGGGCGGCGACCAGCGCGGAGTCGGGCCCGGTCGTGGCCCGGGGCGGGCTCCCCGTGGGCTTCGCGGGCCACGGCGGCGGCGAGCGAAGGCAGGCGCCACGTGGCGGCCCCTGAGTGGGCGCGGGAGGCGGCGGAGGTGATGTGGCGGCGCGGGATTGGTCGGGCGACGTGGCTGCGGGGCGGCGGACATGTCCGGCGCGGTGGGGAGGTTTGTCCGGCGGCGCGGAGGGAAAAAGCCTAGGGTTCATCTGCCCAAAATTTCTGGGAGAGACACATATTTATAGGTAGAGGGGGCTAGGAAGCTCCAAATGGAGAGCGGTTTTCGGCCACGCCATCGTGATCGAACGACCGAGAGGATGGAATAGGGTTAGCTGGGTTTTGGGCCACTTTGAAGGGGTGTTGGGCTGCACACCAAAGAGGCCTTTACGGTTACCCGGTTAACCGTTGGAGTATCAAACGACCTCCGATTGACCCGAACTTGACAGGCAGTGTACCGGTGCTATACCAAGGCCGCTTGGCAAACCTCGGTCCATTCCAATAAAGTTTAATACCCGCTCACGGAAAAAGGTAAAAGGGGATGCCGGGGAACATAGGAGCACCGGATTGCAAAACGGACAACGGGGAAAATGCTCGGATACATGAAACGAACACGTATGCGAATGCGATGCACATGACGACATAACATGAAATGCAGATGATGACATGGCAAAATGCAACACACAAGCACATGGCATGGCAACGACGGCAAATAACTGACGGACACCTGGCGCATCAGATCCGGGGCGTTACACCATGTAAGTGTGTATTTCATTTCTTTTTCTGCACAATCATTCATTGTCACTACTGCATGCATTTTATGCTCACTACTGAAATTGATGATGTCCTTCTGAAGCTAATTGAGAAGTTGTCAGTCAATAAGTCGCCTAGGCAATTTAAGTTGGAAGTTCTTAAGGATATAGCAAAGGAGGATCAGATAGATTGGGATACGAGCAAGGCTGAGCAGGAGCTTCTTAAATCTGCTGAAGAGCTGATTGTGTGTTGTTAAACATACAATGTATCTCGTCATATTCGAGATAAATTCTCTTATAGTTAGGAGATAGATAGAGGTAGATAAGCGCACGTATGTATCTCATATTCGGTTGTAACCGGCTGCCTTATCTCATGTATCTTCCTTCCTCTCCAAGTTGTATCTCCAACAGATTGTACGCGTATCAGGTCTCGCACACCCTCCATATAACATGCAACACGTCACCCATGACAGGGTAAGACGTTTCCGCTCTCGCACATGGTATACAGAGCCTTCCTCCTCCAAACATCTAATCTAGCTCATCTCCATTAGTGCCCTGGCCATGTCTTCCTCCGATTCCTCCCACCCAAACCTCAACCAGCAGGTCACGGAGAAACTCACCCGCACCAATTACGTCTTGTGGCGCGCCCAGATCGTGCCGCAGCTGCGAGGTGCTGATGTCTTCGGTTATGCCGATGGCACCACATCAGAGCCGCCCCGCTTCCTCGTCACCAAGGACAAGGAAGGGAAGGAATCAATGACGCCCAACCCTCTCCACCCCATCTGGGTACGAGAAGACCAGCAGGTACTCGGCTACTTGCTGAATAATTTGTCCAAAGAAGTGCTCGTGGAGGTGACCGCGATCACCACGTCGCACGCGCTCTGGGCTGCCTTGGCGGGGATGTTCTCGTCTCAATCTCTGAGCCGGGTGAACAACATCCGCACCGCCCTCATCAACGCGCAGAAGGGGACCCAATCCGTCGCCACCTTCTTCGCCTACATGCGTGGCCTGGAGGACGAGCTCGCCGCGACCGGCAAGCCTCTCCAGGACGACGAGCTCGTCTCCTACATCCTCCATGGGCTGGACATGGACTACCAGCCCCTGGTGTCCGCCCTCGACTCGCGCACCACGCCGGTCTCCATCGATGAATTCTTCTCCATGATGAGTAACTTCGACCAGCGCGTGGCGCTCTTCCAGTCCTCGGGCGGGTTCAAGTCATCAGCCAATGCTGCTTTCCGCGGCCGTGGTGGTGGCTCCTCTCGTCAGCGCGGATCACCGCGTCCCAGGGGCAAGAACTTCGGCGGGGGAAACGGCAGCAACTCCCGCGGCGGGCGGCCCTCCTACACCAACAACAGGGGTCGCCGCGGCGGTTCAACCAGAGCACGCCCAGATGCACCTCGTTGCCAGATATGCGGCAAGCCAGGGCACACGGCCAAGGACTGCTGGTACCGATATGAGGACGATGATGCCTCATCTCAAGATGAAGAAAAAGTTGATGCTGCTGCGGATGATGCCTATGGGATCGACACCAATTGGTATGTCGACAGTGGTGCCACCAATCACATCACCAATGAACCTGAAAAGGTGACTATGAAGGAAAAATACCGCGGCAAGGATCAAATCCACACCGCCAGTGGTGAAGGTATGAGGATAAACCACATTGGCCATTCAATTTTTAATACCCCTCGTCGTAAAATTCATCTTAGGAAAATCTTACATGTTCCTAGTGCCAACAAAAGCCTTCTCTCTGTTCATAGAATTGCTCTTGACAATAATGTTTTCCTCGAATTTCATCCCTATTTTTTTTTTTGATCAAGGATCAGGCAACGAGGAGAATCCTCTATCGAGGTAGATGTGTTCGAGGGCTCTATCCATTGATTCCGGAGCACACAAGATCAAATAAACAAGCTTTTGGTGTTGTCAAACTTTCGTCAACACGGTGGCACGATCGATTAGGACATGCTTCTTTTTCTTTAGTTGAAAAATTGCTTAGGAAAAATAAGGTCCCGCATGTTGGTGAGCGTAATGTTGAAACTATTTGTGATTCTTGTCAGCGAGCTAAAAGTCATCAATTGCCTTATCCAATTTCCACTAGTGTTTCTACCAAACCATTGCAATTGATTTTTTCTGATGTGTGGGGGCCTGCCCCTAGTTCAGTTGGTAAACACACCTATTATGTGAGTTTCATTGACGACTACAACAAGTTTTCTTGGATTTATCTTCTTAAGAAAAGATCCGACGTTTTTCAAGTGTTCCAAAATTTTCAAGCACTTGTTGAACGTAAGTTTGAATCTAAAATCATTGCTGTCCAGTCAGACTGGGGGGGTACGAGAAATTGAACTCCTCCTTCCAAACCCTTGGTGTCTCACATCTTGTGTCGTGCCCCCACGCTCACCAACAAAATGGCTCCGCTGAACGAAAGCATTGCCACATTGTCGAAGTTGGCCTCGCTCTTTTAGCACATGCCTCCATGCCTCTAAAATTTTGGGACGAAGCGTTCCTTACTGCTGTTCACATTATTAACATGCTTCCCAGTTGTGTCATAAATAATGAAACTCCGGTAGAACGTCTCCTCCACACAAAACCGGACTACACTACACTCCGTGTTTTCGGCTGTGCATGTTGGCCAAACTTACGTCCCTACAACAAGCGCAAACTAATGTTTCGCTCCAAGCAATGTGCTTTCCTTGGATATAGTGCACAACACAAGGGTGTAAAGTGCCTTGACATCTCCACGGGTCGTGTTTATATCTCACGAGACGTTGTCTTTGATGAGACCAAGTTTCCCTTCTCTGAGCTTCACCCTAATGCCGGTGCACTTCTCCAAAAAGAGATTCTCTTGTTGCCTCCTAATCTCCTTAGCTATGATCAAGGGGGCATTAACAATTGTGATGATCATATGTTGGCTAACCCTCTAAACAGTGCGCATGAGTCTTTTGCTGATGTTACAGGCGAGCAAGGGGGCGAAAACAGCGAAGAAAATGGTGAAGAAATCGCCCCCGACGGGCCATATCGCGTCTGCCGCAGCGAGGGGAACATATCCCCCTCGGGATTGCCGTTCCAGCGACCCAAGCAATCAGCTCCGGGATCCGCGCCAGGTGACAGCGGCGGATCGGCAGCAGACCAGCCAGACACGCCAACTGACGCGCCAGACACGGTTGGCCGCACGCGCGCCATCGACCCGCCGCTTGACACGCGGCCAACTCCAACTGGGCGAGGCGCGCCCTCGGCCCCGCACCAGTCACCAACTGCCATGCGACAGCCAGAGGGTGGCCAGGGTCGCACGCGTTTTGCGGCCCAACCTACATGCTACAAGCGGCGTTCTACCGTTCGTGAGACACGCATCGAGGCCGCGCCGGATTCCAGCGGGCCCGCGTCATCATTGGCTCATGATGAGTCCGCCAGGCGGCCCGGATCTTTTGCGGCCCTCACCTCACCAGCGCCTCGATCCGTTGCCACAGAAGATCTTATTCGGCCCGAATCAGCTGCTGCAGGCGGATCCACCTTGGAGTCTGGTAATGTCCTGTCTCCAGAAGGGGCGACGGGATCTTCTGCGGCTGCTACGAGCTCTCCTGCACCTCCACGTTGCACAAGGCTTCAACAAGGGGTAATTCAACCTTTAAATTACAAACACATAACCAAGTATGGTTTGGTCTGCTCTACAGGAGAACCAGGTAAGCCCAGCACCCTTGAAGAAGCTCTCGGCAATGAAGAATGGAAAAAGGCAATGTGTGAAGAGTATAAAGCTCTAGAGAAAAACAAGACGTGGCACTTGGTTCCTCCACAACACGGTAAAAATCTTATTGATTGCAAGTGGGTGTTCAGGATTAAAAGAAAATCTGATGGAACCATTGATTGTTATAAGGCCAGACTCATTGCAAAAGGCTTCAAGCAACGGTATGGTATAGACTACGAGGACACTTTTAGTCCAGTTGTTAAAGCTGCTACCATCCGCCTTGTTCTTTCTATTGCCGTGTCTAGAGGATGGAGTCTGAGGCAATTAGATGTTCAGAACGTGTTTCTTCATGGTGTTCTGGAAGAGGAAGTGTACATGAAACAACCTCCTGGGTTTGAAAGCAAAAGTGCTCCCTCCTATGTTTGCAATCTTGACAAAGCTCTATATGGACTAAAGCAAGCCCCAAGAGCGTGGTATTCTCGTCTCTGTCATAAAATGCAGGCACTTGGCTTTATTCCATCTAAGTCTGACACCTCATTGTTTGTTTACAATAAGTTCAACACATGCATGTTTGTTCTCATATATGTTGATGATATTATTGTGACAAGCTCATCTGATGAAGCAATCACAGGATTGTTAAAGGACTTGAGTGTAGACTTTGCTTTGAAAGATCTTGGAAACCTGCATTTCTTCCTTGGAATTGAGGTGAAGAGACACAAGGGTGGGCTTCATCTCTCTCAGGAAAAGTATGCAACTGATCTAGTTAAAAAGGCTGGTCTGCAAGGTTGTAAGCCCTCACCCACTCCTTTATCCAGTTCAGAAAAATTGTCTCTTACAAAAGGGACACTCTTGGATCAAGAGGGCAGCACGAAATATAGAAGTTTAGTAGGAGCATTGCAGTATCTCACTCTCACCAGGCCTGACATCTCATTTGCTGTTAATAAAGTATGCCAATTTCTGCATGCACCTACTACTGTTCACTTGACAGCTGCAAAGCGTATAGTCAGATATGTCAAGAACACTTTGAGCATTGGTCTAAATTTTAGCAAGTCACCCTCTACTCTTGTCAGTGACTTCTCTGACTCTGACTGGGTAGGATGCTTGGATGACAGAAGGTCAACTGGTGGGTTCGCAGTGTTTTTTGGACCCAACTTGATATCATGGTGTGCACGAAAACAGGCTACTGTCTCTAGGTCAAGTACAGAGGCAGAATATAAAGCATTAGCAAATGCTACGGCAGAGATCATATGGGTTCAATCCATGTTGAAGGATCTTGGTGTGAAAACTACACAAGTCCCATGCCTGTGGTGTGATAATCTTGGTGCCACCTATCTCTCTGCAAATCCCGTCTTTCATGCCAGAACAAAGCATATAGAAATTGATTTCCATTTTGTCAGAGAAAGAGTTGCTCAGAAGAAACTTGATATCCGGTTTGTACACTCCAGAGATCAAGTTGCAGATGGGTTTACAAAGGCATTACCTGTGAGGGGTTTTGAAGATTTCAAGCATAATCTCAACTTGACCAAGTTGTGATTAAGGGAGGGTGTTAAACATACAATGTATCTGGTCATATTGGAGATATATTCTCTTATAGTTAGGAGATAGATAGAGGTAGATAGGCGCACGTATGTATCTCATATTCGGTTGTAACCGACTGCCTTATCTCATGTATCTTCCTTCCTCTCCAAGTTGTATCTCCAACAGATTGTACGCGTATCAGGTCTCGCACACCTCCATATAACATGCAACACGTCGCCCATGACAGGGTAAGACGTTTCCGCTCTCGCACATGTGTAATACTAAAACTGCAATGCACATACTTTTATTTTACATGGTTATATATAAAGCGGGGCGAGAGCCTTTTTTGGTGTAGTCTTTGAGCTAATATGTCTTAACTTCTAAGCAGAAAGTGTGGAATTTGGCAAGTTATGGTGTCTGCGCAAGGCTTCTACTCGCAATGGAGTTGTTTGCAGCATTTTGATGTCAAATTTCTATGTATATTACACACAGCGTGTTTGTGATTGCTAATTCGGTCATCCTTAAGACCAAAAAAGGCATCGGAAGGGGTGCCCACCTGGCACCGCTCATGAGCATCTCAGGCAGAGATTCCCAACAATCTTTTGTTTGTTTGCATTCTCCATTTAATGATATATGCATGCATAACTAACCATTTTTGTTTGTTTATAAGAATTTTACATGAGTATTCCTACACATAAATGAATATCCTCCTAATGCTAATCAAGGATTTGATATTCCGTCAGCTTTGGTAAACTTGTGCGAGCTAATTCTAGGAAAAGATAATCCGCAACGGATCCAATGTTTGTCTCACATATGCTAGAAAATTTTCAAGGTAAACATAGTATATTTACTACCTTGAGAGTTTTAGATGAATTATTATGTGATGCAGGAAGATAATGTTATGAAATCATACACATAAGTGTTGAATGTTCCCTTGACCCTTGACAACACATCCTCACGTCACAGGACTCGCGGCTCAAGTCGTCATTGTTGTGCTCCTGTAATTGTTCGCTAACAGTATTTATTTTGCTTATTCCTTGCCCCACAAGTATGTTTTGCAAAGTATTCATGTACTCCTGCAATTTAAATTTCTGGATTTAGTGATGGCACAGTGCAAAACAAGTTTTATTATTAATGGATTTGGGTTCATAGCATGGAACCCTTAACACATATGACATTAATGTTCTCTATTTATGGATGTTGCATTGGTTTGGTTGAATAATTTTGACGACATAAATCTTTTTTTATTACGACAATCACTTTTTGTTGTTGGTCTGACCACACCTTCTTCCTTACCCCATTATTATCGCAAGAACAACTGAGGCCAGTCACTGCGATTTCTCCTTTTGTTGCCACATAGCTCATCCAACATGACCGAGTAAGTTTCTTCGTTGTTTTCTCAAACACCTGTCTGCCATTATTTTAGAAGTAAGAGTGTTAGTTAAGCTACCTCATGTTCTCATGAGAAAATATTAAAATCCTAAGAATTATATCATTTAAGGTTTGGCGAAAGACAAAAATATATAATAGGTAAATAAAGCCCAGTTCATCACTGAAATAATTTTGAATATCAATGCAGTAAAGCTATGTTGTATGCTGTCAATAACATTTTATAATTCTTTGGTAACATCACTGAAAACTGATTTGTCTTCTCTAATTTATTACACTTAACTTTGTTTCAGATTAGTTGTTAATAGAAAACGTTCATTATTTGCATCAGCTATAAGTTTACATTATGCAAATGACAGTAACAAAAATAGTATGACGCCAATTCAAGTGATGATCAGCCAAGAGGCTGTTGATGAGATGAATGACACCAGAGGGACGCATAGGCAGCTGCGAAGCATCTAACGGAACATAGGTGAACAGGAGGAGCAAAGACAACATCTCTTGCGTCGTTGTAAACATCCGCTGCTAGCAGAGTTTTAGCCGGTGAACAGGAGGAGCAAAGACAACAACTACTCTGTCATCTTCCACTGCGTGGCCGAGATTCAACTTGCCAGCCCCTCAAATGTACAATTGGTTCTATGACAGATCGGTTTTACAATTTTCTGTTGTTATTTGTACAATATAGTGTTTAATCTGGTCAGGAATAAGGTCTTTAAAATATTCTTGTTTGTTTTGTTATCAGCTATAAATTCTATTACAAGTTCCTTGCTTATATGTGCATGCTCGTCAGCAATTTAAAAAAAAGAGTGAAAGGGTCGCTTATCAATTTAGCACGGCACAAACTTTCTCTCAGGAGGCACCACCGGGTGGCGCCCCAACCCCTAGTAAAATCCACCAAGGCATGAAGGAGTAAGAGGACCATGCACATAGTAATTTTTATTGACGGTTCCATGGACGTAGTATTAGAACGTTCTCTATACTTAATTATTTCCTCTCTTTTCCCTTAATTGATGTGATTTTACATGATCCCAATAAACCAAAAAGAATCTCGCGAGATTCGGTCTATGTTGATCTTCGATGGATATAGTCCTTGTTTGTGTGTCTAGAGGTAGTCTAAAAACCTTGGACCCTAGGTGGCTAGGGCAAACTTTCTCCTTCAAATATCACCGACGAGCCCATGGATTCGCCTCTCCTCTGCCTGCTGCTCTGACGGCTAGTGGCGGGAAGGGGAATCCCCTTGCCTCCACTCTTGTTAGTAGTTTATGTTAGGGTTTTTTAGTCCTCTCAGGTGCGGTGCACGGGCGGATGGCGGCGCTACTTCTTCAAGTTTGTGTTCCAGATTTTGATACTCCTCGAGTTCGTCCGTCTGGATGTAATAAATGGAACTCCAGCGCAGGTTCCTATTTCTCTTTGGGGCGGTGAGATTAGGGTTTCTCATCTTATGGCGAGATTTGGTGTCAGGTGCTTCAGATCCATGCAAGGGTTCAACGACGACGACAACGGCTCCAGGGCGCTGGCCATTAGGGGCACGTTTACGAAGACTTCTCGGCTGTCATCGACAAGGTCAAGCCGGCTCCCGCAGGGAAGCGACGACAACAGCGCGTCGGCGGCTCGTTCTGATGGCAGTAGTGGTTCTTTGGGGTTCTTGAAATCTCGATGCAATTTTTATTATGTTCGAGATGCTTTGTACTTCTGCTGAACTTTGATAATAAGATCCGGATCATTTTTGAAAAAGAGGTAGTCTGAAACCTGAATCTGTTTGCCACTTCTACTTTTTGTACTGACATGATTGACGGAGAATAGAGAGGATGTTGTTAAAAAACGAAAAAAAGCGAATCAATATGTGGTTGGATGGTTAGAGGGACTGTGGTATCTCCAATCCACTAGAGTTCAAATCCTGATGCTTGCATTTATTTCTGAATTTATTTCAGGATTTCCGGCGATGCGCATTCAGTGGGAGAAGACGTTCCCGTCGACGACGAGGTGCCTACGATGACTTCATAAATTTCAAGATGATATGTCGGCTCATTCTTTTGAAGGTGCTCATAGAAATAAGATGTGTATGTATGCATTTATAGGGATGAGTGTATGCACGTGTATATGAGCGTTTGAGTGATATTGTGTTAGAAAAGAAAAAAGAGGAAGCGGAGGGGGAGTACTTCTTGGGCTGAGCATCAGCGGAAGCGTAGAACGGTAGAAGCAACAAACAGAGCCACGGCAACTCGAGCCAGTCAATCCGACGGCCCGCACGGGCTGACGGCAGTACGCACGGCAGGGGGGGCTATTCGGTCATTCCGCCGTCTTGCCGACCCTCGTCGTGGTTCCTCCCCCAACCCCACGGCCGGCACCACCGCGCTCAAGTGCCAGTGACCTCACCGCCTCCCGCCCTTTTAAAACTAGTGCTCCCGAGGTCCGGCTCACCACCGCCGCGCTCCCGCTTCCTCCCCCACCCCCACCCCCATGGGCAGCAAAACCCTAGCAGCATCCCCCAGACAGACGCACCAACCGGTTGGTACTGCGCGGCGCAGCACGTAGATCCCGCCCACGCGCCGACCGGATCCGATGGCGGAGATCGCCGTCGGCGTCTCCTCCCCGCGCGCCTCCGTCGCCGCCGCAGCAGCAGCGGCGGCGGCGTCGGCCTCCGCCGGCCCGGCGGTGCTGTCCTCCCCCCGCGCCGCGCTAAGCCGGGGCGCGCACCAGTTCCACCACCGGCGGTGGACGCCGCCGGCGATCTCGCCGTCCTACAGGGCCTACCTGGTCGCGCTCTGGCTCGTCGGCTTCGTGCTCGTCTTCCTGTGGCAGAACACCTCCATGGGCCGCCTGCGGCTCTACAACCGGCCCCCCATGCCCAAGCGCGCGCCGTCTGCTGCCGCATCGATGGGCCAGTGGGTGGCCTCGCCGCCGGTGTACGACTTGAGGGAGTTTGGGGGCGTCGGGGACGGGCGGACGCTCAACACGGCTGCCTTCGAGGCAGCGGTGGCGGCCATCTCGGAGAGGGGCGGTGGGAGGCTCACCGTGCCTGCCGGCCGGTGGCTCACTGCGCCGTTTAACCTCACCAGCCACATGACGCTCTTCCTCGCTGCCGGCGCTGAGATCCTCGGGGTCCAGGTGAGGCATTTCAGCTGCACTTTCCACCAGCTAGCTTAATTTTACACTCACGCGTTTTGACAAGGTTGTATGACCAGTCACAAGTGTAGTCGTGGTAGTATAGTTAAACACTTAAACCATATATGATGAATTAATGGCTCACATTAACTTTAGAATAACACTGGTCCTGTCCACTCATGCTTAGCCTGTAAAGGAATTATAATGATGTCATTTTGTTTCAACCTTACAGAAAGTTGAACTAGGATGGTCTTACTTATCGTCTGGCTGTAACTTTTACAGTTTGGTGCATTTTCTTCCAATGAATCAACATTGACAGCTTATTGCGTTACTTACATGTAAGGATGAAAGATACTGGCCATTGATGTCTCCATTACCATCATATGGATATGGAAGAGAGCACAAGGGACCTCGATATGGGAGCCTCATACATGGTCAAGACCTGAAGGATGTGATTATAACCGGTAAGTAATATTGTATGTTTCCTTTTGTTGCATTTTAATGCTCATGATAGTGTGAACTTTATGTTTTTTGTATATATGCTTACTTGCTTAGTTCATTTCAATGCTTAATTATTACTTTGAACTTTGTGTTTGCATTCTGAAATTAAGAGGGTGTTTGGATACTCTCTAGTCATGTGACTAGTAGTAGTCAGAGTAGAAGTTTTTAGTCAGGCCCTGTTTGGAAGGTGACTACTACTAGTCAGCATTAAATGTTTCAGTATTAAATGTTTGGAAGGCAACACCAATTAGAGGAGAGAGAGGGGGACTTTAGTCAGTAAAAGTCAGGGGTGTTTGGAGGTTTACTGACTAAAGGTGACTATTACTAGTCTCTAGTCACTTTTAGTTGGGGGTGGGGTGACTAGGGACTAAACTAGTTTTAGTCACCCAGTAGTCAGGGGTGTTTGGAGGTTTACTGACTAAAAGTGACTACTACTAGTCTCTAGTCTCTAGTCACTAGTGATCCAAACACCCTCTAAAGCAAGGATTGACTGCCATCATATTATGGTGTGTGTGACCTTTAAATTAACACCCTAATTGCTAAACATAGGAACATAAGTGAAATTGGTAAAATGAAGTATCAGTATTTGCGACCACCTATCTTATAAATCATCATAAGTCCCACCGTCACCGTGAAAGTATGTTGGATGATCCTATGTTATGAGGCCTCCTATTAAGTATTTTGAATATAAGGCCAACGGTTTTGTTGGTTATTCATGTGAAGATATTGTTACCTGTTACCAGAATAATCATGAATGTGTAGCCGTGATTCTAATGTGCCAATTTAATTGCCAAATATTCTTTCTATCAGCCTTTTTGTCCTCAAATTGGTCGGACATTTCATTAGCTGAGACTCATCATCTCTTTATCTGTCTAATAGGTCATAATGGCACTATAAACGGGCAAGGCCAAAGTTGGTGGATCAAATTTCGCAAGAAACTCCTCAATCACACCAGGGGTCCTCTTGTTCAGCTCATGCGGTCAAGTAACATTACTATTTCTAACATCACATTACGTGATTCTCCCTTCTGGACACTTCATCTATATGACTGCAAGGATGTCACAGTCTCGGGAACTACTATTCTGGCTCCAATTGCTGGGGCTCCAAACACCGATGGGATAGATCCAGGTCATTTTCCAACTTTTGCGGTTTACTTGATTCCTGAGCTCTTATTCGTTTCAGCTACAGCTCACATTGTTCAATGACTGGATAACAATCTAGCCTCTTTATATTCATTGACAATATGAACCCTACAACTTTGTACTTCCATGTTATCTTGGTTTCTTAACTTATTATTATATGATTTGGAACATTTTATACAACACTCAGATTCTCAGTTGCGTTTACTGCTTATGCAGATTCTTGCGAGAATGTGATGATTGAAAATTGCTATATTTCTGTTGGTGATGACGGGGTAGCTATAAAGAGTGGTTGGGATCAATATGGAATTGCTTATGGGCGTCCGTCTACTAACATCACTGTTCGCAATGTCATAATCCGCTCAATGGTCAGGTAATTCATTTGTTTTGGTTCACTGTGTTAGCCCTTCTGTTCATTTATCAGTTGAATTGGCGAATAAGAACGTTAATAGTACCAAAATGCAGCTTTTCGTGTACAGTGAATTACTCTGAAATGTATGGGTGTTACTAGTCAAAGTTTGTCAGATCAGCTTAATTGCGTGTTTAATCTCTTTTCCCTTCTGGACAGTGCTGGCGTGTCTATAGGAAGCGAGATGTCTGGTGGTGTCTCAAACGTTTTGGTAGAGAACGTCCACATTTGGAGTTCGCGGCGAGGTGTGAGGATAAAGACTGCCCCTGGAAGAGGGGCCTATGTAAACAACATTGTCTACAGAAACATAACCCTAGAAAATGTCCGGGTTGGTATCGTGATAAAGACCGACTATAACGAGCACCCAGATGAACGGTTTGACCCGAAGGCTGTTCCTGTCGTCGGCAACATCTCTTATACGTCAATCCATGGGCAAAGGGTGCGGGTGCCCGTCAGGATACAAGGGAGCGCGGAGATCCCCGTGAGGAATGTTACTTTCCATGATATGTCAGTTGGCATACTTGACAAGAAGCACCATGTTTTCCAGTGCTCCTTCGTCCAGGGGCAGGTCATCGGCTATGTTTTCCCTGTGCCCTGCAAGAACCTGGACCTGTACAATGAGCGGCGCGAGATGGTTAAACAATCGACACTGCAGAACATTTCTGATATCGACTACAGTTTCTGACACGGTGGTTCGTCTCACTGTACTATTTTAGGAGTATCCAGTGATCAGCTTAGTCTTGTTTTACTGCATACACAGGGAATTTTGTTTGTAGCTGTTTACACCTCCCTCTGTCTCAGGCGTGTATTTAAGGAGGCCCAGACTTGTCTATACTGTGAATGGTTCATCTGTTTTCACATTTCATCCCTGTATTTCTACACACGAATTAAACAATTAAAACCCCACTAACAACAATATTAACAGTGGCTGTTTTTTATGTTCGGTTTGGAAATCTCACTGTCAAAAGATCTTCAAAATAACGTCAGTACAGCCATACAGGGTAAAACACCTTGTCCCTTGTGTAAGTGGAACAAATCTTATTCTGCTAAGCACAGCATCTTTTGGTTTGATTTTCTTTTGGCTTTGGAATTACATTTGGAAAAGCAGGGCATTCTTCTTTTTTTCCGCAGCATGCTCTCTGATTTACGGATTCATAGAGGGTGAGCACCATTTTTTTTTTTTGAGGGAGGTGAGAACCAACCTCAGTTGACTGAGAAAGACAAAGGTTTGAAATGCAATATTAATCAAGTTTCTTTATGTCAGGGATCAGCAGTATATACATTTGGTAAAAAAGAACTGAACCATTTTTTTCCCATTGTCAGTACTAGTCTGTCCAAAAAAACTAGGGGAGTAGTCTGTCAAGTTTCTTCCATTCCTGAAAAAAAAAGAGTTGGCTTCTTTCAGTGTCATTGAGAAGGCCGTGAACAATTGTTCAAACAAAAAGGCCGTGAGCAACGAATGGGCATCCAACTTAGAAGAAGCCCACGAGACAGTTTCTACGACAGCGGGCAAAAAAAAAAAAAAAAAAAAAACTGGCGTCCCGCCATTGGCTCAGCGCAGCGCCCTCTCCCTCCC
Source organism: Aegilops umbellulata (assembly GCA_032464435.1). Taxonomy (NCBI): domain Eukaryota; kingdom Viridiplantae; phylum Streptophyta; class Magnoliopsida; order Poales; family Poaceae; genus Aegilops; species Aegilops umbellulata. Next base: position 376,376,498 of record CP136058.1, on the reverse strand, counting down.
TATCCTCATCTACTCCAAACAGATAACCCGCTGGCGGGTGCAGTGCCATTCCCGCCCCTCCCTCTCCCCCGTCCGGAATCCTCCATGGCGACTCCTCTGCCCACCGGCTCATTCGCAGCATGTCGCCTCCAACCAAGGTAATCACCGACGTACTCTGGTAAATTTGCTTCGAAACCTCTCGGATCATCGGAAAATTGCTGAACCGTCGTTGCTGCATGCCCGTCTGCTTACTTGTTCTGAACTTCTGATCGAGCTTAGGATCCGGGCGTTGCATGCCACGAAGCCGCCGGTGCAGAATGCTGGCGCGGCAGCGGCAGCGTGCGCTCCCGTCCGGCGGGGCGGCAGCCACCGTACTGGCGCGACGAAGAGCAGCCTGTCCACGGTGTGCGAGCCCCTGGGGCCGGACAGGCCCGTCTGGTTCCCCGGCACCGCTCCTCCCCCGTGGCTCGACGGCAGGTAGTTAACTGAACCAATTCCATACAATGCATAGTTCTAGGAAAATACGTACTGAATTTCATTTCGTCTCTGACATGGCATTATGCCTGTGTTGGCATTCCCCTTCAGCCTTCCTGGAGACTTCGGATTTGATCCTCTGGGATTCGGATCGGAGCCGGAGTCGCTGCGGTGGTTCGCGCAGGCGGAGCTGATGCACGGCCGGTGGGCGATGCTGGCGGCGGCCGGGATCCTGGTCCCGGAGGTCCTGCACAAGTGGGGCTTCATGGAGGAGTTCTCCTGGTACAACGCCGGCGAGCGCGAGTACTTCGCGGACCCGTGGACGCTGTTCGTGACCCAGATGGCGCTCATGGGGTGGGTGGAGGGCCGGCGGTGGATGGACTACCTCAACCCGGGGTCCGTGGACATCGAGCCGCGGTTCCCCAACCGCAAGAACCCCACCCCGGACGTGGGGTACCCGGGCGGGCTGTGGTTCGACTGGGGCAACTGGGGCCGCGGCTCGCCGGAGCCCGTCATGGTGCTCCGCACCAAGGAGATCAAGAACGGCCGCCTCGCCATGCTCGCCTTCGTCGGCTTCTGGTTCCAGGCCGTCTACACCGGCCAGGGCCCCCTCGACAACCTCTTCGCGCACCTCGCCGACCCCGGCCACTGCAACATCTTCTCGGTTGGTTACTCAGCTCTCCATTGCTAGCATGATTTGCTTCTGTGATTCTCATGCAGATCATTTTATGTCACGTGACACCGTGCAGGCGTTCACGTCCCACTGATCGTGGCAGAGTGGCGAACGGTGTTGCCAAGGCAGAAGGGTTTTGCCGTGGACCTGAGCACTTTGGCTTTTGGGGTGTCATCTAGCCCTTTGGAAAATGTGAATATTACAGTGCACCGGAAGAGGGGAATGGGCCGGGGAAGATGCTTATCAGTACACCTCTGTATAATGAAATACTCCCATTAGGCCAAAACAAAATTCTACTACTACCACAGGCCACAGTAACATCAGAATCGCACAGCTGTTATACTTCTTGATACGCGTAATTTTCTTCTTGGTTAACCCTGGACACCTATTTCTATGACCTTGAATAGAAAATTGAGAGTGTCAGATAGGTTGCCCCAAACCCTAGGCCAGAGGCAACGTATGCAGTGTAAAACAAAAGGAAGAATGGTGTGGTCGATGCAGACAATGGGCGCCGCTCGTGTATGATATACTACTTCCCTTGAGCCAGCCATGAGATCATTTAGAAAGTCTTACCGAGCTATCATGTCGTCCCTTGAGCTACACGATGTGTCAATGGTCGGCGCTGGTCTTTCAGCTCAATTATGTGCAAATAAAATGCGAGGGGATACAGCTGGTGCTGTTAAGAAGCATAGTGTTCTGACAGCAGGTAACTGTCAACAGCTGCTCATGACCTCATGTAGTTCTAGAGATTTGCAATTTTGATGGTACACGGAATTAAGAAAAGAACAAACAATGTTAGAGCATCTCTATCCGAACCCTTTAAAAGTTTAGCTGGTAAAAAATTTGAGGACAACCCTCTGCCGGCGCTCCGACATCATTGCCTCCGGCGTCCACCAAGCACTGCCGCCGCCCTACTTCGATTCGCTCCCCGCAATCGCCCACTTCACTAGAATCGACGCATCTAGGCCTCGCCGCCGCCCCGAGCTCGTTGACGAGAAGGGTCACCATGAAGCAGCGTTTCGACGGGAACGAAACCGTGCAACCAGCCCGAGCATCCCACACCGCCTCCGGAGCTCCTGCGGGATGACCTCCTCTCGGCACTCGTATCTCACTGACCTTCGAGTGTGGGCGGATCCTCATCATCCGCTCAGTTGGGCTCAACCGTCACCCAACAACTCGTCGGGCTCGCCTCTATCGCTGATAAAATGCGTCGACTGATGGCAGCTGGTGCTGTGTCGAGAAGAGCATGGGGATTCCCCGACCAATATGCATCGATTGCCAATCAGATTCCTTATCCATCAAGTGAGTCTTGCAGTTCACGAAGGATTTTGTTGTAATTCTAAGTTGTATCATGGGGCTATGTGTGTTTTGCATGAGACATCTGTCCAAATCGTATTTGATCGTGTCGGGTGTACTTGTATCTTTAGGGCATGTACAGTGCTTGATAAGACAGTTTTATCTTAAACCTTGCATGTAATTTAGAGATGACAATAAAAACATGTCTACAATAGATTAGTATCTCTTAGTCTTATCTTCAATAACTAGCAACTCTTAAAAACGTGGTGAGACATATTGTGCTAAGAGATCATGTCTTAACTAAGGGAAGGCATGCCTTTTCTTATGATTTCTCTCTCCTCCACCCCAACATTCATCCTATGTGACACTCATATGATAGCAACATTGTACTTGCCCTTATGGTGATGGTATGAATCCGAGTATTTCCATCTCAAAAAAAGAAACTCAGTGTGTGGAATCCACTCACCCTTTTCTTTACAAAATGGAGCAGGAATGGTGTCGAGAATGCACACAGCCATAGAGTCAACGTAGTCACCATTTGGTATGGATGGTGAGTTATTTCAAAAAACAATGAACAATAGAAAAGAAAAGAAAATAGAGTCAACGTAGGAGTAGATGGCATTGTGCCACAATGGAGAATCATGCTATCCGCACAGAATATAAGCCAGCTGCCCGTTAATTTGGAGGCAGGGGAGCAGGCTGAATGCGCGAAGAAGAAGAGTGGTGTCCTCCTATCGTGTCGTGTCGTGTCGTGTCACCGACTGCATTTTGTTTACTTTTTTTTTTAAAACTGCATTTTGTTTATTCTACAGCTGCATGCCATCGGCCGGACTAGCGAGGAGCATCTGGCTGCACATTCCTCTCCTGGAGCCTTTGCATCCATCCATCCGTTCCCTTCACAGCTGGCTGGGTCGCGCGACGAATCTACTAGAAGCAACCGCATGCAGTTAACTGGACCAAAGAAACGAGGTCATGTGTTTGGCTTTCGAACCTTACAAAACCGCACTACGCCACAGACGATGAGCTCAGCAATGCCAACCTCTGTCCCGATAGTTAGCCGTACGTTAGCAGGGCTAACAGGCATCGGCATCGGCATCGCCATCGGCATCGGCGTGAACTGATGATCGTTAATCTTGTTGACGAAAAGAAGAGGCTAAACAACCAACGCCTTTCCTCGGGACAGACCGCAAGAAAGAAGAACACGTGGGAAAAGCGATGCAAAAGCGGCAAGGGATCTTTGGTTGGGCACTCACGCTCCACGGGCCGCGCAAGGAACAACACATGGGACATGCAGATGCAGGTTGCCTTTGCCATTCTGCCACTGCTGGCTAGTCTTCTTGGGCGGGAGGCAGAGCATCTACAGTTGGGCACTCCAAACACTCCTCAAACGTCCGGACTAGCTGTCCGATCATGAATTTCAACCTACTCAGTCGCCTCAAAAGGGCCTTAAACACCTGGGCTGATGGCACCCTTCATATCCAGTTCAATATGGGGCAGATATGGGGCGCCTGGGCGCGCCGCCATGTTGGACCCAGCCCACTTTGGTCCACCCGACCCTACATATATCCCTTCTCATCCGCTCGCCGTATCAAACCATAGCCACCTCACTCCACTCCCCTCCGCCACCGAAGCTCGTCTCCGGCGACGGCCGACCGTCTCCGGTATGGCGGGCAGCGGATCTGAGTCCTTCACCTTCAGATCCGTTGACCCCGAGCTCATCCCACGCGGCCCTAAGGAGAAATGGTCGTTCGGCTTGCGCTCCGCCGCTCCCAGGAGGAGGCCCGTGCACGACAACGCTCGGACTCCTTTCGTCGGGAGTCATGAGATATACCTCATCGGGTCTTCTATGCTTACGATTAGGAGTTGTCGGTCATCCGCTGCTTTTTCTTTGGGAGGTGGCGTCGGCAGCAGGTTGGCTGTGGATCTTTTGGTGTGCTGGATGTCGGGTCCGCCTCTTTTTTCGACGATGGCGGGCGTTCTTCGCGGGCCCGAGGCCGAGAAGAGCATGGGGATTCGCTGACAGATATGCGTCAATTGCCAATCAGATCCTGCTCCACCGGGAGGGTCTTGTGGCTCACGAAGGACTTGGTTGTAATTTTAAGTTGTATAATGGGGCTATGTGTGTTCTAGATGGGACAACTGTCCAAACCGTATTTGCTCGTCTCGGGTGTACTTGTATCTGATGATGGTATGAATATGAGTATTTCCATCTCAAAAAAGAAACCTTGTGTGTGGAATGCACTGACCATTTCCTTTACAAAATGTAGTAGGAATGGTCTCGAGAATGCACACAACCATAGAGTCAACGTAGTCACCATTTGGTATGAAATAATGAACAATAAAAAAATAAAATTATACTCAACTTAGTCGATGGCATTGAGCCACAATGAAGAAGAATCATGCTTTCCGCACAGAATATATATAAGCCAGCTGCCAGTCACAGTAATTTGGAGGCAGGGGAGCAGGCTGATTGCGCGAAGAAGAGTGGTGTCCTCCTGTCGTGTCAGTCACCGACTGCATTATGTTTACTATTCTATCTACAACTGCGTGTCATGGCCGGATTAGCGAAGAGCATCTGGCTGCATATTCCTCTCCTATCCTCGAGCTAGCCCTTGCATCTGTATCCGTTCACGCCTCACCGGGTCACTCGTCCAATGAATTCGTCTTCCACTCATATGTTTCAATTTTTTTTTTGCGTAGAATATGTTTCGTTTTTTTTTACTTTTTTGTGCGTAGAATATGTTTCGCTTTCGAACCTAACGAAACCGCACCAGTACGTCCGCCGTCATTGTTAGCCGTTCGTTAGCAGGGAGGGTCACATCATCGTCGGCCCCCAGCACATGTTTAGTCCCGTAACCGACCCGAGAGGAGATCAAGTTGGCACGCATCAAAAAGGGCTAACGGGCATCGGCGCCGCCATGAACGCATGATCGTTTTTTTGAGATGAGATGAGATCGCTGACCATGCACCCTTGCCGGGTGGTTATGAACGCATCGCATGATCGTTAATCTTGTTGACGAGAAGAAGAGGCTAAACAACCAACGCCTTTCCCCGGGACAGACCGCAAGAGGCAGCAACGGGCGCAAGGAAATGGCATGAGGCGAAAAGGAGCAAGAAAGAAGAAGGATCTTTCCCAGGGAGAGACGATGCAGAAGCGGCAAAGGATCTTGGGTTGGGCACTCTACTCTCCACGCTCCACGCGTCGAGCAAGGGACAACACACACATGGGACATGCAGCAGGCTTTGCGTCGTTGGTTCTGGTTTCGGGTAGGCTTTGCCGTTCTCCGCTGCTGGCGACTGTTCTTGGGCGGGAGGACTAGTGTGGACGGCTCCACTTAGGAGAGGATTTTCTTTCTCACTCTCGTGTTCATTGCATTATCCCGTGGGGAGTGAGAGTTAGGCAGGCACTTATTATTGAGAGCAGCGATTTGATGCCTAGGCTCATTCGCACCCGTGCTGAATAAAAAATTCAAAACAAACATAATTTATTTTGCATGGTAGATAATTTGGTGCGAGAGACTCGCTAGAATTTTAGATTATTTGGACATCTGAGTAGCTCTCGACAAAAAAATAAATTTGGGGTCTGTAATAAAGTTTAATGTATTGTTCTGGTCTAATTTATCTTTTTTGCTGAGAGCTACTCATATGTTCAAATAATCTAAAATTTGAAACGCACCTCACACATTAATTTATCTACCATGCAAAAGAAGTATTTTTTTAAATCGTATTTGATTTTTTTGACCGGATGAGATGAGCCTGGACTCAGAGATTGATATTCATTTATTATAATTGTGCTAGTTGAACCTAGGATAGATAGATAGATAAGATGGTTGCTGTCTGCCAGAGACTCGGAGTCAGGCACCGGAAGGAAGTCCTGTTGTTGCGGCTGGTGTGCAGTCTAGTCTATGAGCCAACTCCCTCCATGAGCTGTCTCTCAGTCAGCTTGCTTTCATAACTGTCTCCTCACCACTAATGACAAACGGAACAGTAACGCCATGCCCCTGCGTCGTTAACGCATAATCAATGGCGCAACGATGTCATCAAAAGAAAAACATGAATAATGGCGTGACGACGTGACTTGACCACGGCCGAGATGAACCAATGCAACGTGGAGTACTACTCCATCCTGACAGGGCGGCCAGCTAAAGAGAATCTGCACTAGAGCCCACCGTTTTCATGACCAAGAGTGTCTAAAACTTGGACGCCTCAAACCCTCCTTAAACCGCGTTCGGGTTGTCCGTTCGGTCACTAAGTCGGTCATGAAATTTTGATTCAGACGGACGCCTCAAACGGGCCTCAAACATCCGGGCTGAACGACATCCCTCACATACAGCTCAAATATGGGGCGGAGATGAGGCGCCCGGCCACGCCCGCCATGTCGGACCCAGCCCATTCTAGCCCATCCGACCCCACATATATTCGTCCTTATCCGCTCGCCGAACCAAACCCTAGCCACTTCACACTACTCCCTTCCACTCCCTCCGCCATCCGAGCTCACCTCTAGCGACTTCTGGCCGTGTCCGGCATGGTGGGCAGCGGATCTGACTCTGACCAGTCCGGATCCGTCAACTGGGGTGTCATCCTGTGCGGGTTGAAGGAGACAATGGCGGTCCGCATTGCACTTCGCCGCTCCCGGGAGGACAGCGTCCCCCAACGGACGAATCTGTCCGGGCGACTCCATAGTGTCGGTTCAACGGGCGCTCGGGTCCTCTGGGGCTGGATCATCGCGGTCCCGACAGCCGGAAAATCTCTCCTTCCCCATCACCGGTCGGGCAGACTATGAGTCCCACCGGGAACGGGCAGCCCGCCGTGGGAAGAAGACGATAAGGGCCGCCGTGGCCTGTATCGCAGCGGAGGCGGCTGATGCGGTGACGCAGTTAGCCGCAGAAGAGGAAGCCATTTGCGCTCGCATTGTGAAGAAACGACAGGGGAGGAACACGCGCGTCCTCGCCCGAGAGCAGAATCCGGCGGTCCGTGCCATGGCCGGACTATCACCGAAGGAGGACATCAAAGGCGAGGACATCTCTGGCGACGAGCAGATCCGGCTCGATCCCTACCGTGTCTTCGACCGGTACTTCGGCGAGAAGGACGACAAGGGCGTTGGGAAGGGCAAGGGCAGCCGTGGATGATCTCCATCATAGGCAAACATGCCGAATTTTGGTAGTCCAATGGCATGTTTAATTAATAGTGATGAAGTAGCCAGACTATGAGTATGCATCAACGTAGTTGCATGGGTTTGTATGGATTTGAGATATGATAATTAAGGTGTCCGGATGTGGATTGCATTATTTGAGGTGTGATCGCTCAGCGGGCGCGTCCGCGGGCGTTTGAGGGGCCGGATTTGCCTATCGCGGATGTAGATGCTCTAAAACAGAAAAGTAGCATGCAACAATCTATCATACTAGAAAAACATAAAAACATGCACAACAACATCACTAACGACAACCATTATTTGAGACATAAATAGATCACGATGAATGCACTACTCGTTAGTAGCCGTAGCTGCTATCGGAGCGACGTTGTTAATGACAATGTTGATGAAGACATGAAGACGCCGTTGAAAATGGCGATGAGTTGTGCCGCCTGACTTGGACGAAAGACGATCTGTAGTGACGAACTTAAGCAGTCACGCAAAGCGCTTCCTAAAAACCTATTTTTGTCCTTTTCCTGTGCAGGCTCGGAAGGATAAACAGTTCGTAGACCTGCTCCCCGCGTGCCGATGCACGCCAGCGTTCAAGACGGAGTAGACTGCGGTGATGGCGCAAGTTGTAAGAAGAGGCAAAACCCTATCTATTTTCAATGTGTCTTTGGCCGCAGTTGGTAGGCGGTATATATAGGAGTACCGGTGGTGGTAAGTATACTTACCTTACAAGAAACAATAAACTTGTCCGCAAAAACATAAGAAAGGCGACAAAAGGAAGTCGCTCTCCTGCAAGGGTAGGGACAGGATATCGACGGCTCATTCATGCGCATGTCGCACGCCCGCGCCGCCACGGCCCCTGCCCCTGCCCGAGCCAGGCAAGGCGAGCACGCGTATGATCTCTATTTCTCTCCTTAACACATCACTACGTGTGGTGGAGAGGAACCCATTATACAAAGAGGCCGCACACTTCCTAAACTTTCGGGTGGTACTAAACTTTGTAAAGACCAGTTGCCATTTTATACATGGGCCCCTTTGACTCTTTAAGATTTCAGGAATTGTACATAGGGTAGGCCCATTATTTCTAACACCCACATCCCATGTTGCTCCATCTCGTGACTGCGCCCAGCGTGATTAGGGTTCCGTGCATCTTGTGGGTGCCACCATCGGTCTGCCTCGCCTCACGCGGTCTTAGGGCCACAAAGCCATGATAGATTCTGGCCCATACTATTTTTAGGTGTTTTTTGAGTTTCATTAGAGTTTGTGTCCTATCCATAGAGGCGAGTTAGCGGCGTCTCCCTGGAGATGGAATAAGGCATTTCTGGCTAGCCCCATCTCGTTGGTGCATCTAGAATCGTCGGAGGGTGCATGAAGATGTGTCTCTAGTGAATCTTGCGAAATTTGGTTGGTGATTGTCTTCAATGTATCCCTTGGATCCAACCTTTGCTCTTTTTCTTTCTAATGGAGAATACGATGAGGTCTCGATCACCGAGCGACCATACTGCCATAAGAATGAGCCATCGGTGCGTCGCTGTCGCTACTCCCCTACCCGAGACGCTTGACCTTGTCGATGACATCAGGAAAGCCTTAATACGCATGCCCCTAAGGACCAACTCTCTGGAGCTGCAGTTGTCGTCACTAAACCCTTGAATGGATATGAAGCAACGAGAAACAAATCTCGCTATCTCACACGCATGTTGAAAAACCCTAACCTCGTCTCCCCAAGGTGACGACAGAAAATCTACATCAGAGCTCCGTCTACTACATCAAGATAGACGAACTCAAGGAGGATCGAAGCCGAGAAGACAAACTCAAAGAAGAATTGTCGCATCTATCTGAGCCCTGCACCGACAAAGACTAAAAAACCCTAACCTGGACTATTAGCCGGAGCCAAGGCACACTTATTCCCGTCCCGCCACCGGTTGCCGTAGCGGCAGGCAGAGTGGAGGCAAATCCACGGGCTCGCTAGTGAACCCTATAGGAGAGAGTTTGTCCTAGCCGCCGAGCGGAAGGGGAGAAAACAACGGAGCGACAGGCGGAGGGGATTCGGTCTTTGTTCGTATACATTCTTGTGTCCTGTTAAATCCTTTCGATCCACGCTTCTGTATCGGCGGTTGTTGTTGTTCTGTTGCTTATGCCTTTTGGGGCCTTGATACATCTCCGTCGTATCTACTTTTCCAAACACTTTTGCCCTTGTTTTGGACTCTAACTTGCATGATTTGAATGGAACTAACCCCGGACTGACGCTGTTTTCAGCAGAATTGCCATGGTGTATTTATGTGCAGAAACAAAAGTTCTCGGAATGACCTAAAACTTCAAGGAACATCTTTTTGGAAATAATAAAAAAACATTGCAAAAGATGAAGGCCAGGTGGCCCACCACCTGTCCACAAGGGTGGGGGGCGCGCCCCCTACCTCGTGGGCCCCCTGAGGCTCCTCTGACGCCAAATCTAACTCTATATATTTGCTTTCGGGGAGAAAAAAATCAAGGAGAAGAAATCATCGCGTTTTATGATACGGAGCCGCCGCCAAGCCCTAAAACCTCTCGGGAGGGCTGATGTGGAGTCCGTTCGAGGCTCCGGAGAGGGGGATTCGTCGTCGTCGTCATCATCAACCATCCTCCATCGCCAATTTCATGATGCTCACCGCCGTGCGTGAGTAATTCCATCGTAGGTTTGCTGGACGGTGATGGGTTGGATGAGATCTATCATGTAATCGAGTTAGTTTTGTTAGGGTTTGATCCCTAGTATCCACTATGTTATGAGATTGATGTTGCTATGACTTTGCTATGCTTAATGCTTGTCACTAGGGCCCGAGTGCCATGATTTCAGATCTGAACCTATTATGTTTTCATGAATATATGTGAGTTCTTGATCCTATCTTGCAAGTCTATAGTCACCTACTATGTGTTATGATCCGGCAACCCCGAAGTGACAATAATCGGGACCACTCCCGGTGATGACCATAGTTTGAGGAGTTCATGTATTCACTGTGTGTTAATGCTTTGTTCCGGTTCTCTATTAAAAGGAAGTCTTAATATCCCTTAGTTTCCATTAGGACCCCGCTGCAACGGGAGGGTAGGACAAAAGATGTCATGCAAGTTCTTTTCCATAAGCACGTATGACTATATTCGGAATACATGCCTACATTACATTGATGAATTGGATCTAGTTCTTTGTCACCCTATGTTATGACTGTTACATGATGAACCGCATCCGGCATAATTATCCATCACCGATCCAATGCCTACGAGCTTTCCATATACTGGTTCTCGCTTATTTACTTTTCCGTTGCTACTGTTACAATCACTACAAAACACTAAAAATATTACTTTTGCTTATTTTACTTTTGTTACCGTTACCACCGCTATCATATTACTTTGCTACTAAACACTTTGCTGCAGATACTAAGTTATACAGGTGCGGTTGAATTGACAACTCAACTGCTAATACTTGAGAATATTCTTTGGCTCCCCTTGTGTCGAATCAATAAATTTGGGTTGAATACTCTACCCTCGAAAGCTGTTGCGATCCCCTACACTTGTGGGTTATCAAGACTAATTTCTGGCGCCGTTGCCAGGGAGCATAGCTCTATTCTTTGAGTCACTTGGGATTTATATCTGCTGGTCACTATGAAGAACTTGAAAGAAGCTAAGACAACAATTTATCCCTCAACTACGAGGGGAGGTAAGGAACTGCCATCTAGCTCTGCACTTGATTCACCTTCTGTTATGAATAAGCTTGCGACACCTAAACTTGCTTCTGCTATTCGTTCTCATATGTCGCATGTTATTGATGATGCCACTTATGCTATGCATGATACTTATGATGAAACTACTTCTATGCTTGATACTACTGTGCCCCTTAGTGAATTTCTTGATGAACAAATTGCTCAGGCTAGAGAGAAAGAAATTATTGAAACTGATTATAATGATGAAAGTGATGATGAAGATAGGCCTGTTATTCCTGAGGGTTATGTTTTTGATAAAGAGGCTTCTGCAGCTATTTTAGCTTGCAAAGATAGTTATGAACTCAAGAGGCTATTAGTTAAATGGAACAAGGAATCTCTAGAGATAGAATGAGGCCTGACCCTGCTTTTGCTACTTCACCTATTTGTGTTGCCTATAAGGATTATGAATTCTCTGTTGATCCTGGTATAATTACTTTGGTTGAATCCGATCCTTTTCATGGCTATGAATCTGAAACTGGTGTGGCATATCTTACTAAATTAAATGATATAGCCACCCTGTTCACTAATGATGAGAGATCTCGCTATTTTTATATCCTTAAAATATTTCCGTTCTCATTAAAGGGTGATGCTAAGATATGGTTTAATTCTCTTGATCCTGGTTGTGTGCGTAGTCCCCAGGATATGATTTATTGTTGGGGAACATAGCAGAAATTCAAAATTTTCCTACGTGTCACCAAGATCTATCTATGGAGAAACCAGCAATGAGGGAAAGAAGAGTGCATCTACATACCCTTGTAGATCGCTAAGCGGAAGCGTTCAAGTGAACGGGGTTGATGGAGTCGTACTCGCCGTGATCCAAATCACCGATGACCAAGTGCCGAACGGACGGCACCTCCGCATTCAACACACGTACAGCCCGGTGACGTCTCCCATGCCTTGATCCAGCAAGGAGAGAGGGAGAAGTTGAGGAAGACTCCGTCCAGCAGCAGCACAACGGCGTGGTGGTGGTGGAGGAGCGTGGCAATCCTGCAGGGCTTCGCCAAGCACCGCGGGAGAGGAGAAGGACTTGGGAGAGGGGAAGGGCTGCGCCAGAACCCTTGGTGCGGCTGCCCTCCAACCCCCTCATATATATAGGGGCAAGGGAGAGGGGGGCCGGCCCCCTCAGATCCCATCTGAGGAGGGGGTGGTGACCAGGGGGGTGCCTTGCCCCCCAAGGCAAGGGGGGCGCTCCCCTTTAGGGTTCCCCCAAACCCTAGGCGCATGGGCCCTAGGGGGAAAGGCGCCCAGCCCACTAAGGGGCTGGTCCCTCTCCACATACAGCCCATAGGGCCCTCCGGGGCAGGTGGACCCTCCCGGTGGACCCCCGGAACCCCTTCGGTGGTCCCGATACAATACCGGCAACCCCCCAAATTATTCCGGTGACCGTATGATGACTTCCCAAATATAAATCTTTACCTCCGGGCCATTCCGGAACTCCTCGTGACGTCCGGGATCTCATCCGGGACTCCGAACAACATTCGGTAACCACATACGAACTTCCTTTATAACCCTAGCGTCATCGAACCTTAAGTGTGTAGACCCTACGGGTCCGGGAACCATGCAGACATGACCGAGACGTTCTCCAGTAAATAACCAACAGTGGGATCTGGATACCCATGTTGGTTCCCACATGTTCCACGATGATCTCATCGGATGAACCACGATGTCGAGGATTCGATCAATCCCGTATACAATTCCCTTTGTCTAGCGGTATTGTACTTGCCCGAGATTCGATCGTCGGTATCCCGATACCTTGTTCAATCTCGTTACCGACAAGTCTCTTTACTCGTTCCGTAACACATCATCCCATGATCAACTCCTTGATCACATTGTGCACATTATGATGATGTCCTACCGAGTGGGCCCAGATATACCTCTCCGTCACACGGAGTGACAAATCCCAGTCTCGATACGTGCCAACCCAACATACACTTTCGGAGATACCCGTAGTGCACCTTTATAGCCACCCAGTTACGTTGTGACGTTTGGCACACCCAAAGTATTCCTACGGTATCCGGGAGTTGCACAATCTCATGGTCTAAGGAAATGATACTTGACATTAGAAAAGCTTTAGCATACGAACTACACGATCTTGTGCTATGCTTAGGATTGGGTCTTGTCCATCACATCATTCTTCTAATGATGTGATCCCGTTATCAATGACATCCAATGTCCATGGTCAGGAAACCGTAACCATCTATTGATCAACGAGCTAGTCAACTGGAGGCTTACTAGGGACATGGTGTTGTCTATGTATCCACACATGTATCTGAGTTTCCTATCAATACAATTCTAGCATGGATAATAAATGATTATCATGAACAAGGAAATATAATAATAACCTATTTATTATTGCCTCTAGGGCATATTTCCAACAGTCTCCCACTTGCACTAGAGTCAATAATCTAGTTCACATCGCCATGTGATTAACACTCACAGGTCACATCGCCATGTGACCAACAGCCAAAGAGTTTACTAGAGTCAATAATCTAGTTCACATCACTACGTGATTAACACTTAATGAGTTCTTGGTGTGATCATGTTATGCCTGTGAGAGAGGTTTTAGTCAACGGGTCTGCAACATTCAGATCCATATGTACTTTACAAATCTCCATGTCATCTTGTAGATGTCGCTACTACGCTATATTTCAAACAACTATTCTATTATACGAATCCGGTTTACTCTACTCAGAGCTATCCAGATAGGTGTTAAGCTTGCATCGATGTAACTATTTACGTCGAACTCTTTATCACCTCCATAACCGAGAAACATATCCTTATTCCTCTAAGGATAATTTTGACCGCTATCTGGTGACCTACTCCTAGATCACCTTTCTACCCTCTTGCCAGACATGTAGCAAGGCACACATCAGGTGCGGTACTCAGCATGGCATACTGTATAGAGCCTATGACAAAAGCATAGGGGACGACCTTCATCCTTTCTCTTTCTTCTGCCGTGGTCGAGCTTTAAGTCTTAACTTCATACCTTACAATTCAGGCAAGAACTCCTTCTTTGACTGATCCATCTTGAACACCTTCAAGATCATGTTAAGGTATGTGCTCATTTGAAAAGTACCATTAAGCGTTTTGATCTATCCTTATAGATCTTGATGCTCAATGTTCAAGTAGCTTAATCCAGGTTTTCCATTGAAAAACACTTTTCAAATAACCCTATATGCTTTCCAGAAATTCTACATCATTTCTGATCAACAATATGTCAACGACATATACTCATCAGTAATTCTATAGTGCTCCCACTCACTTCTTTGGAAATACAAGTTTCTCATAAACTTTGTATAAACCCAAAATCTTTGATCATCTCATCAAAGTGTACATTCCAACTCCGAGATGCTTACTCCAGTCCTTAGAAGGATTGCTGGGGCTTTGCATACTTGTTAGCATCTTTCAGGATCGACAAAATCTTCTGGTTGTATCACATACAACCTTTCCTCAAGAACAAGGAAACAATATTTTGACATCCTATCTGCAAGATTTCATAAATAATGCAGTACCTGCTAATTCCAACAGACTCTTAGCATCGCTACGAGTGAGAAAGTCTCATCGTAGTCAACTCCTTGAACTTGTCGGGAAACATCTTAACGACAAGTCGAGCTTTCTTAATGGTGACATTTACCATCATTGTCCGTCTTCCTTTTAAAATCCATCTGTACTCAACAGGCTCACGACCATCGTTCCGTTCTGCCAAAGTCTACACTTTGTTTTCATACATGGATCCTCTCTCGGATTTTATGGCCTCGAGCCATTCATCGGAATCTGGGCCCACCATCGCTTCTCCATAGCTCATAGGTTCATTGTTGTCTAGCAAAATGACTTCCAAGACAGGATTACGTACCACTCTGAAGTAGTACGCATCCTTGTCGTCCTACGAGGTTTGGGAGTGACTTGATCCAAAGTCTCATGATCACTATCATAAGCTTCCACTTGAATTGGTGTAGGTGCCATAGGAACAACTCCTGTGCCCTGCTACACACTAGTTGAAGTGACGGTTCAGTAACCTCATCAAGTCTCCACCATCCTCCCACTCAATTCTTCCGAGAGAAACTTTTCCTCGAGAAGGGACCCGATTTGAGAAACAATCCCTATTGTTTTCGGATCTGAGACAGGAGGTATGCCCAACTGTTTTGGGTGTCCTATGAAGATGCATTTATCCGCTTTGGGTTCGAGCTTATCAGCCTGAAACTTTATCACATAAGCGTCGCAGCCCCAAACTTTTAAGAAATGACAGCTTAGGTTTCTCTAAACCATAGTTCATACGGTGTCATCTTATCGGAATTACGTGGTGCCCTATTTAAAGTGAGTGCGGTTGTCTCTAATGCCTAACCCATGAACGATAGTGGTAATTCGATAAGAGACATCATGGTATGCATCATATCCAATAGGGTGCAGTTATGATGTTCGGACACACCATCACACTATGGTGTTCCAGGCGGTACTAGTCGTGAAACAATTTCCACAATGTCTCAATTGTGTACCAAACTCGCAACTCAGATATTCATCTCTATGATCATATCATAGATATTTTATCCTCTTGTCACGACGATCTTCAACTTCATTCTGAAATTACTTGAACCATTCAATAATTTAGACTTGTGTTTCATCAAGTAAATATGCTCAGTATCTACTCAAATCATCTGTGAAGTAAGAGCATAACGATATCCACTGCGTGCCTCAGCACTCATTGGACTGCACACATCAAAATGTGTTACTTCCAACAAGTTGCTTTCATGTCCCATTTTACTGAAACCGAAGCTTTCAGTCATCTTGCCCATGTGGTATGATTTGCATGTCTCAAGCGATTCAAAATCAAGTGAGTCCAAACGGTCCATCTGCATGGAGTTTCTTCATGCGTATATACCAATAGACATGGTTTACATGTCTCAATCCTTTTCAAAAATGAGTGAGTCCAAAGATCCATCAACATGGAGCTTCTTCATGCGTTTTATACCAATATGACTTACATGGCAGTGCCACAAGTAGGTGGTACTATCTTATATCTTTTGGCATGAACATGTGTATCACTACGATCGAGATTTCAATGAACCATCCATTTCAGGTGCAAGACCATTGAAGGTATTATTCAAATAAACAGAGTAACTATTATTCTCTTTAAATGAATAACCGTATTGCGATAGACATAATCCAATCATGTCTATGCTCAACGCAAACACCAAATAACAATTATTTAGGTTTAACACCAATCTCGATGGTAGAGGGAGTGTGCGATGCTTGATCATATCAACCTTGGAAACACTTCCAACACATCTCGTCAGCTCACCTTTAGCTAGTCTCCGCTTATTCCGTAGCTTTTATTTCGAGTTACTAACACTTAGCAACCGAACCGGTATCTAATACCCTGGTGATGAAGTATCCCTTCTTGCCCTTGTCCTTCTTGAAACTAGTGGTTTCACTAACCATCAACAATTGATGCACCTTCTTGATTTCTACTTTCGCGGTGTCAAACATCGCGAATATTTCAAGGATCATCATATCTATCCCTGATATGTTATAGTTCATCACGAAGCTCTAGCAGCTTGGTGGCAATGACTTTGGAAAAACATCACTATCTTATCTGGAAGATCAACTCCGACTCGATTCAAGTGATTGTTGTACTCAGACAATCTGAGCACAAGCTCAACGATTGAGCTTTTCTCCCTTAGTTTGCAGGCTAAGAAAATCGTCGGAGGTCTTATACCTCTTGACGTGGGCACGAGCCTGAAATCCCAATTTCAGCCCTCGAAACATCTCATATGTTCCGCGACATTTCAAAAATGTCTTCGGTGCCTCAATTCTAAACCATTTAACATTACCGAACTATCATGTAGTCATCAAAACGTGTATGTCAGATGTTCGCAACATCCACAGACCACGTTCGAGGTCCAGCACACCGAGCGTTGCATTAAGGACATAAGCCTTCTATTGTCCGCATAATTGCTACTATCAACTTTCAACTATATTTTCTCTAGGAACATATCTAAAACAGTGGAACTAAAGCGCGAGCTTACGACTTAATTTGCAAAGATCTTTTGACTATGTTCAGGATAATTAAGTTCATCTTATGAACTCCCACTCAGATAGACATCCCTCTCGTCATCTAAGTGATTACATGATCCGAGTCAACTAGGCCGTGTCCGATCATCACATGAGACGGACTAGTCATCACCGGTGGACATCTCATGTTGATCGCATCTTCTATACGACTCATGTTCGACCTTTCGGTCCTCCATGTTCCGAGGCCATGTCTGTACATGCTAGGCTCGTCAAGTTAACCTAAGTGTTTCGCATGTGTTCCGAGGCCATGTCTGTACATGCTAGGCTTGTCAACATCCGTTGTATTCGAACGAAAGAATCTATCACACCCGATCATCACGTGGTGCTTCGAAACGACGAACCTTCGCAACGGTGCACAGTTAGGGAGACCACTTTCTTGAAATTTTAATGAGGGATCATCTTATTTACTACCGTCGTTCTAAGCAAATAAGATGCAAAAACATGATAAACATCACATGCAATCAAATAATGACATGATATGGCCATCATCACTTTGCTCCTTTTGATCTCCATCTTCGGGGCTCCATGATCATCATCGTCACCGGCATGACACCATGATCTCCATCATCATGATCTCCATCATCGTGTCTTCATGAAGTTGTCTCGCCAACTATTACTTCTACTACTACAGCTAACGGTTAGCAATAAAGTAAAGTAATTACATGACGTTTACGTTTGACGCGCAGGTCATAAATAAATTAAGACAACTCCTATGGCTCCTGCCGGTTGTCATATTCATCGACATGCAAGTCGTGATTCCTATTACAAGAACATGATCATCTCATACATCACATATATCATTCATCACATCCTTTTGGCCATATCACATCACATGGCATACCCTGCAAAAACAAGTTAGACGTCCTCTAATTGTTGTTTGCATGTTTTACGTGGCTGCTATGGGTTTCTAGCAAGAATGTTTCTTACCTACGCAAAACCACAACATGATATGTCAATTGCTATTTACCCTTCATAAGGACCCTTTTCATCGAATCCGATCCGACTAAAGTGGGAGAGACTGGCACCCGCTAGCCACCTTATGCAACTAGTGCATGTCAGTCGGTGGAACCTGTCTCACGTAAGTGTATGTGTAAGGTCGGTCCGGGCCGCTTCATCCCACAATGCCGCCGAATCAAGATTGGACTAGTAACGGTAAGCATATTGAACAAAATCAACGCCCACAACTACTTTGTGTTCTACTCGTGCAAAGAATCTACGCAATAGACCTAGCTCATGATGCCACTGTTGGGGAACGTAGCAGAAATTCAAAATTTTCTTACGTGTCACCAAGATCTATCTATGGAGAAACCAGCAACGAGGGAAAGAAGAGTGCATCTACATACCCTTGTAGATCGCTAAGCGGAAGCGTTCAAGTGAACGGGGTTGATGGAGTCGTACTCGCCGTGATCCAAATCACCGATGACCAAGTGCCGAACGGATGGCACCTCCGCGTTCAACACACGTACAACCCGGTGATGTCTCCCATGCCTTGATCCAGCAAGGAGAGAGGGAGAGGTTGAGGAAGACTCCGTCCAGCAGCAGCACAACGGCGTGGTGGTGGTGGAGGAGCGTGGCAATCCTGCAGGGCTTCGCCAAGCACCGCGGGAGAGGAGAAGGACTTTGGAGAGGGGGAGGGCTGCGCCAGAACCCTTGGTGCGGCTGCCCTCCAACCCCCTCATATATATAGGGGCAAGGGAGAGGGGGGCCGGCCCCCTCAGATCCCATCTGAGGAGGGGGCAGCGGCCAGGAGGGTGCCTTGCCCCCCAAGGCAAGGGGGGCGCCCCCCTTTAGGGTTCCCCAAAACCCTAGGCGCATGGGCCCTAGGGGGGGAAAGGCGCCCCGCCCACTAAGGGGCTGGTCCCTCTCCACATACATCCCATAGGGCCCTCCGGGGCAGGTGGACCCTCCCGGTGGACCCCCGGAACCCCTTCGGTGGTCCCGATACAATACCGGCAACCCCCCGAATTATTCCGGTGACCGTATGATGACTTCCCATATATAAATCTTTACCTCCGGACCATTCCGGAACTCCTCGTGACGTCCAGGATCTCATCCGGGACTCCGAACAACATTCGGTAACCACATACGAACTTCCTTTATAACCCTAGCGTCATCGAACCTTAAGTGTGTAGACCCTACGGGTTCGGGAACCATGCAGACATGACCGAGACATTCTCCAGTCAATAACCAACAGCGGGGTCTGGATATCCATGTTGGTTCCCACATGTTCCACGATGATCTCATCGGATGAACCACGATGTCGAGGATTCGATCAATCCCGTATACAATTCCCTTTGTCTAGCGGTATTGTACTTGCCCGAGATTCGATCGTCGGTATCCTGATACCTTGTTCAATCTCGTTACCGACAAGTCTCTTTACTCGTTTCATAACACATCATCCCGTGATCAACTCCTTGATCACATTGTGCACATTATGATGATGTCCTACCGAGTGGGCCCAGAGATACCTCTCCGTCACACGGAGTGACAAATCCCAGTCTCGATTCGTGCCAACCCAACAGACACTTTCAGAGATACCCGTAGTGCACCTTTATAGCCACCCAGTTACGTTGTGACGTTTGGCACACCCAAAGTATTCCTACGGTATCCGGGAGTTGCACAATCTCATGGTCTAAGGAAATGATACTTGACATTAGAAAAGCTTTAGCATACGAACTACACGATCTTGTGCTATGCTTAGGATTGGGTCTTGTCCATCACATCATTCTTCTAATGATGTGATCCCGTTATCAATGACATCCAATGTCCATGGTCAGGAAACCGTAACCATCTATTGATCAACGAGCTAGTCAACTGGAGGCTTACTAGGGACATGGTGTTGTCTATGTATCCACACATGTATCTGAGTTTCCTATCAATACAATTCTAGCATGGATAATAAACGATTATCATGAACAAGGAAATATAATAATAACCTATTTATTATTGCCTCTAGGGCATATTTCCAACATTTATTACTTCTCTGCTAAATATTTCCCTGCTCATAAGAAACAAGCTGCTTTAAAGGAAATATACAACTTTGTGCAAATTGAGGAAGAGAGTCTCCCACAAGCTTGGGGGAGGCTTCTCAAGTTACTTAATGCTTTGTCTGATCATCCTCTTAAGAAAAATGAAATACTTGATATCTTTTATAATGGACTAACCGATGCTTCCAGAGATTACCTGGATAGTTGTGTTGGTTCTCTTTTTAGGGAAAGAACACCGTATGAAGCTGAAATCCTATTGAATAATATGTTGACAAATGAAAATATTTGGGCACCTTCTGATCCAGCTCCTGCTCCAATTACTGAGCCTATTCCTAAACCAACTCCGAAGAAGAGAGGTGTTCTATCTCTCAGTCCTTAAGATATGAAAGAGGCAAAGAAATCTATGAAAGAAAAAGGTATTAAAGCTGAAGATGTTAAGAATTTACCTCCTATTGAAGAAATACATGGTCTTAATTTACCGCCTGTTGAAGAAATATATAATCCTAATCCATTACCTATTGAAGAACCTCCTGGCCTTGATAACCCGACACAGGTAGTAAAGTTAAATTATCTTTATAGATTTGATGAAGGTGATATTCCTCACTATAAGTCTGCTAGACAATGCTTTGATGAGTTTGATAATTTTATTGTCAAACAAGAAAACTTCAATGCTTATTTTGGTAGACAATTGAAATACGATCCCGATATGATTAAACACTTGGGTGACTATATGGCTAATATTAGAGGTGTAAGTGCATCTTGTGCCACCCCTAGTTGGTTTTGGAGTATTGACGACAAATTTGGTTGAGGGACTAATGTGTTTGTGAGAATTGCAGGATAACACAGGTAGTGTCCCTCATTGATTCGGTTTACCTACCGGAGATGACTCCTAAAAATGTATGAAGACATTGACGACAATGGTGGTACATGAAGATATTCATATTGAAGACTATGACATGAGAAGACATTTTGTGAAGACTATGGAGCGCCAAGGTTGTCAGAATCACGATTTTGAATCGGATCGGAGCTCTGATGGTAGAATCGTAAATCGTAGAATATTCACTACCAGGATCGTAGAAACGTAGATTTTATGAATTAAAATCGTAGAATTAGATGGGTAAGTTTGGACCGTAAAGTCGTAGAATCGTATAACAGAATCGCGATTCTAACAACCTTGTGGAGCGCGAAGACTTAGTTGTTTCGTTGTTTCCTTTTCTTCTTTGTTGAGTCATAGGAACCACCGTACTGTTAAGTGGGGTCCAAGTGAACATAGTCAGAGTGACTGAAGTGATGCTCAACCCAAATCCTATGTCTTCGAGCGAAGACAATGAGAGCAAATCTTATCCAGAGCTGGATAAGTCAGCTTTGCTTGTAGCCCAAGTAAAGTTGCCATGTGTGTTTGAAATCTGACCGTTGGAACACGTGTCAGTTCCTTAGTGACCCAGGGTCATTTCGGACATATCAGGTCAGGTTGCCCAGTGGCTATAAATAGCCCACCCCCTACACCATAAATTGGTGGTTGCTCAGAGTTAGTGCACGGCTTTTGTCGTTTGAGAGCAACCCACCTCGAAGCCTTTGAGAGAGAAATATCCTTGCGAGGACAAAGCCCAAACACCCAGAGCCAAAGAGTGTTAGGCATCACTGAAGTCTTTCTGTCTGTGTGACCTGAAGACTTATTACACTTGAGGACTGTGAATCCTCCAGCCGGTTAGGCGTCGCGTTCTGAGCATCCAAGAGCCATTGTGGATCGCCGGTGAACGAAGTCTGTGAAGGTTTGGAAGTCTACCTTGAAGACTTACCAGAGTGATTGGGCGAGGACTGTGTGTCCTTAGCTCAAGGGGAATAAGGTGAAGACGCGGTCTTCTGAGTTGAATCTCAGCCTCCCTAACCAGATGTACAGTTGTCACAGCAACTGGACTGGTCAAACAAATCCTGTGTCTTCAACAAGTGACTGGTTCTATCCTCTCCTCCCTTTACTTACAGTTAGTCTTCGTGAAGTCATTGCCTGCTTGTCATATCTGATTGACTTCATTGCTTGACTACTATTGTTGTTTGGCTTCATACCATCTTCCATTCCGATCCTTACTACCTAGCTGCTATTAGTCTTCATACTCTCACATTATTGCATACTTGACTATGGCTAGCTTTGTGTAGTTTATCTTCCGCTGCATATCAATAGGTTCATTTCTACTGTTTGTCTTCGAAACTTCCATGTTTTGAAGACTTCCATAAAAATCGCCTATTCACCCCCCTCTAGTCGATAACTAGCACTTTCAATTGGTATCAAAGCAAGGTACTCCCTTGTTCTGTGTGATTCGGTTTAACCACCTGGAGTTTTAGCTATGTCGACTGCAGGGATAATCAAAGTCTCCGCTGCTTGCCCCGTGTTCGATGGAACTGAATATCCCTACTGGAAGAATAAGATGCGCATGCATCTTGAAGCCATTGATGTCGACCTCTGGTATGTGGTCAAGAACGGCGTTCCCAAGACTGGTGAAGGTGTCACCCCTGCTGATGTCAAGAAGTTCATTCAACTGGACTCTACTGCCAAGAACATCATCTATGGTCATCTGACCAAAGGACAGTATGGCCGTGTGAGTGCTGCGGAGACGTCAAAGCTAGTCTGGGACTGGCTATCTAAGGTCAACGAAGGCGTCTCAACCAAGAGAGATCAAAGGATCAGTGTTCTTCGCAACCTCTTCAACCGCTTCAAGAGAAATGACAATGAGAATGTCCAGCTCACATTTGAGCGCCTCACTGACATCACAAATGAGCGTCAAGCCCTTGGCGCCACTGAGATTACAAAGCATGAAATCGCCAAGACACTGCTGAGATCACTTGACAACTCCTTTGACACCCTTGCCCTCATGATACAAGAACGTCCTGACTTCAAGACACTCGATCCATCTGATATACTTGAGAGGCTCAACACACATGAGTTCTAGCTTTCTGAGAAAAGAGATATCTATGGTCCCAACTATGGCCGAACTCGTGCTTTGAAGGCAAAAGTAGTTTCCTCATCTGAAGAAGAATCTGACTGCAGTTCTGATGATCCTGAAGACATTGGAAAGGAACTTGCTATGCTTGTGAAGAAGTTCCAGAAGTTTACCAAGAAGAAGGGCTTCAGAAAGTCGTCACGATCCAGCTCAAGAAATGATGAAGCCTCCACTCATGACTACAAGAAGAGGACATGTCACAAGTGCAAGAAACCTGGATACTATATCTCTGAGTGTCCACTGTGGGACAATGAGAAGAAGAAGAAGAAGAGCAAGGAATATGATTCTGATGACAAGAAGAAGAAGAAATCTTCAAAGTCTTCTTCCAAGTCCTCGTCAAAGTCTTCATCTCATAAGAAGAGCTCATCTGGCAAGGCTCGTGCTTTTGTTGGGAAGGAAATGGATTCAGAGGAGGAGTCTGCTTTTGAGGAGGCAGAGGTGGAGTTTGAGGAGGAGTCCGACCCTGGCGTTGCAAGTCTGGCTTTAGCCACTGCTTATGTTGCCAAGTCCATCTTCAACACTGAAGACAATGACTTCCCCACCAACGCTGAGGCTGATGACAAGGACGACCCTACTCCCACCTACTGCTTCATGGCATGTGGTGCCGAGGTAAAATCACGCGATGCTTACTTCCAAACATCCAGTGAAGATGAATCTGATTGTGAATCCAAGCCCAGCTACAAAACACTTGCTAAAATTACAACTGAACAACAAAAGGCTATGGAACATACTCAAAAACTGTTAGACAAAAGCGATGACCTGTTGGACGCGGAAATGACTCGTACACAGTCCTTAGTTGAAGACATAAAAAATCTTCATACTAAGTACCAAGAACCTGAAAGTCGTCATGAAACGCTCTCAACCACTCATGAAAATCTCTCCTACGATTATCTTCAAAGGAAGCAAGAGCTTGAGAAGTTGAGAGCGGCTCATGAAGATCTTCAAAAAGAGAATGAGTCACTTCGCGCCCAACAGATCAGTCCCGCTCAGGATGGATTTGAACCACCATGTCTAAAATGCCTTGAGCGTGATAACGCTACCTCTGTTGCTGGATGTTCCACTACTGCTACTGTTGCACTATCTTCAACTACTGATGTGGTAACTAACCCCTCTGCGGAGGATACCACTACTATTGCTGATGACAATGCTAGGTTGAAGACATTGCTTGAAACAGGGATGTACAAAAGTCTGAAAGGGCATCAGACACTTTGCGATGTCCTCAAAAAGAAGATTCTGAACCGAAACCCTAGGAAAGAGGGTGTTGGGTTTGAGAGGAAAATGAATGTTGATGGTTCCTACTGGAAGCCTGAGCAGTATCCCAAAATCACATGGGTTACTGCAAAGGGACCTTCAGTGGATCCATCCACCTTATCTGGCTTTACCTGTGCTAACCCTGTTGTCATTGATGAATCCTTTGATGCAAACTATAAACTGTTCAAGAATCAGAATGGTGAAGTGTTTGCCAGATATATTGGTGCTAACTGCAGGAATGGGCCACCTATGAAGAAGATCTGGGTTCCCAAAAGCTGTCTTGAGAAGCTTCCAGTGAATGTCATCATGACACCACCTGGGAAGAAGACAAACTCCAGACCTAAGGCTTCATATGGTCCAAAGGCTTCATACAGACAGAGGACTCACCTGAGTCACCCTAACACCAATGTTTTGCAGGGAAACCATACTCAGACTTATGAATATGAGTGTGTGTCTTCAAACTGCTATGTTCATAGAACTAAGAACTTTTCTGCTTATTCATACGAGTATCATGCATCTCCTGCAAGGCTATTTGCAAGGGCTCCAAAGCCGAAGTTCTCAGATGCTGCACTTAGACTCATTGCTTCTAAGCCACCCCTGAAAATGTTGGTGGTTAAGAAGAATTAACTTTCTCTTGTAGGGAAAGGTCTCCAGCCGAAAATCGAAGGCGTCTGATGCTATTGCTGGGGATCTAAAACATCTTGTAGGGCGCATGATCAAATGCCAAATGGTATCACTATGTATTTTGTTCCTGAATCACTTGCCATTCATCCCATCAGTCCTAATCTTGATAATCCTCTTACCCGTCAAATGTTTATGCTTCACAATACTCTTGGTGAAGCCTATCCCCCTAACTGTAATGCAGAGTATGACACCTTGTGCTTCAGAATGGATTATGGATAGCGGATGCACTAATCATATGACTAGTGATTGAAGGTATTGGGTCAAGGGATCAGCACATGGATAAAGTGATGCTTGTTGAATCCCTTGGTTTCAACTTAATGTCTGTCTCGATGCTTTGTGACTTGAACATGATTGTGCTATTCGGAAAATATCGTTGCCTTGTACTAATGGAATTTGACAAGTCTCTAGTCTTTGAAGGGTATCGGAAAGATGATCTGTACATGGTAGATTTCTCAGCAGGACCACAGCTTGTCGTATGCCTTCTCACAAAAGCTTCAGAATGTTGGCTATGGCATCGAAGGCTGGGACATGCTGGCATGTGGAACTTACACACTCTCGCCAAGAAGAAGCATGTCATAGGCATCGAGGACGTCAAGTTCAAGAAGGATCATCTGTGCGGTGCCTGCGAAGCTGGAAAGATGACAAGGGCCAAGCATCCTTCGAAGACAATCATGACTACTTCTCAACCTTTCGAGCCGCTACACATGGACTTATTTGGCCCCACTCACTACTCTACCCTTACTACGACTGCCTGTCTCTATGGCTTCGTCATTGTTGATGATTACTCAAGATACACATGGGTGCACATAATTCTCTACAAGACTGAAGTGCAAGATGTTTTCAGACGCTTTGCCAATCGAGCCATGAACAATTATGGCGTCAAGATCAAGCATATCAGAAGTGACAACGGCACTGAGTTCAAGAACACCGGACTTGATCTTTATCTGGATACAATGGGAATCACTCATGAGTTCTCTGCTCCTTACACACCTCAGCAAAATGGCATCGTAGAGCGCAAGAACAGAACCCTCATTGAGATGGCTCGAACGATGCTCGACGAATACAAGACACCAAGAAAGTTCTGGCCCAAAGCTATTGATACAGCATGTCATGTCATCAACCCTGTGTACATCCATAAGCTTCTGAACAAAACATCCTATGAGCTCCTCACTGGCAAGAAGCAAAATGTCAGCTACTTCAGAGTATTTGGAGCAAGGTGCTGGATCAAGGATCCCCATCACAAGTCAAAATTTGCGCCAAAAGCTCACGAAGGCTTCATGCTCCGTTACGGGAAGGATTCACACTCTTACAGAGTCTTCAACCTCTATCTCTATAAAATCATCGAAACTGTAGATGTGCGGTTTGATGAAACCAATGGTTCACAAAGAGAGCTCCTGCCAAGTACTCTTGAAGAAGCTCCACACAGCGAGTCTATCAAGCTAATGGGAACTGGTGAAATCATGCCTACTGAAGCACAGCCTGAAGAGGAACTTATCATTTCTGCACCAAACCAACCTGAAGACAATGCTCAGCCTGAAGACAATCCTTCTAACGATGACAATGATGAGTTTGAGCAAAGTCTTCGCCCAGTTCATCCTCATGTTGCAAATGAAGTACAGATTGAGAAGATAATTGATAGCATCAATGCACCTGGTCCACTTACTCGCTCAAGAGCAACGCAGTTAGGAAATTTCTGTGGGCACTTTTCTTTTGTGTCAATATCAGAACCCAAGAAAGTTGCTGAAGCCTTTATGGAACCTGAATGGATTCAAGCAATGCAAGAAGAGCTTCAACAGTTCAAGCTGAACAATGTTTGGGAACTCGTCAAGCGTCCTGACGCTCGCAAGCATAACATTATTGGCACAAAATGGATATATCGAAACAAGCAAGATGAGCATGGCCAAGTTGTTAGAAACAAAGCATGACTCGTTGCACAAGGATATACTCAAGTTGAAGGGATTGACTTCGATGAAACATTTGCTCCTGTGGCTAGGCTTGAAGCTATTCGCATATTGCTAGCCTACGCTAACCACAACAACATCTTGCTATATCAAATGGATGTGAAGAGTGCCTTTCTCAACGGCAAGATTGAAGAAGAAGTATACGTCACACAACCACCTGGCTTTGAAGATCCAAAACATCCTGATATGGTGTACAAACTAAACAAAGCACTGTATGGCCTCAAACAAGCTCCTCGGGCCTGGTATGATACGATCAAAGACTTCCTGAAGAGCACAGGCTTCAAACCTGGATTCCTCGATCCCACACTCTTCACGAAGACATATGATGGTGAACTGTTTGTGTGCCAAATCTATGTGGATGACATTATCTTCGGATGCACATACCAGAAGTATAGTGATGAGTTTGGATACATGATGCAAGAGCAATATCAGATGTCCATGATGGGTGAGTTGAAGTTCTTCCTTGGTCTTCAAATTCGTCAGCAAAGGAATGGCATCTTCATATCTCAAGAGAAATATCTCAAAGACTGCCTGAAGAAGTTTGGAATGCAAGATTGCAAAGGTTACACGACGCCAGTGTCAGCCAAACATCATCTGGGTCCCGACGAAAATGGTAAAGAGTTCGATCAACAGGTATACCGGTCCATGATTGGTTCTTTACTTTACCTATGTGCATCTAGGCCAGATATTATGCTTAGTGTTTGCATATGTGCTCGGTTCCAAGCGGCACCAAAGGAATCGCATCACTTAGCTGTGAAGCGAATTCTTCGATATTTGGCTCACACCCCAACACTAGGATTATGGTATTCAAAGGGCTCAGAGTTTGATTTGGTTGGATTTTCGGATGCTGACTATGCTGGTGACAGGGTGGATCGCAAGTCCACATCAGGCACATGTCACTTTCTGGGACGATCACTTGTCTGTTGGTCTTCAAAGAAGCAGAACTGCGTGTCACTCTCAACTGCTGAATCTGAATACATTGCTGCTAGATCTTGCTGTGCTCAGCTACTATGGATGAAGCAAACACTCAAGGACTATGGCATCAATCTGACACAAGTACCTCTCTTCTGCGACAACGAAAGCGCCATCAAGATTGCCAACAACCCAGTCCAGCACTCGAAGACAAAGCACATTGAAATTCATCATCACTTTCTCAGAGATCATGTCATGAAGAAAGATATTGATATCATTCACGTCAACACTGAAGAGCAATTGGCAGATATCTTCACAAAGCCCTTGGACGAGAAAAGATTTTGCAAGTTACGGTGTGAGCTAAATATCTTGGAATCCACAAATGTCCTGTGATCAGGCACACATCCTAACACTTATGCATTTTGATGACTTAGATGTGCAACACACGAAGTAAAGTATATCTTCAATCAATGAAGACATACATTATGAGTGTGAATACATTAACATGGAATTTGACTTCGGAGCGCCACGATAATTGTGCGCCGTGACTGGGTCTAATACCTCCTATACAGTGGGTAACGCCACCACCAAACTTTTCTGTTTGAAGTGTTTCACTCATGGCGTTGCATTTGAATGTCTTCGCATTTGGTTTGTCTTCAAATTCAATTTATCTTCATCTTCACTATGTTGCTTTGATTGCTTTCTGATATATATAAATACTAGTGTTCTGTCCTCTACATCATTCACTTATAGCTATGTCTTCCCAGATTGAATCTTTTGAACTAAGTGAATGTGATCGGACCCTAATCTCTCTATGCTTTCTATCTCAAACTCTATCTGTCCAAATCATATGCATTCTATTGAAACAGTCAAATGTCTTCTCTACGTCCTTGTCAGCAGAAGACACAGAGACAAACATTAAGTCAATTTTAATGCTCTATCCTTATTGCCTAAAATCCGGAGAAGCCGGAACGACCATCCGACAAACCTGGCGGGCGTGGGAACGTGGGACAACTCTAAGTATGTTGCATGCTTGCCACGTGCCCGTCAGATGTGAACTGCCAGGGGCACCTGCGTAATTGCGCTGTGCCGCCCACATCCTTATAAATACATGTCCCCTGCGGTAAAGGAAACTTCTTCCACCTCTCCACCTCGTCAAAACCCTAGCGCCACCGCTAGCTCTCGACGACGCCGGCGACGAAGCGCTTAGCTGCCGCAACTTCTCCGACGCCGTCCTCACGCCGGCTGCGGACATCGTCCTCTCCGCCGCCGCCGTTGGTGTCCTCCGTCGCCAAGTTAGGGCACGGTGGATTGAACTGCTCGGTCTCCTACTCTTCCCATCTAGCAGTTCTTCGTGTGGTAAATAAAACTCTCTTTTTACCATCTTTTTGATCTTCAAAGATTCATCATGTCTACCAAAATAGGTTCCTGCCTATACAAGTTAGATCTATTCTATCTGCATCTCATACTACCTAGCATATTCACTTAAGCTTCATATCAAGTTAGATTCCTCACTTGTACTTATTCGCGAATTCGTACAAATCTGGAACCAACTCTCCACATATAAGTGAATGTCTTCGCATCATGAGGTCAATGTCTTCAAACTGATTTATCTTCAAAATCTTCTGAGAATGCATATGACCTCTTCCCCTTCCCTCGCATCTCTAATGTTGTCACAGGTACATGTCCGTGGGAGAATCCCTTGGTTCTCATAGTCTGCATTCGTTTGCAGAATTTTTACAGCATCACATTAATTCTCCCGAAGCCAGTTCCTGTTTGTCCAGCAAGTGGAAGCTTTTGAAGCCATTGAACGTATTGAAACCTTTCCGCTTGAAGTTCATGGCTGCAGAGAAATCAGTCAGAAAGGGTGGCAGACAGCGTCGAGGAGGAACATAAAGAGATTTGCCTGATGACCTCTCTGAGCTTTACAAGACAGGTCCTGAAGAGGATTACAATTAGCGCATGACACGAATCCAATGGATTCGAAGATATTGGGCTGAACAATGGTTCAAGTACAACTTCGTCACCCAAGAATACGCTGAGAAGAATGCTATCAAAAGTTCTTGGGGTGATATTCTCTTTCAAGGCCTTCCACCCAAGAACAGAACTGAAGCTATTGCACAGGGTTTCTATCCCTGTATGGTCCGTGGACCTCAGCCAGAAAATGCCGACCCATCATCATTGCTCTGGTGTCGTGAAGATAATCTCTTCAAGCACAACTTCCAGCACGCAAAGGCATCGGCCAAGGAAAACAAGAAGTCATTGGGATTAGATTTCAATCCTGGTCCTCCTGCTCCCTGTGCTGATGGCTCACGTGATGCAGAACCCAATGTCATCGGTCCCTTCTACAACCTTGATGGCCTCATCACTCACATCACAGTTCAAGGTGCCAAAGTGGACCATTTTGATGACAATGCTGACTCTGATGAAGCCCCTGCTCCCACTCCAAAGCCGCAGAAGCCAAAGAAGGCTAAGGCTTCAAGATCAGCTGTTCCTCCAAAAGCTTCATGTGCGAAGCCACTGGCAACTGCACCTCCTGAAGAAAGTGTGCAATCTGAAGATTTGTCACGCATCTCCAAGAAGACGGAGAAGAAGAAGAAACTTGTCAAGCATACTGATCAGGCACTGACCCCTGCTGCCATTCTGCGTGAAGAGCACATTAATCTGTTTAGTGATGAAGATCTTGCAGATGATGCCCTTGAACAACTGATCAAGATCAAGGAAGAGGCAGAAATCTTCAATGATTTGCCTCTCTTTGATGTGGCAATCATTCACAACTTCATTGATGAGTGGTTTGACTCACCAAATCTCAGCTTTGACGATCTGCAACTTCCCATTGGGCTTAGTGTTTCCTTCAATGGAGCCATTGCTTCAGAGCTAGCTCTCGCTTAGCGCATCGTTGAGCTGAAGCACAAGATCGACCATGAGAAAGCCTAATTCAAGAAGCATGTGGCTAAGCTCAGCGTGCACGATGTCAAAAACTTCAAGATCATGCTGCACGAGCTTAAGGAAGCTTTTCTCAAGAAGAGGGAAGAAGCCAAAGGTTCTCGAGAGCGCATGAAGAGCCTGGCTGACAAATGTGTGCAAGCCTACAATGAGGCTGAGAAGCGCAAGGCTCTTGGTCGTCCTACCATTGATCCAAGAATGGATGCAAAGAAGAAGAAGCCATCGACTGGCCAAATTGCTCCTACAAGGCAGGAAGAGCCGCGTATTGTGTTCCCAACCAGCATGATCGGCTCGAAGCCAAAGGTCAGATCAACAGCTTCTGAGCTGAAGAAGACGAGAACTACCGAGGCTGAAGCTAGGAAAAGGAAAAATCCTGAAGCCTCTGATGCTGCTCCCTCCAAGAAGAAGCGCATAACCAACAAGGATAGGGCTGCTCCCTCAGAGCCCTTGGTTGTTGAACCACTTTCAATGGTCCCTCCCACATCTGAACATCAAGAACAACGGCTGATAGTTCATGAGCCTGCTTCCACAGAGGCTCATGATACTGAAGACATTCCAGCAGTTGACCCCACCGCTACTGAAGACATTGGTCACCACGACAATGTTGAAGATGATGTAGTGCTTCCTCAGATCGAACACAACCTGGTATCATCGCTTGTTCTCACGATCAACGAACTCATCAGCATTGGCCGTCCTCTGACGCCAATTGCTCAGGATGCTTCGTGGGCTGATCACCCACAACAACAAGACACTCCAAGTACTACCCAACACCAAAAAGTCACACCACCTATGCAAGCAGAAGATGATGACTTTGAGGCCCAGCCAACTCCATCTCCAAAGGCGTCGCCAGCATTGCGCAGGCTTCGCAAAGGACCAAGGCCTCAAGTCCCCACCTCGAGCGTTCCAGAAGGAGAAGTGCCCCAACAATCTGTTGCACGTCAAGTGCTTCCAGATGCCACTCCCAACGTGAATGTCTCTAAGTCTGAAGCCAAAGGTGCTGAAGACATTCCGGCTGCTTCAGCCGATGACAATCAAGAAGAAGAACGTGTTCCAACTCCCCCCATTACCGAAGAAGTTGTTCCAGAAGTGTACGTGCCAGTGCCAGACCCTCCAGCTCATCAAGTGGAGGTTGAAAATATTGCGGCTGCCACCACCAACACCAATGAAGCCGATGACGTTGTCATGGCTGAAGAAAATGTGGAGCCTGCTCCAACCACTATGCCTGCAACAAATGAAGCCAATGCTGCATCCATACCTGAAGCCAATGTTGACGCCTCTGCTCCTGTTCCGCCACCAAGGCCACACACTATCAAGCAAGCTTTCAACTATGGCCAGCTCATTTGTGTCAAATGGCCTATTCTGACTCCTTCGCCTGCCGCCGCTGGTCCTCAGTTTGATTACCATGTTGAGCACCGGCCACGGGTTCAGAAGCCAAAGCCACGATTGCCAAGGTTTCCAGGTACTGCATCAGCACCAGGATCTTTCAATGTCAATGGCTTCAAGGCACACAATACCTTCTTTGACAGCGCCAAGAACCCCTATTCAAGAGCAAGAATATCTTCTGATCGGTTCTGGAGCCATCAGCAGCGAAGCTATTACTCATGCATTCTGTACAATCAAGGCCGCATTTTTCCACATATGCGTCTTGATGCTGAAGCCGTCACTGGTCTGCCCTGTCTAGAAGAGGCTCTGGACGGCTTCAGAGAGTCTGGCCTACTGCAGTTTGTCACCGATAAGGAGCACTGGAATGAAGAGTTACTGCTCCAATTCTATGCCACTCTCCATATTCGTGGCTACTACAAAGATACAAAGACCTGGGTTCTTGAGTGGATGACAGACAATGTTCATCATGAAGCCAAAGCCATTGATATCATTGAGCTTACTGGCCTGCCATCTGCAGATGATCTTTATGAACCTGGCTATCAACTTCACAATGCTGCGATGGAGAGCATCTTCCACAAGCCTGAACCCAATATGAGTCAGATGCTCAGCATGATGAAGCCATTACCTCCAGATGCTGAATATCCTAAGGCGTTCTTTGTTGAAGACCTTGAGTATCTGCCCCGCACCATCTATCACATTATCAGGCGAACTCATTGGCCTATCAAAGGACACTCCCCTAATACCAAGCTGGAAGGCGCAATGAAGACTTTGGTTTTCCATATTCTTCATGGCAAACGCTTCAATGCACAAGATTTCTTTATCCGCCAACTTGCTGCATTAGGATCTGACATCTTTGGTCTGAAGTTCTATGCTCCTTGGATCATGCGATTGATCAAGCTTCACTCTGCCTTCAACTATCAACCATCTGCATGCAATCATGTCATATTTATGCCAGATGTTGATTTGTCTGTTGAAGCTGTTGGAAATATGCCCTAGAGGCAATAATAAAAGCATTATTATTATATTTCCTTATGTTGGAAATATGCCCTAGAGGCAATAATAAAAGCATTATTATTATATTTCCTTATTCATGATAATTGTCTTTATTCGTGCTACAATTGTGTTATCCGGAAATCGTAATACATGTGTGAATAACAGACAACAAACATGTCCCTAGTGAGCCTCTAGTTGACTGGCTCGTTGATCGACAGATAGTCATGGTTTCCTGACTATGGACATTGGATGTCATCGATAACGGGATCACATCATTAGGAGAATGATGTGATGGACAAGACCCAATCCTAAACATAGCATAAGATCGCATAGTTCGTTTGCTAGAGTTATCCAATGTCAAGTATCCTTTCCTTAGACCATGAGATCGTGTAACTCCCGGATACCGTAGGAGTGCTTTGGGTGTGCCAAACGTCACAACGTAACTGGGTGACTATAAAGGTATACTACGGGTATCTCTGAAAGTGTCTGTTGGGTTGACATGGATCGAGACTGGGATTTGTCACTCCGCTTGACGGAGAGGTATCACCGGGCCCTCTCGGTAATGCATCATCACAATGAGCTCAGTGTGATCAAAGTGTTTGATCACGGGATCATGCATTACGGTAACGAGAAAAGTGACTTGCCGATAACGAGATTGAACGAGGTATTGGGATACCGACGATCGAATCTCGGGCAAGTAAAATACCGATTGACAAAGGGAATCGTATACGGGATTAATTGAATCCTCGACATCGTGGTTCATCCGATGAGATCATCGTGGAGTATGTGGGAGCCAACATGGGTATCCAGATCCCGCTGTTGGTTATTGCCCGAGAGCCGTCTCGGTCATGTCTGCATGTCTCCCGAACCCGTAGGGTCTACACACTTAAGGTTCGGTGACGCTAGGGTTGTGAAGATATGTATGTGCAGTAACCCGAATGTTGTTCGGAGTCCCAGATGAGATCCCGGACGTCACGAGGAGTTCCAGAATGGTCCGGAGGTAAAGAATTATATATAGGAAGTGCTATTTTGGCCATCGGGACAAGTTTCAGTGTTATCGGTATTGTACCGGGACCACCGGAGGGGTCCCGGGGGTCCACCGGGGGTCCACCTGCCCCGGGGGGGCCACATGGGCTGTAGGGGGTGCGCCTTGGCCTATATGGGTCAAGGGCACCAGCCCCAAGAGGCCCATGCGCCAAGAGAGAAAAAAGGGGAGAGTCCTACAAGGGGAAGGCACCTCCGAGGTGCCTTGGGGAGGATGGACTCCTCCCCACCCTTGGCCGCACCCTTCCTTGGAGGAAGGGGCAAGGGCTGCGCCTCCCCCTCTCCCTTGGCCCTATATATAGTGGGGAAAAGGAGGAGCAAACCAACCCTAATGCCCTGGCTCCTCCCTCCTCCCTGCAACACCTCCTCCTCCTCCCGTAGTTGCTTAGCGAAGCCCTGCCAGAGTTCTGCTGCATCCACCACCACACCGTCGTGCTGGATCTTCCTCAACCTCTCCTTCCCCCTTGCTGGATCAAGAAGGAGGAGACGTCTCCCGTCCCGTACGTGTGTTGAACGCGGAGGTGCCGTCCGTTCGGCACTAGATCATCGGTGAATTGGATCATGGCAAGTACGACTACCTCATCCACGTTCACTTGAACGCTTCCGTTGCGATCTACAAAGTGGTATGTAGATGCTATCTAATCTGAATACTCGTTTCTAGATGAACTCATAGATGGATCTTGGTGAAACCGTAGGAAAAATTTTAATTTTCTGCAACGTTCTCCAACAGAAGCCATATACCCAGAGTCTGCAAAGGAGCCTCTTAGTCTTCAGAATGCTAACCATCAAAGCTTCACCCAAGACGATGAAGGAGTTCAAGCTATTGCTCGTGTCTATCCATTGGCTGGGATCACTCGCTTGCCTCACCGCGCGCAAACTGAAGCTACTGAAAGCACAATTGCCCAAAGACCTAAAAAGCGCTCCCGCATTCTCAATGATCGAGAGCTTCTAGCGGCCCTTCATCAGAAACAAGATAAGCATCATGACTGGCTAAAGCGCCAAATGCAAAGCCTCTTGGTGGACGTCAATCGCATTCGCAATCTTGCTACCAAGAATGCCTATGTCACACATGAAACGTGTCGGCGATCATGGAAGAGTTTGACGCTGCTAAGTGCTGAAGCAGATCTTCAAGACGATGACTTCACTGAAAAGTTCAAGTTTGACTCCACTCCTCCACGGAATGCTGTTCTTCGTCGAACTCCATCTCTTGAAGACTCTGAATACTCCTCTTCTGCTGCAACTGTGAATGCCAAAGTGATCGATGAAGAAGATGATGCTACTTCACCGACACCTTCTGCAAGAATCGACACTGCACCAAGCTTGTCTGCACCGCCAAACGACTACACCAACCCTGCTGCTTCATCTACTCCTCATGCGGACGAGTAGATGCTCTATGTCTTCAAACCTTTTTGGTCATTACTGACAAAAGGGGGAGAAGCATATGAGTTTGATAGTCTTCAAGCGGGTTCATATGGGCGGTTGCTTTATATTTGGCCTAGTGTTTACAACTCGTGTTTTGATACATTTGGTTCTTTGAGTTGTAACACTTAAACTTGATGGTCGTCTGCTACTTATTTGCTATTTCTGTGATGCGATGATAAATTCCGCATGTGCGATGATAACTTCCGCACTTAAGTCATTCTGCAGACGTCCATTTTTCATTATGCATGTCATTATCTTCGTTATATCTTATCATGCATGATGAATTTTCGTCATAAATTGAAGAGGATCTCCACAAGTACAACCTGCCATGTGCATTTGCATTCCAAAAGCAAATTACTTATATGCACATCTTCAGGGGGAGCCTTTAAAACTTATGAAGACAATCCTCTATGCTTTACAATTTCACATACTTTACTCCCGTTGAAAACTTCAACCAGTTTGTCATCAATCACCAAAAAGGGGGAGATTGTAAGTGCATCTAGTGCCACCCCTAGTTAGTTTTGGAGTATTGACGACAAATTTGGTTGAGGGACTAATGTGTTTGTGAGAATTGCAGGATAACACAGGTAGTGTCCCTCATTGATTCGGTTTACCTACCGGAGATGACCCCTAAAAATGTATGAAGACATTGACGACAATGGTGGTACATGAAGATATTCATATTGAAGACTATGACATGAGAAGACATTTTGTGAAGACTATGGAGCGCGAAGACTTAGTTGTTTCGTTGTTTCCTTTTCTTCTTTGTTGAGTCATAGGAACCACCGTACTGTTAAGTGGAGTCCAAGTGAACATAGTCAGAGTGACTGAAGTGATGCTCAACCCAAATCCTATGTCTTCGAGCGAAGACAATGAGAGCAAATCTTATCCAGAGCTGGATAAGTCAGCTTTGCTTGTAGCCCAAGTAAAGTTGCCATGTGTGTTTGAAATCTGACCATTGGAACACGTGTCAGTTCCTTAGTGACCCAGGGTCATTTCGGACATATCAGGTCGGGTTGCCTAGTGGCTATAAATAGCCCACCCCCTACACCATAAATTGGTGGCTGCTCAGAGTTAGTGCACGGCTTTTGTCGTTTGAGAGCAACCCACCTCGAAGCCTTTGAGAGAGAAATATCCTTGCGAGGACAAAGCCCAAACACCCAGAGCCAAAGAGTGTTAGGCATCACTGAAGTCTTTCTGTCTGTGTGACCTGAAGACTTATTACACTTGAGGACTGTGAATCCTCCAGCCGGTTAGGCGTCGCGTTCTGAGCATCCAAGAGCCATTGTGGATCGCCGGTGAACGAAGTCTGTGAAGGTTTGGAAGTCTACCTTGAAGACTTACCAGAGTGATTGGGCGAGGACTGTGTGTCCTTAGCTCAAGGGGAATAAGGTGAAGACGCGGTCTTCTGAGTTGAATCTCAGCCTCCCTAACTAGATGTACAGTTGTCACAACAACTGAAACTGGTCAAACAAATCCTGTGTCTTCAACAAGTGACTGGTTCTATCCTCTCCTCCCTTTACTTACAGTTAGTCTTCGTGAAGTCATTGCCTGCTTGTCATATCTGATTGACTTCATTGCTTGACTACTATTGTTGTTTGGCTTCATACCATCTTCCATTCCGATCCTTACTACCTAGCTGCTATTAGTCTTCATACTCTCACATTATTGCATACTTGACTATGGCTAGCTTTGTGTAGTTTATCTTCCGCTGCATATCAATAGGTTCATTTCTATCGTTTGTCTTCAAAACTTCCATGTTTTGAAGACTTTCATAAAATCGCCTATTCACCCCCCCTGTCGGTGTCAAAACCGGCGGATCTCGGGTAGGGGGTCCCGATCTGTGCGTCAAGGTCGAATGGTAACAGGAGACAAGGGACACTTTATTTTACCCAGGTTCGGGCCCTCTCGATGGAGGTAAAACCCTACTCCTGCTGGATTAATATTGATGATATGGGTAGTACAAGAGTAGATCTACCACGAGATCAAGGAGGCTAAACCCTAGAAGCTAGCCTATGGGTATGATGATGGTTATGATGTGTTCTTCCTACGGACTACAACCCTCCGGTTTATATAGGCACCGGATAGGGTTAGGGTTACACAAAGTCGGTTACATTGGTAGGAGATCTTGAATATCCGCACGCCTAGCTTGCCTTCCACGCCAAGGAAAGAACCTTCCGGACATGGGACAAAGTCTTCAATCTTGTATCTTCATAGTCCTGGAGTCCGGCTGAAGATATAGTTCGGCTATCCGAACACCCCCTAATCTAGGACTCCCTCAGTAGCCCCTGAACCAGGCTTCAATGACGACGAGTCCGGCGCGCAAATTGTCTTCGGCATTGCAAGGCGGGTTCCTCCTCCAAATTCTTCAAAAAGATAATAAACACCAAAAAATAGTGTCCGGTTCTGCAAAACAAGTTTCCACGTATTGCCATATAGAGAATAATACAAACACAAATCAAATCTGCTGACGTATTCCGCAGTGCGTCATAACACTGCGACCAAGCCTTCTGTATGGATTATTTTTTGTTGTTCCACCGCAGCACGTTCAACGAGGCGGTTTCCTTGGCACGTCTTGTCGAAGCAGAGATCGTGTGCCCCTTTTAACGGGATTCTCATTAATGCGGACGTGGGTAACCCAACCGTGCCTGTTAGGCACGTCCTGCCTTGATTAAAGGCTAGTCCAAGACGGTTACGGGGAGGGCTCTTGATATTCTGCCTCTTATAAAGAGACCGAGACCTTGCTCCCCTCTTGTGTTCTCAAAACAAGCTCGCCCATAGCCTCGAGTTCCAACACCCCAGGCTTTTAGATTCTAGGCGCACCGGACCATCGACAATGTCCGGCTCCGACCTTCAAGGCCAATGGATGCCCTCCTCCGTTACGGAGGAGGACGTATCAAGGTTGAGGGAGGCTAGGTTCCTGACCAGCGAGATCCCGCACAGCTTGCCTGCTCAAGGACAAGCGATCCCAAGCCCTCAGCCTGGTGAGAGCGTGGTATTCATCTCCCACTTCCTTCGGGGATTAGGCTTCCCAACGGATCCTTTCGTAAGGGGGCTGATGTTTTATTATGGGCTGGAATTCCATGACCTAGCTCCGGAGTCCATCCTCCATATCTCCTCCTTCATTGTTGTGTGTGAAGCGTTTCTCCATATCACTCCTCACTTCGGATTATGGCTCAAGACCTTCAAGGTAGAACCGAAGATAATCGAGGGGCGTCACGTAGAGTGCGGAGGTGCTGTTATAAAAAGGAATACCGATGCTCCATGGCCCGAGGGCACTTTTCAAGAGGAGCTCGGCTTATGGCAACAGGAGTGGTTCTACATGACCTCTCCTCGGGGCACCACTTGGGTAGCACCTCCCGCCTTTCGCTCGGCCCCCCCACCACGTTTAACATCGTGGATCAACACAGGGTTAGATCGGGGTTTGCCCAAAGACGTTCCTCTGTTGCAGGGCCGCATAAAGGATCTCCTAAAAGGAGACCTCAACCTGGTCAAGGTGACACAAGTTATGCTGATTCGCCGGACACTGCCCGGCCAACGTCGCCCCCTCCGCTTGTGGGAGTTCAACCCAGAGGGGCCGCGAGTTCTTCGAAATTTCATGGGTGTGACGCCTACGGAGATGCATAGACTGTTCTTCGGACCACAAGGAGTGAGTCCGGATTTGACCGAGGATGCTGGTTTAAGCCGCAACTGCCCGGATACAGAAGTAGGTGACCTTGCGCCCGGACCTTCTATCCATACAATTGACTTATTTTTTAACAGTACTTCTCCTTTTTACACAGGAGTGGATAGCGAAGGCGAAGCTAGTCCGGTGTCCGGCTCCCCTTCCCGAGACCAGGCTAGATCCTGTGCTAGTCAGGATGTTGGAGGTGGCGCCTCTGGAGGGAAATGAAGGGGCGGACAAGGAAACCGTGGCCTCTTCGAAAGGGGCCATCCCAAAGGGGGGAATCGACAACTCCTCTCCAAAGGGGAAGAAAAGGGCCACCTCTGACGACCCGGGAGCCGTAGCTCCAAAACGGGGGAAAGAATCCGTGTCAGAGGACCCGACGCCGGGGAGCCCCTCGGCCGAACTAAATCCTCAAAAGGAGCAGCCCTCCAACGAGCCATAAGTAGAAAGAGAGTCATTCTTTTAAGAGAAATCCTTAATTTATATCTGAGAAGTTTTAACCGAAACCTTACCTTGTAGTTCGGACCTCGAACCTTCTCGGCAGAGCTCGTCATCGGGGGATCTTCTTCCGGAGATGATGGAGAGCGGAACGCCTCCTCCTTCATCGCCTAGCAAGGCGGGCGATGCCGAAGTGTCGTCGCAGAGGATTTCTACGAATCTGCCAGAGGCAAAAGGTGATCATGCGGCCCCCGGGGGTTCTCCGTGTCCGGCCTCCGAAGAAGGCCATGGGACGAGTCCGGCACCATCTGGTGTTCGGTCGGAGGAGCTGAAGGTTCTGCTGGGCCGAGCCTCTGTTTCAGAGGAGCATCGTGCGTTGATGCACACGGTGATTGAAAAGATTTCATCCGCGGAAAGCGGACTGAACGAGGCCGTCAAGAGTTTACTGGCGGGCCTTGAGGTATGTTTTGAATAACGAACATTAGTGTTAATTGCGCATAATAACATGCGCCCTGTATAGATAGTAGCCCCTGAGACTCTGTGTGCCGCAAAGATTAGCGGCACGCAGAGGATCTTAATCCCAGGTCCTTTAAGTGGCACCTTTGTATGTAGGTGGCAGGTTGTCCGGAGTCGAGCCGGACTCGAGATTTTGCCGAAATGAAACGGCAACTCGATGAGGCAGAAGCCGACATCGTGCTTGTTAACAAGCGGCTTGATGATGCTCAAGGTATTGAGTTTATTTGGCGATTGTTAGTAAGAGGACCTTTATGTCAATATCTTACCTTGTGTATGCTTGATGCAGATGGTGCGGCGGCCGTAGAAGGACTTAGGGCCGAGCTCGCCAACGCAAAGGAACAAGCCAGAAAAAGTGATGCGGCTGCCGGAAGAGCCCGTGAAGAGCTAAAAGCCGAACAGGCTTCCAATTGCTGAAGCAAGGAGGAGATGGCTGATATAGTCGTGAAGTTGAAAAGTGCTACTGACCGTTGCAAACTTCTTGAAGAGGAAGGTCGAGCCCGGCAGACGGATTTAGAGAAGGCCGTCGCCGACGCCAAGGACGCCCGCTCTGGTATGAGAGCGTCAAGGGAAGAGCTGCGTCAAGTCGGACTAATTGCGGATGGAAAGCCCTTCCTGCTGCGGAGAAAATTATGTGATCCAAAGTTCGCCCCGTTGGACCGAGCGTGGAGCGTGGAGGACACCTATCTGGATTTGTCGGCTAGTGCCGCTGATGCGACCAGGTACTTTCAAGATAAGAAGGATCATGAAGTGGAAAAGCTCTTCTGGTCGCAGTTCACTAATCCAGAGCGTCCACTATCAGTGGATGATCACCTGGCCCAATGGGCCGAGCTGAATAGGTTGTCCGGACTCGTCATGAAGTATGCCATGGACCGCCTGTGTCCGGGGAGATCGAAGCCGAGAAGCTATTTCAGTTTGGTGTAGCAATTTCTTGACGTGGTGCCTCGGATTGAAGCTCTAAAGAGGCCCGCTTGCACAGAGGGCGCGGCTGGCTCTTGCCCGTGTCAAGACATACTGGGCAGATATGGAGCCCACCGTTGTTGCGTCCCGTGATTCGGATAAAAGCCGAATTCCTTCCGAGCACTATTTTGAGGAAGTCCTCATGGGCGCTCGTATAATAGAGACGCAGTGTTCGAAAGATGTTGTTTTATGACAGCATATGTAATCTTAGATCAATATTTTTATAAATTGTAGTGGCGTAATTTAGACTTGTGCCTTCAAGTATTAATAACACCTCCTGTGCGGCCGTTTTAATATATAAATTCTGAAAGATTGCAGTCGTTGGCTTCAGCCCCCACGCACATAGTGCGGGGGTGCGCGTGAGAACGCATTTTCACACTTAACCCAATGTCTTGGTCCTACAAAGGAGGTGATAGCGCCGCGGGCTAGGCAACCGGACTATAGTGCTTTAACACTTTCACTTAGCCATA
This sequence comes from Aegilops umbellulata, assembly GCA_032464435.1. Taxonomy (NCBI): domain Eukaryota; kingdom Viridiplantae; phylum Streptophyta; class Magnoliopsida; order Poales; family Poaceae; genus Aegilops; species Aegilops umbellulata. The sequence continues at coordinate 376,334,512 of CP136058.1, read as the reverse complement.
GGAGCTTGACAGTGGGACTCTTTAGGTAGTCCTTTAATGGCGACTGCGTTTACCCGAATTCGGGACGCATATGTGCCTGGCCGGGAAGCGGCCCTTCGTCAAAACGGAGGAATTCGATAAATTCCTATAGGTCATCGAGTGGCGACCAATCTCGCGCTACATCATGACAGTCGGTTTTCGGCTTTCTCTACTGAGGTGCTCACCCGGCCGAACCGGGGCACAATCGCAGTAGTTCTCCTGGTGCAACCTTAGCCGACAGAACGGAAAGTAAGGTGGCCGAACTCAGGAGCCGGGCAACCCAACATGTGACAAAAATCATGACTCGGAGCTGATGCATATAGTGCCAAAACTCGCGACGCCGAACACTCCCTAAGGTGTTCGGTCTTTGTGGGTGCGTGTGAAACAACACCCTTGAAAAAGAAAAAAGCCCCTTGTGTCCAGGTACGAGCAAGAATTCTGGCGTGGCCACATGCCAAAACGCCAGTCTCCTCCATGGTTATAGTTAGGTAAACCAGGGGATGTATAGCAGCAAGAGACAGTAAAAAAGGTTTACGCAGGGTCTTAATATAAGAAGAATCCTTTGGGGCGGGTCCCTACTGCACGTCTGCACCTCTGTCTCCGCTGTGCCGTGTCCTGGACGGGCGTCGTACGATGTTCATCTGTAAAAGGGAAGAACTAAATTGAAAAATGGGTCGTGCGGATCAAAAAAGAATAATAAATAAAATGTAAAGTGAGAAACAGATACGGTCGAGTTTTATTGTCTCTGCGTACAGCCCCTGGTGAGGCGTACCAAGCCTATAACGAAAATGGGCTTGTGCCAAACTCATTGAGTCCGGGTCCGCGACCTTTTGTGACTTAGATCGAAAAAGTCTTTTGGCTGGCGAGGCCATTTTGTTGGGCGGCCATTTAAGCGGCCGCACAATCCTCCGTTTGGAGGAGATGTAGTTTAGTATGCTCCCTTTAAAGAGATGATGCCTCGAGGACCGGGCATCTTTAGCGTGAGGGATGCATAATGCGGTATTGCGTTAAAGCGAGCGAAAGCTCCACGTCCCATTAGTGCTTGATAGCGACTTGAAAACGGGACTATGTGGAAGATAAGTTTTTCGCGACGAAAGTTATTGGCAGAGCCAAATATGACCACAAGCCGGAGAAAACCCATACAGTGGGTGTCCGGGCCTGGTGATACTCCTTGAAAGGAGGTTTTACTGTGACGGGTTCGTGCTGGGTTTATGCCCATGCGGTGAATTGTATCCTGATATATCAGATTTAGTCCACTGCCACCGTCCATAAGGACGTTGGTAAACTGGAATCCGTCTATTATTGGATTAAGCGACAGGGTAGTCCGGCCTGCGTGTTTGATATTGCGAGAATAATCTAGCTGATAAAAAATGATTGGCTTTAGTGACCAGTGGCCAGACTCCTGCGGGATAGGCTTGAATGTGCGGACCTTTGTGGGTGCCTCATGCCTTGTTATGTGAAGTGAGTTCACTGTTTTGACTTCTTGCGGGAAGTTCTTTTACTTCCTGGTGTTCTGCTTTTGGGGTTCGTCCTCTTCCTCACTTGGTGTGTCGAGCCCCTTGTGTTCGGCGTTAAGCCTTCCGTATTGTTTGAAAACCCAACAGTCTCTGTGGGTATGATTAGCAGGCTTTCCAGGAGTACTGTGTATCTGACATATCCTGTCCATGATTCTCTTTAGACTGGACGGATCTTCCCTATTATCCTGAGGGGGTGATTTTGTCTGATTTTGCCGTGAGCCTTTGAATCCGGCATTGACTGTCGTGCTCTTCGTACTTTTTCTTTTGATTCGGCGAAGGTCCTTGTTTCGCCGTGGTTTCCCGTTTCCATCCCTGATTTCTGATGTACTTGGGTCGCTGGGGCTGCAACGTGCCAACCAGCTGTCCTCTCCTACGCAAAAGCGGGTCATGAGGCTTGTGAGTGCGGCCATTGTTCTTGGCTTTTCCTGGCCGAGGTGTCTGGCGAGCCATTCGTCTCGGACATTGTGCCTGAAAGCCGCTAGGGCTTCAGCGTCCGGACAATCCACTATTTGATTCTTTTTAGTGAGGAATCTATTCCAGAACTGCCGAGCTGATTCTCCGGATTGCTGAGTTATGTGACTGAGGTCGTCTGCGTCCGGGGGACGGACGTAGGTCCCTTGAAATTTTGCTCGGAAAGCGTCCTCGAGCTCTTCCCAACTTCCAATTGTGTTTTTGGGAAGGCTTTTAAGCCAGTGCCGGGCTAGCCCTTTAAGCTTAAGGGGTAAATATTTCATGGCGTGGAGATCATCTCCTCTAGCCATATGTATGTGGAGGATATAATCCTCGATCCAGACTCCCGGGTCTGTTGTTCCATCTTACGCCTCTATGTTAACGGGTTTAAATCCCTCTGGGAATTCATATTCCAGGACCTCATCGGTGAAACATAGAGGGTGTGCGGCACCCCTATATTTGGGTGTGCCGGATTCTGATGATGGATTTTTTGCATTGCTTGCGAGAGCTTGCTTTCTTGGCCCATAAATGGACCTGGCTGGGCCATGATGCGAGTCTTTGATTGTGTCGCATGCCGCATTGAGTGCGGCGCCGTTTGCCGTATTGTAGTGGCCGAGAGGTCATTTATTCGACCGTGTAGCCTTTTTGTTTTTCGAGTTTGGGGGCTCTAGGGCCTCCTGGTCGAATTCGGGCAGTAGCTTTCTCTTCGGATAGCTTTTGGTGCGGCGGCTGCCGCCGTATTTGTCTGCGGTCTTGATTACTTTGCTCCATCTTGTTTTGAGTGCATCTTCCGCCGTCTTTAGCTTTGGCTTCTGCTTCTTCAGGCTTCATGCTGTAGCGACGAGCCTTTCTTGGAGATTCTTCTGCTCCATGATTTTATCCGGCGTGGTATCGTCCGGAGTTCTGTTATGACCGGGGGAGGACTGTTCGTCCTCTCTGCCCGTGTTACCCTGTTCGGACGGCTGTTCTGGGATGCGTTCGTCATCTGCTGGCTCGTCCTGCTCTATGGCTGGGTCTTGATCGAGGCGGGGCTTCGCTCGGCATTTACGTCGCCGCTTTGAGTGCTTTTCGGAGGGTTTACCCTTCTTTTCGCCCCCTTCTTCCTCATTGTGAGTTTTTTCAGGTGTATCCACCATGAATACGTCATTAAGTGGGGTGGAGGTCCAGTGCCCTATGGGCGCTGGTTCCCGTTCGTCTCCGTCTTCGTCGTCCATACCGTCGAAGTCTTCGGAGCCGAAGTCGAGCATGTCGTTTAAATCGTTGACAGTGGCTATTAAGTGGGTGGTGGGTGGGCTTTGAATTTCTTCGTCGTCCGAATCCCAACCTCGCAGGCCACAGTTCGGCCTGGGCTCTCCTGAAAAAGAGAGAGACTTGAGAGATTTCAGAATATCACTGAAAGGCGAATACTAAAAGATGTCCGCGGCGGTGAACTCCATTACCGGCGCCCAATCTGATTCGATTGGCAGGGGCGCGGGAGGTTCGGAGTTCGGAGAAGAGTCCGGCTCCTTGGAGTCATGTGCCATGCGGAGTGCGGGGCTTGCGTTTGGCTCAATGGCTTTTAAGATCGCAGCCCCCGAGGTGACGTCCAACCGTTCATCCTCAAAGAACGCAGCGGGCTCCGGATCGAGGATCGGGGCCGGAGCGTATGCGGCCTCCAGGACACTGTTCGGAGGCAGAGCTATATCATGCCCCTCGAGATAGTGCGGCGCGCTTGGCTGTGGCTTGAATCCGTCGAAGATCTGGTCTCCGAGGGTATCTGCCGTGTAGTTTAAGCTTCCCCACCTGGCTTGATGGCCAGGGGCGTGGCTTTCGATCTGCTCCAGATGGCCAAGCGAGTTGGCCCGCAGAGCGAAGCCGCCAAAGATGAAGATCTGTCCGGGGAGAAAAGTCTCACCCTGGACCTCATCGTTGTTGATGATCAAAGGAGCCATCGGGCCTAAAGGCGACGACACAGAGGAACTCTCAATGAAAGCACCAATGTCGGTGTCAAAACCGGCGGATCTCGGGTAGGGGGTCCCGATCTGTGCGTCAAGGTCGGATGGTAACAGGAGACAAGGGACACTTTATTTTACCCAGGTTCGGGCCCTCTCGATGGAGGTAAAACCCTACTCCTGCTGGATTAATATTGATGATATGGGTAGTACAAGAGTAGATCTACCACGAGATCAAGGAGGCTAAACCCTAGAAGCTAGCCTATGGGTATGATGATGGTTATGATGTGTTCTTCCTACGGACTACAACCCTCCGGTTTATATAGGCACCGGATAGGGTTAGGGTTACACAGAGTCGGTTACATTGGTAGGAGATCTTGAATATCCGCACGCCTAGCTTGCCTTCCACGCCAAGGAAAGAACCTTCCGGACACGGGACGAAGTCTTCAATCTTGTATCTTCATAGTCCTGGAGTCCGGCTGAAGATATAGTTCGCCTATCCGAACACCCCCTAATCCAGGACTCCCTCACCCCCTCTAGTCGATAACTAGCACTTTCAAGAGGTGAACTTAAACTTGTTAGCAAACATGCTTCTATAGTTAACACTCAAGTAGAACAAGTACTTAAAGCTCAAAATGATTTGCTCAATGAAATGAATAGTAAGAAAAATGATTATGCTGTTAGAGTGGTGATACGTCTCCAACGTATCTATAGTTTTTGATTGCTCCATGCTATATTATCTACTGTTTAGGGCAATATTGGGCTTTATTATCCACTTCTATATTTTTTTGGGACTAACGTATTAACCGGAGGCCCAGCCCAGATTTGCTTTTTTTTGCCTATTTCAGTGTTTTGAAGAAAAGGAATATCAAACGGAGTCCAAAAGACCTAAAATTCCATGGAACCTATTTTTGGACCAGAAGAAGCCCATGGAGTACCGGAAGCTCGCCAGGGGAGTCCCGGCCTGCCCACGAGGGTGGGGGGCGCGCCCCCTACCTCGTGGCCAGCCCGAAAGTCCACCGACGTACCTCCTGCACCCATATATACTCTCGTACCCTAAAACTTCCAGAGCGGAGATTGGATCAGAAGTTCTGCCGCCGCAAGCCTCTGTAGCCACGAGAAATCAATCTAGGCCCTCTCTGGCACCCTGCCGGAGGGGGCCATCATCACCGGTGGCCATGGAGGAGTATCCCGGAGGGGTCTTCATCACCATGAAGGCCAAGGACCAGAAGGTGGAGGCCATGGAGGAGGAAGCACAAGGGGAAGAACCTCTCCTCCTGTCTTCCGGTGGCGCCGGAGTGCCATCGGGAGGGGAATCATCGCCATGGTGATCGTCTTCATCACCATCCTCATCTCTTTTACGCGGTCCACTCTCCTGCACACCGTTGTAATCCCCTACTTGAACATGGTGCTTTATGCCACATATTATGATCCAATGATGTGTTGCCATCCTATGATGTTTTGAGTAGATATCTTTTATCTTTGGGTTGATTGATGATCTAGATTGGTATGAGTTGTATGTTTTACTTTGATGCTGTCCTATGGTGCTCTCCGTGTCACGCAAGCGTGAGGGATTCCCGCTGTAGGGTGTTGCAATACGTTCATGATTCGCTTATAGTGGGTTGCTAGAGTGACAGAAGCTTAAACCCGAGTAAGAGGGATTGTTGTGTATGGGAATAAAGAGGACTTGCTGCTTTAATGCTATGGTTGGGTTTTACCTTAATGATCTTTAGTAGTTGCGGATGCTTGCTAGAGTTCCAATCATAAGTGCATATGATCCAAGTAGAGAAAGTATGTTAGCTTATGCCTCTCCCTCATATGAAACTGCAATAGTGATTACCGGTCTTGTTAACAATTGCCTAGGACAATTCCGCACACCGATCCACCATTATTCCACACTCGCTATTTATATTATTTAGCAATATATTCTAACTTTATAATAACAGCACCTACTTTTATATTTTAGCTCTCCGATACCATGCAAAGTTATCCTCTTCATACCCACAACGTAGTTTTATTTCTCGTTGCTAGTTGGAAGCAAACGTTCGGTGCACGTAGAGTCGTATCAGTGGCAGATATGGCTTGAGGGAATATTGATCTTACCTTTAGCTCCTTGTAGGTTCGGCACTCCATACTTATCACTTCCATCTTTGGAAAGTGCTACGAAGATTCCTTGCACTTGGGGATTATCAAGCTCTTTTCTGGCGCCGTTGCCGGGGAGCAATAGCGCGGGGCTGATATTCTCGTGTGTGCTTGTTTGCTTTCTTCACTAAGTAGATTTTGTTTTTTCCTTTTTGTTTCTGTTTAGTTGTGGGTGAAACATACAAAAAAAATTGAAAATTGAAAATACAAAAAAAAATTACTTGCCACTCTTGCCTAAAAGTTTTTCAAAAAGAGAAGTGATTGGAAGGTTTTGCATTGAAGAAGTGAGGGTCGACCTTGAACACTTGTGTTCATGATCACGGAAACAATGTAGAATTTTTCATGGAAGTTTATTTATAAATAATTATCCCCTTGTATATATTCATTGTATTATAAAAATAAATGTACCAAGCTTTGGTTTTAGGATGATTAGATTGCTTGTTTGCTTTGTGCAAAACAAAAACAGAAACTTTGGCTGTAGTGCATGAATTTACATTTTTAACTGGAAAGTCAAATGGTTCTGATTCTTTCTGAAAATTACTTCTTTACAAATTATTCAAATTTTAAAGTTTAGTTTATAATTTTAGGAGTTACAGAAGTTTGTCAAACTTCCAAATTACTACAGACTGTTCTGTTTTTAACAGATTCTGTTTTGCGTGTGTTGTTTGCTTATTTTGATGAATCTATGGCTAGTATTGGAGGGTATGAACCATAGAGAACTTGGAATACAGTAGTTTTAACACCCATACAAATAAAGATTGAGTTCATGACAGTACCTAAAGGTAGTAATTTGCTTTGTTACACTAACGGATCTCACAAGTTTTTGTTAAAGTTTTGTGTGGATGAAGTGTCCGAAGGTCGAGGAGCTATCAATAGGAGAAGAATAAAGAGAGGCAAGAATTCAAGCTTGGGGATGCCCAAGGCACCCCAAGTAAATATTCCAAGGATACTCAAGCATCTAATCTTGGGGATGCCCCGGTGGGCATCCCATCTTTCTTCTTCAACAATTATCGGTATACCTCGGGGTTTTGTTTTGTTCACGTGATTTGTGTCCTTTGTGTTTTTCTTTTTCTTCAAGAACCATGCTATCATGAGATATCCCTTCATTGATTTATAGAATACTTCATGTGCTTCACTTATATCTTTTAAGTATGGTCTTATAGAATTGCTCTTTGTGCTTCACTTAAATCTTTTGAGTATGGTTTTATAGAATGCTTCGTATGCTTCACTTATATATTTTGAGCTTGGATATTGGTTAGTCTATGTTAATTGTAGAATGCTCCATGAACTTCACTTATATCTTTTGGAGTATGAATATTACTATCATTAAAGTGGGTTGGAAGAGTGTCAACTTTAGGAATTAATGATCCCACTATTTTGGAGGATGTTGAATCTTAGTGTGATATTTATGAAAGTGGATTTGGAAGAGTGTCAACTTTAGCTAGTAATGATTCCACTCTTTAGGAAGAGGTTCCAATTGAGTATGAGAACAAATTTGCTATCCATGATGCTACTGAAAATTATTATGAGGGAGGAATACATGCTTGTAGGAGTTGCAATAATATCAAGTTTCCTCTCCATGTGCTTAAAGTTTTGAAGTTATACTTGTTTTGCCTTCCTATGCTAGTTGATTGTTGTTCTTATAAGTTGTGTGCTCACAAAACCCTAGGCATAGGAAGTGTGTTAGATTTAAATGTGCTAGTCATATTCTTCAAGATGCTCTCATTGTGCTTTAATTCCTATCTTTTATGATAGCATCATTGAAATCATCATGCCTAGCTAAAAGGCATTAAAGAAAAGCGCTTGTTGGGAGACAACCCAATATTTACCCTTACTGTTTTTGTGTGTCTACATGATTAAGCTACTGTAGTAATCATGTTTTATAGCTTTTGTTTCAATAAAGTGCCAAGTAAGACCTTTGGGAAGACTTGGGTGAAAGTTAATGTGATCTTGCTGTAGAAAACAGAAACTTTACGCTGACGAGAATAGATGTCATTTTTTACAGAAGAGTGCTTTTGAGTTGATTCTTTTTGCAGAAGATTAATAGAAAAATTACTCACGTCCAAAAATTTATTTCATAATTTTTGGAGTAGCAGAAGTATGGTTATTGTTCAGATCATTACAGACTGTTTTGTTTCTGACAGATTCTGTTTTCATTGCATAGTTTGCTTGTTTTCTAGTTTCTATGACTTATATTCTTCAATATAAATTGTAGAAATGATATAGTACAATAGGCATTGTATGAAAAAAATTATGAACCTTGTCATTTGTCAGTACCAAAGTGAATGGTTTGCTCTTTATCATACTAACCTATCTCATGAAGTTTGGTTAAGTTTTGTGTGATTGAAGTTTTCAAGTTTTGGGTGAGATATCGATATGAGGAGAATAAGGAGTGGAAAGACCCTAAGCTTGGGGATTCCCAAGGCACCCCAAGGTAATATTCAAGGAAGACTCAAGCGCCTAAGCTTGGGGATGCCCCGGAAGGCATCCCCTCTTTCGTCTTCAACACAATCGGTATACTTTACTCGAAGCTATATTTTTATTCATCACATGATATGTGTTTTGCTTGAAGCGTGTTTTCGATTTTACTTGCTATTTGAATAAAATCATTGGATCTGAAATATTGAATAAAAAAGAATCCTGCCGTGGCTAGTTAAGTATTTGACTACTCAGTGTTCCTCACTCATATCTTTTGGAGTAGTTTGTCAATTGCTCATGTGCTTCATGTATATCCTATGAGTAAATGGTTGAATAAATTGAATGTCATAAACCTGAATTTATATATGTTTCATATGCTTATAACATGGGGAGTAATGACTTCACACATAATAAGTATGGGTAGTAAAACTTATTGGAAGTTAGCAAACATAGAATCGGTCACTTGAACAATTCATGAAAGAATATTGAAGGAAGAGGAGTCTCACATATAAATATACTATCTTGGACATCTTTTATGATTGGGAGCACTCATTAAAATATGACATGCTAAAATAGTTGATGTTGGACAAGGAAGACAACGTAATGGGTTATGTTCTCTTATATCTGAGATAAAGTATGTTGTCATTGATCCTCTAACATGTTGAGCTTGCCTTTCCCCCTCATGCTAGCCAAAATTCTCAGCACCAAGTAGAGATACTAATTGTGCTTCCAAAATCCTTAAACCAGTTTTGCCATGAGAGTCCACCATATCTACCTATGGATTGAGTAAGATCTTTCAAGTAAGTTGTCATCGGTGCAAAGCAATAAAAATTGCTCTAAATATGTATGATTGATTGGTGTAGGAGAAATAAGCTTTATACGATCTTGTGATGTGGAAGTAATAAAAGCGACAGACTGCATAATAAAGGTTCATATCACAAGGGGCAATATAAAGTGACGTTCTTTCACATTGAGATTTTGTGCATCCAACCATAAAAGCGCATGGCAACCTCTGCTTCCCTCTTCGAAGGGTCTATCTTTTATTATTATCTTCTACCTTATGCAAGAGTCATGGTGATCTTCACCTTTCCTTTTTCATTTTATCCTTTGGCAAGCCCAGCATGTTGGAAAGAACCTGATATATATATATATATATATATATATATATATATATATATATATATAAAATTGGATGTAGGGGAGCATGAGTTATTATTGTTGAGATTCCCTTGAGGTAAAAGGTTGTGGGGCAAAACTATAAGCCCTTATCTTTCTCTGTGTCCGATTAAAACTCCATAACCACAAGTATTGTGTGAGTGTTAGCAATTGTGAAAGATTAAACGATAGTTGAGTATGTGAAGTTTGCTAAATCAAAGCTCTGACATAGACTCTTCCTGAAAATAGGATGAATTGCAATAGTTTGATGACTGAGAATATTGTTTGTTAGTTTTCAAGAAAGTTTATGATCCATACTTTAAACTTGTGACTTGCTTCACTACAAAAAAAATACACTTCCGTGATGATACGTGTTTGTCACACTAGGTCGCTTTTTTTGTCATGCATGTACATCCATGACAAATTTATGACAGAATCAAGATAGTCATACCTGTGCTATCGTAGAAGCGTTCCATGACATTATCAAAATTATCATCACGGAAGTGTCCACTTCCATGATGATAAATCGCGCGTCACAGAAGTGCTTTCGTCAAGGGTGACCGACACGTGGCATCCACCGTAACGGGACACCGTTAAGCTATCGGGTCAGGTTTTGGATCAGATAACCCGTTAACAGCCCCGACCAATGGGAAATTTCCACGTGTAAAATTCTTATTGGCCGGACGAAACACGTGTCACCTCGTCAGTGGGTCAGATAGGCGCCTATGATACGTCAACACGTGGCACGGCCCAACAGAGGTCCATTCCTGTGAAAAGGCCGGCCTGTTTGACTTGGTCAAAAGCTGGCGGGCCGGCCCATGGAAAGCCTGTTAACGGCCTGTTTGAATATAGCCCATTTACAGCCCGCTAACCCAAGGCCCGTTACGCCCTATCCGAATTAGGCCCAGTAGCGTCATCTGGGCCATCCAATATGATTCCAGCCCGTTTTCACTTTTGGCCCATGTATGGCCCATGACGTCTTTCGGCCCATATGAGGCCCTATGTAACTTTTGGCCTACTAATGGCCCGTGGTGAAACTGGACCGTAATGAACAGTGTATCACTTTACACCCATTAACGACCCGTGGTGAAACTGGCCCGTAATGAACAGTGTATCACTTTATACCCATTAACGGCCCATTATTCCGTTGGACTGTTTCCAGCCCATGTTGTCTTTCGGCCTTCTCAGAGCCCATTTATTCTTGGGCTCATTTCTAGCATTCGTTTACTTGCAGCCCGTTACTGTCATTTTCTGCTTGTGGGCCAAATTCAGCCCGTGGTTACAGTTGGCCCGTTTGTGGTCCGTTAATACGTTGGGCCGATTTCATAGCATCATCAAATACGGCCTATTAACGATGGCCCGTTATGGTCGGCCCATGAACGGACGATTCCAACTCTAGCCCGTTTATGGCCATAATGCGGTCTGTTTGACCCATGTTTGGCCAATCGATTATACGGCCCGTATAAGGCCCATTGATGATACGACCCGCAGAAGGCCCATTGTTTCTACGGCCCGTAGAAGGCCCACTATTTCTACGGCCCGTAGAAGGCCCACTATTTCTACGGCCAGTAGGAGGCCCAGTGTCACTACAGTAAATATTAGCCCATGGTTATTGTGGCCTAGTTTTAAAAAATAGGTTATTGCAGCCACTAGCTAACCGCGGAAAAAGAACTGCAATGACTACAAGCAAACAAATAAACAAGACAACAAGGAAATAAATAAGCAAGCAACTAACGCTAGGCTATCACGGCTATTACACATATTACATCCACTGGGCATCAAAGTTCGCCACCAGTGCAAATATAGGGAACAAAGCAACATATCATATATACTGGTTGTCAAAGTTGGCGACCAACGCAAATAAACGCCGCAGCAAAACAAATCCAGAACTGAAACCACTTCAGAAGATCTCAAGAAACAATATCCTGGGTACCCATAATGCTGGCAAGATGCTTAGCAAGCTTATTAACTTTCTCTTGTTTGGCGCTTAAATCCTCCAGCGCTTGCTGTTGCACCAGAAAATATGCATCTGAATTCTGCAGGGACTTCCTCAGTCCTTCAGCTTCCTGTGGCAGCACATCTGATCGATGTCTTTCAACTTGAAGTTGAGACTCAATAAGATGAACTGATTCAGGCAGCGAGTTCGAAGAGCTTGTGCCAGCAGTAGTGGCCAGTAACTCGAACACTACATCAAGACAGGACTTTTGGGTTCCCTCACTGTCGTCAAGATAGTTTTTATCAACTTTCTTGGAGACCAACAGGGATGTCTCACTATCTTGAACCTTATCTGCATTACTTCCTTTGCCATTGGATAACGCGGTACTGTTCTCCAATATTTTGTCCGCATTCTAAAAGAGAAACAAGCAGACACATCACATGTTTACCATGTTGTATATGAAACTCATTTTGGTAAATGAGTTCAGTAGTAAAGTGGACAGGATAACAGCATGAAACAAACATATATCTATGTACCATGGTCACTTTATGGTCTATATCATTCTAGTTTTTGTTGCCAAATCAAGATAGAGACACAGTTCAAATAATATTTGTTCAAGACAAAGCAAAATAGGCAGAATATAAGTGTGGGTAACTATAGAGCAATATCAACACTTGTAATGCGCATGACATGAGAACATAACTGTTTATTCAATTGAAACTAAAATCAACGTAGAGCAGGTTACAACAGCAAACCAGTTAAAGAAACAGGTTTAAAACATACCTGTTGCGCCATTGGAGTTTCAATTCCATCCTTCAAATTTGAAAATAGTTGGTATGAGTAAATACAGTCATGCAAGAGCAAAGGAGTATGAACCATAGCTACAGAACCTGACCTGAGAACAAATCTTCTTCTCCTTTAAGCGTTGAGTTGGGATTCGGAGTGGTGGTCCTCGTGCTTTGGGCACTACAGTTTCCTTACTAACTGCTCGTGTTTGGGTGCTCTGTGGTGGAGACGGTGATATGTCAACTGGAACTGGGTTACTGTCTGCCGGGGTTGGGGTTAGAAGGGGTGTAGCTGGTTCTCTGTCCAACTGGGTAGGGGTACAATCTGCGAGAGTCCGGGTTATGTGCGGTGGATCTGGTCCTTGGGCAAGTACAACCGTGGTTCTATCTGGATCAACTGGTAGCACTATCTTTTCTGAAGACCGTGGTGTTACTCCCTTAGATACTGCCATCACGCTCTCCAATTCAAATGACTGATAAACAAGAAAAGTATTGAAAGTATAGACATTGTATGATAGACAGGTGCAATGGATAGTGGGGAATAAAAGAGGGCATGAAATAATTATATTTATGTTGTCTAACCAAACAGGATAGCATGACACAATTTCACATATATGATGGCTAACTAAACAGGATAGCATGACACAATTTCACATTATGATGGCTAACTAAAAAAGATGGAAAGACATAGTTCAAAATATGAGACTATGTAAACAGGATGACATGACATAACTATATAATGTGTTTATTAAATAGGTTGGCATGTCATAATTCACATACATTCACGGATACAATGCCATAATTCAAAATATGATGACTGTAAACACTAAACAGGATGAGATGATATAACTATATGATGTCTTTATTAAATGGGTTGCCATGCCATAATTCAGATAGATGATGTGTATGTACTATGTAAACACGATGGCATGATATAATTCAAATATATGATTTATATAGTAAGCAAGTAAGCAGATGGCAATCCATATATGATGTAAAAACTAAGCAATGCAAGACAACATGCATGACATGGGTAATATAACCCTGCCAAGTCTGAGCATATACCTCAGGGGGAAAATATGACTGATCATCAATCTCTGAATCCTCCTCTGAGGAGCTCTCTATAACCAGCAAGATGTCTGCTTCAGCAGGTAGCATTGTCTGCTTTGAATACCTTGTTTTCACTCCAGATACTTCCATCACCGCTTCAAATGGCTGATGCACAGGAAGAGTAGTTGAATATACAAACGTTGTCGACAAATGGAACACGTAATACAAAAAAATGATGGCATGATATAATTCACATACATGATGATTGGCTAAACAGCATGACATTGCATAATTCACATATATAATGCCTTTGCAACAAGATAGCATTGTATAATTCACATATATAATGTCTTGCAACAAGATGGCAATGCATAATTCACATATATGGTAATTAGACACTGAACAGGTGGCATTCACACAAAGCATGTCTAAACTAATCAAATGACATAGCAATGCGAGACTCCATACACACGATATGAGCAACATAACCCTGCCAAGTTAGAGCATACACCTCGGGGGGGGATAGGACTGGTCATCTGTCTCTGAATCCTCCTTTGAGGAGCTATCCGTAACCAGTGAGATATGCGCTTCGTCAGATAGCATAGTCTGCTCTGAAGACCTTGTTTTCACTCCAGAATTTGCCATCACCGTGTCAAATGGCTTATGCACACGAAGAGCAGTTGAATGTAATAACATTTTTGACAAATGTAATATGTAACCAAAAAAAAGGATGGCCTGATATAATTTACATATAAGATGACTGGCTAAGCAGGATGGCATTGCAAAATTCACATATATGATGCCTGGCTAAACAAGATGGCGTTGCATAATTCACATAAACGATGAATAAACTAAACAGATGGTATTCGCACAAAGGATGTCTAAACTAAGCAGATGACATATTTGATGTATAAAGTAAGCAATGCAAGACACCAGATGCATGATATAACCAACATCAGCATGCCAAGTTAGAGCGGAGATCTCAGGGGGTAAATAGGAGTTGTCTTCTCCTTCTGAATCCCCCTCAGAACAGATATCTTCCTCTCGATTACAATCCGAAATGCATGCAGGGGGGCTGCCTTTGCGCCTACCATGGAGCGACGCCTGCATGAAATTTTATTGCCACGCAAGGCTCGTCTCTTTTGCTCTACATGCTCAGCTCCATTGTTTACAATAACTGTCATGCATAGGAACAAAAACATAGTGAGATTATGTAAGGAGTGCATGCAGAAATCCAGAGTGATGGTAGCAACCTGTGGATAGACCCAAAAACAATAATAGCAGGCAGATAGTGGCTTCAGTTAAAAAATACATATAATGGCTTCTTTACTGTTTGTTTCCCACCCAACATGAAACTCATAGTAAACACCGGAGATTAACCAGATAGTAGATAGATACTATTGATAGCGGCCCCGATATGTACCCCACAACCATTTAAAAACTCAAGTTTGACCATTAGTTTGGAGCTGAATCAGAGTCTAATCGGTGAACAAGACGATAAAGTAGCATGTAATATTAAGCGATGCATAACGTAAGCACGAAAGAGTGAGACCTCTCTTGCGGACCCGTGTAGTCCTCGAGGTCATCTGCTCGGTTGATGATGGTAGTGCAGTTTTCATGGCTGCCAGCGGCGGGGAAGAAGATCTGAGGCGGCGAAAGACAGTCTGGAGGCCGGATCCCTGCTGTGCTGGACCCTTCTGTCGTTGGAGCAGCTGAGCTGGGGTGGACAACGGCGCAGCAGGAGCGGGACAAACCACGCAAGGTTTTCTTTGACAACTATCTGTAAGAGAAGCAATTCTGTAAGGGCTCGTCTGAATTGGAGGATTCCAACAATGCAGGGATAGGAAATAGATAGGAATAGGATAGGAATGCACGTGCAAAACAGAGAATTTAAAAACACAGGATTTCTGCCAATCTGGGTGTTTGATTCACAACAATTGGAAGATCACAGGATGCAAAGAAGCATGGTGACATTAAGTCAAACCACAAGAAAATGTACGGTTATAATGCTATTACGCTACTATCTCTTAGTCTTGTGCTTCATGAATAGGAATTTGAAAAGGAGGACAAGTGAAAATTAAAATTCCTACGTTTTTTCTTTCAAGAAGACACTAAAGGAAAAAATCCGTGTGCTCAGTGGACAATATATATAACATGTAGAGTAAAAAAGAGATGCAACAAGTGTAGAACCTCTTTGGCGAAGCCATGTCGATCTCAGCGTGATTGGGTTGGCCGGTGAGGATGCTCTGGCTGACTTGGCTGTCAGAGGAGGGGAAGAAGATTTTAGGCGTCCGGAGATGGAGCCCGAGGTACTGCTCCGCTGTGATGGAGGGTTTCGTCGTTGGAGCAGCTCCGGTGAGTTGTACGACGCCGAGGTTGAAGCAGGACAAGAGAGACAACGAACAACGTTAACCTAAGTGGAATTCTAATAGCATCTCCAATACATGACGTAAAATACATAACCACAAAGTGCCAGATGTAAAATACATCAGCCGCTCATCTCTGAACTTAACTGTCGAAACTGAATTTAACTGTTTGAAACTGAACTTAACTGTCAAAACTGAACTTAACTGTTGAAACTGAATTTTGCTGTCGAAACTGAATTTTGCTGTCGAAACTAAACGCACTAGCAAGGTGAGGCTACACGTCGGTCGACTGACTTTTTCATCTCTGGTCAGTCAATTTTACAGCCGTTGGATACGAAATCAAGGGCCTGCGGTTCATCTTCAACCTCCACCCCCTGAGCCGGCCAAACAGCAGCCCCCCGCCGCCTGCGGCCGGCGGTGCGCCGCCCCACCCGCCCCGAAAACACTCCCCACCGCCCCGGCCATCCCTCTAGCCCCCCCCCCCCCCCGTGCCGAGCATTTTCTCCGGCCGTCCCCACGCCACCGCCCCGCCAACGCCCCGCCACCGCCGGCGACAACCGCCCCCATCCTGAACCCTAAGATAGATGGTGGGGTACCTCTATGGCGAGCCCCCCTCCCCGCTGCGGCTGGTTCTTCCTTCACCCCGGCGAGCTCCCCACCCCCTGAAAATCGACTGACCCAAAAGTCGATTCAGTCGACTGAAGTGTAGCTAAATCGGAGCAGCATCGCAAGCAAGAGCAAGAGCGAGAGCAGCAGCGCGAGCAAGAGCAATAGCAAGAGCAGACCAGGCAGAGGACCGAGAGCAAGAGCAGAGCAGCAGCGCGAGCGAGAGCTAAAGCAGCAGCAGGTCCTACTGATGTGGACGTCGCCGCCGAGGGAGCGACGCCGTGGAGGAAGTGGCCGGCGATGCCGCCGTGGATGGAGCCGCGCCGTGTCGGCTCGGGACCGAGCGCCGGCAGCACCGTGAGATCGAATCAAGAAGAAAATGCAACGATTAGTGTACAACTTCTTTAGTGGCGCCGATTAGGCCACAGCTTCATCCGAGGAAACGGTGATGACGATGCTCTTCCGGTGGTGCAGGTGAAGACGGCGGTGTGGGAATGGAGGTGGCGCGAAAGACGAGGGGAACGTCAGGGCAGCTCCTTGGAGGTGGAGGACGGGGTGGCTGAACCGGCGGGACAATGAGATCGATGACGGATCCTCATCCGGTACGGTGGATGAGGGACGTCGAGGTGTTGCTGTGGACGACGTCGTCGGGGAAGAGGCTCCGGCTGGGTGGCGGACGGAGCAGGGTGTGGGGTTTCGTCGTGGGTTTTCGCGGCCTCGGTGTACGAATGGGTGGGCGGATGGGATGTCAGTGGGGAACCATGGCTTAGAGACGCGCTTGTCCGAAATGTGGGGTAAGTTACAAAAGTACCCCCACCGATTTGAGACGGTTCTTTCGGTTCAGGGGTACCACGGGCATTTCGCGTGTCGAGATTTCACAGGAGGTGGGAGTTTTCGCGCGCGTTGTAATTTTGGAATAGCAAGACGCGGGTTGAGATGGAGGGAGTTGTCGGAGCACAACGAGACAAAGATATATTTTAAATATTTCGGCCTAACAAGGCGCGGGTTGAAATTTCCGGACAAGCCTAACGTGTACTGTCCCAAATCAATGCGTCGTACAAATGTCATTCTAAACTTTGAATTCATGCTATGTTCAATTAAAATATTCCGCTACGTGTATAATGCATGCAACCTACTACTCAAATGAACGTTTTAGTGCATTCCAAACGTATATACTACTGCTTCAATATGAACTAAATTTGAATTCGTTTCTCTATTTGAATAAGATCTACAGTAATGATTGTTGTGAAGTCAAAGCATGTGAATTCGTTTATCTGTTTTAATAAGATCTACAATCATCATTATTGTCAAGTTAAACCATCGTTTGTGTATTATCTTCACAACACACCACATGATTAGTCTCGAGTTACATATGAACTATGTGTACTCCTATATGAACTCCAACTAGATTTTTTGAATCCACTTTATTTTGATTTCAAATCACATTACATTTCTAGCTCTAGCTAGATCTTCATAATCTAAACCATGTCTCATATGTATAATGTGTTTATCACATTATGTATGTGCCCCGCCCCCTACGCCTACAAGTATTTAGATGTGAGTTGCAAACACCACACATTACCACAAATTCAAATAAAATGTGAGAATGTTCGATATATAGTATTGTTTAGATTGCCCGATATTTAGTTGTAAGCTACGAACGCCACACATTATCACAAATTCAAATAAAATGTGAGATTGTTTGATGTATAGTATGGTTTAGATTGTTCGGCATTTAGCTGTGAGTTGCAAACGCCATGCATTATCACATTATGGTATACCATGTGCACATCACGTGTATCACCGCTATATTCATGCATGCAATGTTTAAAACACTATGATCTCCTATTCAAATATATGAATCCGCTTTCATATCAAATTATGATCTTTGTTAGTCGCTTACATCCACACAATTCTCTAACCTTTGTAGCTACCACTAACTTTCTCTCGTGCATGCACATGCCCTCCTCGCCCTCCCCCTCCCTCGGCATTCTATCCACCTGGCACATTCATTTTTTTCTTTAGGTCATTCTCCCAGAGTCTCCACAACTCCTTTCCGACACACACCGATCGATAAACCTCTCCAGCGGTGCCTGCCTACAACATAAAAACACACCTTCAATCTCCTCCTTTATGTGTCCTTGCCTCGTGTCTCTCATACGGTCAGACACACGTGTAAACTCTCGCCCCTCTTTTCATCGCTCTCACAACCGCACACTCTTCCCCTACCTAGCTAGTAGTTGGGCCTCTCGCACCACCTCCTAGTTCCATTCTCTCTGTCTATCCGTCTCGCTGGGCCTTATTTGCCTCTAACAAATGGACGTACACCGACCGATCTCTCGCTATACATATAGCTAGCTAGGTCCTTATAACTCGTTTTTACCCACACGTCAATCGATCTACCTCATTAGTTGTGTCTCTCCGTTCCTTCGACAAACAACAATTGATCTACCGATCTAGTTAGGTTTGCTTACCAAACACATGGTTCCCCTTCATCATCCATGGATGCGTCCCGACAGATCTATCACGCACAGGCACACACAGAAACACATTCCCACTCTTATTGATAACATTCCAGTTCCACCCTCAGTTTGTCTAGTAGGCCTCTCCCACCATCTTCGAGAAGCAACTCCATCACCCATCCAGCACTCTACCCCTCTCCCTCCCTCTCTCCCTCCTCTCTCTCTCTCTGTCCTATCATATTTCCCGTCCTTCAGTTATGTATGGATGTCGACCGATCTCCCTCAAGACATAGCTGGGTCTCTCCTTCTCAACACATATACGATTCGTTCTACCTCTATAGTTAGGCCTCTGCCTACCCCTCCCACCACCCCCTCCCCCCACCCACACCGATATATCGAGCGCTCTAGTCATGTCTCCCTGCCACACACAAACTTGATGTGTGCCCTCTAACGTTTCGGTAGGCTAGTCGCCCTATATCTTTGACTTGTACACACAAACAATTTCGATGGCTCTCTTCATCGATCTCTCACCCACCCACTTGATCCTCTCTTTGACTCTATCGATAGCTATGACCCCTCCCTCTCTTCTCGTGGATTTCTCGACCCTCTATGTATGATATGGATAGGCCTCCATTTCTCACACATTGCATGCAAAATTTTGTTTGAGATGTCATCGACACATATTCCCACAAATAATTCACGAAATCAACCCCCACCCCAAAACAAAAAACACTCACGAACGCGGTTTGTATCTCTCACACACACCCCGCGTAGGTGGGGGGCGTGCACGAAGAGAAGAGGTGCATGCACGGCGCACGTACTCCCGTCTCTTTCCCAACCACACCCGCGCGGGTACACGGTGGAGCTCATTTCTGTACGAAAAAGGCAGCCCACGTGGTAATTTGGCACGTGTACTGGTTGTCCACTTGGTGGAGGGAGGATCGTCTACCACGGGTGAACAAACAAATTGCGACTTGACGTATTATGTTAAAAAAAGAGGCAAACCATGTGGGGCCTACCTTAGAGGCAAGGCTCTATACACTTGAGTACTTTTGATGTGTCCCGTCAACTCGCAGAACGAGGAGAAGCTTGCTCCCCCGTCCACGGGCGCGGTGGCTCACAGGATGAGGTGAAGCTTGCTTACTACGCCTTACGCCTGCTCCCTCGCCCATGCACGCGGTGGCTCGCAGGACGAGGAGAAAAATTTACTACTCCCTCCGTTTACTCCTCGTCCCTACTACCTTGGTTATAGAGATTATACTATCATATTGTTTGGAATATATATGTCCTTTAGTAGATTTCAATATCAACTACTAGTACATACTCCAAACACTGATGTATATAGACGTATTTTAGAGTGTAGATTCACTCATTTTGCTCCGTATGTAGCACTCTCCCTCGCCCCTCGACCCTCGCCCACGTGGTGGACGTGCAACAATTCATTCGGTCTCATATAGCCAGAACGATATACACTGCACTACCATTATTGCTCGACTTCCCGAAGAGGCGAAGAGCCAATCGCAAGGTTAATATCTTGGAGATGCCAAGCGCAAGGTTATAGGAGAACGAGTAGTAGGTGCCGCGTCATTTATAAATAAAGTTTTTTTCTTCAGTGGCACGTACGCAATATGATAGGTTCATATGGAGAGAAAAGGAAACCGCTCCACTATATGCATAGTCAGGACGGGCCAGCCTACACGGTTGCTTGCTCGGGTTGCTCTCTTCACACTCTCTCACACAAAACAACTGTGGCCACATCTCTAACATCCCGGCGGATCACGTCCGCTTGGGGAAGGGGTGGATGCTTAGTGTAGATGCGGTGGCCGTCGCCGACAGCGAAAAACCACTGTCGGCACGTCCCAATCAGGGGTCCCCGCCGTTCTCTCTCACAAAGCCGGTGAGGTTGCCTTCGTCCCTTGCTCACTGCCGCGACGTGGGCAGTTGCCGCCTCCCGCCGCCCTCCTCAAGGTTGAGCTACGTCCCTCAGGTACAACTCCCTTTACAGCCGGCTTGCACCACTGCTCCAGCTGCCCACATCACTCCCTGTGGATATTTCTCTACTTCTTTGCCCCGCACATACCTCTACTGGATTCTACGTACTGTATTTGTGATGAGTTTATGTCTCATCAACTAGTCCCAGTAATCTTATTCTAATCACGATTGTTCAATTTTTTTGCCACAGGGATGCTCATCTCGATTTTGGTGAAACTGCACAAAATGATCAGATGGTCAAAAGGTTGCAAACTTCATTTATTAGGAAGCTCGAACGTTGCCAGCAAATTGAAGCCTGGTCAGGGTTCACGGTTCAAGGGCTAGGGACTGCATGGATCGTTTTTTTCTTTAGCTGCCTCTGTTCCAAAATAAGTGTCAACTTTAGTAGTAGTACAACTTTGGACCAAAGTTTGCACAAAGTTGAGAAACTTATTTTGGAACGGAGGGAGTACATATTTGCTATGATCTGTCAATCATTGAGATGCAATAGCATGCACGTTAGTCTCCTTTGTATTTGATGAAATGTTGCAACGGGCAACCTTGGACGCAAGATACATGTAACAGAAGCTGGAAGCTTCATAGCATTGTACAAATTTATCTCGCTGATAAATTACAGTACGTACTATACCAGTACTTCCTCCGTTCCTAAATATAAGTCTTTGTAGAGATTTCACCATGAACCACATGTGGATCACTGAGCCTGCATGTTTTCACTGCTCTTGCACGCCTCCGCTGTAAGAATGGAGAAAATTGTAATCTAGTAGGTATACCTCCTTTCGCCGAAAGCGTGGGACATCCAGCAGTCCTACGACCTTAGTAATAAAGACCAATGAGCCGTCAAATCACATAGACCCAGCAATAAGTTGGACGGACGAAGCAACCATCACTCTTGCGCCAGTGAGAGGTCGCGTCCGCTCTGCCCGGGCATGAATGCGGCACCGATTCTTTGGAGCAGCGCTGACCGTTTCGGGCGGGAAGCGCGCGCGGGCGATGGAGGGGCTTTGGGTGGGCCAGGCTGGTTAGGAGCGGCCGTGGCAGCTGTCCGCATGTCCCTACCGGACACGCCCGGAAACGAGAGGATGCACCGACTCTCGCGGCTAAAATCGTACACTACACAACATCTCTCTGTAGGAGTAGGTCGATCTGTCGCTCTCTCTAACACACACGAACACACACACACACACACGCACCTTGGTCCCGTTGCACCTTCTAACATGACTTATTACACCTAAACGGAGGGAGTAGTAGGTATACGAGATATGGTGGCACACTGACTTAAGTCGAATACAAATGCCCAAAATTTGTGTGCATGTTATAATAAGGATTCAGGAATGTATAAAAGGTTATTTCCCTCTCGTTGAACATAACGGGAGGGTTGTGTAGCTGGTTAGCCTGTTCGCTCATCAAACTTGAGGTCTCGGGTTCTATAACTACACTTGAGCATAATTTGTGCCAGGAGGATTCTTTGACTGGTCAAAATGTTTTCTAGGGTTTGCATGCTTCACACTCTCTTTCCAGTATATATATACACGTTGGATCCTCAGCGCTTGTAGTTGCTCTCTTCATACTCTCTCGCCCTCTCCTGCTGGAGCCTCAGTGCTTGTAGTTGCTCTCTTCACACTCTCTCGCCCTCTCCAGATCTAAACAAGACTTCGTTGGCCTCTCTCTCCCCTCACTGTTGTCGCCGTCGGCGAGAGACTACCGGCGCAGTTGTTAACCTTCCACCCAGCGGCGACGCGGGAGGGCCTCCGACCCCTTCTTCTTCGCCGCCATCCCGTCGCCCGCTGAACCACGCCCCAAGAACCTTAAGGTATAATTTACTTACTCCACATGCATTGCTCTAGCTGCATGTATACCATGAATCTAGGACGTGGTTCAAAGAGGAAAGGAGTGGGAGAAGTTGTATATAGCATGAATCTCGGACGTGGTTCAAAGAGGAAATGAAGGGGGAAAGTTGTATAGCATTAATTTAGGACGTGGTTCAAAGAGGAAAGGAATGTGGGAAAGTAGTGGGGAAAGTTGTATCGCATAAATCTAGGACGTGGTTCAAAAAGGAAAGGAAGGGGCGAAAGTACTAGTTCAAAAAGGAAAGGAAGGGACAAGGCTATAGAGTTTGAGCAGGACTAGATTTGCTGCGCTCACATAGGGAAAGGCGTCTGATAACAAAACTGGGACCAACACGGACTGACACGGAGTTTTTTTAGTCCCTACACCAAAATGTCCCTGTAAACAAACACCCTCTAATAATGCCGCTGCAAAATTGATGCAATGTCACAGTTAAAAGCAAATTACATGTTTAATGAATTTTATTGTTAATATAATCTCTATGTTAATATTAATCAATGCCACCATTTGAGAAATGCTACTGTCTTGCTTTCTTTCCCATTTAGATAAGGTAGATGCTTCTTTTTGTTGGTTTCTGTGTCATCCACCGTTATTGACAACTAATTGTTTCCTTTGCACCTCTGTGTAAACAGGGTTATCTGCTTCACCTCATTGCCATTGTGACCTTTTGTTGCACTGCACAAAACACTTTTGTTTTAAGAGTGTTTTGTGCAGTTCAACCAAAATGTCACACCGACAACGTTGCTTGATTGCTTGATCTTAGTGGAACTGCACAAGAGGAGATCTTACTTCCTATCCGTTAAGGCGAATTTGGTTAAGATCTTCTTCTTGTGAGTTGTTTGAATTCCGCATCATGAGAGGTCAGTACTAGCCTTCTTTCACATGATTCTGCAGTGTGCATTCATATGTTGTGCTACTTGTACGATAATGTTGCTTGATTTTAGTGAACTGAACAAATGGAGACAAGACTTCCAAACTGTATGTGCACCGTAATATCCCATTGAGGTAAGATAAGGATATTTCACAACTGTTGGCCTGTATTTTGCCACTTTCATCAGAAAATTAAGTTTAGTACTATACTTGTGCTCCCCGATTGACATGCCAAATCTTACATTGAAGGCGAAGCTTGTTTGTTATTGAACCAAGTGATGAAGGGGGAGAACAAGGGGAAGAAAAACAAAAATCAACTCCCGGTGCTGTAATGAAGCACTGGAACTGTGATGGCACAAGTAATGATATAGTTTTGCATCTTAATTTATTGCTATGGCTGGAACGAGCAATTGTTTTGCCACTGATTTGATGCCACTCTTAATGTAATATGTAATTATCTCTACTTGTGCAAACAGGGATCTTCTTTGAATATACCATATATTTTAGTGGAACTGCACAAGAAGATGTTGGGAACATTAAACTAATCGAGGAGTATATAGTAAGCTTGGCCACCACCGTAGATAGCAACAGATGGTTCCGGAGAAATGCTTCATTTGTATGCTCTACACAATAAGCCTCCTGACAAAGGTTGGTACTCGCCCACTGATTTCATCCATATGATCGAGCTTTGTCATCTCTATTGGTGTTGTGCTACTGTTTAGATACTGTCGTGAAAAAGTGGTATTGTCCTTGAGAAGTGCTTCATTTGTGTTGTTTTAAATATTTCCTTTCCTTTTTTTCGAGCAAACAGTGATGCTAGCATTTAGTAGTCCTCTTGTCGTTGCACAACAGGATCATCTTCCTCTGAAGAAGAATATGGAGTACGTGAAGTGACTAGTTTTGATTATGCCAGGATGAAGAAGCCTTGTCTATCTTATCATCAGAAGGAGCAGTTGAAGGATGGTTACATTACTCCCCACAAGACCAAACTAACTTCAGCTCAGAAGGACTGACAAGATCTCCATTTTTTGCTGTTGTTCTAGGATTCTTTCTGGTGAGTTCCATTTTTCTAAAAGTGTGCTCTACATGGACCATGTATGTGCCTGTTGAAACTGTCAATTCATAGTACAGTTTGCTCTATACTAATCACTTTTTTGTATTTATGCAAACAGGGGTGCTCAGCTTGATTTCAATGGGAACTGCACAAAATGTCCATGAATACATCGAATCATTCATTTCCACCACAAGAAAGGAGGTGCCGATAAGTTCAAGGCGTTGCAACATATAAGGGCGAAATGATATAAGCTACGCGCGAATTTGGTTGATTTTGGTGGAACTGCACAAAAAGAACAGCTGGTTTATTTAGCACGAGGTGCCATGTCAATGTCCGAACTGATGGCAAACCCTGCCCATTCCACAATCGCAGGCATTTGATATTTTGGAATGGGACAACCTTGTCAAATTTTGCTCATTGATTTTAGCAAGACATGCGTTGATATTTTTGAATGGGACGCCCTTTGCTGTCAGCAGCGTTGATCAATTTTTTCTTTATTATTTAGTTGTGAAGTAAATATTGCCTCTGACATGTGAGTCGCTGAGATGCATAATCATCGATTGTTTTGAATGTTCTCTATGGATTGCCAGGCCTGTGTGTTTGATTGCAATGTACAGAAATGCTAAAAAGCTGCTCAAACTCTTTGTACTCCTTCTGTTCCTTTTTACTTTGCACATTGTGTAAGTGCATACTTTTTTGTATAAGATTGGTCAAAGTAGAGATACTTTGACTGCAGACAAAACTTGTATGCAGACTAGAAAGGACCGGTGGGAGTACATGTGAAACTGCTGCAAACGAGGTGATCACCCTGGGAATAATGCTAGTACGTATTATTTTGCATGTTCATCCAATGCTAGTGATACAGGAATTCGAACTAATCAAAATAAATTCATTCATACACGGTCGGATTTCATATAAACATGTCGGATTTCATTACATTTCAACTAAAAAGGGGTGCGTTGGAGGTATAATTAATTAACCGGCCTAGCTTGTCATAGCGATTAGGGCAACTAGGAGCCCAATTATCAGGATCACCACATGACAAACACCTTTCTTCTTGTCATTCTTCTTCTTGAAGTTTGTGTGTTGCACAGCCTTGTTCTTCCCATCAAACTTTGCTTTACCATCAAACTTGCCCTTGTTCTTGAACTTGTGGGGCTAGAAGTTCTTCTGTACCATATTGGCACTAGATCCTCCCTCAATTCCTCAAGCATGTGTGTCCTTTGCTCTCGCCTTTTCTTCCACATCAAGAGTGCCAATGATATCCACGAAGGAGGAAGCTTGGTGACGAAGGAGGTATAATTAATTAACCGAAGCTACCCACATGTGTCTCGTTGAGCCGAACAAAAGCTTCAGTGACTAAACTGCAGGTGCAGTTGCGTAACTGACTTGTGGCCTGTTGGGCCCACGTGTCAGTCAGCCAACTGCACCAGCAGTTAAGTAGAAGCAACGTCCTTCTCAAGCACAGCTCTCCGACTCCACATCACCGCCAAGAAGCTAACCGGCCGTCAATGGTTAACCCGCCTAGCTTGGCTTCAACCGGAGGGTAGCAGTGGTGGCCTTACTTGGACCCAAGCGGCGGCGACCTACCGTGTTTTACTCTTCCTTGTTTTCTGTGTGGCGCGGCCTCACTGGCAGTGGGGCGGAGCCTCGGTGGAGCCGGCGATGTCCTCTGTCTCGTTGCCGACAGGTGGCGCCTCAGCGGAGCGGTGGAAATCCTCCCCCACGTTGCCAGCAGGGTGGGGCCTTGGCTGAGCTGGCGATGTCCTCTGCCTCGTTGTTGGCGGGGCGGGGCCTGGGCGGAGCCGGCGGTGTCCTCTGCCTCGTTGTTGGCGTCGCGGGGCCTCGGCGGAGCAGGGCCTTGTCGACGCCAGCGGAGCGGGGACTCGTCGAAGTCGGCATTGTCCTCTGCCTCGTCCTCGGTCTCGCCAAACAGCGCCTCGCCCGCTTCATCGCCCTCTTTGCTAGCCTCTTTGTAGGAGGCCGCAGTCTTCGCCACCCGCATGCGGTACGGCCAGCGCTCGAGGCGGCCCTTGCGGGCGGAGAGGTACGAGTCGAGCAGCGCCTCCTGCTCCGCCCACTCCGCGGCGATCTGCTCCTCCGCCTGCAGGTGCTCCTGGAGGAGATGGTGGTTGTAGGCGGCGGCGGCCTGCGCCTCCCGGAACTGCTCCTGACGCATCTGCCTCACACTGTCCATATATTGGGCACGGGCCTCGCCGATGGTCATGGTGCAATGCACCGGCGAGGATGGCGCGGTGGAGGGGGTTGGCGCTGGATCGTAGACTACCATGTTCTCCATTGGGACGTCGTCGTCCTCCGGCTGCCTGCCGGCCAGTCGGTCGGCAGCAATGGCTGCCATCTCCTTATGGTCCGTCGTCCGCCCATCTCGAAGTGCGTTGGAGCGCGAGGAAGCCATGGTGGGCAGTAGTGGTGTGGACAGGAGAAAGGGAACGGATGCGGATGACTGCGGCTATGGCCGGAGCAACAGTTTATATAGCAATGGTGGGTGGGCGGAGGAACGGACGTGTGGCGCCGGAGTAGCCGCCTCGGCAACCGCGTATCATTAATGTGGGCGGCAGATAGACGGACGGACGACACTTGTGTCGTTTGAAGGCGGAGCAATCGCCTGCACCGGGAAGCGGGGCGGGCGGCGCTGACTGTTTCGGGCGGAAAGCGCGCGCGTGCGAGGAGATGACTTTACTTGGAGAGAATGGCAATGGGGACCCACCAGGTCCATAGCCTCACGTACGCAAGTGCCTCCTTATTATATATATAACTATACTCCCTCCGTCTAGGTGAATAATTCGTATTAGAAGGTGCATCACGACCTAGGTGCAAGCAGATTGGTGGAAAAGAAGAATATTTCTCTCTTCTAAACACAACATTTAATCACAGCAGTTAAGAGGATGCCTTATTAGCTACCCATGCAGGCCATCGTAATTCATAGCATGCAAAGCGCTTTTATTTCTTGCCTAATAACCGCATGGACTTGCTACATGCATTGGTCCTTGCCCGAGCAAAAAAAAGGGAGGAAAGGGGTTTCCACGGGAGACAACGAGGCAGAGGTGGAAGCGCTCGCTGGAGTAATTTATTTTGCTTCCCCCTGGTTTCCTGACATCACGGTCCCACACCATTGTCAACCTATGTAGTAGTCAATAAACAAGAGAATGGCACAAGAAGCGGCCGACAGCTGGGACCAAGCAGCTCGAGCAGTATTTGTGTTTTTGAGGTGTGAGCACTGCAGAGTTTTTCGATGTTTAGCCCAGATATTAATTTTTCTCCTCTGAACAACAACAAAAACATCGCTGCAGGTATTAACTGGGCGGGTTGTGGCCTGTCTAGCCCAGGCCAGATATCCAGCCCAGATATTAATTTTTTTTCAAGCTGAAAATGGCTAGCCCAGCTATACTTTTTTTTAGGAATACCCAGGCAAGGTCAAGTTGTTATTCTCCGCCACACTGGGCTGCAAATCTTTCCTAGGAGGGATGCATTAGGCTTAACAAGAAAATGGGCTTTAAGAAATAATAAATGGGATGTAATTATAAAAACTGGGCAGTAACTATAAAAAAATGCACCAAACACGTGATTACTTTATAAAATATTATTTTTGGGTATTGAAAATTTTAATTTCATTAATTGTTGCGAGCGCAATGTTTCGTTGGATTTTTACGTAATATAAATTTATTTAATCTAACTAGAAATTTCGGGATAAAAATATTTCGGGTCCCATCAAAATGTGGGAAATTTTATTGCATTCTGTTTTGAATGCTTGGTTGAAATGGGTTGTACTTTTAACAAACTGTAAATGGGCTATAGTAAATTCCATTAGAATTCAAAAATGGGCTACACATTCTTACAAATCTCAAATGGGCTATAAGTTCTCTGCCACACACTTCTGGCCTTACTAAGTTGACGCATCCCTAAAAAAACAGAGTTAAAGCGTATGCAAGGCTTTGTCAACTTATAGTCAACACACGGTTCTAGCAGCACTGGCCGTTGGATGTCCATCCAACGGATGCCGTGCTTCTTCTTCAATCTCGGATATTCTAGCTTCACCTGCCCAAAAAATGATTCCTCCCCCTGACATCTAGGGTGCACCGTTTCGGAAGCTGACCTGTGGGCCTACTAAGTTGACGTACCAAGGGCTTTGTCAACTTAGTCAATATAAACGATTCTAGCTGTAGTGAACGTACGATGTCCATCCAACGGCCGTAGTGCTTCTTCAACCTCTGGTCTTCTTGCTCTAGCCGCCCAAAGCAGCGCCGGTCGTGCCGCCTGCTCCTGCCTCCCGTGGTCGGCTGTGCTGCCACGGAGGCCTCACCGCCCCCTACTATTCCCACCACTGGCCAGGCCCTGCGGCGACGGCAGCCTCACACCGCAGCTGAACGAGTGAACCCTCATACTCCTCTCCGCGTGGGCATCCACTGCCGCGTCTTCACCGGCTCCACGTCGTCCCCTTCCCAGGCCTCGCCGTCGTCCACCACCCTGGTGCTCTTGGCGCGGCATGGTCAACGTGGTCAAGGAACAACTTCCATCGGACGTGGACTGTAGGTAGAGAGTCTGACAGCTGGGTCCATGGTGGCAGCAAGGAAGTGCCTCCTTATTACGCGGAAAATAATGATTCCTCCACCTGACAGCAAGGACCCACCGGACGGGCCACCGTATTTCATGAAAAAAAACATTTCCCCCTGACTGCTGGGACCCACCAGCTACACCTTCGCACGCAAGCAAGTGCGTCCGGGCAAAAAAAATGATTCGCCCCCTGACTGCTGGGACCCACCAGTTACATCTTCGCACGCAAGGAAGTGCGTCCGGGCAAAAGAAAAAACCAAAACGATTCGCCCCCCTGACTGTTGGGACCCACCAGCCCCCCGACTGCTGGGACCCACCAGCTACATCTTCGCACGCAAGGAAGTGCGTCCGGGCAAAAAAAACGATTCGCCCCCTGACTGCTGGGATCCACCGGCTACATCTTCGCAGGCAAGGAAGTGCCTGACAGTCGGGACCCACCTGGTCGAAGCGTACGTAGCGTTGTCATTCTGGTCGCGAATGTGTACGTACATATATACTGGTCGATGTAGATGCATGCACGTGTCGTAGTAGAGGCGCGCACGTGTCATAGTAGAGGCGCGCACGTAGCATGTACACGTACGTACATCGGCCAGGGTGCAGGTAAGAAAATACGGCCACATATGTGTACATACGGGCGGGGTCTCGAACGCCTACTCGCGCATACGTACGGCGAGGGCTAGTTGACATGGCTGGGTTGGAACGGAGAAACAGCGTCGTCGTCGTGTCCATGGGGAGGCAACGGAATATGTGGTCGTGTTCATCGGGAGGCAGCGCGGCTGGGTCGGAACAGAATGCGTGGTCGTGTTCATCGGGAGGGCTTGGACGGAAGAGGCGATGGAAACGAGGCCTGGCGTACCGCACAACGGAGGAAACGGACCTCCTACGGTCGAAACGGGGGTCCTGTTGATCGGGAGGGGTGTGGCGTACCGCAAAATGGAGGAAACAGACCTCCTACGGTCGAAACGGGGGTCCTGTTGATCGGGAGGGGTGTGGCGTACCGCAAAACGGAGGAAACGGACCTCCTACGGTCGAAACGGGGGTCCTGTTGATCGGGAGGGGTGTGGCATACCGCAAAACGGAGGAAACGGACTTGTGTTGGAGCGCTACGATCGAAACGGGGGTCCTGTTCATCGGGAGGGGTGTGGCGTACCGCAAAACGGGACTCCACGAGATACTGTTCATCTCCATCGTCAACCCCCTCCAGCCTCCACGAGCTACTGTTCATCCACCGTCGACCTCCTCCAGCCTCCACGGGCTCCTGTTCATCCAGCCTCCACCGCGCGCTACTCCACCGACTACTGTTCAACCACCCCTCCATCGTCTACTGTTCATCCAGCCGTCCACACCACGGGTTCCTGTTCAACCACCCCTCCACGGGCACCCCTCCACCGTCTACTGTTCATCCTGCCCTCCACACCACGGGGTCCTGTTCATCCACCCCTCCACGGGCACCCCTCCACCGTCTACTGTTCATCCAGCCCTCCACCACACCATGGGGGCCTGTTCATCCAGAGGCAACACCACGGGGTCCTGTTCATCCACCCCCACCGGGAACTGTTCATCCACCCCCCCCCCCCCCCGCAACACTCACTGTTCATCCAGAGGCAGCATCGATCGGCTTCAGTTAGCAGCAGTAGCCAAGTAATCGCTCGATCGGGTTCAGTTAACAGCCATCGACCGATAGCTCGGGTTCAGTAACGCGTAGCCTGCAGTGCAATCGCTCGGGTTCAATTAGAGCCCAACGCCTCGCTCGGGTTCAGTTAGAGCCAACGCCTCGCACACACGCGCGTACGTGTACGAGAGAAACGCGCATCGCTCGGCCCCCGACCTCCCACCGTAACCGGGAACTCCCCGAAATTTTCCTCGCCCTCGCTTCTACCACGGTTTTTTCCGTCATGGACGGCCCAAAGAATGTCATGCAGCTGCGTCTCCGGCCCGCCCAGGACGAAAAGCCCATTTTCTGTCATGATTTTTTGTCATAGAAGTAGGAGCCCACCACATCTATGATGATACCGGGTTTTGTCACAATTATCGTCATAGAAGTGTCATATGTATGACAGAAAAAAATTCGTTCGGCCCAAAATGTCACGGATGTGTCTTTTTTTTGTAGTGCTTGTTACTTGATCATGAAAAGTTTTATGAGATGAGCTATTGTCATGATATGGAATTATCATTGATCAAACTTAAGCACTTACTAGCATTCCGCATCAAAAATTATCTTTTTATCATTTACCTACTCGAGGACGAGCAGGAATTAAGCTTGGGGATGCCTGATACGTCTCCAACGTATCTATAATTTTTATTGCTCCATGCTATATTATCTACTGTTTTGGGCAATATTGGGCTTTATTATCCACTTTTATATTATTTTTCGGACTAACCTATTAAACGGAGGCCCAGCCCCGATTTGTTGTCTTTTGCCCATTTCAGTGTTTCGAAGAAAAGGAATATCAAACGGAGTCCAAAAGACCTGAAACTCCACGGAACCTATTTTTGGACCAGAAGAAGCCCATGGAGTACCGGAAGCTCACCAGGGGAGTCCCGGGCTGCCCACGAGGGTGGGGGGCGCGCCCACCCCCCTAGGGCGCGCCCCCTACCTCGTGGCCAGCCCGGAAGTCCACCGACGTACCTCCTACACCCATATATACTCTCGTACCCTAAAACTTCTAGAATGGAGATTGGATCAGAAGTTCCGCCGCCGCCAGCCTCTGTAGCCACGAGAAATCAATCTAGGCCCTCTCCGGCACCTTGCCGGAGGGGGCCATCATCACCGGTGGCCATGGAGGAGTATCCCGGAGGGGTCTTCATCACCATGAAGGCCAAGGACCAGAAGGTGGAGGCCATGGAGGAGGAAGCACAAGGGGGAGAACCTCTCCTCCTCTCTTCTGGTGGCGCCGGAGTGCCATCAGGAGGGGAATCATCGCCACGGTGATCGTCTTCATCAACATCACCATCATCATCACCATCATCATCACCATCCTCATCTCTTTTATGCGGTCCACTCTCCCGCACACCGCTGTAATCCCCTACTTGAACATGGTGCTTTATGCCACATATTATGATCCAATGATGTGTTGCCATCCTATGATGTTTTGAGTAGATATCTTTTGTCTTTCGGTTGATTGATGATCTAGATTGGTATGAGTTGTATGTTTTACTTTGATGTTGTCCTATGGTGCTCTCCATGTCGCGCAAGCGTGAGGGTTCCCGCTATAGGGTGTTGCAATACGTCCATGATTCGCTTATAGTGGGTTGCTAGAGTGACAGAAGCTTAAACCCGAGTAAGAGGGATTATTGCGTATGGGAATAAAGAGGACTTACTGCTTTAATGCTATGGTTGGGTTTTACCTTAATGATCTTTAGTAGTTGCGGATGCTTGCTAGAGTTCCAATCATAAGTGCATATGATCCAAGTAGAGAAAGTATGTTAGCTTATGCCTCTCCCTCATATGAAACTGCAATAGTGATTACCGGTGTTGTTAACAATTGCCTAGGACACTTCCGCACACCGATCCACCATTATTCCACACTCGATATTTATATTATTTAGTAATATATTCTAACTTTATAATAACAGCACCTACTTTTATATTTTAGCTCTCCAATACCATGCAAAGTTATCCTCTTCATACCCACAACGTAGTTTTATTTCTCGTTGCTAGTTGGAAGCAAACATTCGGTGCACGTAGAGTCGTATCAGTGGCAGATAGGGCTTGAGAGAATAGTGATCTTACCTTTAGCTCCTTGTGGGTTCGACACTCCATACTTATCACTTCCATCTTTGGAAAGTGCTACGATGATTCCTTGCACTTGGGGATTATCAAGTGGCTACTAGAACCGGTAGGATGACTCAGGAACCTTTGTATCTTGAAGGCCACCCTAAGAGAATTGAGCAAGATTCTCAGGAAATAATATTGATGTACCTAGTTCTTCTAAAAGGAAGAAAAAGAAAAATGATAGGACTTTGCAAACTTCTAGTGAACCTATTGCTGAACCACCTGAGAATCCTAATGATATCTCAATGCCCGATGCTGAAACACAATCTGGTAATGAACATGAACCTAGTGAAAATGTTAATGATGATGTTCATGATGATGCTCAACCTAGTAATGATAATGATGTAGAAGTTGAACCTGTTGTTGATCTTGATAACCCACAATCAAAGAATCAACGTTATGATAAGAGATACTTTGTTGCTAGGAAACATGGTAAAGAAAGAGAACCATGGGTTCAGAAACCCATGCCTTTTCCTCCCAAACCATCCAAGAAAAAGGATGATGAGGATTTTAAGCGCTTTGCTGAAATGATTAGACCTATCTTTTTACGTATGCGATTAACTGAGATGCTCAAAATGAATCCTTATGCTAAGTACATAAAAGATATTGTCACTAATAAAAGAAAGATAACGAAAGCTGAATTTCCACCATGCTTGCTAATTATACTTTTAAGGGTGGAATACCAAAGAAACTTGGAGATTCAGGAGTACCTACTATACCATGCTCCATTAAAAGAAACTATGTTAAAACTGCTTTATGTGATCTTGGAGCCGGTGTTAGTGTTATGCCTCTCTCTTTATATCGTAGACTTGATTTGAATAAGTTGACACCTACTGAAATATCTTTGCAAATGGCTGATAAATCAACTGCTATACCTGTCGGTATATATGAGGATGTGCCTGTTGTGGTTGCAAACGTTACTATTTTAACGGACTTTGTTATTCTTGATATTCTCGAGGACGATAGTATGTCTATTATTCTTGGAAGACCTTTCTTGAACACTGCAGGTGCTGTTATTGATTGCAACAAAGGCAATGTCACTTTTCATGTTAATGGTAATGAGCATACGGTACACTTTCCGGGAAAACAACCTCAAGTTCATAGTATCAACTCTATTGGAAAAATTCCATCGATTATATTTGGAGGTTTTGAATTTCCTCTTCCTACCGTCAAGAAGAAATATGACATTCTTATTATTGGGGATGTGCATATCCCCGTTGAGGTAACATAGTGTTATTCGAAATTTCTCCGGTTTCATGTTATTTGGAATAATTTTATTAACAAGACCTGATCAACCTTGTTTTTTTGAAAGGAAAGCAGTAGGGGAAGCCCCCCACAACGAGTTTTTTTTTAAATAATAAGAACCCAAATTCGCGCCCGTGAGGACTTGAACCTGGGTGGTTGGGTTGTACATCCACTCCACTAGCCAAGTGAGCTAGGCTCACTTCTTCTTGATCAACCTTGTTAGTGGATACCTTTTGATGAGCATGAGATGGATGAAACTAGAAGGCACAACCTTCTGTACCCTCTTTATACTTTCTGTTATTTAGTTGAAATAAAGTAAAATTAGTATTTTTCTGTCTGTTTCCTGATTTATCCGTGCAATATAAAAATACCCCGAAAATAAAAGTCCTCAAAATGCCATGCCAATTTAATATGATTTTTTCTAGAATATTTGAGGATTTATGGTACTGAAAACACTGCGGGGGGAGCTGCCACCTGGCCACGAGGGTGGAGGGCGCGCCCTACCCCCAGGGCGCGCCCCCTGCCTCGTGGGCCCACGGTGTCCCTCCTCCACTTATTCATGCACCCATCCTCTTCTTCTTCCTCCCACAAACACGAATAACCAGCTCAAGCACGAGTTCTAGCTTACTTTGCTGCGATTTTCGATCTCCTTGCTCAAAGCCCCTCTCACAAAACTGCTTGGTGGGAGATTGTTCTTTGGTATGTGACTCCTCCATTATTCCAATTAGTTTTTGCATTAGTGCTTTATTCATTGCAAATTTGTGCTGCATAGGTGACCATGTTCTTGAGCTTGCATGTCAAATTTATATGGTTCCAAGTAGTTCTAATGCATGATACATCCTCTAGGCACTTGTAGGAGTAGTTGCTATCAATTTTGTTGAGCTTGGTTCACTTTTGTTTGAAGTTACTAAAAATTTCAGAAATTTTTCAGAGGAAGCAATATGCTTAGGAAAATGTTCCAAGGTGGTTCTTCTAGGAAGCAAGGACCCAGGCTTGCAATGCGTGATGCTGATGAGGAGCCCCCAAGGGACGCTCCAGTGTGGCCCTGTGAATGGCCTTCGGAAAATTTTATGGATCGAGCGGGAATCAAAGAGGAATTTAACGCATATTTGCGTAACGCCGATCTGGTGAGCTTTGAGGCAGACAAATGCCCCCAGTACTATCAACTCACTAGTTCATTTGTGAGGAGGTTTGAATTTTCATCTTCACGTAATTCTCCAACTGTCATGTTTGATCTTTATGACAAATCTTATACTATGGACTTAGAGGATTTTACTTTTTCTTGCAAACTTCCACAATGGGGTAGTGCTAGTGATCCCCGTAAATCTGAATTTAGAAACTTTCTTGCTGGTATAACTGTAGGGGAATCTAGAGATATAACACAAGCTACCATAGGGAGCATTCATTTTCCTGCTATACATTACTTTGCTCTCTTCATTGGTAGGTGCATAACTGGTAAGGATGAAGCATGTCATATGTGTGTGCCTGACCTCAGTATTCTTAGGAGTGTTGTGTTAGGAGACCAATCTTATCATCTGGGAGCCATTGTTGCACGTAGGTTGCATCATAATAGATTTAATGGAGATTTCTTTGGAGGATTTTATGAAACTCGCTTAGCTAATTTTCTTGAGGTGGACGTTCGTGAGGATGATATGGAGTTGCCTCCTACTTATTTAGATTTTAATTCTATGGTCTCTCATCAGTTTGTCGAGAGGAATGAATCACCTCTCCAGTATCGACTAATCTTTGACAAACGGCGTGTTGTCCGTATTACTCTCCCTGCTCCTGCCTTCTTTGATCATCAGGCAAAAGGAAGATACATTATTACCAGAGAGGAGGCAGATGAGTACGAGAGGAGAGCGGAGGCAGCCCGACGCCACGCTGCAGCTCAGGAGGCGATAAACGCTGCATCACAGTATGACCCCAGCTACACCTACGGGTATCCGCAGGCTATCCCTGGCAATGAACCAACTTAGGCCAAAAGCCTAAGCTTGGGGGAGTACATATTTTTCCACCGATATTACATTTATGTTCACACACACACTCATTGCTAGATGTTGGTGCTCATACTCTTTCACTGTAATATCCATGCTAGTTTATTTTCTTTTCCTGCTTCCTTCTTGTGCGTTCGTTAAACCTTAAGAAAAACCAAAGAAAATTAGTAGTACTTTACTTTTTTTGCTGTAGTAGTAATAATTAAAAAGAAAACCCAAAAATATTTCTTGTTCTTCTTTTGCTTGTTGGGAGCTTTCCCGTGTAAATAGTTTTTATTTCTTTTCTTTTCTTTGGGGGTCGATAGGAGAAGACCATGATTAAATTGTTGAAGTGGCTCTTATATGCATTATTGTTGATCTAACCAAGAGCCCATATTGCCTTGTCTTCTCCTGTTTATTGAATGCTCGCAGATTCCAGCTTAGTCCAATGCACATGCACTCTTATTATTATTCACTTCGTTCGGTCATGCAAGTGAAAGGCAATTATGATGATATATGATGGACTGACTGAGATGGGAAAAGCTGGTATGAACTCGACCTCTCTTGTTTTTGTAAATATGATGAGTTCATCGTTCCTGATTCAGCTTGTTATGAATAAACATGTTTGCAATGACAATTAGAGATCATAGTTGCTTGTGTCATGCTTGATTAGCTATGAGTTATAATGGTTTACCTTGCGTGCCAACATGCTATTAAAATGGTTATGATGTGGTATAGTGGGGTGGTATCCTCCTTTGAATGGTTTAAGTGATTTGACTTGGCACATGTTCACGCATGTAGTTGAAACAAATCAAAATAGCCTTCACGATATTTATGTTCATGGTGGATTATATCCTACTCATGCTTGCATCCAATGTTTATTAATTTTAATGCATGTTCATGACTGTTGTCGCTCTCTAGTTGGTCGCTTCCCGGTCTTTTGCCAGCCTTCACTTGTACTAAGCGGGAATACTGCTTGTGCATCCAATCCCTTAAACCCCAAAGTTATTCCATATGAGTCCACTATACCTTCCTATATGCGGTATTTACCTGCCGTTCCAAGTAAATTTGCATGTGTCAAACTCTAAACCTTCAAATAAACATTCTGTTTTTTATGCTCGAATAGCTCATGTATCAACTAGGGATGCCCTTATATTCCATGTTAGGCGGGTTATTCTCAAGAGGAGTGGACTCCGCTCCTCATTCACGAGAAAATGGCTGGTCTTCGGGATGCCCAGTCCCATACTTTAAGCAAACTAAATCAAATTAATTGCAAACAAAACTCCCCCTGGGATTGTTGCTAGTTGGAGACACTCGTTGTTTCGAGCAAGTCATGGATTGATGCTTGTTGGTGGAGGGGGAGTATAAACTTTACCATTCTGTTTGGGAACCGCCTATAATGTGTGTAGCATGGAAGATATCGCCACCTCTTAGTTGCTATGTTGACAATGAGAGTATGCCGCTCAAAATATTATTTATCTCTATTTCAAAACCGAGCTCTGGCACCTCTACAAATCCCTGCTTCCCTCTGCGAAGGGCCTATCTATTTACTTTTATGTTGAGTCATCACCCTCTTATTAAAAGCACTAACTGGAGAGCGCAGCTGTCATTTGCATTCATTACTATTAATTTATATTGGGTATGACTATGATTGGATCTCTTTTACCATGAATTACAATGTCTAGTCAGTCCTTGATCTTTAAAGGTGCTCTGCATTTATGTTTTGCGGTCTCAGAAAGGGCTAGCGAGATACCATTATGTTATATCATATTATGATTGTTTTGAGAAAGTGTTGTCATCCAAAATTTATTATTATCGCTCGCTAGTTGATTGTGCTACTGATATGAGTAAACATGAGACCTGAAAATTATTGCAAATGTGGTTAGTCATGATCTTTGCTGAAAACTTGAATGCTGACTTTACATATTTACGATAACAAGAGCAAATAGAGTTTGTAAAAGTTTTTCTTTCTCTTTCAGTTTATCAACTGAATTGCTTGAGGACAAGCAAGGGTTTAAGCTTGGGGGAATTGACACGTCTCCGTCGTATCTACTTTTCCAAACACTTTTACCCTTGTTTTGGACTCTAACTTGCATGATTTGAATGGAACTAACCCCGGACTAACGCTGTTTTCAGCAGAATTGCCATGGTGTTATTTATGTGCAGAAACAAAAGTTCTCGGAATGACCTGAAACTTCACAGAACATCTTTTCGGAAATAATAATAAATCGTTGCAAAAGATGAAGGCCAGGGGGCCCACCACCTGTCCACGAGGGTGGGGGCGCCCCCCTAGGGCGCGCCCCCTACCTCGTGGGCCCCCTGAGGCTCCTCCGACGCCAACTCCAACTCTATATATTTGCTTTCGGGGAGAAAAACATCAAGGAGAAGAAATCATCGCGTTTTACGATACGGAGCCGCTGCCAAGCCCTAAAACCTCTCGGGAGGGCTGATCTGGAGTCCGTTCGAGGCTCCGGAGAGGGGGATTCGCCGCCATCGTCATCATCAACCATCCTCCATCACCAATTTCATGATGCTCACCGTCGTGCGTGAGTAATTCCATCGTAGGCTTGCTGGACGGTGATGGGTTGGATGAGATCTATCATGTAATCGAGTTAGTTTTGT
Organism: Aegilops umbellulata; assembly: GCA_032464435.1. Taxonomy (NCBI): domain Eukaryota; kingdom Viridiplantae; phylum Streptophyta; class Magnoliopsida; order Poales; family Poaceae; genus Aegilops; species Aegilops umbellulata. Next base: position 376,295,728 of record CP136058.1, on the reverse strand, counting down.
TAGGGTTTGATCCCTAGTATCCACTATGTTCTGAGATTGATGTTGCTATGACTTTGCTATGCTTAATGCTTGTCACTAGGGCCCGAGTGCCATGATTTCAAATCTGAACCTATTATGTTTTCATGAATATATGTGAGTTCTTGATCCTATCTTGCAAGTCTATAGTCACCTACTATGTGTTATGATCCGGCAACCCCGAAGTGACAATAAACGGGACCACTCCCGGTGATGACCATAGTTTGAGGAGTTCATGTATTCACTGTGTGTTAATGCTTTGTTCCGGTTCTCTATTAAAATGAGGCCTTAATATCCCTTAGTTTCCATTAGGACCCCGCTGCCACGGGAGGGTAGGACAAAAGATGTCATGCAAGTTCTTTTCCATAAGCACATATGACTATATTCGGAATACATGCCTACATTACATTGATGAATTGGAGCTAGTTCTTTGTCACCCTATGTTATGTCTGTTACATGATGAACCGCATCCAGCATAATTATCCATCACCGATCCAATGCCTACGAGCTTTCCATATACTGGTTCTCGCTTATTTACTTTTCCGTTGCTACTGTTACAATCACTACAAAACACCAAAAATATTACTTTTGCTTCTTTTACTTTTGTTACCGTTACCACCGCTATCATATTACTTTGCTACTAGACACTTTGCTCCAGATACTAAGTTATCCAAGTGTGGTTGAATTGACAACTCAACTGCTAATACTTGAGAATATTTTTTGGCTCCTCTTGTGTCGAATCAATAAATTTGGGTTGAATACTCTACACTTGAAAGATGTTGCGATCCCCTACACTTGTGGGTTATCAAGCCTTAGCACAACAAATTTTTGAATGACAAGTACAAAAGGTTTGCCCGACTTCAACGATGGACAACGACACGCCTTCATATTGCTCTAGTCTCTGTAGTCGTCACTAGGTAGTCTATGGACCTAAACTTTGGTTACTTGGGATGATATTTGCACTACCTTAGAGCAACTCCAACGGGCCGACCCAAACGGATGACGATTTCATCCGACTTTTGTCCATTTGGGTCGGCCAGACGGACACGGATGCCCGCTTCCGTATTTGGGTCGGCGCGTGCGCCCAACGCTGGCCTGAGACCCATTTTGACGGCGCCAAAAAAATGAACGCATGCATATTAAAAAAGAGAAACAACATTAATTAAACATTAATGTCGGACACGAAGGCTGGCGAGAGTCCACGCGTCGCATTTAAAAAAATAAAAACAGCCTAAACTACGAGGCGGCGCGCTGCCTTAGGCATCGTCGTCGTCGTCCTCGGGGTCCGTGAGGTCGATGAGTGTCGGCGCCGGCCCGGCCCAGGCGAACGCCGTGTTCCAGAGCGCCGTCATGTCGGGCTGTGCCGACGCAGGCAGTGCCGGGGCGGGGGGGGGGTGCGGCCGCGTGTGCAGCCGCGGCCTGGCGCGCCTCCTACTCGGCCTCGCGCTGCTCCTCCTCGAGGTCGCGCTCGAGCATCTCCTCGTACTCACCGCGACGACGCTCCTCTGCCAGCCGGCGCTGGCGCCACATCTTGAGGTACGCCTGCTCCTGCGCCGGTGTCGCCCCCAGCCAAACCGGTGGCGCGGACACCCACTCGCGGACCACTCCCCTCCAGGAGAAGCGCGCGATGGGCTCGGGCTCCGGCTGCGGCTCCGGCTTGATGGGGGACGGCGGGGCCACCGGCGGCACCACGCTGTCGCTCGCCGCGGAGAGGGCAAGGGCCTGCGCCATTGTCGCCTCGTACCGAGCCTCCTCTTCCGCCTCTGCCGCCTCCGCTCTGCGCCGCTCGTCCTCCTCGCTCTCCCGGTAGACGGCCGCAAGGGCCGCCTTGTAGGCGTCCTCCGCCGCCTGGTCCTCCTCGCGGATGAAGAGCGCCGGTGGCGGCGACCTCAGGTCGACCTCGCGCACGCCCCGTTGCCTCGCCTCCTCGTGCTCGAAGGCAAACCACCTCGCCAAGTTGGGCGAGTCGGTTGCGTAGGCCTGGTCGCGGTGCTGCTTCGGCGTCAGCAGCGCCCGCCGGCGCCGCACCTCCTCCGCGTGAGCATGAGCCGTCCGCGGCGCCGCCGGCACTGGGATCCTATCTGGATCCAGATGCCAGTCGTGCGACAGCGTCACGTCCGGATACGACAGAGGCTGGCGGTGCTGCCAGTGCCACTCCGTCTGGTGCATTGACACGTTCACGCGCTGCCTCTGACGGCGAGACGCCGGCGCCGACGGAGGTGTGAGGAACTCTGAGGGGAAAGGGGTGGCAAGGGACTTGCCCTTGGCCTTGCTGCCGCTGGCGCCGGAGAAGAGGCCCATCTCGCTGTGGTTGTGGTGGCTAGGGTTTGCCGGCGACGAGGAAGCAAAGGTGGGCAGATGTGGACGGCGAGTTTGGATGAAGACGGCCCCGCCGCATGGTCGGCTTAAAAAAGGACGAGCGTCGTCGCTGACGTGTGGGCCCGTCGTCATAAATTAAGCTGACCGCGTGGGCAGCGGATAGTGGGCCGGCCGCCATGTGGGGACGCGACGGATAGCGAGAAAGCGCGCGAAGCGTCCGTTCGGCGTCCGCGCCGACGCATCTGGGACGCAAATTTGGGCCACAAATGCGTCGGCGCGGACGCGGCGCGGACGTTATTTGGGTTTGGGTCGGCGCATTGGGCCGTCACTTTTGTCCGCGCCGACCCAAACAGACGCAGGCAGACGAAATGGGTCGGCCCTTTGAAGTTGCTCTTAGGGTGAATAAATTGAAAGTTTTCGTTATCTTTAGAAAAAAGAAAGTGCATCTGCCAAACGCCGACCGGCTGGTGGGGCACTCGTAGATCGCTCTCCCATGTTCGATGCGCTTCTGGCAGGTGGGCCCGGCAATCAGCTCATTTTCGTCATCGTCCATCAAGGCTTTGTTTCGGCGGAAGAAAAAGAAAATCAGATTCGGCTTTGGCTAATCCGCGCTATAATTATCGCGAGGCGGGGGAGGGAGGGAGGGAGCCCGAACGACCAAAGCAAACCGAGAAGAGAGGAGAAATCGGCCGGTCTTCCCTGGCTGGACTAAGAGCAGAGAGCAGAGAGCAGATCATCAGAGCACAGCGCAGAGCCAAGGCGGCAGCCTCATCGCCGCCGGTGGTTTGCTTGCTGCCGCTCCACCAAGCCCGCCGGAGCTGCGCCTCCCTCCGTCCATCCATCCCTGCTATTGGTGTTGGTTTATCGCGCGGCCGGCCGGGGGTGAAGAGGGCCGGAGGGGGCGAAGCATGGACGGATCCGCCGCGGCGGAGCTGGAGAGGGCGGAGAGGGTGGTGAGGCGGTGGAACTCCACGGCGTCCGCGCCCGCGGGCGGCGGGGGCGGGGGCGGGGGCGGGGAGGACCAGATGCTGTTCGACGGCGGCGGGGACCGGGCGGAGGCCGAGCGCTTCCTCCAGGCGGTGGACGACCTCCGCCGCCTCGCGCCGCCGTCCCCCGGCAGCCCGCGCCGCACCGCCTCGACGGGGGGCTCCGGCGCCGTCCAGGTCGCCATGGCGCGGCTCGAGGACGAGTTCCGCCACGTGCTGGCGTCGCGCGCCGTCGACCTCGAGATCGAGGTGCTCGCCGACCTCAGCTCCCTCTCCATGTGCAGCGACCGCTCCAGCTTCTCCGACGTCGGCGACGCGCCACCGGTGGACGACGACTCCGTCGAGTCCTCCGTCGGCCGCCGCAGCAGCTACCGCTCCATGCGCAGCATCCGCGAGATCGACCTCCTCCCGCCCGAAGCCGTCACCGACCTCAACGCCATCGCCTCCCGCATGGCCGCCGCCGGCTACGACCGCGAGTGCGTCCAGGTCTACGCCTCCGTCCGCAAGCCGGCCGTCGACTCCGCCCTGCGCCGCCTCGGCGTCGAGAAGCTCACCATCGGCGACGTCCAGCGGCTCGAGTGGGACGCCCTCGAGGTTAAGATCCGCCGCTGGATCCGCGCAGCCCGCGCCGCCATCCGCGGCGTTTTCGCCAGCGAGCGCCGCCTTTGCTTCCTCATCTTCCACGACCTTCCCGTCTCCAACCCCACCATCGCCACCCCCGCTCCCACCACCACGCCCGCCGCCCCCTTCGTCGAAACTGTCAAGGGCGCCGCGCTGCAGCTCTTTGGCTTTGCCGAGGCCATCAGCATCGGCCGCCGCTCACCAGAGAAGCTCTTCAAGATCATTGATCTGCACGATGCACTGGCCGATCTGCTGCCTGATATCTCCGATATCTTCGCGGCCTCCAAGGCCGGGGAATCCATATATGTGCAGACTACCGAGATCAGGGCTCGTCTGGCTGATGCTGTCCGTGGGATACTCTCCGAGTTCGAGAACGCCGTTCTCTGTGATCCCTCCAAGACTCCAGTACCCGGCGGCACCATCCATCCCCTCACTCGCTATGTGATGAATTACATTGTCCTCATTTCCGACTACAAGACGACACTTTCTGAGCTGATCGTGTCACGGCCATCAGCTAGCTCGCGTGTTCGTGCCGAGGGCAATGAGCTCACACCGCCATTTCCTGATCTGGACCTTCCTGATCCTGACAGCCAGCTACCCCTTTCTGCTCATCTCATCTGGACTATTGTGGTTCTTGAACACAACCTTGAAGGCAAGGCATCACTCTACAAGGACCCGGCACTGTCTCACTTGTTCCTAATGAACAATGTGCACTATATCGTGCACAAGGTAAAGGACTCGCCTGAACTCCGGGGACTCATTGGCGATGTGTACCTAAAGCGGCTCACAGGTAAGTTCCGGTTGGCAGCCACGGCTTACCAGCGCAGTGCATGGCTTAAGATCCTGAATTGTCTAAGAGACGAGGGTCTCCATGTCAGCGGTGGCTTTTCATCAGGAATATCCAAATCAGCACTTCGGGAGCGCTTCAAGTCTTTCAATGCTGCGTTCGAGGAGGCACATAGGGCTCAGTCTGGGTGGTATGTGCCTGACACACAGCTGAAAGAAGAGCTTAGGATCTCAATATCAGAGAAGCTGCTTCCAGCATACCGGTCCTTCCTTGGTCGATTCCGGCATCATATTGAGAATGGGAGGCATCCAGAGCTGTACATCAAATACACAGTTGAGGACCTTGAGATATCCGTGACGGATTTCTTCGAGGGGTCTCCACCTCTGCCGCATAATAGGCGGAGATCCCATGGATGAGAGATTGCTTGAAGCTTGCAGTAGTCGTATCACTTGGTTGGGTGTTGTTGCCGAGCATTCTTTAATTCTTCGGTGAAGCCAGTGCAGGCAGTCGGGTATGTATTTTGTTTCACTCTCCTGGGACTTAAGGGTGTAGTTGGTGATGATTTCTTCTACTAGAGGTAATCTGAAACAGAATCAGGATCATATTGACGCTGTCAAAAGTCTTGGTGTTTCTTCCTCAGTTGGCGATCTTGTTCATTTGTTAAAGTGTTGTTGTAATTTTGTGTAGCAGCATGTTCATATAGGAATGTTCTTTTAGTAATGTCGCATAGTTGTAAGTTGTAATTTCCTGGTCTTGATTTGACCTTTAGCTGGGTGTCCTGCCTTCCTCTTGGTCGAATCAAATATATATACGAAGATTGCAGATATAAAATCAGCTGTGCTACTTGTGTTGCAATTTTATATTATGTAGGATCAAGTTGTTGCCTTAAGTTTCAGTTTTGAGGTTTCCACCTCAGGTCCCTTTTCAAGTGAAATGCCAGCATCTAATACTCCCCTGCCTTGAATTGTTGATAAAAATAAACCCTATGCTCTAGCAGATGGCAATGAATTGATCAATGTATCATCTTGTTGCACTCGGCAGTTGCAGTACCAGTACAGACTAGAGTATCAGAATTTTGATTTGGGCTGGTATTTAGTTACATAGAAAAGAAGGCCCTGTTAAGCAGTGGTGCAACCATAATATGCTCATCATGCCTTTGTCCCTATTTCGTGCTTGATAAATTGCTTACTGTCTGGATCTACTGGTGTGCTAACAATGTCAGCAACGATCATAGAAAAGCAAATAGAAGTAGAAGGTAACAGAAAGGAGGCCAGGATATCAATAATGATTTTCAGATTCTGCTATTTCTACTAAACCCTTTCTATCATAAAATTTAACACGCAATTCATCGTGTTCCTGGCTGTTACCTGCTATCACAAATTACTCCCTGTGTAAAGAAATATAGGAGCGTTTAGATCACTTAGAGCTAAACACTATATATTTCTTTACGGAGGGAGTACATTACAAGAGCTCTGAAAGGAAAAGAAAAAAAAACTATATTGCCCACAATATTAGCATGCGAATATTGGCAAGAATCAGGTTAGGTCACTCTTCGGGTGCATAACGAGAATACAGTTGAGCGAGAAGCAATGAGAGACATTTGTTGGCAAGCATACAGCTCACAGCTTAAATACTCCGCATTATCGCATCCCTGACCCAACATTGCCGAATGCAGAGGCCGGCGCAACGGACGCTGATTGCATCATCATCATCATCATCATCATAAGCAGCCAGGCCAATCATTCCCGCCCCTGTTGTGTCGTTAGAGCAAATCCAGCACATGCTAACCGCATAACCGATGCCGCATCACGTAACAGCGAGGGAACCCTAACAAGCAAGCAACCAACGATATTGGCAGTTCCGTCAGGCGGAAAAGCAGGTGCGCTGCAATGTAGTATTGTGCTATGTTTTAGAGCATTCCAGCCGTTGCCCCCCCCCCCCCCCAGGAGGGGCTAAAAATCGCCCCCTGGGGCGCACCGACGCTAAACCGCGCACTGGGGGCGTGATGCCCCCCAGTCGTGGCGCCCACTTTTTTTTTTTGAAAAAGTTAAATACGGCGCAAACACGGCTCAAATTTAATGCAAACATCGGCGAGTTCGTTTAAATTTAAACATATTTTTTTAAAAAAAAAACTAGTATGGGCTGCCCCCGCCGTCTACCTCGCCGCTCCCCGCCGCCCGCCTTTGCAGTTCTACATGCCGAGGAGGCGGTAGAAGCGCGTGTAGTCGCCGCCTCCGCCGCCGCCGTCGTCGGCGGCGGCGGCGGCGTCCCTGCCTCCGCCGCCGCCGTCCCTGCTGCATCCCTCCCCCGGTTGGCGCGACGGGTTGGACGGTCCGAGGGCGGCGTCGTCGTCGTCGCTGTCGAGGACGACGATGCCGTGCTCGTCCTCGCGCCCACGCTTGCGGGCGGCGATCTCCTCCAGGGCCCGGCGCTGCCGGACCATCTCGTCGCGGAGGTAGTCGTCCCGCGCCCACCGCAGGGCGTCCTCGTCGGAGAAGCCGCGCCGGGCTATCTCCTCGTACTCCGCGGGGAGGCCAGGCTCCGGCTTGGGCTTGACGAGGACGAAGCGGCCGGTGGGGGGGGGGGCGAAGTCGCCGATGCGGACGCCGGAGCTGCGGGTACGCGCGCTGACAGGCGTGTCCTGGGGCTCCGGCTTGACGGGGCGGAGGCAGGGAGAGCCCGACGAGCGGCCGGACGAGGAGGAGGACGCCCCGGGCCGCTCCATGCGCCTAGGCGTCCAGGAGCTTCCACGGCGACGTGAGAAGGATGGGGGAGCGGGGTACTCGAGGCGCGGCGTGTTGCCGCCCTCGATGTACTCGAGGGCGGCCTCCAACGTGCGGCCGGGCACGCCCCACCACCGGCGACGGCCCTCGGAGTTGAGCCTGCTGGAGGGCACGACGCCGTTGGTGGCCTCGAGCTGCTCGGCGTGACGGCGGCGGAAGTAGGGCTCCCAGAGCGGGCTGTCGGGGACGTACCGTGGCCCCTCCCTCGCCACCCGCGGCAGGGACGCGCGGATCCGTGCGATCTCCGCACGCCGCGCCGCCCCGGTGGGTGGTTGTGGCACTGGCACGCCGGCGGCGCTGATCCTCCAAGCCCCGGGCACCCGCATGTCCGGCAGGACCGGGTACTCGGCCTCGAAAAGAAGGCGAGCCTCGTCCTCGTGAAGATGGTGGCGCCCGAAGCCTTTCGCCGCCGCGCCGTCGCCTGGAAAGCGCTCGGCCATTCTTCTCAACTGGAGATGGCGAGAAGAGGAAAGGGGAGAAATGGGCGCGTTGGCATGGAGTATCTGTGCGTGTCTCCGGCGCGCTGGCGGTCGGCTTATATAGGCGGAGGCGCCGCGTGGTAGGCTTGGCCGGCGCGTTACGCGTGGCGTGATGGCGTGGCAGCCGAGGGGACGCGCGTCGCCCGGCCTTCACTGCGCCGCCGTGAGGCATCAATGAAGGCTGACCGGCGCGGCAGCGCGCGCAGCTTTGGCATTGATTCGCCGCGGGAAACGAGACGATGAGGACGACGAAGCGGCAAGAAGAGAGTCGAGTCGCTGACGCGGCTGGCCCGCGGCTCTTCGCGCCAAAAACGATTCGCCCGGCGCCCCCGAGCGAGCCCCAGCGCTCCGGGTTCGGGTTGGGTCCGCCGGCGCCAATTTCGACCCGAGCCGGCGAAAACTGGGCCCTTGGGGGCGCGACTGGGCCGATTTTTCGGCGCCGGTGGCCGAAAAATCGCCTAGGGGGCCTTCTTGGGGGGCGCGGCTGGAGATGCTCTTAGTTCGTCATGTATAGGAACACATTGGCAGCATGATGTGAGGTTTGGTCCCGTCCAATCTATCTTGCCATCTCGCCCTAGGGCTGGGGTGGCTTTCGTTGAGCAAAGCTGGGACGATGCCATTTGAAAGCCCGGACCGACTCGGGACGGCAAAATTTCGTGTTTTGACCCTTTTCACGTATAAAATCAGGATCTGACCGCTGTTCCAAAAAAAATGATATCTGACCCTTTTTCCTACCGTCAAGGGGCTCGGCGGTAGGATTGTTTAGCTTACCACCGAGGGCCCTGGCGGTATGGAACCAATCCACGTCAGCCGTCCGCCATCCCCCTTCGTCCAACCCTACTGCTGCAGGGCACGGCGGTAGTCGGTCTGACCCTACTGCCAGCAACCCTGGCGGTAGGGTGTGGACAGTTGTAAGCCCCCCGGCCTGTCCGCAACCACCTCCTTCTCCCCCACCCAGCCGCCTTCTTCTTCCTCTCGCCCCGCTCTCATCTCCTCCACTTCCCTCCTCCGATCTTCTTCGTTTCTTTACGGATTTTGTGGATCGAGATGGCCCTGAAAAGAGAAAAGCAAGCTCTTTCGGTCCCTTAAATTAGTTTTAGTCAATCACCTTTCGGTTTGTCACATTATGTGATTCAAATCCCTTCCATTTTTGAATTAGATTTAAACTTTTTGAACCCTATGATTGATTTAGATTGTTTCTACTGGAGGAGATGAGTTAGATATGAACTCTAGGCAATAGTTGGTATGGTTTTGTGAAGATGAACCCTAGGATTTTTTTATGTGATGCATATGAACCCTAGTTTTGTGAAGATGGACCCTAGTTTATATATGACCTATAGGATTTTTTGGAGGAATTTGATGTGATATGACGATGCATGTTCATATGCTATGATGCAAGTGTCGGTGTCAAAACCGGCGGATCTCAGGTAGGGGGTCCCAAACTGTGCGTCTAAGGTCGATGGTAACAGGAGACACGGGACACAATGTTTACCCAGGTTCGGGCCCTCTCTATGGAGGTAACCCTACTTCCTGCTTGATTGATCTTGATGAATATGAGTATTGAAAGTGCGTTATATCGACTAGAAGGGGGGTGAATAGGCGATTTTTATGAAATTCTTCACTGAGGAATTTGCTAGTGAGGAAATTTCTTAGCGAAGAACTACTAGCAGCGGAATAAGTACTCAGAGGTAAACATAACAAAATACACGCATGGTCGTCATGATGAAATGAAGACAAACACTGAGTACAGAAAGCGTAAACACAGGATAGCACAAGATGAAGACAAATAAACTGAAGAAATTGAACTGAGGAAATTGAGAAAGTATTCAGTCAAAGTCTTCAAACACAGATATGATAAACAGGCAACACAATACTGAGGAAATGAAAGAGTTGAGGAAATGGAACCAGTAAGCTTGGTGAAGACAATGATTTGGTAGACCAGTTCCAACTGCTGTCTTAGTTGTACATATGGTTGGAGCGGCTGAGTATTTAAACTCGAGGACACACAGTCCCGGACACCCAGTCCTGAGCACGCAGCTCGGGACACCCAGTCCTCACCGTATTCTCCTTGAACTAAGGACACACAGTCCTCATCCAATCACTCGTGGTAAGTCTTCAGGTGACTTCCGAACCTTGACAAACTCGGTCACTCGGCGATCCACAATTCCTCTTGGATGCTTTAGACCTTGACGCCTAACCTTCTGGAAGAAGCACAGTCTTCAAAGGTAACAAGCGTCGGATCCACGCAGGATCAATCACTTCAGTGATGCTCAATCACTTTGGGTTTGTAGGTGTTTGGGTTTGGGTTTTGGATTTTCCTCACTTGATGATTTTCGCTCAAAGTCCTCGGAGGATGGGTTGCTCTCAAATGACAAGTGTCAGTTTCTCTCGCAGCAGCCAACCAGCTAGTGGTTGTAGGGGGCGGCTATTTATAGCCTAGGGAGCAGCCCGACATGATAAGACATAAATGCCCTTCAATGATATGACCGTTGGATAAGATATTTTGGGACAGCTGGCGCGTAGCACAGCAACGGTCGGAAATTTGAGGTACAAATTCCTCAGGGCTATCATGTTCCTCACTGTGTAGGCAATTCGCACTGGCGAACTCCTAACTCCTCAGTCAGAGCAAAGTCCTCAGTGACCAGAAGAACTGCGTCTCTGTCACTGAAGAAATTGACTGAACTGTATGAGATTTCCAATGGCTTCACTCGAAGGGATTGGTAGGTGTAGGATTTGAGTTGAGCATCACATGGAAATTTTCTCCTTAGTATTTCCTCGACCCCCTTTAACAGTACGGTGTTTCCTATGACTCAAGAAAGAGAAAATGAAACTACGAAAACAAAAGTCTTCACGCTTCATATTCCTCGTATGAATACCAAGTCTTCGAGGTCACACCAATTTCTTCATTTTCAAAGTCTTCAGAAAGTCTTCAAAATATCAAAGTCTTCAGTCGAAGAACTTCATTTTTAGGGGTCTACTTTCTCTGTAAGTATCAAACTCCTCATAGACTTATAGGCCTGTGTACACTCATAAACACATTAGATACTTAACCTATAAGTCTTCAATACACCAAAATCACTAAGGGGCACTAGATGCACTTACAATCTCCCCCTTTTTGGTGATTGATGACAATATAGGTTAAGTTTTCAACGGGGATAAATATATGGAGTGTAAATACTGATATTGAGGAATTTGATTGCAAGATATAGAAGAACTCCCCCTGAAGATGTGCATAGTGAGGAATTTGCTTTTGAAGCAATGCACACTTGAAGAGTTGAATCATGGAGATCTCCCCCTATATCTTGTAATTCATACACGCATTTGATATATAATATGAAGAATTTGAAATGCGTGATGAAATATGGTGCCTGATGAAATTCAGCATGCGTGCGATAATATTAATGAGGAATAAGCATGCAGAATAGCGCATCAAAAGTATCAGAGCATAGTGCAACAAAAGTATCAGAGCACCATCGGGTTTAAGATTACAACTCGATCCAATAAAAGTTTTCGGAAGAACGAGAGTTGTAACTTAGCAGAAAAAAATGCCTTTATTATAGACCCGCTTGAAGACTAACTCAGATTTCTCCCCCTTTGTCATCGAATGACCAAAAAGATCAAAACTGAGGACTAACGCCCCTAAAGATGATCAAGTTGATAAAGGAGCGCCAGCGTTGTTGGGGTAGGTAGTTGAAGTAGGGCCTGCCGCAGTGTCGTCCAAGTCTTCATGTTCATCAGTGTCGCGCGATGAAGAATTGGAGCTGGCCACCAAAGAAGAAACTGGGACCTTCTTGTATTTCTTCAGAGGAGGTGCAGACCAGGCAAATTCTTCGGTGAGACCCATTTTGTTCAGATCATCAGCGCTGTAGACTTGAGATAGAACAGCCAGGTGCGGTTGAGGGTTTCATGAAGGTAGTAGTGGTTTTTCTTCACTGCATTGTGTGTTGAAGTCATGTTGTGAAGAATTGAACCAAACTGACGCTTGACCCATTTGTGATTGCGATCAACCTTTTGATGAAGACTGAGGAGTAACTCACGATCAGTCATCACCCTGGGTGTTGTGGCTTGAGGATTTGGCTTGGCAGTGTTGGCGGCGGAGTCATGTGTGGCAGAGTCATCATTGGTGGAATAAGAAGCAACCTTGAGAAATTGACCATCCAATGGACGAATGCCTTTATCTATCATAGCAGTGGCCTTGCCCTTTTCTTCAGCTGAGGAAAATGTCCTTTTGAGGACTTCAATAGGGGCAAGTAGCTACAGTGGTTCAGAGTTTCAGCCTTGTAATTGAGTGAAGACCTTGTCCTGATGAATCTCATAATCCATGGCGCATAAGGCTTCAGCTCAAATGGCGACATAGCAATGTTGGCTAGAGTCCTCATGAAGAAATCATGGAAGTTGACGGGAACGCCATGAATGATGTTGAAAAGCATATTCTTCATGATGCCAACGACTTCTTCATCATTCGAGTCGTGGCCTTTGATAGGACTCATAGTCTTCATCAGAATGCGATAAACAGTCCGAGGCACATACAACAATTCCTTGACGAGGAATTTGGTTTGAGGGGCCTGCCCTGGCTTCAAAGGCTTTATCAGCACTTGCATATAGTGATTTGAAAGCTCAGGTTCGTTGTAAACACAACGTGCATCTTCAAGGGGAGGACTTAGAGGAAGGGCACGAAGCAATTCAGATGCTGGGGCCTTATAATGTGTGTTCTCAGTCATCCAGTCCAGAACCCATGAATTCACATCTTCAGAGTTGCCGGTGATGTGCAGCATTGCGTAGAACTGAAGAATGAGTTCTTCATTCCAATCGCAGATGTCAGTGCAGAAGTTGAGCAGTCCAGCATCATAGAGAACACTGAGGACTGGTGTGAAGCATGGCATGGACTCCATATCCACGTGAGGAATATGAGCATGGTCGAAGACTTTGTCTTTGTTGAATAGCACTGAGGAATAGAAATTTGCTTGACTAGCTGTCCAGAACCGCCTCTTCCTTATGCGAGCAGAGTCATAAGGGTTGTATTCAGTGAAGAACACGTGCTCACCAAAGAAGTCTTCAGCCTTGAATTTTTGCTTCCTTGAGAACGGATCCTTTGGCTTTGGCAGAGGAGTGTCAGTGAGTTGCATCACTACCTCAGGAATCACGATCTCAGGTTCTTCAGGCTGAGGAATTTCTGGTTCCTCCTCAGGTGCAGTTACATTTTCAGTATCAGCAGCAGTTTCTTCAGCACTAGTGGCTGGAATTTCTTCATGCACGGATGCAGTGGGATGAGTTTCTTCAGAGCCCAATTGTACTGTTGGTGCAGGAGAGTGAGGGATTTGCTACAGTGGGGTGAAGAGTGGGGAATTGGGATGCTGACTTTCGCAAAAGTTGTCATTCATCAACGGAGTTGTGCTTCCAATGTCCACATCTTCATCATCAATTTCTTCAACACCAGCCTCTTCAGCAGTAAACTGAGGCATTGGTGATGAGACCATTGGGGTTGAAGGGATTGCATCCACTTCAATTTCTTCATCAACCTGCTCTGACGAAGCAGCAGATTGAGTTTCTTCATCAGATCCGCTTGGGATCTCATATTCTTCACCAAAAGGAACAAGGTCCTTTGATGGCATGGTTGAAATTGGAACAACATCAATTGGATTGGCAAACGAGCTGGTCATGGGCTTCATCTTCTTTGGGACTGAAGATCCTGAAGCACTTGATGCTTTCCTTTTCTTCACTGCAGCTCGTTCTGCAGCCTTGGTCTTCTTCACATCTGATGCAGATGGAAGGATAGGAGTTGGTGTAGGCGCAGGTGGAGCTGAGGAATCTGGTTGAATTTCCTCAGGCGCAACTGATGCAGTTGCCCTGATTTCTTCAGTTTCTTCAGGCGCACCACTAGTGGATGCCCTGGCAATTTCTTCAGCGGCTGGAATGGAGTCATCAGCCCTGGAACTAGCATTTTCTTCAGCAGCCAGAAAGTCATCAGCGGTGCTGGCGTGTTCTTCAGTGGGCTGAACAGATGCTTCAGCTTGAGGAACTTCTTGTTGCGTTGAGGCTGCAACCTTGGTGAAAGTCTCAGTCAGCTCCACAAATCTGACCTTGGCTCCTTTCTAGTCAGCATAGTATGCATCAAATTCATCGCTGAGGGTTTTGATGTCAGTCTGCATCTTGATGAGTTCTTCAGGTTTCATCGTGAGAACATTATTCCTCAGCAGTTTCTCTTTCCTGTACTGCAATTTCTTGATCTGCCTGGCCCTATCATACTTCCATTTTTCTTCTTGAATGAAAGCAGTCAAGACGTGACTTTGGCCAGGTGTTAGCTTGAAGTCAGGCATAGGTGTGTTGGGATCCTTATGCCAGAGATTGATGTAATCGAGGATCGCCCTTGGATCCAACAGCAGTGGCACAGGCGTGCCTTTGGCTCCAGCGGCCCTTTCTTGGCGGTCCCTGATGATTTCAACAAGTTCTTCTTCATCAGCTTCATCATCATCAGACGGTACACTGAAGACTACCTGCTTCTTCTCACGACTTGGGCGAGTACCGCGTCCAGCAGTAGCCTTTTTCTTCAGCAGAGAGGGTCCAGCTGAGGAACTTGGTGCAACTGAGGAACTAGCTGAGACACCAGAGGCAATAGAGATGCCTACAGTCCTTTGGCATGTGGCAGGATGCGCAGGTGCTGAGGACTTTGTCGGATCAGCTGAGGACTTGGTCGGATCAGCTGAGGACTTGGTCGGAGGTGCTGAGGATTTCGAAAGAGCAGGGGCAGCTTGAGGAATTTTCCTTGAAGATTTTGAAGTTTCAGGCCGTGAGGGCGTTGCTGGTGAAGCACTTGGCTTTCGAGCGGGCTTCTTAAGCATTGATTTCCTCGGCTTGACAAAGGCCTCAGTGACAGCAGCAGCAGCAGAATCTTCAGTGAATTTCATCACTGCTTCTCTGGCTTGTCTTGCCAGTTTGGCTTGGTGCTTGGCCCATTCTTCAGGAAAATCCTCACCGTGTTTGATGCTAGTGGGATCAGCCACTTGGCCAGGTGCCAATGGGGCTCTCGGGCATGGAGGATTCAGTGCGAATTTCTTCATATACTTTGGAGTGATGTATCTGTACTCTCTCCATTCACGTGCCCATCTCCGTTCTATCTTCTGAATGCGTACCTTGCGCTGGTTTTTATCTTCCTCAGGAGGTGTGTAGTACCCAGCATAGATGTCCTCAGGGATTTCAAAGGCAGTCATGACCTCAGGCTTCTTTCCTCCTTTCTGTGACCTTTTACCGTCAGCCATTTTCTTCAGTTGAGGAATGTGAACAATCGAATTCTCTGAAGAAGTATGAAGTTTTTCTTCGAGGAACGCTGCAAACGAGTTAAGTTGATGAGAACCTAATGATTCAGCAGCGGACATGTGTACCTGTGAACAGAGTATAGTTGCGAGGAATTTGGAGAGGTCATATGCGTTCTCAGAAGGTTTTTCAAAAAGAACAAGTTTGAGGAATTTGACGAGATGCGTCTGTTGGGGAACGTAGCAGAAATTCAAAATTTTCTACGCAACACCAAGATCAATCTATGGAGTAATCTAGCAACGAGGGAAGGAGAGTGCATCTACATACCCTTGTAGATCGCTAAGCGGAAGCATTCAAGTGAACGGGGTTGATGGAGTCGTACTCGTCATGATCCGAATCACCGATGATCCTAGTGCCGAACAGACGACACCTCCGCGTTCAACACACGTACAGCCCGGGGACGTCTCCTCCTTCTTGATCCAGCAAGGGGAGAGGAGAAGTTGAGGGAGAGCTCCGTCAGCACGACGGCGTGGTGGTGGTGGAGCTCGTGGTTCTCCAGCAGGGCTTCGCCAAGCACCATGGAGGAGGAGGAGAAGGTAGGAGGAGGGAGGGCTGCGCCAGGGAAGAGGTCACGGCTGCCCTCCCACCCCTCCACTATATATAGGGGCAAGGGGAGAGGGGGAGGCGCCCTAGGGTTTCCCCTAGGAGGCGGCGGCTAGGCAGATTGGATCTCCCTAGGGAAAATCCTAGGAAGACTTGCCCCCCAAGCCAAGCAGGTGGAGGCTTGCCTCCCAAGCCAGGTGGAGGCGCCCCACCTCCCCAAGTAACGTGGGAAAGGGTGTGGGGGGCGCACCAACCCTTAGTGGGCTGGTTTGCCCCTTCCCCTTTGGCCCATGAGGCCCTCCAACACTTGCCGGGGCTCCCGAAACACCTTTCGGTCATGCTGGTCATAGCCTGGTACCTCCGGAACACGTCCGGACTCCAATACCCTTCGTCCAATATATCGATCTTCACTGCCGGACCATTTCGGAACTCCTCGTGACGTCCGGGATCTCATCCGGGACTCCGAACTACCTTCGGTAACCACATACTATTTCCCATAACAACTCTAGCGTCACCGAACCTTAAGTGTGTAGACCCTACGGGTTCGGGAACCATGCAGACATGACCGAGACACCTCTCCGGCCAATAACCAATAGCGGGATCTGGATACCCATATCGGCTCCCACATGTTCCACGATGATCTCATCGGATGAACCACGATGTCAAGGATTCAATCAATCCCGTATACAATTCCCTTTGTCTAGCGGTATTGTACTTGCCCGAGATTCGATCGTCGGTATCGCGATACCTTGTTCAATCTCGTTACCGGCAAGTCTCTTTACTCGTTCCGTAACACATCATCCCGTAATCAACTCCTTGATCACATTGTGCACATTATGATGATGTCCTACCGAGTGGGCCCAGAGATACCTCTCCGTCACACGGAGTGACAAATCCCAGTCTTGATTCGTGCCAACCCAACAGACACTTTCGGAGATACCTGTAGTGTACCTTTATATTCACCCAGTTACGTTGTGACGTTTGGCACACCCAAAGTATTCCTACGGTATCCGGGAGTTGCACAATCTCATGGTCTAAGGAAATGATACTTGACATTAGAAAAGCTTTAGCATACGAACTACACGATCTTTGTGCTAGGCTTAGGATTGGGTATTGTCCATCACATCATTCTTCTAATGATGTGATCCCGTTATCAATGACATCCAATGTCCATGGTCAGGAAACCGTAACCATCTATTGATCAACGAGCTAGTTAACTAGAGGCTTACTAGGGACATGGTGTTGTCTATGTATCCACACATGTATCTGAGTTTCCTATCAATACAATTCTAGCATGGATAATAAACGATTTATCATGAACAAGGAAATATAATAATAACCTATTTATTATTGCCTCTAGGGCATATTTCCAACAGTCTCCCACTTGCACTAGAGTCAATAATCTAGTTCACATCGCCATGTGATTAACATTCACAGGTCACATCGCCATGTGACCAACATCCAAAGAGTTTACTAGAGATCATAATCTAGTTCACATCACTATGTGATTAACACTCAATGAGTTCTGGGTTTGATCATGTTGCTTGTGAGAGAGGTTTTAGTCAACGGGTCTGCAACATTCAGATCCGTATGTACTTCGCAAATCTCTACGCTATATTTGGAGCCATTTCAAATAACTGTTCTACTTGGAGCTATTCCAAATTGTTGCTGCATTATACGTATCTAGCATCTCTACTCAAAGCTATCCGGATAGGTGTTATGCTTGCATCGACGTAACTCTTTACGTCAAACTCTTTATCACCTCCATAACCGAGAAACATATCCTTATTCCTCTAAGGATAATCTTGACCGCTATCTGGTGATCTAATCCTAGATCACCTTTGTACCCTCTAGCCAGACATGTGGCAAGGCACATGTCAGGTGCGGTACACGGCATAGCATACTATGGAGCCTATGTCTAAGCATAGGGGACGACCTTCGTCCTTTCTCTCTGTTCTGCAGTGGTCGAGCTTTAAGTCTTAACTTCGTACCTTAAAACTCAGGCAAGAACTTCCTTTTTTGACTGATCCATCTTGAACACCTTCAAGATCATGTCAAGGTATGTGCTCATTTGAAAGTACCATTAAGCGTTTTGACCTATCCCTATAGATCTTGATGCTCAATGTTTAAGCAGCCTAATCCAGGTTTTCCATTGAAAAACACTTTTCAAATAACCCTATATGCTTTCCAGAAATTCTACATTATTTCTGATCATCAATATGTCAACAACATATACTCATCAGAAATTCTATAGTGCTCCCACTCACTTCTTTGGAAATACAAGTTTCTCATAAACTTTGTATAAACCCAAAATCTTTGATCATCTCACCAAAGTGTACATTCCAACTCTGAGATGCTTACTCCAGTCCTTAGAAGGATAGCTGGAGCTTTGCATACTTGTTAGCATCTTTCAGGATCGACAAAATCTTCTGGTTGTATTACATACAACCTTTCCTCAAGAACAAGGAAACAATATTTTGACATCCCATCTGCAAGATTTCATAAATAATGGAGTACCTGCTAATTTCAACAGACTCTTAGCATCGCTACGAGTGAGAAAGTCTCATCGTAGTCAACTCCTTGAACTTGTCGGGAAACACCATAACGACAAGTCGAGCTTTCTCAATGGTGACACTTACCATCATTGTCTGTCTTCCTTTTAAAATCCATATGTGCCCAACAGCCTTACGACCATCAAGTAGTTCTTTCAAAGTCTACACTTTGTTTTCATACATGGATCCTCTCTCGGATTTTATGGCCTCGAGCCATTTTTCGGAATCCGGGCCCACCATCGCTTCTCCATAGCTCATAGGTTCATCGTTGTCCAACAACGTGACCTTTTAAGACAGGGTTACCACTTTGTACACACCCTTGTCAACCTATGAGGTTCGATAGTAACTTGATCTGAAGCTCCATGATCATCATCATTAGCTTTCTCTTCAACTGAGGTATGGCCACAGAAATATTTTTCCTGTGCTTGCGCTACTCTCTGATTGAAGTGAAGGTTCAACAACCTTATCAAGTTCTATCTTCCTCCCACTCAATTCTTTCGAGAGAAACTTTTCCTTGAGAAAGGACCCGATTCTAGAAACAATCCCTATTGCTTTCGGATCTGAATTAGGAGGTATACCCAACTGTTTTGGGTGTCCTATGAAGATGCATTTTATCCGCTTTGGGTTCGAGCTTATCAACCTGAAACTTTTTCACATAAGCGTCGCAGCCCCAAACTTTTAAGAAACGACAACTCAGGTTTCTCCAAACCATAGTTCAAACGGTTTCGTCTCAATGGAATTACGTGGTGCCCTATTAAAGTGAGTGCGGTTGTCTCTAATGCCTAACCCATGAACGATAGTGGTAATTCGATAAGAGACATCATGGTACGCACCATATCCAATAGGGTGCAACTATGATGTTCGGACACACCATCACACTATGGTGTTCCAGGCGGTATTAGTTGTGAAACAATTTCCACAGTGCCAAACTCGTAACTCAGATATTCATTTCTATGATCATATCATACACATTTTATCCTCTTATCACGAAGATCTTCAACTTCACTCTGAAATTACTTGAACCATTCAATAATTCAGACTTGTGTTTCATCAAGTAAATATACTCAGTATGTACTTAAATCATCTGTGAAGTAAGAATATAACGATATCCACTGCGTGCCTCAGCACTCATTGGACTGCACACATCAAAATGTGTTACTTCCAACAAGTTGCTATCTTGTTCCATCTTACTGAAAACGAGGCTTTTCAGTCATCTTGCCCATGTGGTAAGATTTGCATATCTCAAGTGATTCAAAATCAAGTGAGTCCAAACGGTCCATCTGCATGGAGTTTCTTCATCCGTATATACCAACAGACATGGTTCACATTACTCAATCCTTTTCAAAAATGAGTGAGTCCAAAGATCCATCAACATGGAGCTTCTTCATGCGTTTTATACCAATATGACTTATACGGCAGTGCCACAAGTAGGTGGTACTATCATTACTATCTTATATCTTTTGGCATGAACATGTGTATCACTATGATCGAGATTCAATAAACCATTCATTTTAGGTGCAAGACCATTGAAGGTATTATTCAAATAAACAGAGTAACTATTATTCTCTTTAAATGAACAACCGTATTGCGATAGACATAATCCAATCATGTCTATGTTCAACGCAAACACCAAATAACAATTATTTAGGTTTAACACCAATCTCGATGGTAGAGGGAGCGAGCGATGCTTGATCATATCAACCTTGGAAACACTTCCAACACATATCATCAGCTCACCTTTAGCTAGTCTCCTTTTATTCCGTAGCTTTTATTTCGAGTTACTAACACTTAGCAACCGAACCGGTATCTAATACCCTGATGCTACTAGGAGTACTAGTAAAGTACACATTCACATAATGTATATCCAATATACTTCTATCGACAGCCTTCTCATCTACCAAGTATCTAGGGTAATTCTGCTCCAGTGGTTGTTCCCCTTATTACATAAGCACTCAGTCTCGGGTTTGGGTTCAACCTTGGGTTTCTCCACTAGAGCAGCAGCTGATTTTCCGTTTCATGAAGTATCCCTTCTTGCCCTTGCCCTTCTTGAAACTAGTGGTTTCACTGACCATCAACAATTGATGCTCCTTCTTGATTTCTACTTTCGCGGTGTCGAACATCGCGAATATTTCAAGGATCATCATATCTATCCCTGATATGTTATAGTTCATTACGAAGCTCTAGCAGCTTGGTGGCAATGACTTTGGAGAAACATCACTATCTTATCTGGAAGATCAACTCCCACTTGATTCAAGTGATTGTTGTACTCAGACAATCTGAGCACAAGCTCAACGATTGAGTTTTTTCTCCCTTAGTTTGCAGGCGAAGAAAATCGTCGGAGGTCTTATACCTCTTGACGTGGGCACGAGCCTGAAATCCCAATTTCAGCACTCGAAACATCTCATATGTTCCGCGACATTTCAAAAATGTCTTCGGTGCCTCAATTCTAAACCATTTAACATTACGGAACTATCACGTAGTTATCTAAACGTGTATGTCCGATGTTCGCAACATCCACAAACGACGTTTGGGGTTCAGCACACTGAGCGGTGCATTAAGGACATAAGCCTTCTACTGTCCGCATAATTGCTACTGTCAACTTTCAACTATATTTTCTCTAGGAACGTATCTAACTCAGTAGAACTAAAGCGCGAGCTTATGACATAATTTGCAAAGATCTTTTGACTATGTTCAGGATAATTAAGTTCATCTTATGAACTCCCACTCAGATAGACATCCCTCTAGTCATCTAAGTGATTACATGATCCGAGTCAACTAGACCGTGTCCGATCATCACGTGAGACGGACTAGTCATCATCGGTGAACATCTTCATGTTGATCGTATCTACCATACGACTCATGCTCGACCTTTCGGTCTCTTGTGTTCCGAGGCCATGTCTGTACATGCTAGGCTCGTCAAGTCAACCTAAGTGTTTCGTGTGTGTAAATTTGTCTTACACCCGTTGTATGTGAACGTAAGAATCTATCACACCCGATCATCACGTGGTGCTTCGAAACGACGACTTTCGCAACGGTGCACAGTTAGGGGGAACTCTTTCTTGAAATTTTAATGAGGGATCATCTTATTTACTACCGTTGTTCTAAGCAAATAAGATGTAATAACATGATAAACATCACATGCAATCAAATAGTGACATGATATGGCCATCATCACTTTGCTCCTTTCGATCTCCATCTTCGGGGCTCCATGATCATCATCGTCACCGGCATGACACCATGATCTCCATCATCATGATCTCCATCATCGTGTCTTCGTGAAGTTGTCTCGCCAACTATTACTTCTACTACTATGGCTAACGGTTAGCAATAAAGTAAAGTAATTACATGACGTTTATGTTGACACGCAGGTCATAAATAAATTAAAGACAACTCCTATGGCTCCTGCCGGTTGTCATACTCATCGACATGCAAGTCGTGATTCCTATTACAAGAACATGATCAATCTCATACATCACATATCATTCATCACATTCTTCTTGGCCATATCACATCACATAGCATACCCTGCAAAAACAAGTTAGACGTCCTCTAATTGTTGTTTGCATGTTTTACGTGGCTGCTATGGGTTTCTAGCAAGAACGTTTCTTACCTACGCAAAACCACAAAGTGACATGCCAATTGCTATTTACCCTTCATAAGGACCCTTTTCATCGAATCCGTTCCGACTAAAGTGGGAGAGACAGACACCCGCCAGCCACCTTATGCAACTAGTGCATGTCAGTCGGTGGAACCGGTCTCACGTAAGCGTACGTGTAAGGTTGGTCCGGGCCGCTTCATCCCACAATGCCGTCGAAACAAGATTGGACTAGTAACGGTAAGCATATTGAACAAAATCAATGCCCACAACTACTTTGTGTTCTACTCGTGCATAGAATCTACGCAATAGACCTAGCTCATGATGCCACTGTTGGGGAACGTAGCAGAAATTCAAAATTTTCTACGCAACACCAAGATCAATCTATGGAGTAATCTAGCAACGAGGGAAGGAGAGTGCATCTACATACCCTTGTAGATCGCTAAGCGGAAGCGTTCAAGTGAACGGGGTTGATGGAGTCGTACTCGTCGTGATCTGAATCACCGATGATCCTAGTGCCGAACGGACGGCACCTCCGTGTTCAACACACGTACAGCCCGGGGACGTCTCCTCCTTCTTGATACAGCAAGGGGAGAGGAGAAGTTGAGGGAGAGCTCCGTCAGCACGACGGCGTGGTGGTGGTGGAGCTCGTGGTTCTCCGGCAGGGCTTCGCCGAGCACCATGGAGGAGGAGGAGAAGGTAGGACGAGGGAGGGCTGCGCCAGGGAAGAGGTCACGGCTGCCCTCCCACCCCTCCACTATATATAGGGGCAAGGGGAGAGGGGGAGGCGCCCTAGGGTTTCCCCAAGGGGGCGGCGTCTAGGCAAATTGGATCTCCCTAGGGAAAATCCTAGGGAGACTTGCCCCCCAAGCCAAGCAGGTGGAGGCTTGCCTCCCAAGCCAGGTGGAGGCGCCCCACCTCCCCAAGTAATGTGGGAAAGGGTGTGGGGGGCGCACCAACCCTTAGTGGGCTGGTTTGCCCCTTCCCCTTTGGCCCATGAGGCCCTCCAACACTTGCCGGGGCTCCCGAAACACCTTTCGGTCATGCTGGTCATAGCCTGGTACCTCCAGAACACGTCCGGACTCCAATACCCTTCGTCCAATATATCGATCTTCACCGCCGGACCATTCCGGAACTCCTCGTGACGTCCGGGATCTCATCCGGAACTCCGAACTACCTTCGGTAACCACATACTATTTCCCATAACAACTCTAGCGTCACCGAACCTTAAGTGTGTAGACCCTACGGGTTTGGGAACCATGCAGACATGACCGAGACACCTCTCCGGCCAATAACCAATAGCGGGATCTGGATACCCATATCGGCTCCCACATGTTCCACGATGATCTCATCGGATGAACCACGATGTCAAGGATTCAATCAATCCCGTATACAATTCCCTTTGTCTAGCGGTATTGTACTTGCCCGAGATTCGATCGTCGGTATCGCGATACCTTGTTCAATCTCGTTACCGGCAAGTCTCTTTACTCGTTCCGTAACACATCATCCCGTAATCAACTCCTTGATCACATTGTGCACATTATGATGATGTCCTACCGAGTGGGCCCAGAGATACCTCTCCGTCACACGGAGTGACAAATCCCAGTCTTGATTCGTGCCAACCCAACAGACACTTTCGGAGATACCTGTAGTGTACCTTTATAGTCACCCAGTTACGTTGTGACGTTTGGCACACCCAAAGTATTCCTACGGTATCCGGGAGTTGCACAATTCATGGTCTAAGGAAATGATACTTGACATTAGAAAAGCTTTAGCATACGAACTACACGATCTTTGTGCTAGGCTTAGGATTGGGTCTTGTCCATCACATCATTCTTCTAATGATGTGATCCCGTTATCAATGACATCCAATGTCCATGGTCAGGAAACCGTAACCATCTATTGATCAATGAGCTAGTTAACTAGAGGCTTACTAGGGACATGGTGTTGTCTATGTATCCACACATGTATCTGAGTTTCCTATCAATACAATTCTAGCATGGATAATAAACGATTTATCATGAACAAGGAAATATAATAATAACCTATTTATTATTGCCTCTAGGGCATATTTCCAACAGCGTCTTGAAGAATTTCACTAAGCGCGCTATATCTTAGCTTCCAGAGTTGTATAGATCGAAGATCCACACAATTGAGGAATCTTGAAGAAAATGATGCTTAGGGAAATGAATCAAGAACAGAATCATGTGAGGTGTTTTGTGTGTGAGGATTTGAAGAATAAAACACCTTTGAAGATTTTGTAGAAAAGTTTCGAATCAAAGAGGGCAGTAAAAGTAACTTTTAATTACCCTGAATGAAGAACACGACGAACTGTGAGTAGAAACAGTGAAGTTCATCGATGCAGATCTTCCACGCCCTAACTTGGCAGAGGAAGACGTCTACGGCGGCGGCGGAGGTGAAGATTTCCGCGGTCGGCGCGAGTACGACGACGACGAGGTCGAGGCAGTGAAGCTCTTCCTCATCGGCGACGATGAAGTAGCAGCGGCGCTAGGGTTTGGAAGCTCGAGCGAGAGAGAGAGATCGAGCGGAGTAAAATAAGTGAGGAAGGGGACAGGGGTATTTATAGCCACGGTGAAAAACTGCTCGCCCGAAGATTTGGGACGAACGTGCCCCTGCCCGTTCTCCTTCTCACGACATGTGTCACCCATGTACTGTGTAGTGGAGATCGTGTAGGATCGTGGGTGAGTAAACTAATGCATCGTGGGATGCGAACGGTTTGAGCGGCAAAACCGAAAGTTTGGATAAGACCCGTTTTAATGTTCCGTTCGCAATTTCTTCAGCTGACAAGGACACAGTGAAGATTTTGAACGAGTTTCAAATAGAACGCACATGAAGAATTTGTGAATAGATTGGATTGAGTATAGCATAGAGGGGAAGGGTCCGATCACATTCACTTAGCAGAAAAAAAACCAACTTGAAGAAATAGCTATAAGTGAATGCTGTAGAGGACATAAGCTCATATATATATATATATATATATATATATATATATATATATATATATATATATATATATATATATATATATATATAGCTAATGAGGAAAAACGATGGCACAAGTGAAGATTTTGAAAGTTGAAGAATTTGAACAACTGAGGAATAACTCAAATTGAAGATTTTCAACTTTTGTGGTGGCGTGACCCACCGTATAAGAATGATGATTTCAGACACCGCGTACAATTGTCGTAGGGTTCTGAGAATCAAATTCTTCATTAATTTCTTCACACTTAGAGTGTTATTCTTCATTGATTGAAGAAAAACGTTTCTTCATGTTTTGCACATCTAAGTCATCAATTTTGCATAAGTGTTAGGATGAGTGCCTTTTCAAAGTACATTCGAAGACTCTAAGATATTTAGCTCACCCCGCAACTTGCTAAATCTCTTCTCATCCAAGGGCTTAGTGAAGATATCGGCTAACTGTTCTTCAGTCTTCACATGCTCAATAGAAATGTCGCCCTTCAACACATGATCACGAAGAAAATGATGACGAATCTGAATGTGCTTTGTCTTCGAGTGCTGAACTGGGTTGTGAGCAATCTTGATGGCACTCTCATTGTCACAGAGGAGAGGCACATTCTTCACGTTGACGCCATAGTCCTTGAGTGTTTGCTTCATCCATAGCAATTGAGCACAGCAAGAACCAGCAACAATGTACTCAGCTTCAGCAGTAGACAGTGATACGCAGTTCTGTTTTTTCGAGGACCAACGGACCAAGGATCGTCCAAGGAAATGACAAGTACCAGATGTTGACTTGCGGTCCACACCATTACCAGCATAGTCAGAGTCAGAGTATCCAATGAGATCAAAATCCGAGCCCTTGGGATACCATAATCCTAGTGTTGGTGTGTGAGCTAGATATCGAAGAATATGCTTCACAACCTTATGGTGTGATTCCTTCGGTGCAGCTTGAAATCGTGCACACATGCAAACACTAAGCATTATATCTGGCCTAGATGCACATAAGTACAATAAAGAGCCAATCATGGAGCGGTATACCTTATGATCGAAGTCAGTACCATTTTCATCAGTGCATAGATGACCATTTGTGGGCATAGGAATTTTGATGCCTTTGCAATCTTGCATGCCGAATTTCTTCAGGACATCCTTGAGGTATTTCTCCTGAGATATGAATATGCCATTGCGCTGTTGACGAATTTGAAGACCTAAGAAGAATTTCAACTCTCCCATCATAGACATTTGATATTCTTCACTCATCATATAGGCAAATTCATCACTATAACGTTGGTCAGTACATCCAAAGATGATATCATCAACATATATTTGGCACACAAACAGTTCACCATCATAAGATTTAGTAAAGAGAGTGGGATCGAGTGAACCGGGTGTGAAGCCTTTCTTCATGAAGAATTCCTTCAATGTATCATACCACGCCCGTGGGGCCTGCTTGAGGCCACAGAGGGCCTTGTTAAGTCTGAAGACTTTGTCAGGATGTTTTGGATCTTCAAAACCTAGGGGTTGAGCAACATATACTTCTTCCTCAAGCTTACCATTGAGGAATGCACTTTTCACATCCATTTGATATAAGATGATATCATGATGGTTAGCATAAGCAAGTAATATGCGAATAGCCTCAAGTCTAGCAACAGGTGCAAAAGTTTCATCGAAATCAATTCCTTCAACCTGTGTGTAGCCTTGAGCTACTAGTCGTGCCTTGTTCCTCACCACAACACCATTTTCATCTTGCTTGTTGCGGTAGATCCACTTTGTGCCAATGATGTTATGCTTGCGAGGATCGGGATGATTGACTAGTTCCCAGACGCTGTTGAGCTTGAACTGATGTAATTCTTCTTGCATGGCCTGAATCCACTCAGGCTCCAGAAATGCTTCATCTACCTTAGCGGGCTCTGTGATAGAGACAAAAGCAAAATGCCCACAAAAGTTAGATAGATGTGAAGCATTTGAGCGTGTGAGAGGACCTGGTGCTCTAATGCCATCGATGATCTTCTCCACTTGCACTTCTTTTGCAACGCGAGGGTGAGCTGGTTGTCGTTGAGGAATTTGATCAGCATTTTCTACATCATCAATTTCCTCAGCATTTTCTTCAGGTGCATCAGCTCGACATTCTTCATGTTCTGGAATGAATTCTTTAGCAGATTCTTCAGTAGGAATGACATCTTCAATAGCCTTGTGCTTGATAGAATCCTCAGGTACTGGTTCATCTAACACAGAAGGTAGGTGCTCTCTTTGCGAGCCATTAGTTTCATCGAACCGCACATCTACAGTTTCAACAATCTTGTAAAGAACATTGTTGAAGACTCTATAGGTGTGCGAGTCCTTTCCGTAACCAAGCATAAAACCTTCATGTGCTTTTGGTGCAAATTTAGAGTTGTGATGAGGATCTCTAATCCAGCATTTAGCACCGAAGACTTTGAAATAACTCACATTGGGTTTCTTGTTAGTGAGGAGTTCATAGGCAGTCTTCTTGAAGAATTTGTGAAGATATACTATGTTGATGATGTGGCACGCAGTATCAATTGCATCAACCCAGAAATGACGAGGGGTTTTGTATTCGTCAAGCATAGTGCGAGCCATCTCAGCAAGAGTCCTGTTCTTGCGCTCCACGACGCCATTCTGTTGAGGAGTATAAGGAGCAGATAACTCATGAGTAATACCAAGTTCATCAAGATAGTCATCGAGACCCGAATTCTTGAACTCAGTGCCATTGTCACTTCTGATGTGCTTGATCTTCACACCAAAGTTGGTTGAAGCCCTCAAGGAAAATCATTTGAAGACTTCCTGCACTTCAGTTTTGTAAGAGACAAGGTGTACCCATGTGTAACAAGAGTAATCATCAACAATAACAAAGCCATATTGAGATGCTTCATTTGAAACAGGGGAATAGTGATTAGGACCGAAGAGATCCATGTGAAGCAATTCGAATGGACGAGTGGTGGTCATGATGGTCTTTGCTGGATGCTTGGCCTTGGTCATCTTTCCAACTTCACAGGCACCGCATAAGTGATCCTTGAGGAATTTTACATTCTCAATGCTAATAACATGCTTCTTCTTCACAAGCGTGTGCAAATTCCTCATGCCTGCATGACCAAGTCGTCGATGCCATAGCCATCCTTCTGAAGCTTTTGCAAGTAGGCACACGGCTGGTTGTGAATCTGTAGAGAAATCAACAATATACAAGTCTCCTCTCCTAAAGCCTTCGAAGACTTTGGAATTGTCAGCTTCCATAATCACAACACAACGATACTTGCCAAAGACAACAACCATATCAAGATCACAAAGCATTGAGACAGACATAAGGTTGTATCCTAAGGACTCAACAAGCATGACTTTGTCCATGTGTCGATCCTTTGTGATAGCTACTTTACCTAGACCCAATACCTGACTTTTGCTTTTATCAGCGAAGATGATATGCTTCAGATGTGATGACGATAAGGGAGCATCCATCAACAGATTTTTGTCACCAGTCATGTGATTTGTACATCCACTATCAAGTACCCACTCAGTGGCTTTGGGTTGATCATCCTGCAGATGAATTAGTGCAACTTACGACCTCATATACTTCAGCAGTGAAGAATATGATATCACAATTCATCAGATCAATTTCATCAAGCAGTAGGACAGATAAAACAGAGGGAGGATGTGTGAAATGAAAGTTCATTTCATCATGGTTAGCCTGCGTCCTTTCAGGCATTTTGTCAGGTCCCCAGCAAATTCTTCAGACGTTACAGTACGTCTGGAGACCTGACCCTGCATAAGAGATTAGTTCTTTTTCTTTACCACCCACATCTGAAGGGGTGGCAAAGAGTTCATCACTCTGCGAGCTCCATATGAGAATGGTGGCATAGCGGCCAAACCATTACGTTTCACATAAGAGGGATTAGGGTAAGCATATGAATAGGCAGAGAAATTCTTCGACGACTTATGAACATAATAATTTGAAGAATAATGCTCATATTCATAGCCCTTGGCTCTTCCCTGCGAAACAGAGTTGTTAGCACGATGATGTTCATATGAGGACTTTGATCCATGTGAGGAATTTGATCCCCTTGAGGAATTTGGTCCGTATGAGGACTTGGATCCATATGAAGAATTTGATATGGGGTTCCTTTTCTTCACAGGTGGTGTCATGAGGACATTCACCTGAAGACTTTTAAGGCACCTTTTGGGAACCCAGATTTTTTTCATAGGAGAACCATTCCTGCAGTTAGTGCCAACATATCTAGCAAATACTTCACCATTCTGATTTTTGAACAGTTTATAGTTGGAGTCAAATGACTCATCAGAAGAATGAGAAGATTCACATGTATAACCAGATAAATTAGATGGATCAACTGGAGGTCCCTTTGCAGCAACCCATGAGGTTTTGGGGTACTGCTCAGGCTTCCAATATGTACCATGAGCATTGAGTTTCCTCTCAAAGGCAATCCCCTCTTTCCTAGGGTTCCTGTTGAGATTCTGCTTTTTAAGCACATCACAAAGAGTTTAATGTTCAATATGTACCATCGTCAGTGATACTAGCAATGTCCTCAGATGAGGAATTAGTGATAGCAGAGACAAGTGAAGAATTTGTAACATTAGAAGCATTTGAACATTCAGGTAAAGAAGTAGTAGATTCTCGTTCAATGCATTTCAAACAGGGAGGAATAAATTCTTCCTGAGCAGCGCTGATTTGTTGAGCAAGTAATGAATCACGCTCCTTTTGAAGATCTTCATAACTCACTCTTATCTTCTCAAGATCGGACTAGAGAGAGTTATGCTGATCTTGACGAGAGTCATACTTGCAATGAAGTCTCTGAAGACTTTCAGCCAAAGCTTGTGACTGATCCATTTCTTCACCCAACATATCATTGCTCTTACTAAGCATGTCATTAGCTTTTTCCAAAGCTCTTTGTTGTTTAGCAGCAAGTGAGGCAAGTTTGACATAACTGGGTCCAAATTCATCACCAGATTCATCATCACTGGATTCAGACAGATAGCATTCAGTTACCTTTTCACCATCTGCCATAAGACATGGTGAGGAAGATGATGATTCTGGTTCAAATGTCATTGACTTGAGAGATTCCTTGAAGTCCTCAAACCAAGGATCATGACGAGTCCGATGACCTTCATAGACATCAGAGATACGGTCCCAGATAAGCTTTGCCTGATCGAGATGCATGACGTTCCTGAACTGATTTCGAGACAGACTGGAACAGATGACGGCCTTCGCTGTGAGGTTGAGATGAGTGTACTTGCGAATGTCATCAGCTCCCGCCGTCTTGCATAGATCGGTAAGACCAATCTCAGTGACGTTCCACAGCTCGCTGTTCATCGCCATGAGACGCTTCTTCATCATGGCCTTCCATTTGGGATACTCGTGACCGTCAAAGATGGGGCATGTCACTTTCTTCATATCTGCGGTCGACATAACTAAAACTCCAGGCGGTTAAACCAAAATCACACAGAACAAGGGAGTACCTTGCTCTGATACCAATTGAAAGTGCGTTATATCGACTAGAGGGGGGTGAATAGGCGATTTTTATGAAATTCTTCACTGAGGAATTTGCTAGTGAGGAAATTCCTTAGCGAAGAACTACTAGCGGCGGAATAAGTACTCAGAGGTAACCATAACAGAATACACGCATGGTCGTCATGATGAAATGAAGACAAACAGTGAGTACATAAAGCGTAAACACAGGATAGCACAAGATGAAGACAAATAGACTGAAGAAATTGAGAAAGTCTTCAGTCAAAGTCTTCAAACACAGATATGATAAACAAGCAGCACAATACTGAGGAAATGAAAGAGTTGAGGAAATGGAACCAGTAAGCTTGGTGAAGACAATGATTTGGTAGACCAGTTCCAACTGCTATCTCAATTGTACATCTGGTTGGAGCGGCTGAGTATTTAAACTCGAGGACACACAGTCCCGGACACCCAGTCCTGAGCACGCAGCTCGGGACACCCAGTCCTCACCGTATTCTCCTTGAACTAAGGACACACAGTCCTCGTCCAATCACTCGTGGTAAGTCTTCAGGTGACTTCCGAACCTTGACAAACTCGGTCACTCGGCGATCCACAATTCCTCTTGGATGCTTTAGACCTTGACGCCTAACCTTCTGGAAGAAGCACAGTCTTCAAAGGTAACAAGCGTCGGATCCACGCAGGATCAATCACTTCAGTGATGCTCAATCACTTTGGGTTTGTAGGTGTTTGGGTTTGGGTTTTGGATTTTCCTCACTTGATGATTTTCGCTCAAAGTCCTCGGAGGATGGGTTGCTCTCAAATGACAAGTGTCAGTTTCTCTCGCAGCAGCCAACCAGCTAGTGGTTGTAGGGGGCGGCTATTTATAGCCTAGGGAGCAGCCCGACATGATAAGACATAAATGCCCTTCAATGATATGACCGTTGGATAAGATATTTTGGGACAGCTGGCGCGTAGCACAGCAACGGTCGGAAATTTGAGGTACAAATTCCTCAGGGCTATCATGTTCCTCACTGTGTAGGCAATTCGCACTGGCGAACTCCTAACTCCTCAGTCGGAGCAAAGTCCTCAGTGACCAGAAGAACTGCGTCTCTGTCACTGAAGAAATTGACTGAACTGTATGAGATTTCCAATGGCTTCACTCGAAGGGATTGGTAGGTGTAGGATTTGAGTTGAGCATCACATGGAAATTTTCTCCTTAGTATTTCCTCGACCCCCTTTAACAGTATGGTGTTTCCTATGACTCAAGAAAGAGAAAATGAAACTACGAAAACAAAAGTCTTCACGCTTCATATTCCTCGAATGAATACCAAGTCTTCAAGGTCACACCAATTTCTTCACTTTCAAAGTCTTCAGAAAGTCTTCAAAATATCAAAGTCTTCAGTCGAAGAACTTCATTTTTAGGGGTCGACTTTCTCTGTAAGTATCAAACTCCTCATAGAATTATAGGCCTGTGTACACTCATAAACACATTAGATACTTAACCTATAAGTCTTCAATACACCAAAATCACTAAGGGGCACTAGATGCACTTACAAGTATTACAAGAGTTGATCTACCACGAGATCGTAATGGCTAAACCCTAGAAGTCTAGCCTATGTGACTATGGTAATGAATATCCCCCCTACGGACTAAGTCCTCCGGTTTATATAGGCACCGGGAGGATCTAGGGTTACACAGGGTCGGTTACAAGGAAGTGAATCTACATATTTGGTCACCAAGCTTGCCTTCCAAGCCAAGGAGAGTCCCATCCGGACACGGGTGCAGTCTTCGGTCTTCGTATCTTCACAGCCCATCAGTCCGATCCATGGCTAACAGGCCGGACGCCCGAGGACCCCTTAGTCCAGGACTGCCTCAGTAGCCCCTCAACCTGGCTTCAATGACAAGGTATCCGGCGCGTAGGTCAGTCTTCGTCATTGCAAGTCAGGTTCCTCCTTCCGAACTCCAAGATAGTCTTCGGACGTGTTGAATGTGTCTGGACCTGTAACACACACACACACCACACACACAACCGCAGAGAGAATATAATACTCCACGAGCCCAATCTGCCGACAACTTTTTGTAACATGAAATCACGTTCGCCCGGTCATAATTTCGAACCGTTTTTCGTCTGCCGCTCCACGTTTTGAGACGTGGTTGCCATTGGCACGTCTTGTCAAAGCAGAGATCGTGTCCCCTTATTGCGGGATTCTCGTCAATACGGGCGTGGGTAACCCAACCGTGCCATTTACACAACACTTGGGAATAGGCGAGTTTTGAGGCGAGTGGGGAGGCGTTCAATATTTACCGCCTTTATAAGGAAATAAGAATCCCCTTTCTTCACCCACGCCTCCTCTTCCTCTCCGTCCTTCCATTCTCGAGCTCCAGTGCCCAAGTTCTCATCTTTTCCATCTCTAGAAAGCACTCAATCATGTCCGGATCTGGAGGCCAAGGCAAGTGGATGGTCTCCTCCATCAAGGAGAAGGACATCACCCAGCTCTGGACGGCGGGGTATCTGGCGAAAGGAATCGCCCACCGTCTGCCCTCCAAAGGGCAAGTCATCCCCACCCCGAAGCCTACTAAGAGGGTGGTTTTCCTCCCTCACTTCGTCCGCGGACTGGGGTTCCCACTTCACCCTTCTGTCCGTGGATTGATGTATTATTACGGGCTAGATTTCCATGATCTAGCCCCGAACTCCTTCCTCAACATCTCGGCATTCATTGTCGTGTGCGAGGCCTTCCTCCGCATCCATCCCCACTTCGGCCTATGGCTCAAGGTCTTCAATGTGAAGCCGAAGGTGGTGGACGGCCAGCACGCGGAGTGCGGAGGCACCATGGTGAGCAAGATGCCCAACGTCACCTGGCCCACGGACACTTTTGTGGAGACTGTCAAGGAGTGGCAGAAGTAGTGGTTCTACATCACAGAGCCGCGCGACACCACTTGGGTGGCGGCTCCCGAGTTCAAGGCTGGAGCCCCAATGCGGCTCACCTCCTGGAAGGAGAAAGGCCCCAACTGGTCTGCGTCAGACAAGCTGATAGCACTGCAAACGCGGATTTAGAGCATGGTGGGCCCCTGCCAACGCCGAAGCTTCCCGTTATGGGAATACGACCAGACGAAGCACCAGACCCTGAAAGGGCTCTTCGGAGCTACTCACGAAGGTGCCTAGAAGTTGCTCTTCAAGGGCAACGAGAAACCTCCGGTCATAGATTCGGACCATGGGCACGATCGCATCCTTCCTGCCAGCGAGGTGAGTTCCCCTTTTCTTAAGGCGTACCTTCTACTTGTTTGTTCAAGGAGGATGCCTAACCTTTGTTGTATTTTCATAGGAGTGGATGGAGAGAGCGGAGCGGATCCATAGCTCGACTCCGCTGCCTGAAGAGCCAGTCATCCTGCTTCTGGCGAAGATGCTGGTCCCGGCGCCCTATAGGCCGCCGGAAAAGAAGGCCAAGGGGGCCAAGGGTGGCCCCCGTGGCAAGGGTGCTTCAGACGCGACGTCCAAAGACGAAGTGACCCTTTCCTCTGCCACCGAGGATGAGGAGGAGGAGGAGGAGGATAACCCTCCCCCTGAGGAGGGAAAGAAGAAGAGGGCGGCCTCCACGAACCTGGAGGCGGAGACGTCCAAGAAGGGGAAGGGATCCCTCGCGGATAACTCCGCGTGGGACGTCGAAAGCAGTCCGGATCGACGCCCCCGCTCTAAGCGTCGGGCTGCGTCATAAGTGCTAGGACTCGTACATACCCATATATCCGGCCTCTCCTCTTTATTGTATTGATATGATTAATTTATGCGATTGTAGTCCGGCCCACAACAGCTCCCAACGATCCTCATCAGGAGGTTTGTTGGATTCAAAGGCGATGGCTAGCGAGTCACCCCCGACCGCTCACTCTCCCAAGGCCAAGGGCGACGTGGAGGTGCCGTCCCAAAGGACCTTCCCAGGCCGGGAAAAGGCTCAGGAGGCGCCAGAAGGCGAAGCCTCCGTCACCGGACACCAAGGGAAGCCAATCCCTGTGGAGACTGGTGATGAGGGCTGTACTCAGT
The DNA here is from genome assembly GCA_032464435.1 of Aegilops umbellulata. Lineage (NCBI taxonomy): Eukaryota > Viridiplantae > Streptophyta > Magnoliopsida > Poales > Poaceae > Aegilops > Aegilops umbellulata. The sequence goes on along the minus strand of CP136058.1, from coordinate 376,261,258 downwards.
TTGGCCCTCAGCCGGACTCGATTCCGGAGACCAATACGGCTCAGGAGTCCGGCGCGCAACCTCCTTCGAAAGAAGGGGGTGTGCCTGTTCCGCCGGTGACTCATGTCCAACCAAGGGCACCGGATAATCTGCTGGAAGCACTTCCATTGTGGATGAGCACCGTGTTCTTATGAGCACGGTGATTGAAAGGGTCCAGTCCGCCAAGGGCGGACTAACCGAAGCCTGCAGCAGCCTGCTGACAGGTTTTGAGGTAAGCGACGTAAATAGCAAAAATCCCAATATAGACAGTAGCCCCTGAGATACTGTCCGGAGTTCGAAAAGAAAAGCCGGACAGAGGATCAATCCTTTATTGCAGGAAACTAACTAAATTTTTCTGAAATTAATACGCAGGCGTCGCTACTGGCCGCGGCCTCGCATACTGCCAAAGTCTCCGAACTGAAGCAGAGACTGGAGTGTCATGATATGCATTTGACCAAAGTGTCATGATATGTGTAGAAGCGACGACCGAGGTTGAGGCCCTGGCCGAAGCCGAGGGGAAGGCTGTCAAGGAGCAGGCCGCCGTAAGAAGCTCAAGGCCCGGGTCAACGAGGTCCAGCAAGAGCTCCAGGACGCGGTGAGGAAGTGTGAGACATTGGAGCACGATGCGTCGGCTCGAGAGACCGAACTCGCCAAGGCTCGCCAGAGCGCGAAGATGGTCCAGAATGAGGCCCAGGGCGCCCTCCAAGAGATCCAGGAGGCCAGGAAGATCGTGGAGGGTAAGGCATTCAGTATGCAAAGCAAATATGTGAAGAGGAAGTATCTTTTACTAACCCGGATTCGGAGTTCTCCAGGGGCTTTTGCTGATCTTCCACGAAGTGTGTCCGACGCCGCGGAGTTCTTCCGGGCCGAAGAAGGGAGCTCCACGGAGAAGCTGTTCTGGTCGCAATATCTTGCGCCAGAACATCCGGTGCCCTTCATCGATCAGCTAAAACAGCTGGTCAAGCTACACAGGGTTGCCGAACTGGCCATGAAGGATTTAATAATCCGGCTGTGGCCAGCCGAAGCTATACCCAGCAGTTACTTCGGCCTCGTGAAGCGGATGGTGGATGCCTATCCTCGGCTGGACACCGTCAAGCGGTCCGTCTGCATCGAGCGCGCGTATGGCTTCGCTTGTGTCAAGCTCTGGTGGGCAAAGATGGACACCATCAAGATTGTGACCGAGGGGCCACCCGAGGGCAAGGAGCACCGCACACTCGAGCGGTACTTTGGAGACGTCCTGGAGGGGTCTCGTATTGTAGCGGCGCGGTGTTCGCAAGACATTATTTTTGAATAAATGCATTCAAGTTGCCTCTACCTTGTATGATAAAACAAAGTGAGTTTGTAATATAATGTTTGTTATGTTAAAAGATTTTACCTCCTGTGCGGCCGTGTTGTATGAAATCTGAGGGTTGGCCAGTCGTCGGCTTTTGCCCCCATGTAGGTAGTACGGGGGTGTTTGGGATGGAATCTAAGCACTCTTTATCCAATTATATGGTCCTTGAAGGAGTTGTTTAGCGCAACGAACCAGACAATCCGACTATGCGGCTTGAACACCCTCACTTAGCCATAGGAGTTTGACAATAAAAAATGTTGGCGCAGCCCCTAGTATCCGAACTAGAGTGTTATAAGCGCCTGATCGGGAAGTACCGATCCTTCACGTAATGCGGAAGAAATCTCCAACAATTTGCAACCTCTGAAGAGCTGACCAGCTCTCGCCGCATCATGACAGTCAATTTTCGGCTTTCTCTACTGAGGTGCTCCTTTGGATAAACCAAGGCACAATCGCAGTAGTACTACCTTAGCCGATATAGCGGAACGTAAGGTAGCAAGCACAGGAGCCGGGCAACCCAACTATTGACCAAAGACATGATTCAAAGCCAATGCATATAGTGCTAAATTCAGGGTGCCGAACTATACTATAAAAAAGTGTTCAGACTTTTGTTGCCGTAGTGCGGGGTGCTATGAAGCCCCTGGCAAATATGAAACATACCAAAGTGTACGGATGATATCTGCTAAGGTTACCCATAGGAGGGAAAGAAAAAGAAAGGAAAACAGAGAGGGTGCAAAGATAATAAGCTAGGGCCCTAAAGCTCGGGCCATGAACTGTTTCCATTGTATTTTGATTAATACGTCAAGGCGCATTTGATACAAGTAGTGCGATGAGCAATGGGATATTTAACATGCCAAAACCAAGGGAGAGCTGCATGTGGGTCCTGAAAAACAGGTAGAGTGATCGTTTAATGAAACCACCTAGAGAAGTCCCCCATGTGCCTGTGTTTCTTGCCGTCTTGGTGTGTTTGTCCTTTGAGAGGACCTATAATCAGGCCATCGGATGGGGCCTGTGGGATTGGGACCTGAAAGGGAAAAGTAAAAGTGAAAGTAAGTGTGTATCCGGTGCCGGTTGAGCCGCACTGTGGATCACAAGCTAGCTATGCCTCCGTCGATGCCCATGGAATTTTGAGTGTGTAATTATGTACGCGTGGCACGAATGCCACCGCTTGATCAGGACTGAGACGGAGGCTGGATTGCTAGTCGAGCTCCTGATGAGCTGAGCTGTCCTGCTGCAGGCTAGTTCGGACCCTCTTAACGATGTCCATGGGCTCGGCAACCGAATTAGGGTTCTGCTTGAGAAGGCCGCTCTGTACTTCTGCTGCTAGGCAGCTATGTGCTCTTCTGTATGGAGGGAGCGTTCCATATTTCTGTTGACCATGATGACGCCGCGTGGACCGGGAATTTTGAGCTTGAGATAAGCATAGTGTGGCACTGCATTGAACCGCGCGAATGCGGTTTGTCCGAGCAGTGCGTGATAGCCGCTGCGAAAGGGGACGATGTCAAAGATTAACTCCTCGCTTCGGAAATTGTCCAGAGATCCGAAGACAACCTCTAGTGTGATTGAGCCCGTGCAATAGGCCTCCACACCTGGTATGACTCCTTTGAAGGTAGTCTTTGTGGGCTTGATCCGTGATGGATTGATGCCCATTTTTCGCACTGTATCCTGAAAGAGCAGATTGAGGCTGCTACCTCCGTCCATAAGAACGCGCATCAGGTGAAATTCATCAATGGTTGGATCGAGGACTAGTGCGGTTGAACGGCCATGACGGATACTAGTCGGATGATCCCGACGGCCAAAGGTGATCAGGAATGACGACCATACATTAAATTTTTGGGCGACTGGCTCTATCACGTAGACGTCCCTTAGTGCAAGTTTGCGTTCCCTTTTAGGGATGTGTGTAGCATATATCATATTTACTGTTTTGACTTGGGGGGAAGCTTCTTCTGTCCCCCTGTGTTTGGTTGCCGGGGCTCCTCGTTGTCGTCCTCGCTTTGTGATCCCTTTTCCCTGCTCTCGGCGTTTAAGTTGTCGTCCTGTTTAAAAACCCAACAGTCTTTGTTGGTATGATTGGCTGGTTTTTCTAGGGTGCCATATATCTGGCACGGGCGATCGAGTATGCGGTCTAGGCTGGATGGTCCCTGATTGTTTCTCTGGTACGGTTTCTTCCGCTGGCTGGACTTGGAGCCGCTGAATCCGGCATTGACTGTAGTGTCGTCGATATTATCATCGTTGCTTCGGCGTTTGTGTCTGTTACGTCGGAGCTTGCCGTTGCTGTTCTTAACCTCACAGGGGCCTGCCTCGCTGGCTATGTTTTTGCTACGAGCCAACCAATTGTCCTCACCCACGCAAAAGCGGGTCATGAGTGTCGTGAGGGCTGCCATAGATTTTGGCTTTTCTTGGCCGAGGTGGCGGGCGAGCCATTCGTCGTGAATGCTATGTTTAAAGGCCGCTAGGGCTTCGCCATCCGGACAGTCGATGATCTGGTTCTTTTTAATTGGGAACCTAGTCCAGAACTTCCTGGCTGACTCCCCAGGCTGTTGAACTATGTGGCTTAAGTCATCGACGTCTGGTGGCTGGACATATGTACCTTGGAAGTTATCGAGGAAGGCCTCTTCCAAGTCCTCCCAGCTGCCAATAGAATTTTCAGGCAGGCTATTTAACCAGTGCCGAGCTGGCCCTTTAAGCTTTAGTGGGAGGTATTTGATAGCGTGGAGGTCATCTCCGCGGGCCATGTGGATGTGGAGGCTAAAGTCCTCAATCCATACCGCGGGATCAGTTGTCCCGTCGTATGATTCAATATCATGGGTTTGAACCCTTCGGGGAATTCGTGATCCATTACTTCATCAGTGAAGCAAATAGGGTGTGCGGCGCCTCTATACCTGGCCGCATCGCGTCGTAGCTCCGATGGAGTCCGTCTGTGGTTATCGGCTCGGGTGTGACTAGGTTTGTCCCGTCCGAATAGGTAGCCGTCATCACGTGTCGAGGAACGTCCTCGCGATCCATAAATCGAGCGGGTATATCCTGCTCTACTATCCAGGGTCTGCCGGAGGTCGTATGTATGACCCCGAACTGTTGTGTCTCTATTTTTACGAGGCGGTGGGGCAAGCTGTTGTTCGGCCTGAGTTGCCGCTCTATCCCGACCACACGGTGGTCGGTCCGCCGCACTGTCCCGACCGTGTAGTGGTCGATCGGCCGCATTACGCGAGGAAGGTATGGGCTCCGGCGCCTCTTCATCGAACTGGGGTAGCAACCTTCGCTTTGGGTAACTCTTGGTTGGGCGTCTGAGGCCGTATTCTTCGGCTGCCAGAACATCAGTCCACCTGTCGATGAGTAGATCTTGGTTAGCTTGAAGCTGCTGCTGCTTCTTTTTCAGGCTCCTTGCGATGGCTATTAGCTGGCGCTTGAAGCGCTCCTGCTCGAGAGGTTCCTCAGGTACGATGAAATATTCGTTGCTGAGGCTTTCCTCATCCTCGGAGAGCGGACGGTAACTACCGTCCTCCGAGTCATTGGGCTTGGCCTATTCGTCGGGGCTAGCGGGCCCGTTTTCTTGCTCCTCCTTCTCGGATGTTATCTCCGCAAGGTCTTCATTGTTTTCGGCATCGTCTGGAGTAATATTTTCTCCGGTGCCAGCATTACTGTCTTTGGAACGACGTGACTTAGAGCGGAGCCGAGGACGCCGACGTTTTGCTGTGTCTCGGGAGGTTTATTCTTGACTGGGTTTTCTTTGTCATCGTCGTTGGTTGTTTTGGGTGTGTCCACCATGTACACATTGTACGAAGAAGTGACCGTCCAACGTCCAGTGAATGGTGGATTTTGATTTTGCTCCTCATCAGCATCGTCGTCCATACCGTCGATGTCTTCGGAGTCATAATAAAGCGTGTCGGTTAAATCCTCGACTGTGGCTATGAAGTGGGTGGCGGGTGGGAAGCAAGATTCTCCCTCATTAGCCCCTAGTTCAAACCGAACATAGTTCGGCTATGAGTCCCCCGCCAAGGACAGGCTCTTTAATGAGTTGAGCACATCGCCCAGAGGCGAGTGCTGGAAGATGTCTGTGGCGCTGAATTCGAAGATCGATAAATGATCAAGTTCGGCATCCGCGGGCTCACATGGTTCGGAACTTATGACGGAGAAGAGTCCGGAGTTCCGATGGCACAGGTGTCGTGTGATATTAAGTCCATGTGTGGCTCCAACGCCGGGGAATCTGTAACCTCCAAGGTGGGGTTGAGCCTCCCGTCCTTGGATGGTGCAGTATGCTCCGGATCTAAGGCCAACGTAGTTACAGGAGCTATCTCCTGAATGCGGTCCGATGACAGATTTAGGTCATGTTCATCGAGGTGATCAGGAGCGGTCGCCGCGGTCTCGAATCCGGCGAAGATCAAATCTCCACGGATGTCCGTGACGTAGTTCAAGCTCCCAAATCTGACCTGATGGCCATGGGCGTAGCTATTGATCTGCTCCAGATGGCCAAACGAGTTGGCCTGCAGTGCGAAGCCGCCGAACACGAAGATCTGTCCGGGGAGAAAGGTTTCTCCTGGGACAGCATCATTGTTGACGATTGAAGGGGCCATCGAAACCTTTTTGGGGATGACACAGTGGAACTCTCAATGAAAGCACCAATGTCGGTGTCAAAACCGGTGGATCTCGGGTAGGGGGTCCCAAACTGTGCGTCTAAGGTCGATGGTAACAGGAGACAGGGGACACAATGTTTACCCAGGTTCGGGCCCTCTCTATGGAGGTAATACCCTACTTCCTGCTTGATTGATCTTGATGAATATGAGTATTACAAGAGTTGATCTACCAAGAGATCATAATGGCTAAACCCTAGAAGTCTAGCCTATGTGACTATGGTAATGAATATCCCCCCTACGGACTAAGTCCTCCGGTTTATATAGGCACCGGGAGGATCTAGGGTTACACAGGGTCGGTTACAAGGAAGGGAATCTACATATTTGGTCACCAAGCTTGCCTTCCACACCAAGGAGAGTCCCATCCGGACACGGGTGCAGTCTTCGGTCTTCGTATCTTCACAGCCCATCGGTCCGGCCCATGGCTAACAGGCCGGACGCCCGAGGACCCCTTAGTCCAGGACTCCCTCAGCAACTAGTGGATGTAATTGGAGAAATAATGTTGAACCCTCAAGATGAACCTAGTTCATAATTTTTAGTGTTAAATTTATTCAATAAGTGAAAGATGTTGATATGGTATGATGCATTGTTAAATGTTGTTGAATGAAAGATGTTGGTTGAATATGATTCATTCACATTGATCATTTATATTGGTTGGATATATGATAATTGTTGAATGTTTGTTCTATAAGTGGTGGAGCAGTATGCCAGGGCCTACCTGTGGTATCTTCTCACGGAGGTAATGTTTCCAGAATGCTCTGGGGACACTGCCCTCTGGATGTATCTCGACTTCCTGGCGGACTGGGATGCGGGGTACAACTGGGGGTCCGCCGGCCTCGCCTACCTATACCGTTCGGTAAGTGAATATCACATTGTTTCAAATATCATGGATGTGTGCTGCTTTGGATTTTAGCATCTTATCATCTATACTTTTTTTGTAGCTTGACGACGCAACCCAGATGATGGAATATACGTCTCGTATGTGTGGATGTGTATGGGGCCTCTCCATTTGGATGTGGGAGCGAATCCCGATGGGGCATCCTAAGAAGCTTAGAGCGCGTGCATGGACTGACTATGGCGAAGATGGTGACGATGCTTGATACCTGACTGCCGCATACGCTTGGGACGTGGTGGGTACAATCTCGGGTGAATCCAAGGCCTTGTACAAGATCTTAAGCAATGAGCTTGATGCTCTTACACCTTTCCAGGTATAAGAACTAGATTTCGAATGTGGTTGACAACACTTTCACTTGAGCTTACCACTTTTGGTACTAGGTTAACTGGCGGTCGTATGCTAACGACCGAGAGTGGGGGTTTGAGATGAACGCGATGTGCACGCAACATAGGCTTCTCTGGCGGTGCATCGTGCCAATGATTTGTGTTTATGTCGTCGAGTACCACTTGCCACAGCGCGTTGCCGTGCAATTTGGTAAGGCGCAACGTACACCACCAGCCGGCATCGTCAAAGATACCGGTGGCTACGACCTGCACTTGTGAGTACCACCACCCGTTCTCATCGTTACCAACTTTCGTTTTGATGTTTTACATTCTTCCTAATGGTGTTTTACATTCTTTCTTATGCTTTGCAGGATGAGCAAGCAGAAGAATCAGTCTATCACTGATTGGGGAAAGCAACACGCCAAATACGTGACTGAATGGAACTAGTGGAAAACTCGCAAAGATGTGGAGAGAAAAGTGATTGACTGAGAGGAGTACGCGGATCACCTACTGTGGTACGACGATGGCATCAAGCATCATCTACGCCTAAGGCCACAGTGGACGACAACAGATGCGGAAAATCTGTACGACGATGACTCCGAGAATGAAGCCTATAATGACAGCACCAGAGAGCTACAAGGCAGATTTAGGGAGTATGGACCCATCATGAACAGAGTGGTAAGTTGTTTTTATCTGTTTTCAACCGACGGTTGGATGAAATCAACTTTAGTGCTAGTGAGTCATTTTATTACATTGCATTCTTCGGAGCTGAACAAAAGCATTTTTTATGCCGCTGATGCGCTTAGTTCTATCCCCCGGGCTCGAGCTAGTGAGAACAAGTTGAAGGTAACAGTGAAGGTAACATGGAGTTCATTTTCTTAAGTTCATTTTCGTTTTTAACAATAAAGTTGATCCATATTATGCTTATTGTTTCGTTCTCATTGCAGAAGTTCGTCAAAAAATGTCGCAAGCTTGTGGGCCTGCTTGGGTGTGCCACCTCCTCCGTTGATGTTTTTGCTCCTGCAGCACCGATGCGTAGCCTCACTTCATCGAGCCAGGCCGCCTCGTCGTCTATGGCGGTTCAAGATAACGAGGAGGAGGGCGAGGACGATGATGATGAAGAGGAAGATGAACAAGAGGGCGAGGAAGAGGGAGCAGAAGAAGAACATGGTGAAGAAGAGGAAGGGGACGATGAGGAGGAGGAGTACGATGATGACGACATACCTCCAGCAACTCAGACAACCCAGCGTGAGAAGAGGAATGTGCCGAAGAAGGATTGGAAGAGTCCATCCCCGTTTCAGAAAGCGCGTCCTACTCACCGCAAGAAGGCGGCCGAGAAGCGATCAAAGACCAACAAGGACCGGACCACGAAGAGGGGAAGGAGGGACTGAAGTTGCTGTCGTGCCGTGCCGTTGAACTAGAAACTTTCATGTTTGCTTCGTGAACCATTTTCTCATGAAACTGTTTCGTATTTGTTGAACTTGCTATGTAAAACTTCATGAAACATTTGTGGATGTGTGCTTGCTATGTAACCAACTTTCTTATTTGTGGATTTGTGGATGTGTGCTTGCTATGTGATACATATGCTTCATCTTTATAAGTATTGAATTGTTATGTGCAAAAAATTGAAGACAAGAGAAGTTAGGAGGTGCAAAAAATGTACTAGGGGCCTCCCTACGGCCAGGACCCATGGCGGTAGGTTTGTACATCCTACCGCCACACTCTCTGGCGGTAAGGGGCCTCCCCCTGCACGCCTGCCTCCTATGATCAAAACTGCCACCAAATCAGCGGTAGAGTTGCACACCCTACCGCCAGGCCTCACGGCGGTAAGACCATACCGCCAAAGGTCCTGGCAGTAGGATGTGCAACCCTACCGGCCTGGGTTGCGCATTCCTCGTCACAGGACGAGTGCCAGATGAGTCGACCCTACTGCCGAGCACTACGGCAGTAGGTTGTCTTACGCTACCGCCGGGGTCCCTGGCGGTAGGGTTTGGGCATTTATAAACCGCGCCGCGCCGCTCACCCCACCCCACCCCCTTATCCCCCACTCAGCCGCCCTTTCTTCTTCCTCTCACCCCCTCTCTCATCTCCTCCACTCCTCCCTCGGATCTCCTTCATTTCTTCACCGTATTTGCGGATCGAGATGGCCCCAAAACAAGAAAAGTAAGCTCCTCTGATCCCTCCAATTACTTTGAGTCAAATCACTCCCCTTTTTGTCGCCTAAGAATGATTTATGTTCATGTTCATATTAAAAATCATGATGAACCCTAGTTGGTATGATGAACCTAGGTGATTGCATCTAGATAATACAAGTTAGGTGATGATCCTTGGTGATGAATCATGATGAACCCTAATTGATATTTTTTGACCACATGATGAACCCTAATTCATATTTCCTAGGTTTAGATTTTTTTGAAGATGATGAACCCTAATTGATATTTCTAGATAATACAAGTTAGGTTTAGAATTTTTGACCACATGATGAACCCTAGGTTTAGATTTTTTAAGGTGATTAACTTTGTGTGATGCATCTATATGTTTAGGTACGGAAGCGTGAAGCAAGCACCGCCGACTCCATCACCGCCCGCTCCTCCCACTCCTCTACAACACAACCCATCAAAGATGCCGCTCCCGTACGTGTACGGGGCCTTTCCTGAGCTGCTGCAGCCGGTGGGAGCTATCTTAGACGAGGTCCTAGAGGCGACGAGGGCAATGCGGTGGCACGAGAGGGCAGTGTGGATCCTCGACGATGTAAAGTGTTGGTCGTTGAGCGTGAATATACCTGGCCATGGGAAGCCCGGCCCGGCCCGACGCTGCCCCCGGGCCGGGCTCGGGCCTAGATTTTGAGCCCGAAGGCCGGGCCGGGCCAGGCCCGTCGTTTTTGCATTTCTCTGAAGGTCGGGCCGGGACGGCCCGAAGCCCGACGGGCTTTTACATGTTTGGGCCGGGCTCGGGCCCAGAAAACAGGCCCGATGGCCGGGCCAGGCCGGGCTCGGGCCTGGGTTTTTTTCGTCGGGCTTGGCTAGGCCCGGCTCGAAGCCCGGCCCGGCCCGAGGTATGGCCAGGTATAAGCGTGAAGGAGTGGAAGAAAGTGAAGGCAGAGATGGAGGCAGATGCAAGTATCTCCCGTGTCCGCCGGGAAGGGTGCGTTGAAAATGCCAAGAAATATGCCGACCGGGAGCTGCGCAGTTTGGGCCGGAGAATCTACTTCGAGAGCAATGCGGAGGAGAGAGCCAGGATGCCGCCCTCGAGTGCATCGGCGTTCGAGATCATCAACTGGCGAAGGGCGGAGGCAAAAACTCCAGCGGGCAAGGCAATCTGCGAGTGCTTGAACGGTCGGATGCCGAGTAGTGTTCCACCTCCGCCTGAACCGGTGGATCCGCTGCTGTTTCTGTCTCCATGGCCAGGGACATACGAGGAGCCCTGAAGATGTCTGCCCGCTCTATGAACTTGTCTAAAGAACTTGTTGCACTGTTTGTTGACTTTGCGAAACCTTTATGCGAAACTAGTTGCATTAGTTGGGGTTGTCAAACTATGTGGACACATCTGCTATTTGATATTTGCTATGTGTGAAACTATGTGTAAACTGTTTGATATTTGCTATGTGGAACCTTTATTAATATGTGAGCTTATATTTTGCTATTTGTGAAACTATATAAAACCTGTGATAAAACTGTACAAAAATCAATCACTAAAACTTGTAAAAACCAAAACCCACATGACCCTACCGCCAAGCCATCCGGCGGTAGGATATCAGAACCTACCGCCAAGGCCTGTGGCGATAGGGTGATGCGCTGGCCGTTAGGTAACGGCAGTGGGCTGTCCATACCACCGTCAGAATCCCTGACGGTAGGTTGACTGACCCTACCACCGAGCCCTACGACGGTAGCAAAAGGGTCAGATTTTGAAGAAAGAAAATTAAACAGGGTCAGATCCCCAATTTAGACCACAAAAGGGTCAAAACACGAAATTTGGCCATCCGGGACGGGAGGCAAATGCCATTTGGTTTTGTGCGGTGCCAGGGCGACGACGGGTGCCGGAGAGAAGTCAGCGGGCGCCCGTGAGGTGTGCCAGAATTCCGTCGTCCGGTGGCGCCGTCAGTGCGCGCGCTCGTGCGGCTCGTGAGCCGGAGAAAGCGAGGGCGCTTCACAGGCGCCATCGATCGTCCGTCCGTCCATGGATCGATCCTCCTTTTTCCAACCGCAAGCACGGCACAGGTGGTGCCTGCCGTGATCGATGCCGACGGCCGTCCGTCCCTCCCTCCCTCCGCCATGTGGATGTGGAGGCGCACGCGCACTCGTCGTGGAGGATGTCGCGAGTCTGGAGCAGCACAACGGTGATTCCCGCCGAAAGCAGGACCGGGATGTCTGCTCAACGATCGTGCATGTTCGCTCGCTTCATCGCTTGGTCTGAATTCCTCGACACGGCGGCCGGGCATATTCTCCGATGACGAATACTACAAGTCTCAGTCTACCGGTGCTGCTTTGCGCATCTTCCCTTTTTGGCTCTTATTATTAGTGTGCGGCCGCCAAGGGTGCTTCTGCTCGTGCGTTTTTTTTTTTTTTTGGGGGATTCCACTATTATACAGCTGATTCAAGGGCAGTCAAAACTCAAGAGAAGAGGGGGTACGGATTTCTTGCTCCCGGGCTCCATGGAGACTGGTTTTGGGGAGAAGAAAAATCAACATTCATATTTCGAAGTTTAGAAAGTACATGTGTATATAGAGGGATGTATACTAAAACCACGACACTTATTTTGGATCAGGGGGAGTACTACATTTCTGTAAAATTTCATGATGACATGTGTTTTAGGGTGAGCTGCACAATAAGGGGGTGTTTGTTTCAGAAGTCTTAGGACTTTTTCTAGTCCCAGGGACTAATCAAAAAAGACTCTCCAATAGAGTCTTTTTCTAGTCCCTGTAGAAAAAGTCCCTCCCGTTTGGTTTCTAGGGACTTTTTAGGGACTTTTTTTAGTCTCTGGGACTAAAAAGTCCCTGAACCAAACACCCTCTAAAACAAAATCATGGACTTCTATAGCGAATGGCACATGTGCTAGAAATACATGATTTTTTTTTCTGATCAAACTGAATCCACAAGTTACACATGTAGGTTCACAAACTTCAACAGCAGGTAGATGTTTTGCAGCTGCGCGTAAAACATCTGAAAATTGCGGGGTTTCAATCTTTCAGTGACCATACTACTCTTGGGATGCTGAAACCAAAAGGGGAATTTCAACACATTTGTAGCAACAAATAATTGCACTCACACTCGCAGTACTGCCAACATTCGTGTTCACATAAACTAGAAGCAATACGAGATCTACCAAAGAGAAGTATCATACACCATACATCTCCCCATAACACCACAGATGAACTGTTCCTATCATATATAATCATCCTTACAGTGATGCATGCACTGTGTGAAAAAACCATTGGAGGACAAGGATTTAACAAGCAAGAAACCCCTCCAAAGACGTATCCCAACGACTAGAATTAGCACGGCCGATCCCTCTGCTAAATACCAAAATTGTTCTAGCATATCCACTTCAAAGGATCTGATGAGGTGCGCTCATCGGATGCGTTACTCCCTTTTGTTTTCTTCGTCGTCTTCTTCAAAAGATGTCACGCTGTCTGTGTTCTTCGTCGCTTTGGCGTCTGTTGACGAAGCTACGCTCCACCCGTTGTTGGAAACAATGGGCCTTGGCCTTATTAATGACAGGCTGTCCTCTCGATCAAACCTTTCACTTGCGTCATTGGTAAATCTGAAATGAAAAGCCCAAGAGCTTCAGAGAACATATCCGTTTCTATCCACAAAGATCTACATTGCACTTTGGTTCGCTCAAAATTCTTACATGACGCAGCAAGTGTTTACATGAGAAAAAAAGAGAAGTTGTAATGTAATTTTGTTGTACAATGTATAGCAGGTCTTGGGAAATTTTAAACTTAATGTCGTGACAACATTTTGTGAGGTTGCACGTTTGCATTTGTGACAAAATGGCAGTAGCAGGCAACAGTTCCCAACAATAAATGGTAGCATGACTGAAGAGACAGCTTAATGGCATGCTCCCAAAATTCCTGATATTCGTAGAACAGATGATTGGTACTGCAATTCTACTGCTAGGAAATCGCAGTGAGACAGTAAGGCCAATGTATTAGCCAGGTTGAAGTCACCAAAAGAGTAGGATAATACCTCATTGAGCTCTGAGAAGGTGCCCACAGGTAGGAAATGACACAAAGAAGTGAGAATGATAGGGCATGCCAGAAAGCAGGAATTATCCATGCATACTGCCACCGCTCATTGAACACATCTGTCGATTTGAAGTAAATCTGCAAAAGGTTACAATCCTACTATCAATGAACAAAAAGTAGACGCATAACCAAGTGAGATGTAGTACATTGCATCTGAACAAAAAACAGCCCGATTCTTAAAAATAGAAAGGTACGGATATGATTTGAAAGAATACTCCCTCCACAAAGGGTGAAGACAACGACTAAACAATATTTTGGTAATCCAGAATCCAAATATAGTTTTTAATACATCACTATACCTCATAGCCAATCCAGCCGATAGATACCAGAACAGTAATAGCTAATGCAATAGTGAATTTCCTATAAATGTCAAGTTTGGCCATCAACCTTCTTGCCTATAAAGAACACAACAAAAAAGATCATGAATGGTCAGTGCATTTTCTTAAATTAAACCGGGTACAGAAAAAAAATAGTGCACCATAACAGATACTGCAAACGAGAATAGTGAGCAGAAAAGAGGTTCTGCTCACCTGAAGTTGGCTAAGGGTCTTGGCTAGAGAAATAAATATCCAAACAATGAATGAAGCATCCAAGATAGCCACTGGATAGACCAAAAATAGCCGAGCTTTTCCAGACAGATCATTCACAGTACCTAGATTTTCCACTAGCTCAAGAATTTCTGTAGCTACAAAGAATGTTCCTCCAAGCATGACCACTTTCGATGTCAGACCACCCAAAGTAGGCCTCACAACTCCATACCCCATCGAGACAATGAGAATAATAAGACGAGCCACTGTTCTTTTAATAGTCCCAAATGTTACAGCCCAAAATGTGATGGCCTTTGCCCGAACTCCAGTCTCATTGAATTCAGCATATTCAAAATACCACAATGCCATCTCAAGCATACCCAATGTAATAACAAGAGTAATGCAGTTCTGAAGTGGAAGAACCTCTCGCCAGAACTTCATGTACTGATAAAACCAATAGATACCAAGTATCACGAAAGCAAATGACATCAGCCCAAAAAAGTTCTTAAGAGGTGCCATCCGACCTGGAAGGTAGCCAGTAGGATTTTTCCATATGGTTTTCCCGTCGATTTCCAGTCCAGCAAGTGCCGGGTCACAGTGTATAAAGTACATATTGTACATCCCAGTTTTCTTTACTGGAATGGTCCTTGAAGGCAGCGTTGCAATCAGATCACTTCCATCAAAAGAAGCTACAAATAACTGTGGCCAGCCAGGATTCACCTGCGATGGGCGGTAGATGACAGAGCCTTCAGCACAAGCTCCCAACTTTGCAAGATCTGATGTACAACAAATTGCTTTTTGACCACCATATGCCGATCCACCAATCATTTCACGATCTTCTATTTCAAAGACAATAATCTGAACCTTAGACGAACTAGTTTCTTTCACAGAATCATTAGCCTCCTCTGGCCTCCTAAAAGTAATCTTGTCAAACCTGAAAAGTGGAGGAAATATGAAATTCGAGCCTACAGGAAGGAAGGATGGAAGCAAGCTAAGCACCTAATTATCGTGAATCGAGCTAGTAATGCAATCTGAATTGCTCAATTAAAGTAGCAACCAGTAAATAATGAGTACAAAATGCGCGTGCACATTTCTACTATACAAACATGCTAGTATGAATTTCCATAACAAATTTAAATTGAAGGAACAGGGTGTCATTTCCTTTGCTTTTTAGTTTATTAGACGCATGTATATTTTTACAAGTATGCTCGTGCAAACACAACTTGGAGAAAATTTAAAGTTTGATTGACCTTGCCCCTCTAAAAGTAGTGCTTCCCATGACTTGATATACTACTAGTAAGCCCTCATTAAGTATGGCAGCTACACGCCTACACCAACTCATGCCATAAATTGCAAACTAATCAAGCATAAGAGTAATTAACTCGACAATGCACATGTAGCTAGAATTACTCAGAGGGAATGGTGCCCCTCTCAGCATAATTTCCGTGAAGATCCAATTGCCCCCTCTCATGAGCACCTACTCCCTCACTTTGACCCATACTACCACCAAAAACCATCCAAATGCCCGACAGAACCCCGGGGACGACGGGATCCAAGATCTCATCTGCAAAGCGAGGCTCCACTACACCGCGGCCGGCTGTAAAGACGATGCAAGCAAGCCACTGGGGAGCAAAAACCGCGAGACAAACTACCGTATGAAGGCGTCGGCGGCGGCGGCGGCCTCGTCGTCATCCTCCTCGGCGGTGGCATTGGCGGGGGAGACGGGGGCGTAGAGGCCCTCGCTCCCGGCGTGGAGGATGAAGGCATTGCCCTTGTTGAGGAAGCTGAGGCCGCTGTACTCGTGCACCGAGGCCTCGCCGGTGCGGAGGAGCGCCGCGACGGCGAGGGCGAGGAAGAGGAGGAGGGCGCGTGCGGCCGCCGTGTCGGCGGCCATGAGGCGGGCGTAGGGGAGGACACGCGAGGCTGGATCTGGCCTGCGTGAAGCTGCTGAGTGAAGTGGGTCGGCGGAGTTGGGGGAAATGGCAAAACCGCAAAGGCCAATCGGAGGCGCTGTCGCCTGGGGTAAGAAGAAATGGGGGAGAAAGGCTGTGTCGGCGACTGCACTGGACCAGCTAAAATGGTTATTCTTTTTTTGATGGTTAAAAATTGGTGTTGGTCAATGACAGGCTGATAGTAACAGAGTTCTTAATTAGGTCCATCGCTCCAGGAAGAAAGCACTGGTTGCTCTTCGTAGGAAACAAAAAGGTTTAAACTTGGCTTCACCGAAAACTGGGTTGCCGAAAATTTCAAAATTTAGTATATATTTGTGGTCTATTTTTTTCCTATTTTTTTTGTTTCTTGTTGCCGCATTATATATTTGTGGGAGTTTAGATATGACATACTTAAAAAACATCTAGATGTGAATTAGACAATCTGTTTAATATAACTGTGCAATTAAAAAACACAGTTGTACAAAAAAACGTAAGCATAGCTATCACCTTTTTTAGAATGATTTGATGCACTTTATTAAATGACTTCGACACACTCCTAGGCTGCCACCGTAATAACACACTCCGGCGGTACATGGAACCAAGTTTTACAAAGTTTATTAGTTTTCACTGGCTAAATTATGCATGACTTTGTTCACTGTTTGTCACACCATTTGACCCTAAACTCCTCGAATGAAAAGGGAGAAACTCATTCTCCTCTTCGACAATCGGCCCATTGGTTGACGGATCCTTCGTCGTGTCGTTGATCTTGTGGATGTCTAGGAGTCAACTCCAGGGTCAGCTTCCTGACGCCAAACTCCCATGCCATCTGAATAGCCCACCTGCGACCAAGTTTGGATCAATAATGGAGGGAGGAAATGGTCCGATCCTGCCAGGAAGGCTCCATGGTGGTTCCGTAGAACCGCTTCCCTGCCTTCACAATCCAGCGCGTTCGACATTGCACCGTCTGTGTTGACCTTCGTCCAGTTCTCCTCAAGCGGGCACCACTTCTTCGCCACAAGGTGCTAAACCGTGATTGCTTCTTCATGGACCGCCCTTCATTCCTTGAGCAAGTACAAAACCTGATCTTAAATGAATGTAGGATCTTCAAACTTCTTGGACTCCCTTGTGATGTTCCTTGGTGATACTTCCTTTTTGTGATCCGCAAATGGAATAGAAAGTATCCACACCTATTTCCCCAGAGGTGACCCTAGGTTATCGAACCCACGAGAGGAAGGTCCCCTTGAAGCTAGGGTTTCTATCAAGCTTTTGTTAAAGAAACAATTTCAACTTTTGACCGGATCGAAGTCAACAACCTTGAGTTGAACACTTACAATAAAAATAGGTACGGGTATGAGGTCTTAATGCTTACAACCATGTATCTGTGTCGGGACCAAATATGATCTTAATTTGTGTGCTGGAAGTCACCCATCGAGATGTGCTTGTTACAAACCGAAGTGAGGGATGTGTCCAAATTAAATCTTGACCAGCACACGTCCTGCATAAAAAATCAGTTGTCCAACCGAAGGCCCTATCCATCTCGTGGGGTTGCCTCGATAATTAAGATTATAATAACCAGACAAGAGATTTGCGCGTTTAATGACTACACTTCCTGAATCCCAAGAGATAGGATCCATGTTACCGTACTAAACCCTTCTGTCACTAGTGTACAGAATAACACTTCAAGGTCTCACTAGTAGATAAACCACCATTAGCCCCGGTTGGTAAGGGCCTTTTGTCTCGGTTCCTGAACCGGGACTAAAGGGTCGTTACTAATGCCCTAGCCCTTTAGTCCCGGTTCAGTCCAGAACCGGGACAGATGGGCCTCCACGTGGCCGGTGCACCGAGCCCAGGCAGGAGGGCCTTTGGTCCCGGTTGGTGGCACTAACCGGGACCAATAGGCATCCACGCGTCAGTATTTCAGGGGCTGGGTTTTTTGTTTTTTTAAGGGGGGGGGGGGTTGGGGGTTTTGGGGGGTTAATTTAGGTGTTTCATATATTGTGTTAGCTAGCTAATTAATAGAGAGAAGTGTCCTCTCTTATGTCCGTGCTTGGTCGGCGCTACGTACTATACATACGTATAGAGAGGACTAGACACGCTAGCTAGCTAGTAAGCAAATGAAGGAAACAGAAGATCGTCATGGACATATATGCATACAGAGAGAAGTGAAATCGACCACCTCTCCTTCTCCGAGAGATTGGTCGAACAACAAGTTCTCGTATATCTATCCGGCACTACCGGCTACATATATACAATAATTATCTCTTACAATATAATCTCCTAATTATATATAAACAAAGGGTCCACATGGTATTCTCTGTCTTCAGCGATCACGTGGTCAAGGAAGAATGCCGCCAATTCCTCTTGAATTGCTCGCATACGATTGTTGGGGAACGTTGCAGAAAACAAAAAATTTCCTACGGTTTCACCAAGATCCATCTATGAGTTCATCTAGCAACGAGTATTCAGATTCATCTACATACCTTTGTAGATCGCGAGCGGAAGCGTTCAAAAGAACGGGGATGAGGTAGTCGTACACGACGTGATCCAAATCACCGGAGATCCTAGCACCGAACGGACGGCACCTCCGCGTTCAACACACGTACGGTCAGCGTAACGTCTCCTTCTTCTTGATCCAGCAAGGCAAAGGAGAGGTTGAGGAAGATGGCTCCAGCAGCAGCACAACGGCGTGGTGGTGATGGAGCTGCAGTACTCCGGCAGGGCTTCGCCGAGCTCTATGGAGGAGGAGGAGGAGGTGTTGGAGAGGGAGAGGGAGGCGCCAAAGCAAAAGGTGCGGCTGCCCCCCTCCCCTCCCCCTTTATATAGGCCCCTGGGGGGGCGCCGGCCCTGGGAGATTGGATCTCCCAAGGGGGGCGGCGGCCAAGGGCTGGAGTGGCCCCCAAGCCAAGGTGGGGCGCCCCCACCCCTAGGGTTTCAACCCTAGGCGCATGGGGTGGGCCTAGGGGGGCGCACCGGCCCACTATGGGCTGGTTCCCCTCCCCACTTTGGCCCATGGGGCCCTCCGGGATAGGTGGCCCCACCCGGTGGACCCCCGGGACCCTTCTGGTGGTCCCGGTACAATACCGGTGACCCCGAAACTTGTCCCGATGGCCAAAACAGCACTTCCCATATATAATTCTTTACCTCCGAACCATTCCGAAACTCCTCGTGACGTCTGGGATCTCATCCGGGACTCCGAACAACATTCGGGTTACTGCATATACATATCCCTACAACCCTAGCGTCACCGAACCTTAAGTGTGTAGACCCTACGGGTTCGGGAGACATGCAGACATGACCGAGACGGCTCTCGGGCAATAACCAACAGCGGGATCTGGATACCCATGTTGGCTCCCACATGCTCCACGATGATCTCATCGGATGAACCACGATGTCGAGGATTCAATTAATCCCGTACACGATTCCCTTTGTCAATCAGTATTTTACTTGCCCGAGGTTTGATCGTCGGTATCCTAATACCTCGTTCAATCTCGTTACCGGCAAGTCACTTTACTCGTACCGTAATGCATGATCCAGTGACCAAACACTTGGTCACATTGAGCTCATAATGATGATGCATTACCGAGTGGGCCCGGTGATACCTCTCCGTCAAGCAGAGTGACAAATCCCAGTCTCGATCCGTGTCAACCCAACAGACACTTTCGGAGATACCCGTAGTATACCTTTATAGTCACCCAGTTACGTTGTGACGTTTGGCACACCCGAAGCACTCCTACGGTATCCGGGAGTTACACGATCTCATGGTCTAAGGAAAGGATACTTGACATTGGAAAACTCTAGCAAACGAACTATACGATCTTGTGCTATGTTTAGGATTGGGTCTTGTCCATCACATCATTCTCCTAATGATGTGATCTCGTTATCAATGACATCCAATGTCCATAGTCAGGAAACCATGACTATCTGTTGATCAACGAGCTAGTCAACTAGAGGCTTACTAGGGACATGTTGGTGTCTATTATTCACACATGTATTACGATTTCCAAACAACACAATTATAGCATGAATAAAGACAATTATCATGAACAAGGAAATATAATAATAATGCTTTTATTATTGCCTCTAGGGCATATTTCCAACAGTCTCCCACTTGCACTAGAGTCAATAATCTAGTTACATTGTGATGAATCGAACACCCATAGAGTTCTGGTGCTGATCACGTTTTGCCTTAGGGAGAGGTTTATTCAACGGATCTGCGACATTCAGATCCGTGTGCACTTTACAAATTTCTATGTCTCCATCTTGAACATTTTCACGAATGGAGTTGAAGCGACGCTTGATGTGCCTGGTCTTCTTGTGAAACCTGGGCTCTTTGGCAAGTGCAATAGCTCCAGTGTTGTCACAGAAGAGTTTGATTGGTCCCGACGCATTGGGTATGACTCCGAGGTCGGTGATGAACTCCTTCACCCAAATTGCTTCATGTGCTGCCTCCGAGGCTGCCATGTACTCCGCTTCACATGTAGATCCCGCCACGACGCTCTGCTTGCAACTGCACCAGCTTACTGCCCCACCATTCAAAATATACACGTATCCGGTTTGTGACTTAGAGTCATCCAGATCTGTGTCGAAGCTAGCGTCGACGTAACCCTTTACGACGAGCTCTTCGTCACCTCCATAAACGAGAAACATTTCCTTAGTCCTTTTCAGGTACTTCAGGATATTCTTGGCCGCTGTCTAGTGTTCCTTGCCGGGATTACTTTGGTACCTTCCTACCAAACTTACGGCAAGGTTTACATCAGGTCTGGTACACAACATGGCATACATAATAGAACCTATGGCTGAGGCATAGGGGATGACACTCATCTCTTCTATATCTTCTGCCGTGGTCGGACATTGAGCTGAGCTCAATTTCACACCTTGTAACACAGGTAAGAACCCCTTCTTAGATTGATCCATATTGAACTTCTTCAATATCTTATCAAGATATGTGCTTTGTGAAAGACCTATGAGGCGTCTCGATCTATCTCTATAGATCTTGATGCCTAATATATAAGCAGCTTCTCCAAGGTCCTTCATTGAAAAACTCTTATTCAAGTAGGCCTTAATGTTGACCAAGAGTTCTATATCATTTCCCATCAAAAGTATGTCGTCTACATATAATATGAGAAATGCTACAGAGCTCCCACTCACTTTCTTGTAAACACAGGCTTCTCCATAAGTCTGCGTAAACCCAAACGCTTTGATCATCTCATCAAAGCGAATGTTCCAACTCCGAGATGCTTGCACCAGCCCATAAATCGAGCGTTGGAGCTTGCACACTTTGTCAGCATTGTTAGGATCGACAAAACCTTCCGGCTGCATCATATACAATTCTTCCTTAAGGAAACCATTAAGGAATGCCGTTTTGACGTCCATTTGCCATATTTCATAATCGTAGAATGCGGCAATTGCTAACATGATTCGGACGGACTTCAGCTTCGCTACCGGTGAGAAAGTCTCATCGTAGTCAACCCCTTGAACTTGTCGATAACCCTTAGCGACAAGCCGAGCTTTATAGATGGTCACATTACCATCCGCGTCTGTCTTCTTCTTAAAGATCCATTTATTTTCTATGGCTCGCCGTTCAACGGGCAAGTCAGTCAAAGTCCATACTTCGTTTTCATACATGGATCCTATCTCGGATTTCATGGCTTCTAGCCATTTGTCGGAATCCGGGCCCGCCATCGCTTCTTCATAGTTCGAAGGTTCACCGTTGTCTAACAACATGATTTCCAAGACAGGGTTGCCGTACCACTCTGGTGCGGAACGTGTCCTTGTGGACCTACGAATTTCAGTAGGAGCTTGATCAGAAGCATCTTGATCATCATCATTAATTTCCTCTCTAGCCGGTGTAGGCACCTCAGGAACGTTTTCTTGAGTTGCGCCATTTTCCGGTTCTAGAGGTAACACTTCATCAAGTTCTACTTTCCTCCCACTTACTTCTTTTGAGAGAAACTCCTTCTCTAGAAAGGATCCATTATTGGCAACAAAGATCTTGCCTTCGGATCTGAGGTAGAAGGTATACCCAATAGTTTCTTTAGGGTATCCTATGAAGACACATTTTTCCGACTTGGGTTCGAGCTTTTCAGGTTGAAGTTTCTTGACATAAGCATCGCATCCCCAAACTTTTAGAAACGACAGCTTAGGTTTCTTCCCAAACCATAATTCATACGGTGTCGTCTCAATGGATTTCGACGGAGCCCTATTTAAAGTGAATGCGGCAGTCTCTAAAGCATAGCCCCAAAAAGATAGCGGTAAATCGGTAAGAGACATCATAGATCGCACCATATCTAATAGAGTGCGATTACGACGTTCGGACACACCATTACGCTGAGGTGTTCCAGGCGGCGTGAGTTGTGAAACTATTCCACATTTTCTTAAGTGTGTGCCAAATTCGTGACTCAAGTATTCTCCTCCACGATCTGATCGTAGAAACTTGATTTTTCTGTCATGTTGATTTTCAACCTCACTCTGAAATTCCTTGAACTTTTCAAAGGTCTCAGACTTGTGTTTCATTAAGTAGATATACCCATATCTACTCAAGTCATCAGTGAGGGTGAGAACATAATGATAGCCACCGCGAGCCTCAACACTCATTGGACCGCACACATCAGTATGTATGATTTCCAATAAGTTGGTTGCTCGCTCCATTGTTCCTGAGAACGGAGTCTTGGTCATTTTACCCATGAGGCATGGTTCGCATGTGTCAAATGATTCATAATCAAGAGACTCTAAAAGTCCATCTACATGGAGCTTCTTCATGCGTTTGACACCTATGTGACCAAGGCGGCAGTGCCACAAATATGTGGGACTATTGTTATCAACTTTAACTCTTTTGGTATTGACACTATGAATATGTGTATCATCATGTACGAGATTCATTAAGAATAAACCATTAACCATCGGAGCATGACCATAAAACATATCTCTCATATAAATAGAACAACCATTATTCTCGGATTTAAATGAGTAGCCATCTCGAATTAAACGAGATCCAGACACAATGTTCATGCTCAAACTTGGCACTAAATAACAATTATTGAGGTTTAAAACTAATCCCGTAGGTAAATGTAGAGGTAGTGTGCCGACGGCGATCACATCGACCTTGGAACCATTCCCGACGCGCATCGTCACCTCGTCCTTCGCCAGTCTCCGTTTATTCCGCAGCTCCTGCTTTGAGTTACAAATGTGAGCAACTGCACCGGTATCAAATACCCAAGAGCTACTACGAGTACTGGTAAGGTACACATCAATTACATGTATATCACATATACCTTTTGTTTTGCCGGCCTTCTTGTCCGCTAAGTATTTGGGGTAGTTCCGCTTCCAGTGACCACTTCCCTTGCAATAAAAACACTCAGTCTCGGGCTTGGGTCCATTCTTTGGCTTCTTCCCGGCAACTTGCTTACCGGGCGCGGCAACTTCCTTGCTGTCCTTCTTGAAGTTCTTTTTACCCTTGCCCTTCTTGAACTTAGTGGTTTTATTCACCATCAACACTTGATGTTCCTTCTTGATTTCTACCTCTGCTAATTTCAGCATAGCATATACCTCAGGAATGGTCTTTACCATCCCCTTCATGTTGTAGTTCATCACAAAGCTCTTGTAGCTAGGTGGAAGCGACTGGAGGATTTTGTCAATGACCGCTTCATCCGGGAGATTAACTTCCAGTTGAGTCAAGCGGTTGTGCAACCCAGACATCTTGAGTATGTGTTCACTGACAGAGCTATTTTCCTCCATCTTACAGCTAAAGAATTTGTCGGAGACTTCATATCTCTCGACCCGGGCATGAGCTTGGAAAACCATTTTCAGCTCTTCGAACATCTCATATGCTCCATGTCTCTCAAAACGCTTTTGGAGCCCCGGCTCTAAGCTGTAAAGCATGCCGCACTGAACGAGGGAGTAATCATCGGAACGTGACTGCCAAGCGTTCATAACGTCTTGTTCTGCAGGGAGAACAGGTGCGTCACCCAGCGGTGCTCGTAGGACATAATCTTTCTTGGCAGCTATGAGGATGATCCTCAGGTTCCGGACCCAGTCCGTATAGTTGCTGCCATCGTCTTTCAGCTTGGTTTTCTCTAGGAACGCGTTGAAGTTGAGGACTACGTTGGCCATTTGATCTACAAGACATATTGTAAATATTTTAGACTAAGTTCATGATAATAAAGTTCATCTAATCAAATTATTTAATGAACTCCCACTTAGATGGACATCCCTCTTCTAGTCATCTAAGTATAACATGATCCGAGTCAACTAGGCCGTGTCCGATCATCACGTGAGACGGACTAGTCAACATCGGTGAACATCTTCATGTTGATCGTATCTTCTATACGACTCATGCTCGACCTTTCGGTCTTCTGTGTTCCGAGGCCATGTCTGTACATGCTAGGCTCGTCAAGTCAACCTAAGTGTTTGCATGTGTAAATCTGTCTTACACCCGTTGTATGTGAACGTTAGAATCTATCACACCCGATCATCACGTGGTGCTTCGAAACAACGAACTGTCGCAACGGTGCACAGTTAGGGGGAACACTTCTTGAAATTATTATGAGGGATCATCTTATTTACTACCGTCGTTCTAAGTAAACAAGATGCAAAACATGATAAACATCACATGCAATCAAATAATAAACGTGACATGATATGGCCAATACCACATAGCTCCTTTGATCTCCATCTTGGGGCTCCATGATCATCTTGTCACCGGCTTGACACCATGATCTCCATCATCATGATCCCCATCATCGTGTCTCCATGAAGTTGCTCGCCAACTATTACTTCTACTACTATGGCTAACGCGTTTAGCAATAAAGTAAAGTAATTTACATGGCGTTTCTCAATGACACGCAGGTCATACAAAAATAAAGACAACTCCTATGGCTCCTGCCGGTTGTCATACTCATCGACATGCAAGTCGTGATTCCTATTACAATAGCATGAACATCTCATACATCACATATAGATCATTCATCATTCATCACAACTTTGGCCATATCATATCACAAAGCACTTGCTGCAAAAACAAGTTAGACGTCCTCTAATTGTTGTTGCAAGTTTTACGTGGCTGAATTAGGGTTCTAGCAAGAACGTTTTCTTACCTACGTGGAAGCCACAACGTGATTTGTCAACTTCTATTTACCCTTCATAAGGACCCTTTTCATCGAATCCGCTCCAACTAAAGTAGGAGAGACAGACACCCGCCAGCCACCTTATGCAACTAGTGCATGTTAGTCGGTGGAACCGGTCTCACGTAAGCGTACGTGTAAGGTTGGTCCGGGCCGCTTCATCCCACAATGCCGCTGAAGCATGATAAGACTAGTAGCGGCAAGAAAGTTGACAACATCTACGCCCACAACAAATTGTGTTCTACTCGTGCAATAGAGAACTACGCATAGACCTAGCTCATGATGCCACTGTTGGGGAACGTTGCAGAAAACAAAAAATTTCCTACGGTTTCACCAAGATCCATCTATGAGTTCATCTAGCAATGAGTATTCAGATTCATCTACATACCTTTGTAGATCGCGAGCGGAAGCGTTCAAAAGAACGGGATGAGGTAGTCGTACACGACGTGATCCAAATCACCGGAGATCCTAGCACCGAACGGACGGCACCTCCGCGTTCAACACACGTACGGTCAGCGTAACGTCTCCTTCTTCTTGATCCAGCAAGGCAAAGGAGAGGTTGAGGAAGATGGCTCCAGCAGCAGCACGACGGCGTGGTGGTGATGGAGCTACAATACTCCGGCAGGGCTTCGCCGAGCTCTATGGAGGAGGAGGTGTTGGAGAGGGAGAGGAAGGCGCCAAAGCAAAAGGTGCGGCTGCCCCCCTCCCCTCCCCCCTTTATATAGGCCCCTGGGGGGGGCGCCGGCCCTGGGAGATTGGATCTCCCAAGGGGGGTGGCCAAGGGCTGGAGTGGCCCCCAAGCCAAGGTGGGGCGCCCCCACCCCTAGGGTTTCAACCCTAGGCGCATGGGGTGGGCCTAGGGGGGCGCACCAGCCCACTATGGGCTGGTTCCCCTCCCCACTTTGGCCCATGGGGCCCTCCGGGATAGGTGGCCCCACCCGGTGGACCCCCGGGACCCTTCTGGTGGTCCCGGTACAATACCAGTGACCCCAAAACTTGTCCCGATGGCCAAAACAGCACTTCCCATATATAATTCTTTACCTCCGGACCATTCCGAACTCCTCGTGACGTCCGGGATCTCATCCGGGACTCCGAACAACATTCGGGTTACTGCATATACATATCCCTACAACCCTAGCGTCACCGAACCTTAAGTGTGTAGACCCTACGGGTTCGGGAGACATGCAGACATGACCGAGACGGCTCTCGGGCAATAACCAACAGCGGGATCTGGATACCCATGTTGGCTCCCACATGCTCCACGATGATCTCATCGGATGAACCACGATGTCGAGGATTCAATTAATCCCATACACGATTCCCTTTGTCAATCGGTATTTTACTTGCCCGAGGTTTGATCATCGGTATCCCAATACCTCGTTCAATCTCGTTACCGGCAAGTCACTTTACTCGTACCGTAATGCATGATCCAGTGACCAAACACTCGGTCACATTGAGCTCATAATGATGATGCATTACCGAGTGGGCCCGGTGATACCTCTCCGTCAAGCGGAGTGACAAATCCCAGTCTCGATCCGTGTCAACCCAACAGACACTTTCGGAGATACCCGTAGTATACCTTTATAGTCACCCAGTTACGTTGTGACGTTTGGCACACCCAAAGCACTCCTACGGTATCAGGGAGTTACACGATCTCATGGTCTAAGGAAAGGATACTTGACATTGGAAAACTCTAGCAAACGAACTATACGATCTTGTGCTATGTTTAGGATTGGGTCTTGTCCATCACATCATTCTCCTAATGATGTGATCTCGTTATCAATGACATCCAATGTCCATAGTCAGGAAGCCATGACTATCTGTTGATCAACGAGCTAGTCAACTAGAGGCTTACTAGGGACATGTTGGTGTCTATTATTCACACATGTATTACGATTTCCAGACAACACAATTATAGCATGAATAAAGACAATTATCATGAACAAGGAAATATAATAATAATGCTTTTATTATTGCCTCTAGGGCATATTTCCAGCAACGATTTGGTGGTAGGAGTTCATCCCGCATCCGAAAGATCTAATTTGAAGAAGGGGGTCAATGCATATATATATACCATATATATATATATACCATATATATATATACATATATATATATATATATATATATATATATATATGAATAAATGAAACTCAACACAAATGATGGTAATAAAATAAAATTGTGAATATTATTGCTTATGCACTTCATATTGTTCTTCGGTGTACCCCCATTCACAGGTCGTGTAGCTGATGGACTCGCAAACGTAGTATCCATAGAAATCATTCCCTTGATCCTGCCACAAGCACTTTACAAGAAATAGAGGTCAATCAAACTGATAAGCAAGGGCATGCCAAATGGTATTTATGAAACTAGCGCTTGAATCACTAGGAGACGCGCGGAACATGCTACTATAGTACTTAATTTCGGGTATCTAAACTGCAGCTTCTTCGGCTGTTCCGGAGCTTTTCTGGTGAATTTTCTCCAAACCCGTCCATACAAAAGAAAACAATTACTCGATATCAGGAAATGAACAAAGTTGCTGATATGGTGGATAATGATCGATTTAACTTACTTCTCGAGGATTTCAGTCATGTCTGCATACTCCTGGGGATCTTTTCGTCTCGAGTCTAAGACGGTTACTAGTCCCTGCTCAAGCTTAATCTCTAGGAGAATATAGTGGAAACTGCGCACGCATGCATAACTCATCAATTACATTACTATAACCTGGACTAATATATAAGGGAAACCGAATATGCACAAGACAGTAACACTCACTTGAAGTTGTAAGGAAAGAGTATTATATCTTTGTTTTCATTTATTTTGAACGATTGTAGCAAGTTGGCCTCGGTATCTACGGCATGAAATTTAACCTCAGTTGCATCTATGAGATTTGTGTTAATGAACCCAATATCACCGACTTGTCTTTTCTTCAATTCGGTGATCTTCAATCTGCATAATATAGTGAGGATAATTATAAATACATGCAATGAAAGAGCTGACCTATATAGAGAGAGACTTAATGACAGAAGTATTATTACTTACAGACAGTAGCAGGTGACCGTTGCTTTATCGAGGGTCCTTTGATTGAAAAACTAGAAGAACTCCTCAAATGGATAATTCAACAGTTCAATTCCAACGAGGTCATGCTCCTCTCTAACTCTCAGCGTCAAAGTATTCCTCCCCCCAGACTCTCTGCAGGTTTTCATATACTAGTCATGCAATCTTCGCATCATCGTTGATAGAGATCTTTCATCATTGACGAGAGGCTTCCCGTACTCGAATCTGTGTACCGCCTCCACCTCCAAGAAATCATAAACAACATCGTCGGGCAGGTAATCTCCAAGATTGCTATAACCGGGCACCATCCTCGGATCATTAGCGACGATGTCGCTAGGCACCTTAAGCGGGGGGCACGATTGGTTCGCTTGTTCGCCGAGCTGGGCAATTTGTTTCCCAGCTCGTCGTTCTTTCATCCTTTGATCACTGACAGTACTTCCCGACCGCTCCGCTTCGACAAATGTCTTTCCAATAATGCGCTCATAGTTGCCTTTCGGCGGAGACTTTGGTGGTTTTCTCAGGGCAGCCAGAGTGCGCTTCGCTTTCACCGGATCTACCTTCTCCTCCGGAGGCGGATGTCTCTGTGCTTTCAACCCTTGAAACCAGTCCTTCACTTCAGTTCGCGCGATCTTCGCGTTCTCCTCCGGGGTCATCTCATATGGTAACTTCTCTGGAGTCTTCAGAGAAGGACCGAATCTGTATTTCCTCCCGCCTCTGGCTGTACTGCTAGACACCGGCAGAGCAGACGGAGCGAATGTCTTCTTTCCTTGCTTACGAGGCAGAGGAGAAGGACTATGACATGCCGGAGCAGCCGGAGCGACGGCGGGTCTCTTCCGCCCTTGCTGACGAGGCGGAGAAGGAGGAGGTTGGCTGCTCGGGCGCGCTGGCGCAGGCGGAGAAGGAGGCGGAGTGCCGCCACGCGCCGGAGAAGGAGGCCGAGTGCCCTAATCGTCACTCGCCGGAGGAGGAGGCGGAGTGCCCTGACTCGCCAGAGGAGGAGGAGGAGGCGGAGGCGTCCAGTTCGGAAGGTTGATGAGCTCCTTCCATCGTAGGCATGGAGTCTTCACAGCAGAACCCAGCCTAGTCTCCCTTCACCGGTAGGGTGGTTAAGCTGGAGGTCCTCAAATCCCTTCGTTATTTCATCCACCATCACCCTAGCATATCCTTCTGGAATCGGCCGACAGTGAAAAGTTGTGCCGGGTTCAGTAGGATAAACAAAGCCAATAGCCGCCTTGACCTTCAAATTCATCCATTGCGTCATAAGGTGGCAATTTTGAGACTCCGTGATAGCATCCACAGGATAGCTGGCAGGAGCCGTCAAGACATGCTCCAGCTGAAGCAGCTCGGTGGAAGCCACGCTGCTTCTCCGCTGAGATGGCGGGGTAGCTTCGGCAGTTTGTTTGCTGCGATTTGCTTCTCATTCCTCTATCGCTTGTACCCTTGCGTGCAGCGCCTGCAGTTGGGTCTGCTGCACTTTCTTCCTCCTCTCCTGGCATTTGTAACCGCCTGCGTTCGGAAACCCAGCCTTCCACGGAATGGAGCCTGGCGTGCCTCGTGTCCGTCCAGGGTGCTCAGGATTCCCGAGGGCCATTGTGAGCTCGTCATTCTCTCTGTCTGGAACGAACGTCCCTTGCTGCACTGCATTGATATAGTGATGAAGCCTCTTGACTGGTATATTTCATTTGCTCGTTCGTCCAAAGGCACTTCCCTGATACAGGGTCCAAGGTTCCGCCAGCCCCGAAGAACCAAGTACGGCAACGGTCTGGCCAGTTCATTGTCTCTGGTTTGATCCCTTTTTCAATCAGATCATTCTTAGCCTTGGCCCACTTAGGCCGGGCTTTGAGGTAGCCACCTGACCCCGTGCGATGGTGAAGCTACTTCTTCGCAGCATTTTGCTTGTTTGTCGCCGATATCTTCTTACTCTTTTCCGATGTCTTGTGGGCCACAAATGCGGGCCAGTGATCTCTGATCTTCTCATATTTGCCCTTGAATTCTGGTGTCTCTTCTTTGTCGAGAAACCTTTTCAGCTCATTCTTCCACCTCCTGAATAGGTCTGCCATCTTCTTAAGAGGAAAAGACTTGATTAATTGCTCTTTAATTGGCTTCTCCGGATCATCCTCTGGCGGTAGGGTGAAATTTGACTTCAGCTCAGTCCAAAGATCATTTTTCTGCATATCATTGACGTAAGACACCTCAGGCCTTCTTTAGCCAGATTTAACCATTGTTGGATGCTGATCGGGATCTTGTCCCTAACCAGAACCCCGCACTGAGCAACAAATGCGTCCTTTGTCCGGATGGGTTCAATCGGCTGGCCGTCGCGCGCGATTGCTATGATCTCAAACCTTTCATCCGAGCTCAACTTTTTCTTAGGGCCTCGTCTCTTTACCAAAGTTGTGCTCGATCCGGAGGGCTAGAAAAAAGAACAAAGATGAGAGTTAATTAATATGTGTACATACCAAAACAATGAATGCATCAATTAGCTAGTCAGCACAGGCTTAACTAATGTATATACCTGGCCGGACTCGGTTCAGTGACCGGAGCCGTCATCACGGTCTCCTTCTTGCACCGTCATTGGGTCACCAGAGCAGTCCTCACGGTCTCTTTCTTGCACCGGCATTGGGTCACCGGAGCCATCATAATCATAGCCAGCTGCTTCTTCACCCTTTCCTTCCAGACCATCGGTGTCGTTGAGAAACAACGAGCAGACGGCATCACTTCCTTGTGCGATTATGTCCCCCAACAACGCTTCTTGTGCTTCGTCTCGGGGGGTGTCCATAGTTTCTACAAATATTTACAACATGGCAATTATTATTCAAACATGACATATGGATATATTAGTGGCAAACGTAGAACTAGCTAGCTAATCACAATAACGAATCATATTAATTAGTGGCCTCGACGCTGCTTACCTAGGGTTTCGGGTGGCCTCGACAATGCTTCAAGGGTTTGGGGTGGCCTCGAGAATGCTTCAAGGAGGGGGTAATATCGACAACGACGACATACATACACGGGAAAATAATGTTATCGGGAAGGGGGTATATCGACCCCCCCACGTGTTGAAGCTATCCGGAGGCGGTATATCGACAACGACGACATACGTACATGGGAAAATAATATTATCGGGGAGGGGGTATACCGACCCCCCCCCCACGTGTTGAAGTTATCGGGAGGGGGTATATCGACCCCCCACGTGTTGAAGTTATCGGGAGGGGTTTATATCGACAACGACGACATACGTACATGGGAAAATAATATATCGGGGAGGGGGTATATCGACCCCCCACGTGTTGAAGTTATCGGGAGGGGTTTATATCGACAACGACGACATACGTACATGGGAAAATAATATATCGGGGAGGGCGTATATCGACCCCTCCCCCACGTGTTGAAGTTATCGGGAGGGGGTATATTGACCCCCCCTCGTGTTGAAGTTATCGGGAGGGGGTATATCGACCCCCCCATGTGTTGAAGTTATCGGGAGTTTATATCGACACGACATACGTACATGGGAAAATAATATTATCGGGGAGGGGGTATATCGACCCCCACCCCCTCGTGTTGAAGTTATCGGGAGGGGTATATCGATGATGACAGACCCGATAAAACATAATAAAACGAAGAAGAAATATAAAGAGGAGAAGAAGAAAGGAATAGAGGAGAAGATCGAAGAAAAAAAAGAAGAAAAAAAGAGGAGAAGAAGAAAGGAATAGAGGAGAAGAAGAAAAAATAGAATTTTTTTCTATTTTTTCTTCTTCTCCTCTTCCTTTTCTTCCTCTCCTCTTCTTCTCCTTTTTCCTCTTCTTATTTTCCTTTTTCCTCTCCTAAATATATAAAACTTTTCTAAAAATGAAACTAACCTAAAATGTACTAAATCAGAGAACATATATAGATAATCCTTTTCTAAATATATAAATCTAACTTTTGCATATATGAACATATATACAGACATAAATACATTTTTATAAAAAAGCAAAATACAAATCATCATATATATGAAAAAAATCTGAAAAGAAGCAATATACACAATACATATACTCACATATATACATAATATACACAAAGAAGCAATATACACAAGCATATAATATATGAAAAAAACAGGGGAGGGGCGCCGGCCGGACCAACCGAGGGGCAAGGGCGCGGGTTCGGCGGCGAGGACGGCGACGGGGTAGGGGGCGCGCGTTCGGCGGCGAGGACTTTGATGGGGCAGGGGCGACGGCCGGCGAGGAAGGGGGCGGGGCAGGGCGACAACGACGACGGGGGCGGGCCGGGGCGCGCGACGCGCGTCTGGGAAGGGCGGCGAGCGATGACGGCGTCAGGCGATGGCACGGGCGACGGCGAGCGGGTGGCGACGGCGACCTCGGGCGGCTAGGGGCGGCGACGGCGACGTCGGGGCAGGGGCCAGCGTCGAGGAGCAGCGCAGCAGCCTG
The DNA here is from genome assembly GCA_032464435.1 of Aegilops umbellulata. Lineage (NCBI taxonomy): Eukaryota > Viridiplantae > Streptophyta > Magnoliopsida > Poales > Poaceae > Aegilops > Aegilops umbellulata. Next base: position 376,228,750 of record CP136058.1, on the reverse strand, counting down.
GCGGCGTTGGAGAGAAGAATGGCGGGTGGGGGGAATTTCCTAAGTGTTTGGTTATATAGGAAAGGCTTTGGTCCCGGTTCGTGGCACAAACCGGGACCAATGCCCCCCTTTGGTCCCGGTTGGTGCCGGTTGGTGGCACCAAGCGGGACTAAAGGGGGGCATTGGTCCCGGTTTGTGCCACGAACCGGTACCAATGCACCCCTTTAGTCCCGGTTGGTGGCACCAACCTGGATCAAAGGCCTTGTGCTGGAACTGGCGCGGTGCGGCGGGATGTTTAGTCCCACCTCGCTAGCCGATGGGGCTCGACAGTGGTTTATAAGCGCTGCTGCGCTGACCACTTCGAGCTCCTCTCGAATGCAGGCTTACGGGTCTAAAGTCACTTATCTGCCTGTGGGCTGAATCCTGGCCCATGGTAGGGTTTCTAGTCGTATTCAAGCCGGGGGGCCCATTAGGTGGCACTTTTTTGTTTTTTTATTTTCTTTACTTATTGTTGCTATTTTTATTTTTTTCCAGTTTTTTTGTTTTGTTTTCTGCATTATTTATTTTCTTTTGCTTTTGCTTTATTTTTAAATTCTTTTTGCTTTTAGTTTTAGAAAAATTATAAACTTTCTGTTAGTGCCATTAGTTTTCGAATTTGAAAACACTTTTTTTGTTTTCTTTGTTGCTTTATTTATTTTATTTTGTTTCTACTTACAACAAAATACTTATTGTTGCTATTTTTATTTTATTTTTCCAGTTTTTTTTGTTTTCTGCATTATTTATTTCTTTTGTTTTTTGCTTTATTTTTAATTCTTTTTGCTTTTAGTTTTAGAAAAATTGTAAACTTTCTGTTAGTGCCATTAGTTTTCAAATTTGAAAACACTTTTTTTGTTTTTTTTGTTTTTTTTGTTTTCTTTGTTGCTTTATTTTATTTATTTTATTTCTACTTACAACAAAATACTTATCGTTGCTATTTTTATTTTTTTTCTAGTTTTTTTTGTTTTGTTTTCTGCATTATTTATTTTCTTTTGTTTTTTGCTTTAATTTTTAATTCTTTTTGCTTTTAGGTCAGCAAAATTATAAACTTTCTGTTAGTGCCATTAGTTTTAGAAAAATTATAAACTTTTTGCTAGTGCCATTAGTTTTCAAATTTGAATAGTTAAAATTTGAATTCTTTGAAATTTGTGTGAATCACAAGTTTGTGGTTAACTTTACTAAAAAAATGAACATAGATGCGCCTATAGAGAAAATTCAACCTAAATTCATAATAAATTTCTATGAATTTCAAAGAAATTCACTATGAATTTAGGTCAAATTCCCTGTATAGGGGCATCTATTTTCACTTTGAGCAGAGCTCAACAAGGCAGAGAGGGACGGGCTTATAAACCGGTGTGACCGCCCTTCGGTTGGCGAGGTGGGACTAAACTCTGAGCGCAACGAGGAC